>CM052806.1:29723585-29745231 GCA_028533885.1 Nasua narica
TTAATTTTATATCCTGAGACTTGACTGAATTCCTGTATGAGTTCTAGCAGTCTTGGAGTGGAGTCTTTTGGGTTTTCCACATAAAGTATCATATCATCTGCAAAGAGTGAGAGTTTGACTTCTTCTTTGCCAATTTGGATGCCTGAGATTCATCCATATTGATGCAAGTCTTACATAGATGAGTAGAGTGCAATTTATTTATCTAACCTTCAGTTGAAGAACATTGAGATTGTTTATAATTTGTCTCTCTCTTACAAGTAGTACTGCTGTGAGCGTTTGTGTACATGTCTCCTTGTGTACATGTGTGAGAGGGTCTGTAATCGACAATTGCTAAATCATAGGAAATGCATCTTCAAATTTATCAGATAGCCCCAAATTGTTCTTAAATTTACACTTTCTCTAGTCATGTATAAAAGCGTTCTTCTGGGGTGCCTGGTGGCTCAATGGGTTAAAGCCTTTGCCTTGGGCTTGGGTCATGATCTCAGGGTCCTGGGATCGGGCCCACGTCTCTGCTCAGAGGGGAGCTTGCTTTCCCCCTCTCTCTCTGCCTGCCTCTGCCTACTTGTGATCTCTCGCTCCCTGTCAAATAAATAAATAAAATCTTTAAAAAAAAAATAAAAGCGTTCTTCTTATTTTACAATCTCATCAATTATTTGGTATTATTAGACTTTGGTTTTATTCATTTTTTTGCCAGTCTGGAGGTATGAAATTATATCTTACTACGGTTTTATTTTGCTTTTATGCAATCACCACCATGTTGCCATATGTTTATTTGCTATTAGTTTTTGTTTTTCTGAAAAATTTTTGTTTATATCCTTTGCTATTTTTTCTCTTTGATTGTTTGATTTTATTCTTATTGATTTATAGAATATCTGTCTCCCATCTTAACCCCCTCAACTTCCATTCTTATTTTGTTATTTGTAACATCACATAGTTTTGTAGATTATTTTTTAAACAATTATATATAAATTTTATTTTCCTCATGTTAAAAACAATTACATTTTCTTCAGTATTAAATAAATATCTTTACATTAATATATTCAAATGATACACACAAATATAAGAAAGTTAAGATCTCCTGAAATCTCACTATCCCTATATAATTACTGCTAAGATTTTAGTTAATCTTCTAATACATATTTTGCGCATTCACCCACATTCCCAGACAAATACTTTTATATGTAATTGGATCATATAATTGTCCTTCTTTGTCTTCTTTCCTTATTATGTCCCCCATTTCCATATTCTGCTACTTTTTCCCCATTTCCATATTCTGTCTCTTCAGGTAAGGCATGCTAATAACCTTGCTTTTCAAGCCAGCAATGACATATCAAATCCTTCTCATGCTTTACCAATCTGCATGTCTATTCTGTGACCAGTTGAAAAAAACTCTCTTCTTTTAATGGCTCATATGATTTGGCCAGACCCAGCTGCATAATCTTCCTATCTAAGGTCATCTCTCCTATAATATAATCACTGAAGTAAAACCTATCATATTCAAGGTCCCAAGTATTATGCAGGGCATGTACACCAGGGAGGTAGAAATTCTTGAGGGGTATCCTAGAATTCTGCTTACCACAATCTGCCATTTGGCCCCCAAAGATTCATGCCCCTGCCAAATGCACAGCACAGTCATTGCCTCCTGAGGATTCCAAGAGTCTCACCCCATTACAGCATTGGCTTATGTCCAGAAACTCCCCCCAAATCTCATTAGCTTCAAAGGCTAAACTCTCAACATTTAAGTCATCTAAGTCATATGCAGATGAGGCTCTTGGGTATAATCCATTAAGTTTAACTCCTGGGCATAATAAATAATCTTTGTCTGTGGACCTATAAAACTAAAGAGAAAACTTATATGACCCCAACACTCCCTACATACAACTGTAGGATGAGTATTGTTAACAGTTATAGGCATTAGAATTCAAAAAGGGCAAAATGGAAGATAAAAAGGAATCATTGGTCCAATGCAGTTCAGAAATTTGGCCAGGACAAGTTTTAAGCCTGAGTTCTTTGGTTGGGTTTCAGGACATGGAGATAATCCTTCACAGCTTTCTGCTCTGCCCCCTGAGTTCTCATTTGTAGCTAGAGGGTGTTGGCTGTGCTCTATCTACTCTTGATTTCACTCTCTTAGTCATATTCCCTTTTCTTTGAAAGGCAGCATATGCATATATCAGTAATTGTACCAGCCTGCTTCCTTCCAGTAGAAATTGGGCATCCAGCAGCTTCCTTTCATTTGCGTTCTTTCTGTTCCTTTATAATTTTCTTTAAAACTTTTGTATTTTATATGTATTTTTTGCATTTATATTTTTTGAGGGATATTGTCCTTTAGTTCTTTTTTCTTATAATATCTTTGTCTGATTTTTGTTATCACAATGAAGCTCACCTCATAAAATAAATTGGAATATATTTCTTTCTCTTCAGTTTTCTGGAAGATAAAGATAGTGTGTAAAGTTGGTACTTCTTCCTTAAATATTTTGTAGAATTCACCAGTGAACCTATCTGGGCCTGAAATTTTCTTTGTGAGGTTTTCAAGTATGGATTTCACTCTTTAATGTGTATAAACTTAATCAGGTTATAAGGTTATATATTTTTTCTTGATTGAGCTCTCATAATTTGTGGCTTTCAAAGGATTTGTTCATTTAATCTAAATTTTCTAATTTATTGATATAAAGCTGTTCACAGTATCTCAGTGATTTCCTTTATTTTATGCCTGGTATCAATAATTTGTGTTTTCTTTTTTGCTGGTGAGCTTTCATAGTGGTCTTAAGTCTTTTTTTTTTTTTTTAAGATTTTATTTATTTATGTAACAGAGAGAAAGAGGGAAAGAGTACAAGTAGGGGGAACAGCAGGCAGGGGGAGAAGGAGAAGCAGGCTTCCCCACTGATCAGGGAGCCCGACATGGGGCTCACTCCCAGGACCCTGGAATCATGACCGGAGCTGAAGGCAGCTGCTTAACCAACTGAGGCACCCAGGTGCCCTGAGGTCTTCAGTCTTATTGATCTTTTTATCTTTTACTTTTTTAGAGAGGGTAGGAGCAGAGGGAGAGGGACAGAATCCCAAATAGGTTTCACCGTGGGCCCGTGGGGCTCGATCTCACGATTGTGAAATCATGGTCCAAGCTGAAATCAAGAGTTGGTCGCTTAACCTACTAAGTCACTCAGGCGCCCCTCTTACTGTCTTTTTAAAGAACCAACTTTGGTTTTATTGATACTATTGATTGGTTTTCTGTTTTCAGTTTCCTTGGTTTCTACCTTTGTATTTATTATTTTCTTCTTTCTACTTGCTTTGGGTATAATTAGCTATTCTTTTTCCAGTTTCTAGTGGAAAAGATTAGATCATTGATTTGAGACCTTCTTATATTAGAATTTAGTGACTTTGTCTAAAGATTTTCTCTCAAGTACTGCTTTAGCTACATTGCAAAGATGTTGATGTGTTGAGCTTTTATCAGTGGTTCAAATATTTTCTAATTTTCTAATTTCTAATTTTCTTTGTGACGACTTCTTGACCCCTGAGTTGTTTAAATGTAAATTGTTTGATTTCCAGATATCTGGGGCTTTCCTAGATGTATTATTTTTTTTTTATTTGTAATTTAATTCCATTTTGGTCAGGGAACACATTGTATAAACTTTTAATCTTTTAAAATATTTTTAAGATTTATGGCCCCTTACCATCTATCTTCATGTATATTTTATGAGTACTTGAAAAGAATATGTATTTTCAGTCATTGAGTATAGTGCTATGTAATTGACAGGTTAATGTGGTTATTTTTTCCACAGCTTTATTGAAATATAATTGACAAATAATATTGTATAAGTTTAAGGTATACAATCTGATAATTTGATACATATGTATTACAAGATGATTACCACAATAAGGTTAGTTAGCATATCCATTACCTCACATAGCTACTATTTAGGTAAATGTGGTTACTCTGTGTCTTTACTGATATATATTCATACCTTTACCATTTTGGGTTAAAAAAATTTTTTTTCTGCATACTCAAGTTGCTTTCTAGACTATTTTCCTTTAGTATATCTTGTAATACAGATCTGTATTTTTTTCTATTCTATTTCAAATTGTTATGTCTTTAATTTATTTTAAATATTTATTTTGTAGTTTTGCTTCATTAGTTACAATCTAAAGCGAGAGTTTCATCCCAGTGTTGTAACCAGTGACACATCTTTTTACAGGGTCCTCAGCCCCAACTTTTTCTTTTGCTTGATGCAAAAGCTTTCTCTCTTAACTACTATCCCCTTGGTAACAAAACTCAGCATCGGCCAATTCTGTAAAAGAATATGAGTGCTTTTAAAGATAAGCAATGTAGGATTTGTTTTCTTGTTTGAAACACAACATAGACTCCTGGATAAATATATCATATAATACATATTTTGAATTCTATTATTGTCAGTGACAGGTGATTTTGATCAAAATTTCATTAAATAGTCAAAGTTAAGTGGCTATTACTTTTAATCAGAGTTAAACAGAAGCAAATGACAATCTCATTTATAGTCAGAACAACAGAAAGGAAATTAGCTCCTCATCTAAGACTTTAGGAAATGAAGCCAAGTAATTATTGTAGAAATAGGGATGAAGTGTCAGTCCCTGTATCGTCTAATATTTCTTCTCCTAAATAATTATTCTGAGCTAAAATGCCTAGTGAACTCACAAATCCTTCGGACGCAAATCTTTCTTGGAGGAAACAAGCTCTAATTTGTTTATGGTTTATTTTGGGTTCCCAGGATTCTTGGAAAGGATAATGTATCAATTTATATTTTCAAGTTTCCAGACAAACTTACATGTATATTTTAGATTCTTTATAACTTGTCTTTTTTTCTGTACAAGTGACATTAAAATTTACCTTTAGCTTGGTTAATAAATCACAAATTAAATTTTACATCTATTATTGGATAAAATGCACTACAACCAATATTTTTTTTTAAAGATTTTATTTATTTATTTATTTATTTGTCAGAGAAATAGAGAGAGAGAGAGAGCACTAGTGGGGGTGGGGAGAGGAGCAGCAGGCAGAAGGAGAAACAGACTCCCTGCTGAGCAAGGAGCCTGATGTAGGACTCTATCCCAAGACCCTGCTGAGATCATGACCTGAGCTGAAGGCAGATGCTTAATCGACTGACCTATCCAGGCATCCACAACCAATCTTTTAGATCATTAAAGTATTTTCCTTTAATTTAATCAGTTGGATAAAGCAATATATTTAGTCCTAAATCATATGTTTGGTTATATTGCTACTAACTCTTATCAGTGTTTTAACTTCTTTGAGTTTCTTCATTGTAAAATAAGAAGGACCAAGAAAGAAAATCATTAGTGTCCCCTCTAATTTTAACATTTTATATTATGGACTTATTTACTTTAGATAAGGAAAAAATCTCAGTAAGTCACACAGACTTCCTGAGTATAAAGTGCCTATGATTATTCTTAATTCAATCCTAGCTTCCCACACACTTTCTAATTCTTTCTTAGTGCCCCAGAGACCCAAACAGTTCTGATTCCTTTTTGGAACTATAGGCCACCTGGACCAGTGGCCAATTATATACCTCAAATCTTTGGAAGCCTGTAAAATCATTGGAGTTATAAAGAAAACGTAAATCCTTGAATGAATCAAAAGTGGCTCATATACATGTGCTTTGATTTTTCAAAGAAGTAGATGTTCCCATGATTACTAAAATTAATATAATTAATTTCAAATATCTATTAATTTAAGGAAAATACCTTAATGATTAAAAAGATTTTTACAGTGTAGTTTTCCTAATAGATACATGTAAAATTTAATTTGTAAATTATTGACCAAACTAAAGACAATTTTTTTTTGTCATTCTTAGTTTTCTAAACAGTGTAAAATTAAATTAAAACTACTCCCAAATAGAGATATTTGGAAATTTTGTTTTTTTGATAATGTTAGAAATAACTGATCTTAAACTCTTTCCTTCAGTTTATTTTATTTCAATATGAATTGCCTCTGAAATAAATTCAGGTGTCAGTTTTTGGTAAGGCTGTCTGGAAGATTACTATAGGAAAAAGAAGGGATAACAATTTGATATCTACTCTATACCCCATAGCACTTTATATATACTTTTTTTTTCCACTTTCAACACTACATTTAATTGATTCTATCCATCTTCCTAACTGGATTAGGGATTACTTGAGAATGTAATAGTTACTTACTTACCAGTGGCTTCTCCCACTATGTCTACTATGTCATGCTATATAGATAGTAAATGCTTAATAAAATTCTTTGGATTGACTTGAATGATTCTGTGATTCTATCAGCAGATTGAGCTGATAGATCAGAAAGAGCAAACAGTCCCCTGTTACTGAGAAAGTAGAAATGACCAAAGGATAAAGACTCCAGACTGGAGTATCATTCAATAAAGGTCAGTATTCTGGCCTACCTCAGGTACCATCCTGATACTCAGAAAAGTCAAAGGACCGGCATCAGGAATTTATTACATTTGTTTAATGATTTACAGCTTTCAAAATGCTTTAACTAATATATATTTTGTTTAAGTGTTGATTTTGTATAAAACTTAGATTCTATTTATATACTTCATGGCTAGGTTGATGTCTAAAGAATTAAGTTTGGAAAAGTTGCAGAAGATTACTTGAGTCTTTAATGATATTAATGTTCTAGCAACAAGCCCAAATGTAGATCCAAGAAGAGTATATATGGAAATACTGACTGGATGATTAAGTAGTGTTTTAATGAAAATTAGGAAGACTGAGTTAGTTTTGTCAGCTAATTCAGTATAGATCTCTAGAATCCGTCCCTTTTTTCCAGAATATCTGCCTACTTCATAGTCTGGCTTATTTTGTAGTGTCTCTACCTCTTCTGTATGTTCTCTTACCAAATCCATCTCTCATGTTGTTGCTGGTTATTCTTTTAAACACAGACTTAATCATGTCTATCCCATGTTTCAAAACTTCGAATGGTTCTCCCAACCTGGAGAGTAAAGTAAACTTCTGTTAGCATGTTATGAGGAGATGTAGTCAGAATTTCTCTGATAACATCTTAGATGGTTTTTCTGGGTTGCCCAACTAAGCGATTAAGGTCTCCTATTCCCAGTGGGAGAGAGTGCCAATATCTCCAGGTAGTAGGAGTAGTTGGAGTAGTACTTGGCTTTTCTACTACTCTTCTGAGAAGCTGGCATTTAAGCTCAGACTTTTTGAGGCCACAGCAGTTCATTTTGACACAAATTCTACAAAGACCAGCTCAGCTTGCCCCCATAATAAAAGAAAAGCAATGTGGGAACGGGGCAGAGAAGGAGTGGTGTGGTTTCTCTGCTAAAGCATAGCCACATGGCGTGGCCTTCTGCACCCAGGGAGCTCTGCAGACGATGCCACAGCATGCTGGGAGATGGAGGTTCTTTGAAATCGTTGCACTTCTGCCCAAGTCTCAGCCTGTACTAAAGCCTTTGCAGTACTCTAGGAAAATGAGATTCTTTACCATATACTTCAGATATGCCGGTGTAGCCTCCCAAGTTTCATGTTTTTCTATTTTATCCCAAGATGTTTGCTGTTCCTCCCATGTTCTGCACATCCATACTTCATTACTTCCATTGACAATAACTTTTCTAGCTCATTTGCCAGGCAGCCCTACTGTTCTTGGTCACCATAATAATTAAACAGAACTGTTCCGTATAGCTACTGACTGTCTACAACACAAAAATCCCATTTCAATTAATTGTCCTTTCAAGGAAGCAAACCATTTTTTCCCTCATCTCAAAAACTGTCTTTGTAAGCATACCAATTGGCTGATGGTTTAGCTGACGAAAATATGATTTACTCACATTGACATAAGCAACTGTGTCAGTGGGAGAAGTAATAGGTCTGTAGTAACACAGAGTTCTAAATATGCATGTTCGAATTTTTATATTTTTGCAGAACTCCAACCCTCTTTCTGTTCAATATATATTTTTTATTCTACCACATTTCCACTCAGCTTTCACTGAGTTGTCTGTACAAACTGTTCCCTAAAACTTTAGGGAAGTTTCCCAAAACTGCTCACATACTCAAATTAGATTTATAATTTGGATCATTGAACTATCATGTCATTCTAAGATGAATAGTCTAGTATTTGAGGCTATTGTGTTTGGGCCTGATGCATTTCTTCCTTGCAGATGACTCTTAGGCTAGATGATTATCCACCATGTGTATGCAACTTATATTATGCTTTTTTGAACAAAATTATACAAAGACTCAGATATTTACTTTCCACTTTACCTTACATAGATGCTCTCACCAAAAAACAAAGAAACCCTCATGGAATGTAAACAGTGTCAAGGATGGGGTGTAGAGTGATTACCTTGGCTGAAGCATAAATGAACTGTAAGAGGGGATAAGAATAAGTATAGAGACTTTAGTAGGCAGGATTTTTAGATGGCCTTCAAGATTCTTATTCTCTGGTGTACATATACCTTCTCTCAGGTGTTCAGTCAAATAGTAATCTTGATATCCTGTGAAGGTATTTTACAGATGAATTAATTCCTCAGATCTGTTAACCTTAAAATAGGTAGATTATCTGTGTGGATCTGATCTGGACTTAAAATCACCTTAAAAGTAGGGAATTTTCTTTAGCAGGTTGCAGAAAAGGAGGTCAGAGATTCAGAGCACAAGAAGCATTTTATGTGTCATTGATGGTGTAAAGATGGAAGGAAAGGAATGAAGTAAGTCTCTCAGAGCAGAGAGCAGTCCCTGACTGAGAGGCAGCAAGGAAATAGGAATCTCAGTCTTCCAATTGCAAGGAATTTAATTCTGCCAATAACAAGAATGAGCTTCAAAGTAGGTTTTCCCTCAGAGCCCACAGATAAGAACTCAGCCTACCTGATAACTTGATTTCAGTTTTTTGATGCCATGGAGAGAGAGAACTTATCTATGCTTACCCTATGCTGGGCTTTTGATCTACACGATTATGAACTACTAGATTGATGTTGTTATAAGACACTAAGTTTGTGATAACTTGTTACTTGGTAATAGAAAATGACTACAGAAGATATTGTAGTTATCAGAGTGAGAGGTAAGGGCAGCTTGGACTATGGGAGTTGCAGTGGAAATAAAGAAAAAACAGAAGTAAGAGATATTCAGGAGCTAAAATTGATAGATTTTGTAACAGATCGGGGGACAAGAGGGGTGGGTTAGTTAAAGCAGATGTTTGGTTTATCACTCTTCATCCTTTGTCACACATTATAGAACCACCACTATGCTAAGTAGATTATAAAGTGGTTGTGGGAGATGAAGAACATGAATTGGGTTTTAGAAGTATAGATGATGTCTTCAAGACAATTAATAGGAGATGCCAGGTGTACAGTTGGTATGAGTCATTGTTATATTGGTGATAATTAAAGTCCTAGACATGGATGACATCACTTATTTAGACTTTGACACAAGAAGAGGATGGAACTTAAAGAATCTTCATTATTTAATGGCCAAGTGGAGGTCAGTAAGCCCACACAGGAGACAGAGGGGTAATCAGTTGTAAAAACAAAAGCAATATTGTAGCCTGGAAACCAAGAAAACAAGTGTTTCAAGGAAAAGAGCATTGTCCATGTAACAAATGCTCCCCAGATGTCAAGGAAGAACTATTTCTCTTGGGGTTAGTCAAAGGAAGTTTACTGGTTACCTTTAACAGAGCTACTTTCATTAGTGATGGGGACATAAACCAGACTAGAATAAGATGAGTGAGAGTGAGGAAAAGAAATCACTAAGCATAGAAAACTCTAAAGAAGTTTGCTTGTAAGGGGAAGAAAGTCAGAAAGTGTCTGGAGATATTGGTTTATTTTTATTTTTTCTGTGGGAGACATTTAACATTTAAAAGCCAACTAGAAGGATCCAGTTGAACAGAGCTGTAGAGAGAAGGAGGAATAGACAGTGGTTTCCTGAAAGGGCTGAGGAGATGAGATCCAGAGTACACATGGAGGTTAAGTTCCTTCAGTGTGACAGGAATGAAAGGATATCGATAGGTTCTAGTATATAAATATTTACATATTAGGAAAAATGAAATTAATTGGTTCTAACATGATGGCTTCTCTTTCCTCCAAAACTGTGAAGCACTGTTGTTCGTAGAGAATGTGAGGTGGAGAGGAGGCACTATAAATGTGAAGAGGGATGGATAAAGTTTAACGTAGTGATTGTAGAAAATGGACTCAACTGAATAGATGCATGTAGGTAGTTTATAAACTTGAATGTCCTAACAGAATTGAGGATTTTTCTGTTATCTTTATAACCCTTTACCTTTCCTCACTCTGAGATAGAACTCACCTATTTTTTTCCCTTGAAATACCATGGCACTTTTTTCATACTGCGATGGAGATAATCTCACTGTATTCCAACCATCCATTAACATGTCTTGTTCCTGCAATAAACTGTGATCCACATAAGACCATTCCTGATGCCTCATCTTTGAACTTCAATAGTTTAGCAAGTAATGAAAATAAAATAGTATTATTAAGGCCTAGAAAAAAATAATACAAGTAATAACAGTAATTTTTAATAATAAAAGTTATCCTTTGTTGAACAATAACATGTGTCAATTCATTCAGTTTGCTTAAGTAGATTTTCATTTGCTTATTTGTAATTTAATTTTGTCCTTACAGTTTCTCTCCTTTGTCTATTTAATAGATTAGAAAGATAAAGCTTAGAGAGGTTAAGTGGTAATATTGCTGCTAAGTGGAAAACTCTTTTGAGCTCAGATATGCCAGATTCAGAATCCCACACTCTGACCACTATTTTCTCTTATTTTTCTGTAGTACTTATTGGATATTTATGTAGTAACTTTTTTTTTATATATTTAAAGACATATTTTTACTGACTATTTAGAAAATTTTCTTCCTTAACCTGTTGAAAGGAGAGAAAACATTATGGGGCAAAAAAAAATTCATTTATTTATTTTGTATGGTGGGACTTTATATAGAGAGCTCCATTGCAAAAGTACTGCAAGAAGAGAATTGATGTAGGAATGTGCTGTCTTAGTTTGGTAACAAAATACCACAGACTGGGTGGCTTATAAACAACGGAAATTTATTTCTCACCCTTCTGGAGGCTGGAAATTTTGAGGTCAGAGTGCTGGCATGGTCACCTTCTGGTGAAAGCCCTCTTCTGGATTGTATACTGCTGACTTCTGGCTGCGTCCTCACCTGCTGGAATGGTTAGGGAGTTCTGTCAGGCCTCTTTTATTACATTCTTAGAGGACTTACTCTTCTCCCAAAGGCCCCACTTCCTAATACTGTCACCTCCGGCATTATGTTTTCAACATATGAATTTGGAAAAGACACAAACAATTCAATTCATAGCACTAATCAACCGAATTAGAACTCAGTATCACCATTACTACATCACACTTAGTTTGGCCAGGCATGACTATCTGCTTAATGAATTAATGGAAAAGGAAAAAGAAATCAACTTTTATTCTAGGACATAACATGATCCCATGGTTAGTCAGATAAAAATTGGATTACACTGTAGAAGCAGTTTCTAAGATTTATTTGGAAAGTGGTTTAACACATTGCTGAAATGTAAATAGGTACGAATTCAAATGAAGTGACAAAATGGCAGCCTTATTGCTATTCTCCAGTGTACTGTTTTTAGGGGAAAAATACAGAGGAAAAAGGACTCAAAGATAGCACAATTTAGGAATAAATGGAAACTTCTTATATGTGAATCATTATACAATCTATATCTTATGTCATTTTGCTTATTTCTTTAAACAATTCATTGATAGCAAAGAGGTCTAGATGAAAGAGTGAGGAGAGAGCTCCAGTCATTTCATGTTGTCACTTGCTAACAATCAAGGAAGAAAAAACCCAAAAAGGTACTAACATGTGATGTTTATAACCTGTGAATATAATTTTTCCATTTTACTTATGTTCTTTAATACCACCAATCAACATTTCTCAAATTTAGAAAGTTTATCACAAATTTTATTTATCCATGTATCCATCATTATCTATGTAAAATCTTTTTTTACATATTGGAAACTTAAAAATTAGTATTTTGGGTTATTTATGTTTAAGTCAAAACATATTATGGAATTTCAGATCAGAGCATCATAATTCTTAATAGATATGTATCTTTTTTAGTTAAGTATCTAATATTCACTTAAAGGCAAATTTCACATATATACCATTTAACAATTAAAGATTTTAATTTAGTTTAAATTCCATTTTTTAGAGAAAGTGCATAATTTGGGACTTAAAAGTAAATTTGGCACATATTTGCCATGTGCCAAAAAATTTGGCACATAATTTGGCAGTAAAAAAAAAAAAGAACTGAATATGGTAGATTAAAGTGAAATTGAAAATATATGAAAACAATTTTTAAAGCCTAATTGTTTGATATACATCAGCTTTGTACATAAAATAATCAACTGGATTATATGCATATGTTTATATATTTTTTATGATTGATGAGATGTATCAGTAAAGATGCTATTAGAAACAAGTAACAAAATCAACTCTAATTGGCTTAAAAGTAAGGAGATTTATTTACTCATATAATTGGAAGACAAGTGGCAAAATGCAATTAAGCATTAATCTAGTGGCCCAACTTCATTTTTTACAAATCTACTTTTGTGTGATGTTATTTGTAATATTTGCATACTATCAAATACAATCATTTTGAAGGTTCTGTTTGACAAGTTTTGACAAATATATACAACCACAACCCTAATCAAGGTAGAACATTTTCTTTGCTCCTCAGAATTCTTTCCGGTATTTTCAGTCAACCTCTCTACCATTCCCAGCATTATTGGCTGCCAGTGATCCTATCTCTGACATTATAGACAGGTTTCCCTATTGTAGAATTTCATAAGCTATCAGAAATGGCTGGATTCTTTTGCTCAGCCTGATGTTTTTGATATTCATTTATGATGTTGTATGTATCAGTATTATATAGAGGTAAAGCTTTTTAATTTCTGAGTAGGATTAAATTGTGAGACTAAACCACAATTTCTAAACCCATTCACCTGTTGATGAACATTTGGATTATTGACAGTTTGGGGCTTTTATACAACCTGTTATGAACAATTGAGTCTTTGTGTTGGCATGTATTTTCAGTTTTCTTAGGTAAATACTAGAAGAGGAATTGCTGGATTTTATGTTAAGTGTATGTTAACTATTTTCCAAAGTGCCTACAGCATTTTACAATCCCACCAACAATATATGAGACTTCAAGTGTTCTTTCTTAAAGCTGGCACTTGGTATTGTCAGTCTTTTCAATTCTATTTTATTTTCTTTGTCTAGTGGTATATCATTGTGGCTTAATTTGCATTTTTATGATGAGTAGAGATACTGAGAATCTTTTCCAGTGCTTTTTGGCCATTTTTATATCTTCTTTACTGAATGCTTGTTTAGGGCTTTTTACCCTTTCCATTAGTTTGTTTGCCTTATCATTGAGTTTTAGGAGTTATTTATATATTTTGGATATAAGTTGTGTGAGAAAGTACTAATCCAGCAGGGCTGAGTTGTTCAGATCTTACATGTTCCCATGAAGGGCCTATTTTCATTTCTGGCCTTTGGCCAGCTCTCAAGTGAGTTCATGAAACGCTCTGACTGGTAAGGATATTTTGCACACTTAGGGTCGTGAGCCATACTATACCAGTTTGTCTACATAGTTTATACAAATAATACAATTTATGTTGCACACTTGCTTTTTGAGGGGGAATGAGATCGAAACAATTCTTGTACTACATTATGAATATACTAAATGACATTGAACTATACACTTTAAAATGGTTAATTTTACGTTGTGTGAGTTTTACCTCAATAAAAAAAAATAGCAATTGTTAAAATGGGGAAAAGATTTAAAGAGACATTTCTCCAAAGAAGATATATAAATGACTATTAAGCATATGAAAAAATTCTTAGTAGCTACAATAAAAAAGACAGATAATGATAGCTCTTGGGAAGGGTTTATATAAAGAACTGAAATTCTCATACACTGCTGATGGGAATGTAAGATGGTACAATTCCTGTGGAAATCAGTTTGGCAGGCCCTCAAAAAGTTAAAAATAAAGTTACCATATAGCACAGCAATTCTGCTCCTGGATATATACCCAAGAGAAATGAAAACCCATGTCACTTTGTACACAATGTTTGTAATAGGATAATTCAAAATAGTCTAAATAGAAACAACTAAAATACCCATTAATTGATGAATGAGTAAATATAATGTATATTCAATGAAATATTATTCTGCAATAAAAAGCAGTATTGATACATGTTACAGCAGATGAATATTATTTCAAAAACTTCAATATAATTGTTATATTAGTTTCATGTATACAATGTACTGATTCAACAGTTCAAAATAGATGAATCTTTGTTTACAACAATATTCCTAGTAGAAAAAGGCAATCACAAAAGACCGTGGATTATATATTTACATTTGTATGGCATGTACAGGATAGGAAAATTTCTAGAGACATAAAATAGTGGTTGCTCAGGGCTGGTAGAGGTGGGGGAGTGAGGTTGGAGAGGAATGGGTATTTACTGTTAATGGGTATGGGATTCCTTTTAGGGAAGACAAAATATTTTAAAGTAGATTGAGATGACCATTGCATAACCCTGTGAATTTATTAAAAATGCTGAATCGTACACTTTAAATAGGTGAATTATATGGTATATAAGTTACATCTCAAAGCTCTTTAAAAATTAATCACTATGATGGCTATTATCGTTCAGTTGAGTTATAAGATTAAGCCATGAATATATACAGCTTATCTCTCTATTCATACACTCTCAACATAGCTCACAAACTCTTTTCAAACAAAATTTAAATACTTGTTATGTATACTGGAAAAATAGAAATGGAAATATTGCATTAAATGAATACTATAAGCACCTCTAGAAATTTTTGTGAACTATTCTGAAAATAGTGAATAATGAAATAATGAAGAACTTGTTTCCACAGTCTTAGAAACTTTTCTTCTGAAAGACATTAAATTAAACACATGAAATAATTTTCAGTATAATATAATTGATAAAATATCTAGCAATTACAGTGGGTGAGACCTGAAAAAAGTAAACCATACTCGTAGCTGTTATTACTTCTCCAAGCCTTGCCTTCCTCATTTATAAAATGTGTACCATAATAATACCTACTTCAAAAAATTGTGAAAATTAAATTAGGTAATACATATAAGTCCTCAAGTCTTAGATGTTATGACAACCACTATTCTTGTTGCTTTTTTTGTTATTTTATATTTTATATATTTAATATTTAAATATTTAGTTGTTATTTTGATGATCATATCTAGAATTGACAATCCCTGATCCTACGGGACTAGTTACTAGTCCATACTTCCTGGGAAAGATTCTAAATCAGATACTTTCTCCTCTACATTCAGGGTGGTAGGTGGTCAAGAGATGGGGGAGGTTTGGATGGAAATAAATTATTCTCTATAATGTTCCTATGGTCATTGTGGTCACATGCTGTGAGAGTCACATTTTACCACTGGAATCTTGGAGCTCCACTTTATTTTCAATGCCTTGAGTCCTCCATTTATGTACAAAATAACTCATCCTATGATGAGAAGATAAGACCCCCAAAGTTCTGAGGTTATACAGAAGACTTTACAGAATAAACAGTGAACTGGTACTGTGAAATTTGAAACTATTTGGTTTTTCTGTAACACTTTTTATAATTGTATGCATTGACCAAAATATGAGCAACTTAATTTTACCTTACTACTGCAAAGTAAATTTCTCTCCAAATAGAGATTTCCTTAGTGTATGACATTCTTTCCCACAAGTTACTTCTCAATTACTCTTCAGGAGTAAGTTGTTCATAGAGTAAAAATGTACAAAAGAACCTGCTCAACTTGATAAACTGTTTTCTGTTTTTAAATGAAACTACATAAGAGATTGGATTTTCCTCCTGGTTAACTTCCAGTTACCTGGGAATGAGATAAAATGAAAAATGAGGGGAAAAAGAGGCTGGAAATATTTTAGAGAGTGACTGTGAGATGCTCAAGCAATTCCTTTCTACTAGACTGTAAAGAAAAGAATATGCTCCCTGGATGAGAGTATATACTTATTAAATAAGAAACGGAGCTATTCCACATTTGTGCCACAGTCAGTTCTGGTTTAAAAGATTGTCTGTTTAAAGTCAATCTTTCTAGGTTTCTATTTAAATTCCAGTTAACATAATAAATAGGTGATAGAGATTAAGGCATGTACTTGTTGTGATGAGCACTGGGTGTTGTGTGGAAATGTTGAATCAGTATATTGTATACCTGAAATTAATCTTGTATATTAACTGGAATTTAAATAAAAACTTAAAAAATATAAAGAGATATAAAAGAAACAAAAAGGTCATTGCCTTCTGTGCATTTACTTGTCATTATCTCAGAAAACTGAATATGAAATGGGTGGATTTGCTGACCCTTATGCTTAAGGAAGAACATAAGAAAATTATTATCTTCTTTTTGCTGGCTTGTTCTCTTTGGTGCTTTTCTTTTTGCTTGTGCCCTGAGTACCAACTTTGACTCTTGCCCCGCTCAGCCTTACTTTCCGATAGTATTCATCTTTTCTTCCCGTCTTCCTTGCTTTCTTCCTTCTTTCCTTTCTTTTGCATGGTTTAATATTTTTCTCTTTAGGGTTCCCACTAATATTAGTTCTGGCTCCTTAAAATACCCACAATTTTATTTTTCCCATATCACAAGTCTTTGAGAGTCTTGTTCTTCTTTTCCTGTGTACATGTCTAGCCAGTTAATGAGAAAATATTGTCAAACAAAGGGAGATGGAAGATTCTAGAACAAGGAATATTAGCGATAAAAGGGACTTGGAAATCAGCTGCTTAAGACTTTTTGCTTTATAGATGAGTAATCTCAGGTCCAAAGGATGAAGTATGTTTTCCCAGATCACACATTATTTGACATTAAATCTTTTTTCCAAGTCATCACTTCTGTCCATGTTAGACTATCTTTCCTTTTTTTGGTTGTTGATAGAGGACATTGATGGAGTTGTTGAAGTAAAAGATAGCAGCAGTGGGTTCAGGCCTTTTTTTCACTGACCCACTTTGTGGACATTTAACTTGCTATTGGGCTAACAGTGCTGCTATATACCAGGCAGATTATCAGAGAATGTGCTGGCCTTGGTGGGAAATGTGGCTACTCTCATCTCTTCATACCAGAGTAGAAACAAAGAACACTTTTAAGTTTGCTATTGCTGATAATAGGATGCTTCACTTTTGGCTTTACTGGAATTGCCACCTATCTGTGACACAGCGACATCACTCGGTGTGGCCCCAGATATCTGTGTCAGGGGCTCTTCTTGGTATGACTCTTTAGGAGATCTCCTGAGTCCTGAATTTCAATTAGTTTAATAAAATATATTCTGATTTACCTCAAGATAGAGCAATGACACATTATTTTAGAAAAGCACACACTTTTAATAATATAGATTCATGCTGTAATAAATTAGATAAATTCACAGAGTTTGCTAAATCCATAGAAAAAAAGATGCTGCTTTAGGCTGATTCATCTTTCAAAAGTATGGCTACTTCTCTTTTGAAGCACTATTTTGGTTGTCATCTCTACTTAAAAACATATGTCTATTTAATTTTGTTTAATGAAAGACTGTTACTGGCTGCTAATTAATTAGTAATTTATTATGTTGAACAAATCAGTTAAAGTTCCTGAGAAATCCAATCAGAAATTGAAATGTATCTAACAAATTCATATGAAAAGGAAGCACCAAAACAGAGAAATTAGTGTTATATTATGTTCATCAGTATAACTTCCATTTTTGTATTATCAACAAGAATAGGGACAATGAGACTTCCATGTTGTTATTATTAATGCTGCCATCATACTTGAAATGAGCAAGACAGGAAATAAAAGGATTTTCATAAATTGTTTAGTTGTTTTCTGAGAAGTTTTTCCTTTTGCTGTTGAGTTTTTTGAAAATGTATTACTATAACATATGCACACTGGGTAATACCAATTTTAAAGACATTGTTTAATGTGTGTATCAGTCAAGGTTCAAGTAAGAAAACAGATACCTCTCCAGGACTTTAAAAAGGTGAGATTTAAAGCTGGGAGCAATTAGTAGACCCTGGTTATCTACTATTTTTAGTAGCAAGATAAACCAAGACACCAAATAGCCTAGGGTGAAGCAAGCTTTATAGAGGTTAACTACAGCAGGATAGCATCACCACCCCAGAGCTGTAGACACAAGATGAAGAGGTGATACTGCCAGAGACCAGAAGCTAGGTCTTTCTATAGGAATTAAAATCATAGGGGGCAAGTGGAAGGCTGCGCAATGGAAGTTGGAACCAGCAGGGTATGTGACTCCTGCTAGAGATGTCACCAGAAGTAGAGAGAGAAGAATAGAAATACTCTGGATTTTAGTCTGGTTCTGACCTCCAGTCTTTGGGTAAGCCTCAAGTGGGTAACCAGCCCACTTGGAAGTCAGTGCAAGGGAAAGACAAATAAATGTAGTTATCTGATACTGAGAACGGCAGGAGTGGCTGGTGAAGAAAACATGCACACAATGAGTATTCACTAATACATAGAATAAGAATACTTTGAGATATTCAGGAAGGCAATATTTATCTTTTAAGCAAAGAAACAAAGGATGACTGGGAATTTCCACTCAACCAATTTGGCAAGATCTAATTCTAATTACAACAAGAAACATTTGTCACTTGTTTTATTTTTTAATACAAGAAGTATAATAAAACACCCCCAGCTTTAATTTTGTGTTAAAGGCTTCTTACCCAGATGATTTAGCCTTGCTTTCATTATAGCTCTGATGAATACCGAATATTTGTACAGATAATAACTATGATCCTATATGTATGTGGATGTTTAAGAGATTGGCTTTAAACATTACCATGGTATAACCTATGTAGGGTATGCCTGCCAAGTGATAGTATTGGCAGCAATTTAATTATAAGTCAACAAAACTCCCCTTATTTTATCCATAATTATTGGGCTGTTGCCTTTATTTATTTAGGCAAAGATCTAGCCCCAGAGTCTTGGAGACAATAACTTCATTTTCAATCAATCAGCAACAGTTTCCCTAGTTGGCTGTGTAACTATAAATATAAGTATTTTAGGAGAAGTCAGGAACTATAAGTACAGCTTTCTTCTTAAGTACAGCTACAGCAACAAAAAAGCCTCACTATATTCAAGCGCTTATGGGTACTGACCAAAAGAAAGCACAAGATTGAATGTAGTACAATAGGCTTAAGAACAGTCTTCATAGTCAGATATTCTTGGCTCTGCTTCTTTCTTGTGCAATATTTTGCAAATTGTTTTTGACTATTAGTTTACTCTATAAGGATGGGGATAATATTACATCTCTCATGTTTGATAGGAGAAGTAACTAAACATGAAATGGCACACTGTGCAGCATATAAAATGCTTAATAAGTGCTAATTATTAGTAGTAGTCATAATACTAATAACAGAAGGAATAGATGGGCACAACTCAAGGGGTGTTAGAAGTGAGTTTTGAGGAATAAGAAGAATTTAGCTAGGTTAAGGAGGGTAGTATTCCAGAATGTACAAATTACTTTTGGGAAAAGCTAGAGGGAAATATCATATTTGGGGAGACTATATAGAGCTATTGGCTTGAAAGAAAGCTAAGCAGAGGAGGAATATTGGATCATAAAGATGTCAAAAGTAAGGCAATGACACAGTTCAATCTCTCTTCTAAATCTGGATGCAAGTAAAGAAGGTCTACTTTTTAAGTTTGGGTTTTTTTTTTTTCTTTTTTTAATTGAGGTACAGTTAATAAGGCATAAAATGCACATATCTTAATGGTTCAGTTTTAATAATCTATATTCCTGTGTAAACACCAAAAAAAACCCAAGATATAGGCCATTTCTAGCACACTAGAAATTTCTCTCATGTACTTTTTCAGTCACTCCCATAACTTTCTAATATCTGTCACCATTAATTTATCTGGTTTTCGAATTAATGTAAATGGAATTATGGGAAAGTATTCTTCCATGCCTGTCTTTTTAAATTAACATGATGTTTTGGAAATCCATCCATTTGCTATATGCTATATCTTACTTATCTGCATTTTATCTTATTGTCCGTAATATGTCTTTATTTTTTGTCTTTATCATTTTAATCTTTTTATTTCTGATAGTAATTTGAATTTTCTCTCATTTTTTCTTATCATTCTACCTAGATTAATCTTTTCAGAAAACCAAATTTTCACCTTCTTGATTTTCTCTATTTTTTGTTCATTTTCTATTTCAATAGTTTCCAGTCATTTTTACTTTTTTCTTTTACTTTGCATATATTCTTCTTTTTCTAGCTTCTTCAAGTGAAATATTAGCTTTTAGATCTTTATTCTTATTACTTTAAGTAATGTGTTGCTTAAATATGTATTTGTTAAATTTTCTATATATGAAAATTTGTGTAATTTCTATATTTTGTAAATATATTTCTAGATATATTTATTGAATTCTAATTTAAAGCTGTTGCAGTTTTAGAATACATCCTGTGAGATTATAGTTAATTAATATTTGCTGCAATTTATTTAAGGCCCACTCTATGGTCTTAGTGAAAGTTCCGGATACACTTGAATGTATAGTTCGCAGTTGGGAGTAGTATTCTATAATTGTCAAATCTGTGTCGGATAGCTTTATAGTTTTTTGGCAATCTTCTACATTTTAACTGACTTTTTTGTCTACTTGTTCTAACAGAAAGGGTTGCTGAAATTCTGAACTTTGATTATTTCTTCCATTACTTTTGTCAAATGTGATTAATGTATTTTGGAGGTCTGCTATAATTTGGTGCAGATATGTTTGGGATTTTATGTTTTCTTGATAAATTATTTGTTTATTATCAAATGCACATTTTTGTTTCTAGTAATTTTCTTGTTTTGAAGTCAGCTTTGTCTGAAATTATGAGCTTTCTTATGCCGAATGTTTGCGTGAGAGTATTTCTCATACTTTTAGTTTCAACCTGTCTGTGCCCTTATACTTAAAGTTTATTTTTTGTAAATAGCATATAGTGGGGTTTTGTTTTTCTATTCAGTGTAGTAATGTCTGCCCTTTAATTGGAATGGTGATTCCGCTTACATTTAATAATATAAGTATGGTTGGGATAAGTATCCTGTTTGTATTGTTTGTGCTTTATTTGTTTCTTTTTTCTTTTGGCAAACAACATTTTTTAACTCACATTATCTGCTGTATTGACATTTTTAGCTATGTGTGTTCTATTTTTTAGTGCTTGCTCTAGGAATTACAAAAAGAATCATTCAGTGTAACAGCCTACCTTTATTTTTTTTTTAATTTTAATTTTTTTTAAAGATTTTATTCATTCATTTGAGAGACAGAGAGAGTGAGAGAATGAGAGGAGAGAAGGTTAGAGGAAGAAGCAGACTCCCCATGGAGCTGGGAGCCTGATGTGGGACTTGATCCTGGAACCCAAGGATCATGACCTGAGCCGAAGGCAGTCGCTCAACCAACTGAGCCATCCAGGCGCCCCAACAGCCTACCTTTAAATAATAGTGTATCACATATTCTTTAAATAATAGTGTATCACATCAATGTGTATCACATTGCAAAGTCACAAGCCATCATGCTGACCTGAAAACCCAAAACAAAGCAATCTGAACAAGTTTCAAAATCACTCTAAGCTAAAGACACCATGAAATACAAATGAGTTAAGC
>CM052806.1:29745731-29786466 GCA_028533885.1 Nasua narica
TCGGCTGTTTCTCCTTGCCTTTTATATGGCATATTCTTCTTCCTCTTGCTACAATTATAAGAATATGAATGTTCCATTGCTTTCTGTTGCTTAACTCATTTGTATTTCATGGTGTCTTTAGCTTAGAGTGATTTTGAAACTTGTTCAGATTGCTTTGTTTTGGGTTTTCAGGTCAGCATGATGGCTTGTGACTTTGCAAAATCTGAATAAGAAGAAAAACCTAGGAAGCTCTATATTTAAAGTTAAATACATCAAATCTCACAGAAAAGATAATGATAATTAGTGAAACTCAGAATGTAAGGATTCAAAAGATTTGTACATATTAAAGGGATTTGTATGTACAAGGGAATCTATTTTCTGTCCTTTATGCAGATGATCCCAAAAGATCACGCTGCTAGATAGAATTGATGAGAAAGAAAGTCTACTTTATAGGATAGGAGAAGTTAATAGGCTTACTTAGTGGAGATAGAATATAGTAAGTTATTGAAATCAGAGAGACATTAGAAAAAATAAAGACAAGTTGGAGAAAGAGGGAATGCTATAGTTTTAAACAATTTTAAGATAAGTTAGAAGGTGGTGTTTTCATCAATATGAGTATTGATTTCTTCTTTAAGCAAAATAGTGGGCAAAGAGATTCATATTAAATCTCTGCTTGAAAACTACTCAAAATATTGGATAAAATATAAATATATGTTTTCAAATGCACTGAGTGGTAATATTTAAAAGAAAAATAACCTTTAATGCATATAGTATTAAAAAAACAATAGCTGAATATTAAAGAACTAAAACCTTCCTCATGATATTAGAATAATAACTAAAAATTAATAAAGGTAAAGAAATTAAGACAAATTAATAAACCTGCAGTTGGAAAGGTCAGCAAGAGCAGAAGTTGATTCCTGGCAGGGGGTGGGGAGAACTAATATAACTGACAAAATTCTGGTGACACTGATAAAAAAGAGGCACAGATATCAGGAATAAAAAAGGTGACATCATTAGAAATGATACTGACATCAAAAAATTGTGACAATGTTCTATGGAAATCTTTACGCTAATAAATTTAAAATTTTAAACAGAGTGAATAAATTCCTAGAAAAATATAAGATACCATAACCAACTAAGAGGAAATAAGGAACTTGAATTTGAATTAAAGAATTTGACTTGCAATCAAAAATTGCTTCACAAGGGAATCCAAGATTCAGTGACTTCTTGGGTGAGTATTGCCAGATTCACAGGGAGAAAAGTATTCCAATTTGCAAAAAATCTTCCAGATAATGTGAAAAAACTTCTGAAGTCATTTGTTGCATGTGGTATAATATTGATGCCACCACTACCTGGAAAGGATAGAATGATGATGGAAAATTGCAGGCCAATTTCGATCATGAGTAAGGGATGCAAAATTCTACACAAAATATTAGCAAAAATACTCCAGAAACAAAAAATTACAGCCATGTCGAATTTATCCAAGGAATAAAATTTTAGTGTAATATTAGAAAATTCGTGTAATTCACCACATTAAAAGTGTAAAGGAGGGGCGCCTGGGTGGCTCAGTCATTAAGCGTCTGCCTTTGGCTCAGGTCATGATCCCAGGGTGCTGGGATCGAGCCCCGCGTCAGGCTCCTTGCTCCGCGGGAAGCCTGCTTCTCTTTCTCTCTCCCTCCTCCTGCTTGTGTACCCTCTCTCACTGTGTCTCTCTCTGTCAAATAAATAAATAAAATCTTTAAAAAAAAAAAGTTTAAAGGATAATAATTAGAGTTTCATTTCAATATTTGCAAAAAAAAATCTAATATTAATGTAAGATAGAAATCTTACAAAACAGAAAAAGAGCAGTTCCTTAATTTGGTAGAGGTTTTAATGTAAATAAAAATATCAATAGAACATTATACTTAATAGCACAAAGTTTTGTTTTGAGATTGTCAACAAGACAAGGAAGCTTGCTTTTATTCTATTAAGCATTGTATAGAGGTTCTAATAAGATAAAAAATAAAAATAAACAAAAGGAATATGAAAGAAAATTGTGACTATTCACTTGATTGATGTGTTACATCAATGATGTAATGATATCAATGATATGATTATACATGTAGGCATTTCAAATATATTGATAGATAAATTATTAGAATTAGTAGGTGAGTTGTTAGATATTAATTCTGTACTTAAAAATTTATTTATCAGGGGCACCTGGGTGGCTCAGTGAGTTAAAGCCTCTGCCTTCGGCTCAGGTCATGATCTCAAGGTCCCGGGATCAAGCCCCGCATCGGGTTCTCTGCTCAGCGGGGAGCCTGCTTCCCTCTCTCCCTCTGCCTGCCTTTCTGCCTACTTGTGCTCTCTCTCTCTCTGTGTCAAATAAATAAATAAAATCTTTAAAAAAAATTTATTTATCAGTGATGTCAGAGATGTCAGCAGAAATGGCAGAGTAAGGACATCCAGAAATCCTCTTGTCTATAAAAATAATAGATCACTGGCAAAAATTTTCATGATCCACTTTGCCAGAACTCTGGAAATTAACTGAAGGATTGCAACAACCTGGAGGGTCATGTAGTCAAGAAAAACAGTTTATTCTTGGTATTAACAATGAATTTTGTGACATTTTAATTTGCCCTATTTCCAGTGTAAGTGGACTTCTCTTACTAGATATCAAAATTATTATTTTTAAGGAATAGGACAATGGACAAAACAAATAGCTCAGGAAAAGAAATCACACGTAAATGGACACTTGATCTATAGGAGAGATGGCATAACAAATTAGTGGAGAAATACAGATTTTTCAACAAAAGGTGTTGGTGCAATTGAAATCCATATGGAAAAATAAAATAAATTCTAACCATCACCTCCTTGTATCATATTTTCCCAAAATTCCCATGTGAATGAATTTAAGATCTTATTAAAGGCGAAGTTGCTAATTTAAGGAAATTAATATAGAAGAATGTTTCTCTGATTTTTTAATTATAAAAATTAAAAATTTTTAATTATAATGTTTTTAATTATAAAAATTTAAAAAAGTAGAAAAAGCTTGGGGTGCCAGCTGGCTCAGTTAATGGCTGCCTTTGGCTCAGGTAGTGATCTCAGGGTCCTGGGATTGGTTTGGCATTGGGCTCAGTGGGGAGTCTGCTTCGCCCTCTGCTTCTTCACTCCCTATACGCCCCTCCTCCCCCCGCTCATGCTCTTGTTTCTCAAATGAATAAATAAAATCTTAAAAAAAAAAAGCAGAAAAAGCATTCACCATAAGTGATAAATTCAATTACATGTAATCTTTTATTCTCCAAAGTATTAGAAGAAGGTGAAGAAAAGCCACTTTGAGAGATGCAAGAAAAGATATACACAAAACATATAATGGACAATTGACTTGATTTGGGAATATATCCATAACACTCCCACATATTTTTAAAAAATGAAATCCATATGGTCCCCCAAAAAACTATTAAAATGTGTTTAATTTCTTTAATAATCAAGGCTCAGCAAAATAACACTGTAATAGTATAACACTATTAATCATAAAGATTTTCAAAAAATTTAAGTCAGAAAATACCAGTTGTGTTAGTTTGAATTATTGGTTCTAGTACTTCATTGCACCATAATACAATTGCATACGTGCTTCTTGGTGTATAAAATGTCCTTGTGCCTTGACTCTGGGCTTGTTTAGGATTTGCTTTGACTAGTGGAATGTACGTATACAGGACATAAATAGTGGTTTAAATTAGGTTCATACTGTAGAGCTTGGTCCTTAAACTCTTGTAGTTCCCTTTTATAAAATTAATTTACATGTACCTATAGCATACCACAATCACAATAATCTGTTATTTTGATTGAGTTTGCTTTGTTAGTGAACAATCTGTGAATTATGAGGTGTTTCATAAACACATTATTTTTTTAAAGATTTTATTTGAGAGAGAGTGAGCAAGAGGGGGGGGGAGAGAGAGAGCATGAACACGAGTTGGGAGAGGGGCAGAAGGAGAAGCAGACTCCTCACTGAGCAGGGAGCTCCATTCTGGGCTTGATCTCAGGGGAGTCCGAGATTATGACCTGAGCAGAAGACAGAAGCGTAACTGACTGAGCCATCCAAGTGACCCCATAAATACATTATGTAAACACACTTGCACATCACACACATTTTTTTTTTTGGGCTTTGTTCATGATCAGTCAGTGGCTATTTTCATGGAAAAATGAAGTCCATTATGTTCATCTTGTCTTTTATCAATAGCCTTTTGTACCTCTTGCCTTTCAAAACACAATTAAATTGGCCCAAAGGCATTTATTTTGTAGTCTAGAGAATTACTTTTATTCTGAAACTTTGGAAAAGGTGTAGTGGCTTCTGCAGCTGTCTGTGTTTGGGGTACAACATTAGTCCAGTGTCTTTTGTGTGCAAAATACTGTACTCAGAACTATTTTATTCTGTGCTTTTTCCAATTGCCCTTATTGTAGGTTTGGCCAGTTTGGGTAAGGTGAAATTCATTGAACCAATATTTATTAAACACCTGGTGTTCTATGAATTGAGGATGAATCAATGACTATATTCCTGTTCTCCTGCAGCTTACATTCTATTGGGAAATAAAAAATCTAAAGCTGTAATATCAAATTCTTTAGCTTGCAGGTTTCACTAAAACCTAAAATCACGTGGCTCCCTTTCTAAAGTTCTTGGCCTACTAATGCTACCTGCATTAGTCTGCTTGGGCTGCCAGAGCAAAATACCACACGCTGGGTGACTTAAACAATGGAAATTTATTTTCTCACAATTCTGGAGACTAGAAGTCCAAGTTCAATCTCCCAGCAGGTGTGGTGTTTTATGTGTGCTTTCCCCTTAAATTGGAGACAACCACTTCTTGTGTGTGCACAAGTTAAGAGAGAGAAAGGGTAAGCACAAGCACAAGTGAGCTCTGGTGTGTCTTCTAATAGGAGAATAGGATCAGTATCCTACCCCGTGAACTCATTTAACCTTAATTACTTTCATACCACAATATAGCCACACTAGGTTTTATGGCTTCAACATATAAATTTGGGGGGAAATAAATATTCAGTCCATAACACTTGCTGATTCCCTAGTTCCTCTCTACTGTACCAGAGATTTCATTCCTGGAACCCTCACTACTAACCTCAATACTACCTGTATACTCAGGATTACCTATAATCATTTTACCTTTGCTTGTTCTGTCCTCAAAGCCTTTTATCATCAACTAACACTGATTGTCTACTTATTAAATTCCTTTATTTGGGTACTGTGAAGCTGACTTTATCAGACTGACTATTAATGAATGCCCAAATTCAAATCTGTGACTTAATTCCTTCTTACTTCTCCATCTGCTCTTGCCGAGGCTTCTAATCATTTCTGCCACCAGTTTTATACCTACAGCCTGATGCTGTTTAGTCCTAACTATATGACAAGTGGCCTGTCATTTCTAGGAATGCTTTGTACCACAGTTATTCCCCTACCAGGCTTTGTGGGGCTACCCATGACCTCACTGGAGCTTTCTCCAATCTCATGCCCTATATTGCAGTATATTTGTTAGCACTAAGACCAGTGATTGTCTCAGGAATTTTACCAAACTCAGGAAATCAAATAGATGAATTACTTGCTGTTTATATCTCAACTGTTTCTAAGACACACACAATTGGGCAGGTTATTCATTTCAAAAAGAAAAAGGTGGGGTATAAACCCATTTGGACAAAGAAAGTAAATCATGATGAAAGTGCCCTTATAAAACTGTGGATAATTGTGCCCTAAGGTGGGTCCTCTATTGACAGAGATGAATATTTTTAGAACTGAGTTCTTCAGAACTGGACAGTTGTGTCATAACTGTGGCTTATGTTCCCATCACAAGGTAAACAAGACCCCATGGGATCTTCTCTGCTTGAATGGAATAAATTACTCAGTTGACAGGGGAGATTTAGAATGCTTCATTAAACGAACTAACACAGGCTCATTTTCCTATCCAGAATAAGCCTTTATAAAGAAGTTTTTGTAGATAAAGAGTCTTGCAGGTGAGTCTACCAGAAAAATTTTCTGTTTTTTGAAAGATGGCTCAATATCTCAGTGATGGTATCAGTCATTTTCATAGGATCCTGTGTGATTAGGGACATCCTGTATTTCAGTGAAAATACCTCAGAAGGCACAGAGAAAATCATAAAAGTAGGTTCTTTCTGTGGATTCATAAAATTATTAGCTTATTGCCAGGTCAGTGCAGAGATACTATAGGGACTTGTCGCTCTTTCTCAGCCAGGGTAATGGAACATGTGTCTTTCAGAAGCATATCATTCTATCCTTATATTATTCTAATTGCACTGGGATCCAAGTGTATTTCTCTCCTAATCCCTAACTTCATGATACTGTGATAACCAGGGAAATGCTGAAGTGATCATTCATGCAATTATAATTAATATTGATCATTTACACTTTCTTTTCAACAATATGTATGGTTGGTAAAGATAAATTTTTATTTACAAGCTAAATAGGATAAACCCAGCTCCCATGATTTGTAAAGTAAAATTCTGATAGAAAAGAATTTATATATTATATAAAATCTCCAAGAAAAGTTCTGAAAGTTTAGACTTTAAAATAAATTCTCTTTATTTTATTCTTTGTGCTTCCATTACAGACTATATATCCCCCTGTCATTTCAGCTGCCGTAATTTATTAAATTGATGAATATTTCCATTTCTCTGACTTGAATATGCTCAACTAAAGACAAGCCTTTTCCTTCTTTGTATAAACAAGCATTAGTATAGAGCCTGGTACTTACTGTTCATGCAGCATAGTGAATAAATGACTGACTTACACACAAATGTCCTTTTTCCTCTAAAAAGAATGATTATATAAGTTTTTCTATATTACCATGAGTTCAGCAAAAAAGAAACCTGAAACAAAATATTTGGTAACCTATCTTTAATAGATTTATTAAAAAAACCCAAACAAACTGATTTTCCTCTCTATGATACTGTGTAAAATTTTACCTCATGGACTGATGGGTCAAAGGTTTTCATACAAAATGGTTAATGTTGAGTTTGACCTGACCTGAAGCTCCAGGTATCTGAATTTCCATATTCTGAGATTAAAGGCCAATATGTTAGGAAACATATCTTCATTTTCTTTAACTTCTACTTGTACCATCAAGTCAATCAAAAGTTTCATATTCTTGTTATAAGAATTTTAGGAAATTTATGTTGTTTTAGTTCTTCTAAACTATCTCCCAAGAAAATGACATTTTAGCTCCCTGTACCTTTCTATTAAATATAAATAGTAATGATAGTCTTGCCTCTCCAAAAAGAATGATTATGGTTATAAACAAAATGGCAATATGGAGAAGTATTTTGAAAAGTTTAAAGTGCCCAACAACTGGGGAAGTGTTGGTGCCCTAATAGATATGAGAGGTCAATGATATAAGTGTTGGGGTTGATTAATATTTTTCATCCTTGGCTCAGTTTTCAAGGCTCTTAAAAATGTGTCAGTTACATAGATGTTGGATTGGGATGGATACTATTTCCTTCCAGGTTTGGGAGCACAGTACTGTGACTTCTACCCTCCCTGGCTGATACTTGTATCTTCTGAACTCTTTCCACCGTGGCCCTAGCCAGTTCATTTAAACTCAGCCACTTCCTACCATTGCCATAGGTACCACCTCTATTCCTAATGTTTCCTTCCTGTAGATGGAACTCCAACAGTATAACCTAGATCTCTGTCCTCTGCTTTACCCACTCTACCCTGAGGAATTGGAAAAATTTATCTGAGTGGCAAATTTGCCTACTATCTAGTAGGATAACTAGACAGGCTTCGCTCAGCTCCATCTGTCTCTCTCTGGGACCAAGCCTACTATAACAAGACAAGTTCTTCTACTTCTCTACACTGTGAGTAGAGTACTACTTGGGCAAATCTCCACAATGCAGGGAGACCCTCAGTGGCCTAGCATTGCTTGCAATTGGGTACCTGTTTACTAATTCAAGTGTTCAATATTGGCAGTCCTGCTTCATAGGACTTCTTATCCCACCTAAAGATCCTCCTAGGAACTTAGTCATTGGTTAACACAAGTGATAGTCTGCCCTCCAGAATTAGTTTATTTTGCAGCCTTTTCTCTGTTAGCCCAGAATTTCCCAACAATATTGGGAGCTACTTGCATGCTAGAGGAAATGTTTTGTTTTTCTCCAGTCCTGCAATAGACTGCTTATACTTCCCTGTGCATGAGGTTGAAATTGCCTGTGACAAGTTTGTCACTACCAAAACTTTCTGTTTGGATTCTGAGTTGAATATAGTGCAGGAGATTATTCAGTGGTGCTCTTCCTTTTTTAATTTGTTATTTTTTTCATTTGTTGGTATTTAGCTTAAATGTCTTGTTTCATGGTCCTGACAGTGCTGTGATATGATATTACTTTGCAACCAGCATGGTGCCACTATTTCAAAGGTCACTGAGATACTCAGCTTGTGTTTATATTCCATTTCCTACTTGAAACTCTGTGTTTAAAGTCCTGATTGACTTCACCAAGTTTCTAAGGCTTTGGAAGACCTCTTTACTGAGAAAGCAGAAATTTCAAAAAGAATTAAGAACTGTCTTAGAAATTTGAAATGTACAAGGTGGAAGCAAACTTTGAGATTCTTTAAATTCTCTCTTTTAAATTGAAAGAAAGTAAGCGATTTGCCCAGTAGAATTTATATTAAATATAAATGTGAGGATTGTAACCAAGTTTACATTATGCCTGATTTTAGGCTCTTCCCCACTTCACATCCCTCTCTTCTCATTATCAGGAAAATGTGACTCATTTTTTTCTATATAATTGACCATTGGAAAATTTCATCTTGTTTTGCGTAGATACTCTCCACATAGAACAAAGGCAGTTACTTAATTTTTAAAATTCTTGCTTTATGGAATTGATATCTAAGACTAGTGATTTTGTTGGCTAAAGTCTCATAGAGATTAAAGACTTCCTGAACCTTGAGGGATATGCAGGATCTGTGATACTGGTAGCTTTGATCTAAGCTCATGAACATGTAACCGACAAAACCACTGTGGCCTTAATAGTGATTGGCCCATGCTTGAAGTATATACTTTCATAAAGAAGTGAGGAAGTTCACTCTGCATACCTTGAGTCCATGGCAAGGGTACAGCTGTCCAATTCTATTGCAGAGAGATGAAGATTTGGGATCATTAAGGCCCATCTCTGCAGTAAGGTTAGTGTATCCATCCAATGAGAGCAGCCCACTCACAGAATTACATTCAAAAGATCTTTTTGAGGGGTCAGGCCTGGTATAAATTACTTGCGTCAGACTGGAAGTTAGCAGGAAGATGTAATAAAATCTTCAAGGGTTATCGAGAATGGTTTAATAAACCAGTTTTTGACAAATATTTTGCCAGGTTTAAACAAAACCAATAAAGAATGGCAAATGAATGAAAAGCTAGCAAAAGCCATCACCTGTCAGCTTCAAAGGACAAAGACATATGTGTTTACTGGAAGCTCCCGAGACCTCCAGCTGTAGGAGAGACCCCTCTGAAAAAGCTAAAGTCCTGGTCAAGGAACACAGCCTTAGGCAACCCAAGGCAGAGCAGGGAAGACCTGCAGGGGTAAATACCTTGACTTCTCACCTCCTATTCTCAGACAGTGCCTCACATTGGTGGAACAAATCAGAGAGCAGAAGATAAGGAAGTCCAGTTCGTAGAAGTCAGTTCTGATGCACGTAGTATGATGGAGAAGGCAGAAAGTCTGTGTGGAGAGGCAACCAGATACGGTCCGGCCATGGACATTATCGGTATTTGTAAATGCACGGTTTCTTTACTGAAAAAAATATCTGGGGCACCCATGTGGCTCCGCCGGTTAAGCGTCTGCCTGCGGCTTAGGTCATGATCCCAGGATCCTGGGATCAGCCCCCAGTCAGGCTCTCTGCTCAGCGTGGAGCCTGCTTCTCCCTCTCCCTCTGCTCCTCTCTCTTGCTCGCTCTTTCTCTCTCTCAAATAAATAAATAAAATCTTAAAAAAAAATAATAAAAGGAGAGGCATGGAGAGGTTAAGTCAGCGGGGAGTTGGCTTCTCCGTCTCCTTCTGCTCCTCCCCCCTGTTCGTGAACACATTGTGCACTCTCTCTCTCATAAATAAATAAGATCCTAAAAAAAATAATCTTGGAATTTGACCACCCTACTTGTTTCAGAGAAACTTCCACTGGCTTATAATTATTTTCCGATATTAATGTAGTGTTTCATACTCATTTTTAATCACCATGAGAATTTTCTCTCTTCCGTAACAATCTCAACTTCAAAATTCAGCTCTTAAATTTTCCAGTTAAGAGAACCAATAAATTATCTTTTTTTAATAAGAACTTGAGTTTCTATCACTCATAGCCAAGAGTCCTGATATGACCCTACTTGCTTTCTTCAGTCACACTTGTCTTCAGTTCCTTAAACATATTCCTATGAATGTTTCAGAAATTAACTGCAGAATAATAAATGGCTAAAATTGAAAGTGCCCTTCTCTAAGCATTTCATGAAAAATGAAGGAGCCAAATGAACACAAAAGGCAAGGTGACATGCTTGCTTGCAGTTTCTTTAACAGAAAGTCAAAAGATAATCCTAAGAGTGATTGCTTTATTTAACCATTTAAAAACCAGCATATTCAGAGTCCTGTCCATTCTACCCAGAATTATGGGAAAAAGTGTCTGAGTTTTATAGGAGGAAAGAAGGATGGATGATACATGTAGTTACCAAGATTCTTGACTTTAATAAATTTTATTGTAACCAAATCATAATTAGGCTCTGAAGTCTTCATAGGTGGTGGCAATCTCTCTCAGGATTCATTTCACTCATTTACTTAAGAAAGACTCCAAAACAATGATTTTGATAATGCTACTACCAGAAATAATAGTCAGAGTTACTATTTTTGAGGACTTGATCCTGTCCAGTTACTTTAATAAGGCATTTAAATACATTTCATTTCATCTTCATAGCAATTTTGTAAGGCAGATATCAATCCCACATTGTAGCTGAAAAACCAGATCTCAGAAAGTAAGGAACTTGCTGCATTATTTCTCTTCTCTCATCATGAATTTTTTCCATTATTACATTCCCTGCACTTATATCTTAGCACATATCAGTACTTATATTAACAATGTAAACATATTTGCTTAAGGAAGAAATTAAGAGATAAGAAGGAGAAGGAAGTCTTAGTTGTGTGTTTAAACATCTTAAAGCTAATCAATTACATAATCTATGTTAAAATTAGGATTAAGCAAGAAAGTAGGAAGAATAGTGAAAGAAAAATATCTACAATGATCTTTTCTCTATCTGAACATGAAATTAAGGGTTAAGGAATGAATCGACCAAAACAATTTGTAATAGTTCGGGGGTGGCAATAGAACTGATAATAGCTAATAATGGAGAGCCCTCACAGTCTCTTTCATGACATTTTGATGTTGTGATGACAGACTTTTAGGTTATAGATAGCCATAACAAAATTGTAATGAGGAAGGAAATAGTAATTGTAGCTTCACATCTGCAGCTAAGGCAATTTTATTATTGTTTCTCATCTAAAATTGATTACCTAAAAAAGGATGAAGCTTCGTATCAACTCAGTTGAGGAGTTGATGAGTCTGGTACAAAGCAAAACATGAACTGTACAGTATTTTCTTACAGATTTATTTTTAAAATACCATGAGGCCCCCCCATACAAATCACTCACTGATGTATATGTGAAAATAAAGTAGAAGAAATACTAAATGAAGAAAATACGATAATTTAGTCTAAATATAAATGCAGACATTTTGTGTTTATGTAGGACTTTTGCCCCCCACATGTTTAAAACCTACTAGGAATAGTATCTCACCAGACATTATGATATTGGGAAACAAGAATGTTTGCAGTGTTGGTTCTGAATAACTTGTCTAATGGTGTTAGGTAAACTGAGGCTGGCATCCAGTCTCCTGTTTTTGCTCTAGTTCCCAATATTATCTCCCCAAACACTGTAACTGAAAGACAAGAAAGAAAATGACAAAAATTAGGTATTCATAGCAACTATGAATTTTGATTAAAGTTCAAAAATCTCTAAAACTATCACGTTTACTATTAGTAAATTTTGAATATTGATAGATCTAACTGAAAATGCTAAGCATTGTGGTATAAGCAACTGACTTTTCCAAAGGAATCATGAATTTGCTTTCATTTTTAACTCTAAATATTGGATATCTTTGTCTGCACTTTATTATACTGATCTTTGACAAATGTTCCACTTATAAAAGTCACTAAGATTTCTCTGTCGTGGGTGGTGTGGAATAAACATTTTCGTTTCCAACAGTACTTAGCTCCTTTACAATAGACAAGAAATAATATTGAAATGAGAATAAGGTGAATGCTATTAAGACCCATTTTGCAGAATTTGATCTCTCCATTGCAAGGTTATGGAGATACTGGAGGGAGGGGGTATAAACAGCTTTAGCACTGTTGGTTTTAACAAGTGCATGTTAAATCCATGCCTTCATAAACAATTGCTCAATGAACAACCAAGAGACATTTTGTCTCCATTTGAGAACACAAACATGCACACTCTTTTATTGACTTTGATATGATTTTAATTTAGAAAAAAATTATTCCTCACTAAGAACTAACTAAATGTAAAATTAGAACAAAAGTCAATCTCACTAGAAACGCAACACTGTAAACTATGTATGTTTCTCCCTGGTTCTCCACTCTGACTTAAAAACGACCATCTTTACTTTTTAAGATCATGAATTGAGGGAGAAATATCTACAATTATGTGAAAGTATGAGCATTTTCCCAAGTGAAATTTTAGATTAATTAAATATCAATGAACTAGAATCACCCCAGTTTCATTTTTTGAAACTTTCATGTACATTTTAAATAAAAATAAGGAAAAGTGAGATTTTAATATTGTAAAATTATTAATTGTGAAATTGTGAAATATTAATAAGAATGACCACTTTTAGTTAGGTTACATATATATTTTTAAAGATTTTATTTATTTTATTTTAACAGAGAGAGAACACAAGCAGGCAGAGAGGCAGGCAGAGGCAGAGAGAGGAGCAGGCTCCCTGCAGAGCAAGGAGCCCGATGCGGGACTCGATCCCAGGATGCTGGGATCATGACCTGAGCCAAAGGCAGCTGCTTAACCAACTGAGCCACCCAGGCGCCCCAGGTTACATATTTTTGATATAACCAAGGGCTAGGAATGGACTGAGGACTGACGAATATATGGTGGCAGTATAGAATGTGCAACCCAGAAAAAATCTCTGAATGCATTTCATTAATTCCTTGGGCTTGCAATACCTACAGTAGGCTGAATAATGGCCCCACAAATATGTCCACAGCTTTATCCCTGGAACCTATGAATATTGCCTTATATAACAAAGGGAATTTTGTAGTTGCAATTAAGAATTTTGAGATTATCGTAGATTTTCCAGGTGGACCCATGTAGTCACAAGGGTCCTCATTAGGGGGGTGTAGGAGAAACAGAGTCAGAGAGAAGGCCGTGTAACATCAGAAGGGGTTGGACTGCTGAACTTTGAAGATAGAGGTGGAGGCCACAGGCCAAGGAACATTAAGTGGCTTTCAGCAGCTGGAAAAGGCAAGGGAATGAATTCTCCCTTAGAGCCTCCAGAAGGAACGTAACCCTGTTGACACCTTTACTTTAGTGCAGTGAAATTGCTTTCAGATTTCTGACCTCCAGAACTGTAAGAGAATAAATTTCTGTTGTTTTAAGCCACCAAGTTTGTGGTAATTTGTTACAGCAGTCATGGGGAACTAATACAATACCTTGGCTTTGTGTTTTTAAAAATAATACATTTTTTTTTTCTGTTTAACTTTTAAATTGAACTGAATTTTATCTCTTTGGCGGAAAGTCTGGGAGGAATATAAGAAGATGGTGTTGGGGAAAGATGTGTTTTAAAATGAACAAAAATTAGGACACGTCAACTTAGATGATATTAAACAAGAAGATTGAAATCATAGCAGGAATCAGAGAATAGTACCTACCACCTATAGTAACCATCAAGTAGGAGAAACATATTAAACCCAAATAAGGAAATAATCTGAATTTATCTGGTATTAACCATAAGCTGTCACCAACTTGACATTTCCTTATTGTAGAGCATGCACAGATCTTTTTCTAATTATTTTAATCATAGCATTTATTTCTTTCCAATATAAGGGTTATTTCTTATTGTCTCTTCCCTCAGATTATGTGAACTCTCTTAGAACAGAAACTGTCTTTCCTCTTTGTGTATTGGTATCTAGGATTGCTATTTAGTAAGCATTCAATAAATATGTTTTGAATGAATAAATTAAAATTCACAAATACAACAGCTGCTTCTCTTATTACCAATTCTACCCCACACTCCCACTCCCAGGTGCTGAGACTGAAAGGAGATTGCAGTCCCAATTTCATATGCGAATGCAGAAGTGTTGCCTGAACAATTTCTGGAAATCATTATAAAGGATGTAAACACAGAGTTCCTGTGGAGTCTGAAGGGAGAAAGCCCTCACTGGGAGTCACCACCTAACCTGAGACCCCAACAGTGAAGAGGTGCTGAATTCTTTGAGGAAAGCAGCTCATTTGTTGAAATAAATGAGATAAATGCTGGTGTAAAATCCTTCAGTCTTTCTGGTGTAAAAGTTAGCAATCATCAGATTCCTTGTGGGGGTTAGCGGTTTATGAGACTAGCAGCAGTAGCTTTGGCCCTATTATGCATATCAAAGAATGCAAGAAAGAGAGCTCTGGGGCCTAGACTTTTAGTATTTAATCAGATCTGAGCCCCGGAAATACATTTTAGAAGGGAATTTGAGAGAAGGTAAGAAAATCCTCACGTAACATCAGTTTTTACCTGGGCACACTGATGAGAAAGAGTTCCGAATAAAACCTTGCGAAAGGAAAAAGCAAGGAAGAGCTGTCTTCATGATGGAACTAAGAACAAGGAACTAATCCACTTACTCTGTTCCTCTTGATCTATCATGCCTTACACTAATTCAGGACCACTTGCTCTCTGGAAAAGACAAGTGCCTTTTCCAGTTGAAAATAATTAGGAACTAGGAAGCATGAGCGATCAGATTCTATGCAGCCTGTAAATTCAGATTTTGTATTCAGTTTCTGTGACAGATGTCAGTTACCCAATAGCAATCAGGTGGGCAACTTTATTCACCATATGAAATCTTATATAACGATTCAAAATATTCCAATTTAGCTTCCCATGAGTTATTTTTAAGTGAACAAACAGAGGTAATTAAGCTAAGTTCAATGGACTGGCCCAAGGACACATTAATAGCCCTAAAGTAGGGATTATTAGAATTTGTTATTTTCAGTACTTGCTTGTACGTTCAATTCTGTTACCTTTCTGTCTAATCATTGTTAAGACCAATTGTTGTGCTGCTGGAGACATCCAGAAATTTAGCCCATGGGATGGTTAACTAAAGGGTCCCCATGTGGGTGAACTTCAAAGCCTGAAATCATTAATGGATTGGGCAGAGCCAAGTTTTCCATTAGCCACAGTGCCTAGGGCCCAAGAAAATATTTTATTTATAGTTTCTTTTAAAGTAAGAAAAAATATATTGTAATAATGAATGTATAAAAATGAATCCAGCCTGAACTATATTCATCTTTATATAACACACCCATAAAGATCATTTTTATTTATTACTACCTTTTTTAATGAAGGAAAGGGCCCATGATCTGAAACTAGGATGGATAGAAGCATTGCATCTGGGGATACAGAAGATAAAACCCAGTATTTACTCAAAAATATCCTACTTGCATTTTGGAGAGCATAGCTTAAGATGATTTTATTCACACAGTGTTATATAGAAATAAGCCAGGAGGAGTTGGCCACCATCTGAATGAAAAAGGAAGTGTTCTATTCAGTGGTATATTTAATGCTAGATCCAAATTTAATTGCACATATAACTACAATTGAGCCTGGAAAGTATTTGAAGCTAAGAAGCTGGATGACCTTGAGACAAATAACCAGAACCTCCATTCCTCCAGCTACACCGTGGCACATGGGTGTACTGTAAATGGGTAATAGCCAGGTTGAGATAATGATCTGCTTGCCTTTTAAGTGTCCAGAGATGCTTGGGGCTGCCGTAGTTTCGAGGGAAGTAGTTTCTTCCTTGGAGCAGTCTCATTCAATTACCTTAGCATACATCACTACTGTTAATATTTTGTTTGTGCCATAAGTGGAAAAGGGGAAGAAATACTGCCTACTTTAGGCTCGAGTTTCTTTATCTGTCCAATGTAAACATTGGACAAGATAAACTCCAATTCAATTCAACAAACATTTTGAGAGGAGATAATATAATAATAATAATAATAATAATGATTTTGAGAGATCACTAAACTAACTTCTGGGATTCAAAGGTTAAGAAAGTGATTTGTCCAAAGTCATGTATTTCGAAGAGTTCATACGCTCACTGGAGAGACAGGCATGAAATCAATTTCCTATAATACAAAACACAGTGTGATAAATTTGAAAATGAATATTAATCAAAGTCGTTTTAAAAATGAGAAGGAATGAGTAATTCTAACTGCAGGAAAAAACCATGGAGGACTTCAAAAACGAGGCGACAGCTTGGATATGAATGTCATAGCTCCAGAAAAATTGATTAGGATTCAATCTCCAAGGCAAGAGGAATAGGGTCAAGAATTGTGGTCTAATATTGGAGACAACTCAGATAAAGAGAAGTTAGATTACTACCTGTTCAAGATCACACTATGTGTTGTTGGCAGAACTGAGAGAGAAACGAGCTACTTCTTCACAGGAATTCCCAACGTAGCATCAATTGTTGATAATTCTTTATGGAAAAAACTTAAAAACTACTTTAAGGTAGGTTAAAACTTCATAGACAATTCCTAGTTACTGAAAGTAAGAAGAAAACTTGGAATCAATGTGAAAAATAGCTTGTTTCCATTCCCATGGCATTGGCACTGAGTATCCAATGCCCACGTCCTCAGTAATCTTATAGTGCATTGAGTAAGATTGTTGAAATGTGGAAATGCATGAAAATCAGGCGTTTGGCTCATTTATAATTGAAGAGAGAAATTAAGTTAAAAGTGACTCTCTAGACTTATTAGGAATGATAAATGACCGAAATAGGAAATATTTGGAAGTTTAAGTCAATATAGTTACTGGTTAAAAATGAATGTGGCACTTAGGGGTAGGAACAACATATGCTAATAACACATCATTCAGACACTATAAAATAAGTTGCACAGGAGACCAAAATACTAATCACTTACTCTTTCTGTTTTTACTTTTTAGTCTGAAAATTTTCAAACGTACAGAAAAGTAAAAGGAATAGTATGGTGGACCCCCATTGGCCATCACCTAGCATCAACAATTATAAATACTCTGCCAAGCCTATTTCATCTAAAGCTCCTACTCCCAATCTTTGTAAGCTTTTGGCTTAAAAAAAAAACAGTTTTATTAAGATGTAATTTATATACCATAAAATTCACTCATTGTAAAGATATAATTCAATAATTTTTAGTAAACTTACAGAGTCGTACACCCATCACCATGATGTAATTTTACAGTATTTCTATCCCTCCAAGAAGTTTCCTCATAGCTATTTGTGGTTAATCATGGCTCCCACTCTTCTCCCCAGGTTATTACTAATTTTTCTGTCAATTTGCCTTTTTTAGACATTTTGTATAAATGGAGCCAAACAATTTGTAGTATTTTATGTGCAGCCACTTTCATTTGGTATAATATTTTTGAGGTTTGTCCATGTTGTATATATCAATAGTTTGTTTTTACTGATGAGTGGTACTCCACTGTAGGGAGAAGATTGGATTGGATTGCTTCTCATTTAGAGTTATTATGTATAATGCTAGTATGGATATTTGTGTGCAAGTCTTTGTTTGGACATATGCTTACATTTTTCCTGGGTACCTAAAAATGGAAATGCTGAATAATAGATAAGTTTATTTTTAACATCTAGAGAAACTTTCAAAGAAACTTATTTTACATTTTTACTAGCAATAAATGAAGTTTTTACTTTCTCCCCATCCTTGCCAGATTTTCAACATAGATGATCATGTCATCTGTGAATAAATATCTTAGTTTTCTTTTCCAACCTGGATCCCCTTTATTTATATTTTCTGGTTGTTGCACTGGCAATAATCCCCAGCATAGTGTTGAATAAAGTGGCAAGAGCTAGACATCCTTGTCTTATTCCTGATCTTAGGATAAAAAGCATCAAGTGTGATGTTAGCTGCAAGGTTTTTCTTAGGTCCCTCTTACCAGATTGAATAAATTTCCTTCCATTCCTAGCTGCTGGAGATTTTTATTGTCAGTATAAGGTAGATATTTTCCATTGGAATGATCTATATTTTTCTCTTTTAGTTAGTATGATGAATTACATTAACTGATTTTTGAGTGTTAAACCAACTCTGCATTCCATAGATAAATGACACTTGGTCATATTTCATATGTTATACAACTCAGTTTACTTTTTGTTTAGATTTTGGATGTGAGGGCGATCTGGCTGCGACATCTGTCACCCCATTGATCGCCAGGGTTGATTTGGCTGATCTGGCTGGCTAGGTGGGTGTCCCCTTCCTCCCTCACCGCTCCATGTGCGTCCCTCCCGAAGAGGACGACCTTCCCCGATAGAGGAAAGGACCGTTCCTCGGTCAAGGGTATATGAGTAGCTGCGCTCCCCTGCTAGAACCTCCAAACAAGCTCTCAAGATTTTGCATCTGTATTCATCCAGGTTATTAGTTTGTAGTTTTCTTACTTGTGTAATTTCTCTACTCTTGATTATCAGGGCAATCTGGCCTCTTAAAATGAGTAGTGAATGGGACACCTGGGTTGCTCAGTTGGTTAAGCGTCTGCTTTCGGCTCAGGTCATGATCCCAGAGTCCTGGGATCGAGTCCCACATTGGGCTCCTTGCTTATCAGGGAGCCTGTTTCCCCCTCTATCTGTCCATCCCCTTGCTTGTGCTCTCTCTGTCTCTGACAAATAAATATATAATCTTAAAAAAAATGAGTAGGGAAATATTCCTCCTCCTTGAATTTATCAAAGGGTTTGCATAGAATGGGTATTATTTATTTCTTAAATATTTGTTAGAATTCACCATCAAGGTCAACTGGGCTTGGATTTTCCCTTATAGGAAGATTTTAAATTACAAATTCAATTTCTTCTATAGGTATAGGGCTATATAGGTTGTTTATTTATTTGTAAGTGAGCTTTGGTAGTTTGTATTTTCAAGGTACTTGTCCATTTCATCTAATTTTGTGAATTTATTGACAAAGTTTTTTTAGTACATCCTTTTTTTAAAAAAATCTACAGAACCTGTAAATATCACCTACTTCTCGTGTCTTCTCTATCTTTTCCCTAATTAGACTTTATAGATGTTTGTAAACTTCATTTATATTCTTAAAGAACCAGTTTCTATACAGAAAAAGAGCTTTGAGGAAGTATATAGCAAAGATTAAATATTTATCCTAGATGGTGATGATACCTGATATAAAAAGACAATATCCTAGGACAGAACCAGTGGAGACGAGGAAGATCAATACTGCTTACATGAAAAGGAATCCTTATTTATTCAAAAAAGTGACTATGCTCTTAGGTATACTGAGGGTTGGGTATACCGATCCGTGGTGAGGCAAAATTGGAATTTGAGATGAAAACATCACTTTATATAAAAAGTATGCCTGTGTTGAATGTAGAGAACACTAAATATAGTTCTCTTTTCAGAGTATGTATTCAATGATGATGTAGACTATAAGAGTTCCAGTTAAAGAACCTCTCTAAATATTACTGTGTAGAGAAATTTCTGACCTTAGAAGATGGACTTTGCCACTGCAGTCAAGATTCAGGTTTTTAAGTTAGCCATAAAAATATAAATATCAGTCTTTTTTTAATTTTTAATTTTTATTTATTTGACAGAGAGAGAGAGCACAAGTAGGCAGAGAGGCAGGCAGAGAGAGAGGGAGAAGCAGGCTCTCTACTGAGCAGAGAGCCCAATGAGGGGCTCAATCCCATGACCCTGGGATCAAGACCTGAGCCAAAGGCAGAGGCTTTAAGCCACTGAGCCACCGAGGTGCCTCTAAATATCAGTCTTTGATGAAAGTTTGTGTAAGTAAGTCACATAACAATCCTGTAGTTTACAATTGTTAATGTAAACCCAATGTATAGTACTCTCTTCTATTACTATACAGCGAAATTATACACTTGAAAATAATTTATATTTTAAAATGGGCATTGTGGAAAATTAACCTTCAAATCCCCTAGAGTGGTTATACCATTTAATAAAATAATACAAAGGAAACATTACTTTACTAAGGAGAACTTATTGCCAGGTTGTATTATTTTTTCCTCCTAAGGGTGGCAGTGACCATGTTTCTCACCAGTGCTTCTAGATGTGAATTCATTGGCTTTGTTTCCAATAACTTTCAAACATGAACATTCAGAAATGAATGAAATGAAATGAAATGAAAATAGAAATGGCTGCATATTGTTGGTCTGTGAATGTGTGTTTGTACATGTGTTTATGTTTATAGGTCTTTCCGTTTATTACAATGAAAATAGATGAGATAAAAAAAGAAGTTCTTCACATACAAATAAAACTAAAATAGGAATCAACCAATTTCCTGAAAGAAGTAGTGGGAAAATACAGAAACTTGTAAAAAGAGGCATAAGAGTAAAACATGTTAAAAAAAATATTGTTCCTCATCTATTATGTCATTTTATTTTCTGAGAAAGCTCTGAGAATTTCCAAGGTCAGGCAGCCCTGTCCCCCACTATTTTCTCTGAAGATAGACATTTAGGAAACATTTCTTTTAACACCAGGGGTTCAGGAGAGAATAAAAGAAAGGAAAAATGTCTTGAAAATAACCAGAATCCTCAGAATTAGAAAACTCAACAATCATGTAAGAATAAAGTTGTAAAACTGATTATTACTCGTAAGTGATGACACAATAGGTGAAAAGAATGTCAGAAACAGAGAAGTTAGACTGTATATCACTGTCCATAGTCACAAAGTCACATATAGTGCACTTGATTTTCTTTTTCTGCCATCAATGTGAAGAAATCAACTCCCTCTGGATATTCCTCTTATAGCCAAGTACCATCCAACACCTGTCACTAGTGTGTGCCGATTGATGTGGTTCAGATAATACCGAAGTGCTCAGTACCATTTGAAGGGGTCATTTGGCAAAGGCAAGAGGGATGAAGACCTTTCCTTTCCTGTGGAGAAAGCCGAAGCAGGTCATGTGGAGTTCCATTTCCTCTGGTGGTTTTGATTTTGCTGTCAATGCCCTAAAGCACTTTGGTCATTATAATTTCAGCCTTGTTTTATTGATTCTCACTGACCCTTCACGAGTACATCACTTCCTTTCCACTGCTTAGTGGGTGAGTGTGTTGGGTATCTTTCCTTGCCTCTCCGTATTCACTTTTTGTCATTCTCTGACATGCTCTGTCTGCCCTTGTCTTCTGGACTCAGAGTGGACATTGGATTTTGCCAGTCAGTAGCACCAGCAAGAGGCCAGAAGGAAGGAGGAGAGGCATGGGAGAAAGTGAAGTCAGGATATTTATTTCCCTGGCTCTCTCCTATGGGATTTGGTGGGTCTCTCCATCTAAAGTCTCAGCTTCTGACAGGTAACTCTCATTTCTTAGCACTGTCCTTCCAATTTGAACAAGTGCTCTCTCTCTTCATCTGCTTTTAGGCTTAGGGTGGTAAATTCTTCTTCCCCTTCTCAGCCTCAGGATCCTGCACTATCCCTTCTGGTTTCCTTATATCTTGACCATATTTTGTTTTTTTAAAAATAGGCTTATATTAGACTCTCATCCAGCTATCCTAAGTTAATATAATTCCATTATGCCATTTGTTTTCTCTTGGATCCTTAACTGATAAAATGAGTCTAAGAAAAGTCAGCCAACCAATGCATATTTACCATCACTTACCCCCTCACCAGGACTCTGATGCACAATAATATGAAGAACAGTAACCTTTGTGAAGAATTACTGGTCCTGGCAGATAGCTGAGTAGCACACCCTCACTGAGGTTTTCAGGATAGAGCAGGAGGCTGCTGAGGGACAGATGTGTGTGACGCTGAAGAACAAATCTGATAAATTGGTCCAGAGCTCAATAGTTCCACAAAGCAGGCTCAGGACAAGAGTATGCTTGAGTCATACCAGGACTTTGCCCAGAGCCTACTTTGATATCATCTCAGGACAGAAAAAGCAATCCAGAAATGATCTTTGGATTTTTTGAGTTTAAGAACCATGATACCTCCTATCTAAAAAAACAAAGCTAGAACCAGACACTTCTGTTAGAAGAATGTCCCCACTGCCTTTTTAAGGTCCTGAATATTTTCCTAAGGGAGCACTCTAGTTGCTGCCTCTACGTGGTATGTTTACCTGTCCATCAGGTACCATTATGGCTCCCTCTGCCTTTGAGTCATCCCACCACACTTTACCACTTCCGAGGCAGCTGTATGGACATCAAAACCTAAAACTCAGATCTGTAAAGTTGCCTATAGGATTTTTAGCACATTTAGCAAAAAGGAAAGTTTGCAAATCATCAGTGAAGTTTGGAGAGTGAGTGTGTATTTTAATTATCTTGGCACTTCTTAGCTCTCATTAACATATTTGGATGTGTAAGATGCCAAATGTCTGTACATTTGTGTAGGACATGGGAATTTGCTTTTCAAGGGGCCAATTATAGTGAAAGAAGGTAGAACTCCTCTGGTGTAATGTAAGGAACAAGATTGTCAAAAATGACCCCAGGTGCTTAATCCAGACTTCCTGAAAATGAGCTAGCTGGGTCCAGTAAAACATGGGGTTTTGCATTGCACTAGAGACTATAAAGTCCTGTAAAGGTGCTGGGCAGGGAGCATTCCCAGACAGCTCCTGTGAATAGGTGGCATTCTAATTCAGATAGCCAGAGCAGGTTGCTTTCATGCTTGCCCTGCAAGAAATGAGAGCAATGTGCAGGAGACATTTTCTCTCTGTTCTCTCTTGGACTTCTGTTGCCTTATACCTGGATCACTTCTCTTTATGACACCTGCTGGGTCTCTGTAGGCATTTGAGTTTTCAAATTGGATACAATATAGAGAATAGGGAGGCAGGAGAGTATACAACGCCTCAGCGATTGCACAGACCCACAGTTCAGTATGAAGGCAAAAGTAACTTTGTAACCAACTTAAACAGAAAGATCCTTACTTGGAAATCAAGTAGATAGAACCAGCAAGTCAGGATCTGAGTAACTGAACCAGCAATGTCAAGTTGGGAAGGAAGTGAATATTGAGCCATCAAGAACAAATTGATACGTGGATTGGTGGGAGTTTTAGCTGACCAGAGATTGAAACCCAGAGTAAAGATAAGTTAAGAGCCTAATTTAATGAGTTAAACTTCGTCAGACTGAATGTAATGATGAGATACTGTTTATCAGTTAGATACCTAAGTTACTTAGTGAGAATACCCCACAGTGTAGTAAAGTAGTTTATAAATATGTAATTTTGTTGTGTTAAATAGACGTTGAAGAAAGACCTACTCCAGAAGAAGGAAAAGGGAGGAAGTTTCTGTCATCAATTTCTTGGAGGCGAAAACTCTCACTCTTACTCCTTTGTATGAAAACAGTAGAAAAGTCCTGAGCATCCAAAATATTTGAGAACTTTCTTTTTGGAAGCTACACTGGGATTGCTATATGAAAACCTATTATTCTTTTCCACAAATTTCTGGCTATTTTTATTGCAGAAAATGAGTTGGTAATGAGATCACTGAAGGTGTTTCTAATTGAAACATACTGTGGTCAGTTATTTTGAGATGAGATAGGAAAAAGGACACGAGGGGCTGGTGAAATCCAAGTCAGTGTGGTGGTGCTCATTAAGGCCAGCCCTGTGCTGGCATGGCAGCTACGAAGTAATGATGTGACTTCCAGCTTTCCTAAAATTAATGGGATGATACTCTTCCATAGCTGTGCTCAGGCGAATATTAATTTGTTTTATCGTCTTTCTTTCTCTCCATACAAAGAAATGTTTTAAGTTGCCTCCCTAATATCTCTATTTCTAACCAAGTTTCAAAGGCATATATCTTTTTTAACTCCAAAGGAAAATACTGTTTTATAAAAGCTGTCTGTATAAAGTAAACCTTCATATGGCCTTTGAGCCCAAGCTATATGGCTTTAAGAAGGAAAACTCTTTATACCTACTGACAGGGGAGGGCAGAGCCACACCAACACTCTCCCCCTCTCTGCCAATTTGAAGAGGATTCAGGTTCTCTGTAATTTTAAAAGAGCACCTTGTGGAGGCTTTAAAGCAACCCCAAAATGTTAGAACTCTCTGACTCTACTGATTTCCTAAGAGCACATTAGGAAATGAGTCTCCTGGTTATTTTATTTTTTAAAGGAGGAGAGGGTTGGATGCTATTATCTCTAGAGCACAAATTTAGACTTAGTTCATATTAGCCATAATGACCTCAAGCTGGTCATGTGAGGAAACTCTCACATTTGTACACTCTGCCTTTTCTGTAACCCCTGATTTTTGCTGCTACATCTGCCTCCGTCTGTCCTGTTCTCCTCTCTTTCCCTCATCTCATGTTAGAGGAGGCACCTCTTCTCCCACCGATGACTAACACCATCACTTGTATTCTTCCACAGCTGCCTTTTCCTTCCCAGGAACTGGAAGCTATCTAATACCTCTCCTTTCAGCTGTACTTTCAGATATTCCTACGGTAGAGGCTCTTTTTTATGAATATGCATATGTTCAGGTGTTTCCCATCTGAAAAAAACAAACCAAGCCTCCCTGAACCTTCTTCCCCCTACAGTTCTTGTCTTCTTGGTGCTCCCCATTGCCAGTTCCACACATATCACACCATCTTCAGCTACTCTAATCTAGTTTCCAAACCCGGTTAGCTCCCATTTAAGATCTCCCAGTGATCTCCATGATTAAATCTAAGCCTTCACTTTAACTTACCTCTTAACTTTGCTTTCTTTTCTGAAACACTGTCTTTTTTTGGACCACCATGACACTATATATTTCTGGTTTCCTTCCGAATTTTTCTATTCCTTAAACACTTCACCTCTTCTATAGGCTTCTTCCATCCGCCTGACCTGTAATCATCAGGGATCTCAAGTTTGAATTTTAGAACAATTGCTGATTCTAGTTTCTACTTTCTCTTTGTATAATATCACTCACACACATATAACTTAAATTACCACTATACATCAATGACTAACAAAGATATCTCTTTGTCAGAGTTCTTCTTTGAGCTCCAGAAGTAGGTATTCCAACTACATGCTTATTACTACTTGAACATCTGAAATGGATAGCCACCTAAACATGCCCCAAACTGAACTCATCTTCCACCCAAACCTAATCCTTGTGCAGTGTTTCTTAACTCAGTGAATGACATCGCATGCCCCATAAGCAAAAACCTAGGAATTATCTATAATCTTCCTCTTCTTTACCAATCCATGTCATGTATCATAATATCCTGTTGATTTTTTCTCTTAAATATCTTTCATCTTCCTCCACTTCTTTCTATAATCTGTTGCTATAATTTCTTACTTGGACTACTCTTATAGCCTCCCATTTGAAGTTCCTGCGTGCATGTTTACCCTACTTTAATTAGTCTACCAAATGGTGCTTTGGTGGTAATAATCTCTAAAATCTTTATAATCTTTAAATAATATTTAAAAACACGAATCTACTCATACCATTCCCCTGTTTAATGCCTTCAGTACTTTCAACTTGTTATGATGAAGTCATAAATACTTTATGTACTCCCTGTGTCCTTAAATTATTTGGCCCCTGACTGCCTGTCTAGCCATGTTTCCCCCATCCTCAATCCATGTTTCTACCACTGGCCTTGTCAGTTCTCTAAATATACCGAGTTCCTCTTGTCCCTAACCCTGCAGTCATACTGGCTTCTCTGCCTAGAATATTTTTACTTATCACTAACTTCGATTCCTGTTTAAGTCCTATACATCTTTTGCATCTCAGCATAAACATCGCTATCTTCGGCAAGCCCTTTCTGACTCACTAGTTTTAGTCAGGACTCCTGTTAATAGACTTTTCCTTCATAGCATTTTTATTTTAAAGACTTCATTTATTTATTTGCCACAGAGAGAGAGAGAGAGAGAGAGTGCACACGCACAAGCAGGGGGAGAAGCAGGCTCCCTGCTGAGCAAGGAGCCCAATGTGGGGCTCTATCCCAGGACCCTGGGATCATGACCTGAGCCAGAGGCAGATACTTAACCAACTACCACCCAGGCAGGGGTGCCACCAGATATCCCCTTTTCCTTCATAGCATTTCATTCAACTATAATTTTATTGTATTTTTTAAAGATTTTATTTATTTATTTGACAGACAGAGATCACAAGTAGGCAGAGAGGCAGGCAGAGAGAGAGGGGGAGAAGCAGGCTCACTGCCAAGCAGAGAGCCCAATGCGGGGCTCGATCCTAGGACCCTGAGATCATGACCTGAGCCGAAGGCAGAGGCTTTAACCCACTGAGCCATCTAGGCGCCCCTCAACTGTAATTTTAAAGTTTAAATGTGAGTTTGTTAATGTTTATGTAATATACTAGACTGTAAATTCCATAAGGACAGTTACGATTTTCTAGGCAGCTTCTTGTAATATAGAAATCCAATAATCAACATCTTAATATCAATGTTAGCAGTCGACTTAAGATATGATGGGGTCAATGACAATAACTGGTAGACCCAAGACTTAGGCAAGTAAAAATACAGGCATGGAAGAGAAGAACTGAAAAGAATGGAAGGTATTGGAGGATTAAAGACACAGATAATGAGAGTTTAACTGTCTCTTAAATGAGGGATGCCAACCAGATTTCAGCTCATATATTATCTTTGATCTACTGTTCTTATCTTCTAGGAGTGATGTATTGAGAGGGATTTTGAGCTTTTGTTAGAATTCAGGTAGAAAAGAAGCATTGTCTTCGATTAATGATGTCTCCCAAAGTGGGAGAGTGAAGTGGGGGCTTTACTGTACCTTTACCATGTCTGTTAAAAGGTAATACCAAGTAATTATGGTCCAAGTATCAGTCTGCCAATAATACTGGGTAAAACTAGCTCACTTTAAGAAAATCCATGAAGGAAATAAATTTACTAAAAACAAGAAATCAAAATAAACAAAAATTTTAAATACCAAACACAAAAACCAAAACTCAAAAGTGGGAGAAAGCTTATGGGTATAACAACTGATTTTACCAGGGAGCTCTTACTTGTAGTAAAATTTCATAGTCAGTTTTCCCAATGCAGTTAGCATAATAATATTAACATGTTTTTTAGCCTTTACCATAATCAAGTCAATGTGATACACCTTTCATTTGTTAACTCATTTAATCCTCACAATACCCTATGAGGTAAATCCTATCATTATTACTATTATACCATTTTATAGACAGGAAACTAAAATTCAGAGAGATTAAATAACTCATGGAATCACTTAAAACACAATGCAAGAAGCAGGTTTTTTTTTTTTAAGATTTTTTATTTATTTATTTGAGATAGAGACAGTGAGAGAGAGCATGAGAGGGGAGAAGGTCAGAGGGAGAAGCAGGCTCCTCTCCGAGCAGGAAGCCCGATGCGGGACTCGATCCCAGGACTCCGGGATCATGACCTGAGCCGAAGGCAGTTGCCCAACCAACTGAGCCACCCAGGCGCCCAAGAAGCAGGTTTTTAATCTGGATTTCTAAGATTAAAAAAAAGAGAGACATGTGTTCTTGACCCATGTTACTAGAAGTTCTGTTTATTTGTATTTTAAAGATTGTATTTATTTATTTGAGAGAGAGAGAGAGAGCACAAGAGGGGAAAGGTCAGAAAGAGAAGCAGACTCTCTGCTGAGTGGGGAGCCTGATACAGAGCTCAATCTTGGTACTCCGCGATCATGACCTGAGCCAGTGGCAAACGCTTAACTGACTGAGCTGTCCAAAAGACCTCAAGGCATATAAAAAGATATATTTAACAAACATACCAGTATTTTTGTTGAAATACTGAAAGACATAATTTTGCAGCTCTAGAAGGACAGCTGAAAGGAATAGTTTATCACAAAACTATGAAAATTTTTAATCTAGGGAGTTATTTTTTATGTGACTGCAAAATGATTAATTAATGGTTTGCTCAGTTATTTGTTGAAGCATCCAAGTAAAACTAATCACTGATATTTCTAGAGTCATCACTTTCCAATTTTTGATAAACACTACTGTGACTTTTCCAATCTTAAAATCATCCTAGGCTTCTATATTAATTCTTGAAAATGGTAACTTATACCCACAATATAATATGTAAATTCTTGATGTGCCCTTTTATTTGGATTGAGTAAAGATCTCTTAAGGAAATATTTGTGTAATGAGACCTGCCTTGAGAAGTAACTGTACTTGATAATGTGACATGGTCAGAAAATGTAAGTATTCTTTAAGTCTTTGTAAAAGGAAACACTTTGATAATAAGAGCTCTATAGACTCAGCCAAGATGAGCTATTTTTCTAAAATAAAAATCAAGCAGCCTCTGGGAGTCATGGGGAGGTGGGGGAGGGAAATGAAACAAGATGGGAAGGAGACGAACCATAAAAGACTCCTAAACTCATGAAAGAAATTGAGGGTGGCTGGGAGGTAGGGGGAGGTAGGGATAGGGTGGCTGGGTTATGGACGTTGGGGAGGGTATGTGCTATGGTAAGTGCTGTGAAATGTGTAAGCCTGATGATTCACAGACATACACCCTGGGGCAAATAATACATTATTTGTTAATTTAAAAAAATCGAGCAGCCTCTAGAACTACCAGTCATTGTGTTTCATAGGCATGGTAAATATTCTAAAATGACAAGAGAAACCATGGGCTTGGTATGATGTTTATATCTGACATCTTATTTTAGATCAGTGGAAAGGATTTCTTTTTCTACATCAAGGAGATATTCAGCCACTAACTCTTGTCAATGTTTTTCTCTCTCTCTTTAATTTTTTAAAGTAAGATAATCTATTACCTCAAGGTGCTTTGTCATGTTGCCTAAACCAATCCACTAAACCAAGGACTGAACTTGAAAGAGAGCAGAGGTTCTTTTGTGTCATTTTGCTATCAGGAGATGGTCATAATTATAAAACTCTTAGTTGATCATGTGAACTCTGGCTCTTTACACCAGTAGTTGTCAGAGTTTTTATGTAAAAGGCCAGGTAATAAATATTTTAGACATTGTGGACCAAATGGTCTGCATCACAACATCCAATGTTATAAAATGAAAGTGGTCATAGGCAATATATAAATGAATAAATGTGACTATGTTCCAATATAAATTTATTTGTAAAGCAGATGGGTTATAGTTTGCCAACTTTTGTTTTGTACCTCCACTCAGGTTGCTACCCACCAATTCTTCTACCCAAGATTAAGATTGTGCAGGTCGAAATACCACTTGAGCTACGTTTTCCAGACAAGATTAAGATTAAGTTTTGCAGTGGCACTAAAAAAAATTATCACCCGTCTTCTATTTGGGATCTAAAAAAGACGTTTGACATATCAAACGATGGATGGATTTTTTTCCTTTCAGACTGTCCCCACCCCCTTCCTTCCTCCCTTCTCCCCTCCCCTGCCCACCCCAGTTTCTCTCTCACACATCAGCAGGTATTTTTTGAAGTCCAAGTGTACGTTAGGTGCTGAAATACAGTGGTGATTAAGATTTAGCTTTCTGACTTAGAGATGCTTTCAGTCAATAACGGAGGCAGCAGAATAAAGAGACCATTTCAATACATTGTTTTAAATATTACAGTGAAAGTAGGAGAACAATATTATGTGAACAAACTGTTTCAGCTTTGGAGGGGCAGTGAAAGTTTTCCAATTGGATGTAGTAGCTAAACTTAGATTTGAAAGATGAGTATTATCCAGACCAATGTCAGGGAAAGGTAGTCTGAAAAGTGTCCCAGCAGACAGGGTTTTATAACAGGTCTGGAGGTATAAGAAACCATGTGGAGCTCATTAAAGTGCAGGAAGAAGCTGCATAGAGTACAAGATGAAATTGATAAAGGATGAAGCTGGAAAGGCAGTAAGGACTAGACCAGGAAGGACCTTTTTGGGCACCCTAGTTCAGGTCACCCTTTATCTCACTAGGATAGCTCAAAAATCCTCTTAGTTTGTTTTCTGATCCCAAACATGATCCTCTTCAATATATTCATACCATTGCGAGAATGATCACAGTCTGACATAGTTTGTTTTTCTTTACTTAAACTCCTTCCATGGATACTCATTGCCCTCAGAGTTATTACCAACTGCTAAATAAGACCCCAAAACCATAATGATAAAGCTCTGGTTCTGACTGCATCCCTAGCCTCATCTTTTGTCAGCTCCATCTCCATGCTCTGGTTGTTGTTGTTGTTCTTTTTTTTTTAAGGTCTTTAGTATCTTCCAAACGTGTTTTTATATTCTTTTGTTAGGTTTATTCCTAGGTACCACAGAGCCTTTGTTGTTATAGCCTTTGTTGCTAAGGAAAACCATATCTTTTGTTTTAATTACATTTTCTAATACCTTGCTATTGGCATAAAAATGTAATTGATTTTTACATATTGATCTTATGTCTAGTCTCCTGCTGAACTCTACTATTAATTCTAATAGTTCGCTTATATATTCTTTTGGGATTTTCATGTAGGCAATTCATATCAACTACAATTAATTGAGGTTTACTTTCCTTCTATTCCTTATAGCTGCCTGACTTCTCCTGTACTTCTGAGGCCTTCTAGTACTTCCAGTACAATATGGGAATGACACGGTGTTGACTTATAATCTTGTTCTGACTTCGAAGGATTGCTTTCACATTTATATTGAATATCCTGGTTTTTTGGGGGGATTTTGAAGATAGCTTTTGTTAGTTTAAGGAAATAAATCTTATTTCTACTTTGACAAGGATTTTTAACAGAAACAAATATTTAATTGAATTGATATTTTCCCATGAATCTATTGAGATGATCAAATAATGTAATATGAGGAATAATATAGATTCTCCAAGGTAGGCTCAAATCTGCATTTCTGGAATAAATACAGCTTTTTAAAGACACATTTATGGATTATATTAATATTTCATTTAGATTTCAAATCTGTGTTTGTAATTGAGATTAGCCCATAATTTTTTTGTTCTTATAAAATTATTTGGTTTTGATGGTAAGATAATGTTAACCTCATAAAGTGAATTGTGAAAGGTACTTTCTTTTACAGTCTCTAGAAGATTCTGTATAACAATGGAAATAACTGACTGAATTTTGGTAGAATTTACCTTAAAATCATCTGAACCCAGTGCTTTATTTGCGGGTATATGTTAACTACTTATTCAGTTCTTAAAAATGGTTTAAGGACTCTCCTTTTCTGTGCTTAGTTTCAGGGAGGTTATTTTTTTTCCTAGGTATGTATTTTGATCTAAGATTTTAAATGTATTTTATTGTTTTTTGTAAACCTTTGCTATAACAATTTATCCTCTTTTTTATTTTAAATATTTGTATTTGTGGGGGGTTTTGTTTATTTTTCTTCATCAGTATTGTTTGAGATTTATAAATTTCACTAGGTTTTTCATTAACCAAATTTTAGCTTTATTGATCTTATTCATTTTATGTTTTTTTCTATTTTATTAGGTTTTATTGGTTTTATTTATTTCTTCTTTCTACTTTCTTTTGGTTTATTTTGTTATGCTTTTCCCAACTTAAATTGAAAGTGTATTTCATTAACTTCTAGTCTTTTTTTTTTCTTAACATGAGCATTTAAGTCTGTAAAATTTCTTCCTTATGTTTCTGTGGATGAAATCCACAATATATTAGTCAGAGAAACAAAAAAACAGAAAAAAACAGATATTAGAAAAGAATTAGTTCACATGATTATGGAGGTTGAAAAGTCAGTCAGAGGTGTCATTCAGACCAAGTCTGAAACCTGAGAACGTTGTGTGTGTTAGTTGAGGAAGGGATTGATGTTATAAATTCTGATGATCTTGAGTCCGAAAGCCCTAGAACCAGGAGCACCAAATGTCCAAGGAGAGGATAAGATGGATGACCCAGATCAACCAGAGAAAGCAAATTCACCCTCCTCTGCCTTTTTTTTTTCTCAAGATTTTCTATTTTTGAGAGAGAGAGCATGTTGGAGGGAGGGGAAGAGGGAAAAGGGGAAAGAGAATCTCAGGCAGACTCACCACTGAGCCTGGAGCTCAATGAGAGGCTTAATCTCACAATCCTGAGATCATGACCTGAACCAAAATCACGAGTCAGATGCTTAACCAACTGAGCCACCCAGGTGCCCCTCTCCTCTGCCTTTTTGTTCTTTTCAGTCCAGAAATAGATTGGATGATATCTATCCATGGAGATGGCTATTCAGTTTACCAATTCAAATTTTAATCTCTTCTGGAAAACACCTTCAGAGACACATCCATATATATGTTATACTAGCTATCTGAACATCCTTTATCCCAGTCAAGATGATATTTAAAATTAACCATTACATCTTTTAGATGTGCACAGATTGAGATTTTCTGTTTTCTCATTATTTAGATCTGAGTATTTTTCTAGTTTTTGTTATGAATTTTTTTTGTCTGTAAACTATCTCTGAAAGTTTTAAAATATCCATATACATGTAGTTTTTAAAGATAGATTTGTTATCGATTTCTATTTCAAATGTATTCTGATAAAAGAAAATAGTCTGTTGGATTGAAATTTATTGAGACTTTACTAATGGCCTAAAATTGGGCCATTTTAGTAAATGTCCTATGTTCAGTTAAAATGTATATTTTTAAGGAGCATGTACTGGTTCCTTACATCTGGAACATGTTTATAATTTTCATTAGCTCAGACTTAATAGTTCTGTGTTTAGTCTTTATCCTTATTGGGGCTAGTTTTCTTGAGCTATAAATTACTGAGTGGTAAATGATGGAGTTATTTATTTTCCTTGTTCTGTTTATTTTTTGTTTGATTTTTAAAAAATTATGCTATTAAATATATACAAATTTATAATTACATCTTTCTGTTGATTAAAACTTTTCACCAACATGCAAATGTTTCTGTCAGAAGTAGAATGTGGCCCTATTCTAACTAACAAAAGAGAGTTAAATCCCCTTAGAGGGAAAATAGCGAGAAGCAGATAATCTACAATATTATATACACAATGTTCAGTATTCAAATAAAAATGTATACAGCCAGCCAAGAGACGAAAATGATCAAAAGCAAACAAGAAAATCAGTTAATAGAAACAGACTTGAAGCTGAACTAGATTTTAGAAGTATCATAATTCCCCATGAACTTTAAAATAATTGTGATTAATATTCAAGAGCATAGATATCAAGATGGAGAATTACACAAGAAACCTGGTTTCTCAGCTTTTAGATCTCTTATGAAGCATAGAATTTGGAAAATATATCAAGAGAAAAAGCAATGCAGCATGTCAGCCTTATTCTTTGTAGTTTCTTAAACTCCAGAATCTTGGTCTCTCAACTTCTTCTTGTCTTTGTAGCATTAAGCTCTATTCATTTCCCCAGTCTTGTGAGAATGTTGAAGGTTTAAGCTGCTGCTTTCTGCGAATCTCTAGGTTGACAATTACTTTCTGGCAAGTATTTCAAGGAGAAATGGAGCAGAAAATATCACGGTCACCTTAGCATGTCTCCATTCTGTCTAATCTGGGCTGCTTAAGCTCTGGATGTCTGTGCGGCACTCTGATGTGTTAAAACACTTGTTTATTCATTTTTATTATAGCCAGCAATTATTCTCCATGGAAAGGTTGGTTTTTACAAACTGATCTGTCATAGACAAAAGTAAAAATCCTCAATACTTCCCCTTTTCAACAGGATAAGTTAATTGATTTTTTATTAGTTTTTATTACAAATATTCTTAGGTGCATTGCTATAATCTTTTTCAGTCCTCTTTTCTCAGTTCACTCTCTTTTAGTTTTTGTCTTTTGCTTATTTAAGGTAGAATGCAGGATATATATACTATTTCTAGTATTCTTAATGGTTACCTAGAAAATTTTAGTATTCATATTTGACTTAGTGTAGTCTAAAGTTAATATCTTAGCCCTCTTCTGAAACAAGTTAACAATTTCACAAAGCAACCTTAAAAGAGAAAACAAAACAAAACAAAAAAAACAAAACACACAAACACACACACACACACACACACACACACAAAAGAGAAAAACAAAGTCAGGCATCACAATTCCGGACTTCAAGTTACATTACAAAGCTGTAGTGATCAAAACTGTATGGTACTGGCTAAAATAGACACATAAATCAGTAGAAAAGAATAAAAAATCCAGAAGTGAACCTTCAACTATATGGTCAATTAATCTTTGAAAAAGCAGAAAAGAATATCCCATGGGAAAAAGAGTCTCTTCAACAAATGGTTTGGGAAAACTGGACAGCAAAATGCAGAAGAATGCAACTGGACCACTTTCTTATACCAAACACAAAAATAAATTTGAAATGAATTAAAGACCTAAATGTGAGACTTGAAACCATAAAAATCCGACAGGAGAACAGAGGCTATATCCTCCCTGACATCAACCATAGCAACTTCTTTCTAGATATGTCTCCTAAGGCAAGGGGAACAAAAGCAAAAATAAACTATTGGGATTACATCAAAATGAAAGGCTTCTGCACAGCAAAGGAAACAATCAACAAAACTAAAAGGCAATCTATGGAATGGGAGAAGATATTTGCAAATGACATCTGATAAAAGGTTAATATCCAAAAAATAGAAAGAATTTATAAAATTTATAAATAATAATAAATTTTTAAAATTTATAAATTTATAAAATTCAACACCCAAAAAACAAATAATCTAATTAAAAATGAGTAGAACACATGAGAAGACATTTTTCCAAAGAAGATATCCATACAGCCAACAGACACATGATCACTGATCATCGAAGAAATGCAAATCAAAACTACGAGATATCCCCTTACACTGTCAGAATGGCTAAAATCAACAACACAAGAAACAACAGGTATTGGTGAGGATGTGGAGACAAGGGGAACCCTTTTGCACTGTTTGGTAGGATTGCAAACAGGTGCAGCCACCCTAGAACACTTTATGGAGGCTCCTCAAAAAGTTAAAAATAGAACTACTCTATGATCCAGCAATCGAACTACTATGTATTTATCCGAAGAATACAAAAACACTAATTCAAAGGGATACAAGCATTCCTATGTTTAGAGAAGCATTATCTACAATGACCAAATTATGGGAACAGCACAAGCGTCCACTGATTGATGAATGGATAAAGAAAATGTGGTATACATACACAATGGGATATTATTCAGTCATAAAAAAAGAATGAAATCTTGCTATTGCAATGATGGAGCTAAAGAGTATTATGCTAAGTGAAATAAGTAAGTCAGAAAGACAGATACCATACGATTTTAGTCATGGAATTTAAGAAATAAAACAAATGAGTGAAGGGGAAAAAAGAAGAGAGAGGGAGATAAACCAAAAAACAGATTCTTAACTGATGGTTACCAAACAGGAGGTGGGAGAATGGGTAAAATAGGTGATGGGAATGAAGGAGTGCACTTGCTGTCATGAACACAGGATGTTATATGGAAGTGTGGAATCACTGTATTGTACACCTGAAACAAGTATTACCCTCAAAAGTAAAATAAGTCAGAGAAAAAAACAAAAACAAATCAACAATTACAAATATGTTATTTTCATTTAGCTTCTCTCCTGAGTTACTTTGTTTCCTATGTAGTTCCCTCTTGCTAATTTAATCCCTCAACATACACATTATTATTTCATGCTTATTATTTCATATTTATTTTCATTTAACACATGCCTATCATTTTATTTTTTCATTATCCCTTCTTGCATCTTAAATTCTCCTTCTGATAACATCTGATATCAATATTTCCTTCTTTAGGAATTATTTTCTTTAGACTTGAAAGTGACCGTATATTGGTAATAAAATTTCTAGGTTTCTGTTTGTCTTAAACAATGATTCTCAAAGTATAGAGTTCTAGGGATCCTGAGATACTTTCAGAGAAGTCATAAAACTATTTTGAAAACTTACTAAGGTGTTACTTGCATTTTCCGCCATGTTGACATTTGCATAGGTGTTGAAAAGCAAGGTGTGTAAAACTGCCAGCTCCTTAGAAATGTTTTGATGAAGCAGTAAAAATGATTAGTTTTATTACATTTTGACACTGAGTGCATGTCTTTTTTGTTAGTCTGTTTCAAGAAAGGGGAAATATGCATAAAGCATATTGTGTACTAAAATGTACATTGGTTGTCCAGAGGAAAAGCATTTGCCCAATAGTTTGAATTGTAGGATGAATGAACTGCTTTTTCATGGGCCACTTCTTTTTTTAAATATCAACTTTCAGACAGCCTAACATTATTCAAATTTAGGGTATTTAGCAGAAATTTATCTTCAACAAAATGTAAATCTGTCAGTTCAAGGAAAATAACCAGTGATGTCCTGATAAATATTTGACAACTAGCCCTCTATGGGAGAAAGAAGATCCTAATTTTGTAGATTGGTAGCGAATTTCTGTGCTGTAAATACTTTCAGCGTGGCTGATTTCAAGCTACCAACTTGGCATCACTAAACACAGAGTTGAGAATAGGTAATTGAGTCTCACAAACTGTTGCAAACTACAGCACAGACTGTAGCACACTGCTGAAATCAGTGCCAATGATAAAATCGGAAATTCTAAGTGAGAATTAGAATTTTGGAAAATTTATGTCTACCAACATGAACTTGACAGTTTCCCAATTCATTAACACTTTGCTGAAAAGATTATTAGAGATATTAAGAAAGGTATTTCTTTATATTATATGATGAAATGTTTCAGTATTTAGAAGGTCTGTATAACTTGATGATCCAGTATTTTCCAAATGATGAACATGTGCAGTTAACCAAATCTTGCATGGATAAGAGATTTATGCAAAATTCAAGATGACAAATCAGTTTAATGTGACAAAGTACATAACTTATTGATAAAGTTTTAGATTCCATATTGTAACTAGCCTTCAAGAAACTACCACTTACCAAGCTCTAGTGGGTATCAAATTATCTTAAAAAGGCTGCTAAAACAGGTGCCTGGGTGGTGTAGTCAGTTAAGTGTCCAACTCTTGGTTTCGGTTCAGGTCATGATCTCAGGGTCCTGGGATCGAGCCCCACATCAGGCTCCATGCTCAGCATGGAGTCTGCTTGAGATTCTGTCTCTCTGCCCCTTCCAGGACTTGTGCTCTCTCTCTCTAAAATAAATAAATAAAATCTAAAAAAAAAAGGCTGCTAAAATACTCCTCCCTTTTCCAATTGTATATTTGTGTAAGGCCAGATTTTATTTTTTTAACCATATCAAGTTGTCACAGTGGAAGATGTTCCTTATTTCCAAAGTGGAAAATGAAATTCCAAGTCTGGAATGACTATAGCGAATAGAGAGAGGGTCAGAGCAGAGTTAGCTCTCCTCACAGTTGCATTGTTATGACTGGGAACGGACCCTTGATGTTTCTGATGCTCTATATGCAGATAAAAGTCCCCCCTAGTTTGGGAGGTGGGCAAACCTAAGTGCCTCAGGGAGAGCCACTGGTGCAGCCCTTCACTCTATTGCAAGGGGATGCACTATAACCTTTCAGAGTACTTTGGGGATTATCTTCTGAGAAGATCAGCTCTCATTTAATTCATTTTGTATTTTGACTGATAAATACTTCTTATTTAGTTTACATGTTTCGTGGACCTCTATGGCTTCATTAGGATAGCTTATATTTGACTTTAAGTTCCCAAAAGAAAGGGACTAGCATAGACCACACCCAAATTTGTATATAAAAAACAATTGATGGTGATTAATTTCCTTTTATCTAGAGCCTGGCTTATGGCACAAAGTAGATACTCTTCCTTACTTACCTAATACAGCCTTATCCTTATCCTAGCCTTATTCTTAGTGCCTAGAAATTTACAGTAATTAAGAAAACAACACAGATACAAATATATCTACCTGAAATTGCGTCTGTAACAATGGGTATGTTTCCAAAAGTTTGATTGTAAATTAGTTGTTCAGAAGTCGGAAGATATTTTTCATTGGGGGAAAAATATTATACAGGGTATTTATATCTCTTGGTATGGCCAAGTCTAAAAATATCCCAGATAAAGTTTTGTATAAATATAACAATAATACAGTGTTTCTGTGGGAAACATTCAAAGTTGTCTATCAAAGAAACATCTCTCTCTAGTAGACAAATATTTGATCTTTTCCATTAACATACACCATTGTAAACATGGAGCTGGATAGGGGATGGGACAAAATTATGGGGTGAGGAGAGGCGATAGTGACTCTGTGGTAAGGAGGGGACTGAGGAAAGAAAGTTGTGAACAGAAATTCCAGGAGTAGAGGGACAAAAGAATCGAAGGCTCAAGTTTTTTACTCAAGGTAAGGTGACATTGTAGGGCACACTGGATTTTAGGTTGGCTATCCAATTGCCCCATTTCCCCCAGGTCTAAAAGATTCATCTGCTCTCCCATTCCATGGTCTTTACCCCTTATGTTTTCCTCCCTTGTGGTCCACACATTTTTTCTCCTTAAGCTCTGGATCCTAAACACTAACATTCATCATAAATAGGACTTTTAATTCGTTCGAGGCACTCCTCGATGAATCAGGGAGAAGCAGAAAATGGCATGTTGTTCAACTTTTAATAAATCCTCATATTACTTCATCAAACTAAATTTAGAGTTCAACACTTAGGTACTCAAAATTATTTAAATTAGAAAACTTCTCATTATAATATTGTGTTAGTTTCTAGAGAAAGTGTGCTAACAGAGAGTGGTCTGATGCAAAGTAAAGAAATTATGCACCTGTACATACTCTTATATACAAAGTCTATATTTTAAGTTTTGTTCTATCAATTCTTCTTAACTCTCATATTTCTATGACCACAACAGCAATATAGCCTGGGCTTGCGGGGAAGAGCTGCAGGGGATTAAGAACAGAATATTAACTGTAGGGAAACAGTTGAGTATGATTTTTTTTTTAAGATTTTATTTATTTGAGGGAGAGAGAGTGAGAGAGCATGAGAGGGGAGAAGGTCAGAGGGAGAAGCTGACTCCCCGTGGATCTGGGAGCCCGATGTGGAACTCCATCCCAGGAGTCCGGGATCATGACCTGAGCCGAAGGCAGTCGCTTAATCAACTGAGCCACCCAGGTGCCCCAAGTATGATTTTTATATGTCCACTTTGATGATTTTTCTTTTGACTAAATTATTTTAGGTATATCTTTCAAGCTGGTTAAGACCTTGATGAAGCTGCCTATTCCATTAACACTGGTAGCTTTGGGAGGGAATTAACAAAATCTGTAACACACCTAAAAGGAAAGTATTTTATTTTCTTCTGGTGGACCAAAGAAATATAAACAGAGGGGGGTAAAGTAGATAATGACTCCTAGGAAAAGAAACACTGAGAAGTTCAGACTAACGTTAATCACATCAGATGTTGTTTATGGGAGTGAATCAATCTGACAACAATTCTACAACCTAATTTCCTAGCCCCTCCAGAATACTCTATATAGAATTTATTAAAGTTTATTTTTTAATCACCATGCAGATGTAAGTAGGCTCCTGAGAACAATGAATTAGGGCTAGAGAAAATGAGTCACACAATATATGTGTTTTGCTGCATTTATTCTTAAAGTCTATACTTTTTCACCGTTAATAAAGATAGCAGCATTCTGTGTTTCATGCTCATTAATCAGCCAGAAGCTTCATTGATTCTCCCTGTTAGACAACTCTATTCAGAAAACTACCAAGAGAGCAGATTCTCTTGCTTATAGAACAACCACACACGTAGCAGCAAAGATTTATCAAAAAACACATAATCTCTTCTTTTCTACCTCTATCCCTTTGACAGAGTATTTTAGCAACACTGCTATGTACACTGATGTCTTTATAATAGGAGGACAAGAATTGTATTATTTTTCTTTGGTAAGATGAAATGTTAGAATAATAACAAGGTTTAAAGATAGTGAATTTTTCATTCTCTTTTAAGAAGCACTCACTATATATTAATACGTATTCAGTTTTCTGACTCAAGAAGACATTTGGGGATACTGAAATTTATTTTAAATTTATAAACAATAAAATTCAATCTTTATGTTGCATGGGTCTGTGAGATTTGACAGCTGTATTGAGTCATGTAATCACGATCATAATCAAGATACAGAACAGTCTCAACACTTGCCCTTGCCCCTCCAAATGTCGTTGGGCTGCCACTTTATAGTCAGACCTGTTTCTTTAACCCTCAGTATCACCAGTCTGTTCTCTATCCCCATAGTTTTGCGTTTTCCAGAATGTCAAACAAAAGGAGCCATGTGGTATGTAGACTTTTGAATCTAACTTTTTTCAGCCAGCATAATATATTTGAAATATGTGCATGTTGTTGTAGGTATCGGTGCTTCATACCTTTTTATTCTTAAGCAATATTCCTTTAAATTGATTTAATACAATCTGATTAACCATATTCCAGATGAAGAATTTTGGGGTAGCTTATAATTTTTTGGCAAAGGAAGTTGCTATATACATTTGTCAGCAGGTTTCTGTATGAACGTTTTTATTTCATTTGCGTAAATGCTCATAAATATTGTGAGTGGCATTTCTGGGTGCAAAGTAACCGTGTGTTTAACTTTTAAGGAACTGCCAAGATATTTTCCTTGGTGGCTATACCATTTTGCATTTCTACCAGTGATTTATGAGAAACTGAGTTGTTCGACATCCTTGCCAGCGTTAGCATTGCCAAGTGTTTTGTTGTTGTTGTTTGTTTGTGTTTTTTTGGTCATTCTAATAGATGGGGAGTGGATTTTTTTTTTTT
>CM052806.1:29786966-29846669 GCA_028533885.1 Nasua narica
TCTTTTGGATGTGGCTGTCCAGTTTTCCCAACACCATTTGTTGAAGAGACTGTCTTTTTTCCATTGAATATTCTTTCCTGCTTTGTCGAAGATTAGTTGACCATAGAGTTGAGGTTCCATTTCTGGGCTCTCTATTCTGTTCCATTGATCTATGTGTCTGCTTTTGTGCCAGTACCACCCTGTCTTGATGATTACAGCTTTGTAATAGAGCTAGAAGTCAGGAATTGTGATGCCGCCGACTTTGGTTTTCTTTTTCAACATTCCTCTGGCTATGAGTGGTCTTCTGTGGTTCCATATAAATTTTAGGATTATTTGTTCCATTTCTTTGAAATAAATGGATGGTATTTTGATAGGGATTGCATTAAATGTATAGATTGCTTCAGGTAGCATAGACATTTTCACAATATTTGTTCTTCCAACCCATGAGCATGGAACGTTTTTCCATTTCTTTGTGTCTTCCTCCATTTCTTTCATGAGCACTTTGTAGTTTTCTGAGTACAGATTCTTTGCCTCTTTGGTTAGGTTTATTCCTAGGTATCTTATGGTTTTGGGTGCAATTGTAAATGGAATTAATTTCTCTTTCTTCTGTTTTGCTGTTCGTGTATAGGAATGCAACTGATTTCTGTGCATTAATTTTATATCCTGAGACTTGACTGAATTCCTGTATGAGTTCTAGCAGTCTTGGAGTGGAGTCTTTTGGGTTTTCCACATGAAGTATCATATCATCTGCAAAGAGTGAGAGTTTGACTTCTTCTTTGCCAATTTGGATGCCTTGGTTAGTGGATTTTTATTCTGTGTTTAATTTCTTTTTCCGTAAGGAGTAAGGATGTTGATTATCTTTTCCTGTGCTCATTTTCTATCTGTATGTTTTCTTTGGTATTTGTTCGAATCTTTCGCTCACTGTTATTGAGCTTTTTTATTGTTGAGTTTTGTGGGCTCTTCATATGTTCTGGATGAATATTTTGTCAGATACATGATTTGAAAGTATTTTCTGATTTTGTGGCTTTTTATTTCAATCCTGGAATATCTTTCACAGACCAAATATTTAATTTTAATAAACCAATTAATCACACTTTTTTCGTATGCCTTATACATTTAATGTCATATCTAAGAAATGATTGTCTAGCCCAAGATCTCAAAAATTTTCTTTTAGAGCTTTATATTTTACATTTATATCTATACACTATTTTAAGTCATTTTTTTTGGTATAAGGAATGAGTATTTGTTTATTCTTTTGAATATGGATGTCCAAATGTCCCAGCACCATTTGTGAAAGAGCCTATTCTTTCCCTGACAAATCGATTTTGTTCTTTTCTCAAAAATTAGTTGTACTTTTATTTGTAGGTCTGTATCAGGACTTTCTATTGCGTTTTATTGCTTTATATGTCCATTATTTTGCCAAAACCACACTGTTGCAATTACTGTAGGTTTTTTTGTTTGTTTGTTTTGGTTTGGTTTTATTTTGTTTTTTAGATTTTATTTATTCATTTGAGACAGAGAGAGAGCATGAGCAGGGGGAGAATCAGAGGGAGAGGGGAGAAGCAAATTCCTCATTGAGTCGGGAGCCCGATGTGCGGCTTGACCCCAGGACAGAGAGATCATGACCTGAGCCGAAGGTAGTTGTTCAGGCATCCAGGCCACCCAAGTGCCTCTCAATTACTGTAGTTTTATAATGAATTTTTAAATCAAGTACTGTGAATCCTCCACTTTGTTTTAAAATTTTTGGCCATTCTAGTTCCTTTGATTTTCCATAAATATGGTATATATATTTTCATTCTTTTAATCTATATCATTTAAGTCATTTTTATAGGCAGTTTATCACTGAATCTTTTTAAAAATACAGCCTGATAATCTTTGTCTCCTAATAAGAAAATAAGTTTAGACTATTTGTATTAATGTAATGATTTATGTGGTTGGGTTAAGTTGACCATTTTAATACTTTTCTATTTTTCTCCTCTGATATTTGTTTCTCTGTTCCCCCTTTCATATTCTTTTGGATACTTGAGTTTTTTAAAACTATCACATTTTACTTTATGTATTGGAATTTGGATAATATCACTGGGTATTTTTAATGGTTTATTTATTTTTAAAATATACATACCTAACTTTTCATAGTCTTCTTCGAGTTAATATCTTACCACTTAATGTAAAAAATAGAGGTCTTACACAACTAGTCAGAGGATCAGTAAGGAAAGAAAGGATTTAAACAACACTATAAAACAATTAGACATAACAGATATAAAGAGAAGCACTTCATCTAACAACAGCAGAATACTTTCATTCATTGCTGGTGGGAATACAAATGGTACAGCCACTTTGGAGGACAGTTTGGCAGCTCCTTACTCTTACTATATGATCTAGCAATTGCACTTGTTGCTGTTTACCCAAAGGAGTTAAAAACTTAAGTTCACAAAAAAAGGATATTTATAGCAGCTTTAGTTACATTTGCCAAAACTTGGAAGAGACCAAGATGTCCTTTAGTAGATGAATGAATAAACTGTGGTACATCAGACAATGGAATATAATTCAATGCTAAAGAGATAAGCTACCAAGCCATGAGAAGATATGGAGGAGCCTTAAATGCATATTACAAAGTATACAAAACCAATTTGAGAAGGATATATACTGTATGATTCCAACCATGTGACATTGTAGAAAAAGCAAAACTGTGGAGACAATAAAAAGATCAGTGGTTTTCATGGGTAGGGACAGGGGGAGGGTTGCAGTGAAGTGAATAGGCAGAACACAGGATTTGGGGGGCAGTGAAAATACCGTGTATAAGGATAAATATATGTCATTATGTATTTGTCCAAACCAACAGAATATACAGCATGGATGATTATGATATGTCCATGTAGATTCATCTTCGGTTAAAAATAAATAAATAAAAAAGTACCGTTCTAGTGAGTAATGTTGATAATGGAGGAGCCTAGGTATATGTTGGGACCAGGGGTATATGGGAAATCTTTGTACCTTCCTCTCAACTTGGTTATAAACCTAAAACTGCTCTAAAAAAATAAAGTCTTTAAAAAAAACCTACAATGAGTGATCACCTCACTCCCACTAGAATGGCCACTTTCTTTCCTTTTTTGAAAGACTTATTTATTTATTTATTTGTCAGAGAGAGAGAGAAAGAGAGAGAGGCAGGCAGAGCAGGGAGCTCGATGTGGAACTCAATCCCAGGACCCTGGGATCATGACCGGAGCCCAAGGCAGACGCTTAACTGACTCAGCCACCTAGGCGTCCCCCTACCACTTTCAAAAGAACAGAAAATATCAAGTGTTACTGAGGATGCCACAAAGTTGGAATCCTTGCTAAGTGTTGGTGGGAATTTAAAATGGTGCAGCTGCTTGGAAAACAGCATGGAACTTTATCAAAAAATTAAAAGTAGAATTACTGTATGACCTAGCAATCCCACCTCTGGGCATATATCCAGTAGAAATAAAAACAGGATTCTTGAGGAGATATATGCACACCTGTGTTCATCACAGCATTATTCATAATAAGCAAGATGTGGAAGCAATCCAAATATCCAGATGAATGGATTAAAAATGTGAGATACACACACACACGCACACACACACACACACACAGAGTGAAGTATGATGCAGCCTTAAAAAAAAAGGAAGTCACATCACATGCTACTGCATGTACAGAACTTTAGCATATTCTGCAAAGAGAAATCAGTACAAAAACCATACTGTATGATTCCACTCATATGAAATATATAAAAGTAGTCAAAATTAATAGAAACAGAAAATAGAATGGTAGTTATCAAAGGTAGGTGGGAGTAAGAATTAATGTTCAGTGTGTATAGAGTTTTAGTGTTGAAAGATGGAAAAGTTCTATGGATCTTTTGCACAATAATGTAAATATACTTATCACATGCTGAGCTGTATACTTGAAAATGGTTAAGACAGTAAATTTAATGTTATGTGGTTTTTACCGTATTTGAAAAATCTTAAGAAAAAAACACTAAAGGGTGCCTGGGTAGCTCAGTTGGTTAAATGTTTGCCTTTAGCTCCAGTTATGATCCCAAGGCCTGGGATCGAGCCCCAGGTCCCAGGTCAGGTTCTCTGCTCAGCAGGGAGCATGCTGCTCCCTCTATCCTATCTTCCTGCTTGTGTGCTCTCTCTCTTTCAGCTCTCTTTCATGCTCTTTCTAATAAATAAACAAAATCTTTTTTAAAATTTTAAAAAAGGAAGAAAGAAAAACACTGAAGTGATGATAGTCATTCTCCTTTAATAATTAACAAGCAAAATTCTAATAAAATGTTATCCTTATTTTTCCTCTAAATGTAGTCTGATAATTTATAAGAACTGATATTTCAAAGTTTTCTCTTACCTGAATGAATAGTCATAAACTTGTGTAATGCTTGATGCTGGAAGACTGACTTGTAATAATAAAATTATCACAATACAACACACAAGCAAACAAAAAATAAAGGGCTTACAACCTTGTAGGCCCCTTAACTCTTCTCCCTTATGTTATAGTTGTCCAATGTATTGTATCTCCATACATTGAAATTTTCTCCCCAGATGATATAATTTTTTATCACAACTTTGAAACTTTAAAATAACTTAGTTATTTTAAATAACTAAAGAAAATATGTAATTGATTACATTTTCCAAAACGTTTACCATTCTGTCATTCCTCTTTCATTCCTGAAGTTCCAAGTTCCCTTTGGTATCATCTGCCTCAACCTAAAAAACTTTCTGTAGCATTTCTTGTAGGGAAGATCAATGAAGACAGTCTCTAAATTTTTTTCACCCAAAAAATGTTTTTATTTGCTGTGATTTTTTTATGGATTTTTTTTTTTTTGCTATGTATAAAATTCTGGGCTGATAGTTCTTTTTACTAAGTGCATTTAAAAAAGATTTTATTTATTTATTTGTCAGAGAGAGAAGGAGCCCAAGCAGGGGGAGCGGTAGGCAGAGGGAAAAGCAGGCTCCCCAGTGAGCATGGAGCCCATTGTGGGACTCAATCCCCAGACCCTGGGGTTAGGACCTGAGCCAGAGGTTGAAGCTTAACCTACTGAACCACCCGGGCATTCCTATACTAAGCATTTTAAAAATGTTATTTGTCTTCTGTCTTTCATGGTCTCTGATGTGAAATCTGCAGTCGTTCAGATTATTATTCTGCTATCTATAATGTGATGTATCCCCACCTGTTCAGGTGCTTTCAAGATTTTTTTCTTTGTCTTTAGTTTTCAGCACTCTGAGTATAAAATGTCCAGTTGTGCTTTTCTTTGAATTACCGAGTTGAGCTTTGCTTGTTTTTCAATCTGCAAATTTATATCTTTAACCAACTTATTCCTATAGAAGATTTTAGGAACTATATATACATTCATTCCTCCTATAACATGAGCTAATGGCTTATAGACTGATACCTGCTCACTGCTGAACCCCCACTGGCTATTAGTAGTTAATCTGAGAGCTCCTTTGTATTAAGCCTCAAGGAAGCCTCAGAATTGTTTACACCACAACCAGTAACCAATCAGATATTGCACATATGTTCAAACTAATTGCCGCCCCATAATCTAGATATTCTAAAACTTCCCTCGTATTAAGAAAGTCCACCAAGAACTCTGGATGTGGATTGTATCATTTTGATTGTGTCCGAATCACTTTAAGTAAAGTGCATTTTGATGCTATGTCATTACTTAAAATATAGGGTACTTAATTTACAACCTTATAGCATTTGTTGCTGGAGCTAGAGTAAAGATCTTCTAAAATGCTGTTTCTTACAATTGAGGGTTTAGTTTAAGTCCATTTATGGGAGAAATTGATCTCTTTTGTTTCAAAACTTTTTTAATACTAGGGAAACCATTCAGCTCCCCCTTTGCTCTATTTTCTCCAGACTTAAACAGAGATTTGTGGATCTTCAGCGAGTGTGCAGAAGCATTTGAAATGCATCTTGAGCAATGAGCTTATTTCTAATTAGATCTTATATTTTGCTTTCTTCCTCTTGTCCTAGTTTCCTCATCCTCCTATTGAATGTTTTATAGTTTCTGAGTTGAAATAATCTACTTAAAGTCTTTCTGGAACATATAATGGGTATAAATAAATAAAATATAGCATGTTCTTTGATAAAAACCACTGAATAGCCTGAAGGGATTGATTCTTCCCAAAGAATTTATAGTTTTAATGGAATTCTAATCAAAGTGCCATTTTGGAAGTATAAGCAACATAATTCCAAATTAACTTTCTAAGAATAAAGTGATGAAAATACCTGAGGAAGTGTTTAAGAGAAACTTAACTCACCACTGATAATGAGTTAACTTGCTCTATGATATATTGAAACATTTTTTAAAACTATAATCATTAAGAGTATGGGCTTTATACAGTTCTGGCCAGAGAGATTAATAAAAAGACACATGGTGGTATATGACAAAAATAAGTATCACAGCTCAGTGTGGATAGGATAAATTATCAAACGGATTGAGGAAAAATTTTATTTCATATTATACCACAACATAAGTTTGAGATGCATTAAAGTATTAATATTTTGGGGGGTGCCTGGGTAGCCCAGTCGTTAAGCGTCTGCCTTTGGCTCAGGTCATGATCCCAGGGTCCTGGGATGGAGTCCCCACATCGGGCTCCCTGCTCAGCAGGAAGCCTGCTTCTCCCTCTCAGCAGGAAGCCTGCTTCTCCCTCTCCCATGCCCCCTGCTTGTGTTCCCTCTCTCATTGTGTCTCTTTCTGTCAAATAAATAAATAAAACCTTTAAAAAAATAAAATATTAATATTTTTTAAGAATAAGATAGAAATCTAAATCGCTAATCTTTGTGAGAAATTTTTTAAACATAAGCAATGGAAAAGCACACTCTACCTGTTCCTGTCAGAAGAGATAGAAAACAAAGATTAATAATCATACTAAAGATCTATATTTATATTGATAACAATAATTTATTATATTAATTAACAAAAATTAAGTGAGAAGAGATGGTATTGCCAGGGACAGCAAGGAGGAATTGAGAGACTACTTGTAATTTAAAAAATGGTTAGGGGATGAAGGACTAAGATGCTAACACAAGAGGCTCCTGAAAAAGGGTAAATATGTGAGGTGATGAGTTTGTTAATTAACTCAATGGTGGGAATTCTTTAACAAGATATATGCATATCAAATCATTCCATTTGCACTTAAATCTCTTACAATTTTATTTGCTAATTGTATCTCAATAGGGGTGAAAAAATTTAAAATGATGCCCAGGGAAAGTTTTGCTGAGATGGTGACATTTGTAGAAGAACTTGAAGGAGGTAAGAAAGCAATTTGCGTAGGTCTCCCGGGGACGAATATTCCAGGCAAAAAGAAGAGCAAAAGCAAATCCTGTGGTGCACTTAGAAACAATAAAGAGGCCAGTGCAGGAGTGGGGGTGGGTGAGCCAGTGAGCAAGGAGAAGAATGGTGGAGTTAAAACTGAACACAGAGGGGTGCCTCTGTGACTCAGTGGGTTAAAACCTCTGCCTTCCGCTGGGTCGTGATCTCCTTGGGTCGTGATCTCGAGGTCCTGGGATCTAGCACCGCATCTGGCTCTCTACTCAGCAGGGAGTCTGCCTACCCCTTTCTCTCTGCCTGCCTCTCTGCCTACTTGTGATCTCTCTGTCTCTGTCAAATATATAAATAAAATCTTTTTTTTTTTTTTTATTTATTAGAGACAGAGACTGAGAATGAGAGGGTAGAAGGTCAGAGGGAGAAGCAGACCTCCCGCAGAGCCGGGAGTCCGATATGGGACTCGATCCCGGGACTCCAGGATCATGACCTGAGCCAAAGGCAGTCGCTCAACCAACTGAGCCACCCAGGCGCCCCTATAAATAAAATCTTTAAAAAAAACACACAAAAAAGTGAACACCATGAGCCAGATTACAGAGAGGCTGTAATTGGCTCTTTTTCTGAATCAAAAGGAAGCAACTGGGAGGTTTTAATAAAATAATTGATTCAATAGTACTTGCAAAGACTATCTTGGGCTATTACATTGAAAACAGATTGTGGACAGATAAATCAGAAGCAGGAAGATCAGATGTAAAGCTTTTGAAATAATCCAGGTAAAAGATGATGGCATCTTAAATCAGGGAAGTGGTAAGAAAGTGGAGAGAAGTTGTAAATATCTGGATATATATTGAAGTTGGAGCTTGACAAGAATGCCAACAAAAAGTGTATCTATAATAGTTGCACAAACTCTGGGGCTGGACTCCCAGCTCAAATTCCAGCTTTAGAATTAGCTCCCCTGTTGCCCTGAACAAGTTATTTTCTTCTCTATGTCTTGGTGTCTACATCACTTGGTGATTTTGAGGATTTAAGGAGATAACCTATGTAAAGCACTTAGAATAGTGCAGGCACATGGTAATCACTAGATAAAGCCTTATTTTCTTAAAAGTTTGTATTTATTTATTTGAGAGAGAGACAGAGAGAATATGGGTGGGGGGGTAAGATGCAAGACTCCCCTCTGAGCAAGGAACCAGGACTAGTTAGGGCTCCATCCCAGGACCCTAGGATCCTGGCCTGAGCTGAAGGCAGACGCTTAACTGACTGAGCCACTCAGGTGCCCCTAGATAAAATATTATTATTAGACTTGGACTATGAGATACTGAGTTGAATCAATGTTGATGTTGGTGAACAGGTAGGAAAAAAAACTATAAAGTGTTAGATGAAAAGTATAAAGTGTTATATGGTCACACATACAAAAAAACCCCAAAATGTATAATCCAAATTATATTTTGAAAGTTATATATATGTAACTTTCATACACACACACACACACACACACACACACAAACAATGTAAAAGGAAATACCCTGAAATATTTCTAGTGATTTGTCTAGATAATTATTGGTCTAGATAATAATATTATAGATCATTTATTTTCTTATTATATCCCCAACTTTCTACAGTAAACATGCATGTCTTTGTATAATCAGAAGAAAGTTATTAAATGTTTTAGGAAATAATTATTCAAAAAGTATAACAGTCACCCTATTTTATCTCATAAATAAAATGAGGGAAAATGAACTAAAGGGTAGGGAGTGGGGAAAGAGAAAGCAAGCTCTTTCTTCACTTGATCTTAGCCAAAAGGCCAAGAAGCGATAAGCAAGCTCTTTCTTAAGGTAACTGGAAAAGAGTTGGAAGAAAAATAGAAAAGTACATGGATATGTGAGAAAAGTTTACACAAAGTAGTATCAACTGATTTCTAAGTAAAAACATCAAAAAAAGAAGGCGCTCTAGAGTGTCTGTAATCCCCCTCAGTGTTTTGGAACTGGGAGATGGCTAGTGAGAGTTCTCCAGATAGCCACTAGGGGGTTCCTGTGGTCCAGGAAGCCTGGTAGCCCAGAATCAACCCATGCCTGGTGGAGAGTAAAGGGGCTTGTCCAGATGGAAGGAGAAGTCTTGTCCACATTTGTGTATATATTCCTAAACCTTAGAACCAATGAATGTTAGATGGAAGGAACTTAATGGATTTTCCAGCCTAGGCCCTCATTTTAAAATTAGGAAAATGAAATGCAAAGAAGTGAGAAGGACTTACTACAAGTTACATAGCTGGTGAGACACAATTTGATAATATGCCAATCTAATCAGCGCTTTCTCTACAAACTTACATTGTTAGAAACCGAGGGATGGGCAGTACAGAAGTGACATCACCACATTGCAACCCCAAAGAGATCCAAGTGTTGAAAGTACTGATCTCCAGTATTATTTCACAAGCTAATAATAATAGAATATGATCTTTGGAAATATATCATATGCCTATTATAGCTATTTTGTGTTTTGATGTAGAGCTTAGCTCATTTCTAATGCTCAGGCACTGTCAGATGCTCATTACCCATAGTTTGATAGTTATTAATAGTTTCTTTTTCCTTTCTTGGTTTGCACAACTCCAAGAATTAACTGTCACATTCAGCTTTATCACTAACAAAAATCAAACAAGCAAAAATATCAAAATATGCCACTGTAAATAGACCAGATCTTTTACATTGATGAAGTTAGGTGTAACTCTGGGTTCTGTTTTCTACTGGCACCTGACCCTTAATATCCTTATCATTTTCAACTCTTCTTTCAAAGATTCAATTCAGTTTTCCTTCTGTTATTCCCATGGTCCTCATTGCCCAGTGCCTTCCTCCCTTGTCAAGTATAGCCTCCTTGTTTTCATTCCCTTTCTCCGTCATCCAATTCAGAAATATTTGTTGAATTCCTTCTGGAACAAGTTTTTGCACAAGAAGCTACAGGGCAATACAAGGGAAAATGAACATTGGTAATGGATTTTAAGGACTCAGTGGTTTAGTAGGGAGGTAAAGATGCCCGCAAAGAGCTAAAATGCAAGCTGCCTATAGTATCAGATGAGAGTGATACAACCAAAACATCAAGGAATTCTTAGAAATTGATATTACTTCCAACTAGGAAAATTTGGTACAGTTTTAGGGGGAGCTGATATTTATTTAGGGCTTTCAAAGTGGAGAAGAGTATGGCAGGTAGAGAACCTGGATCCTCTCTCTCTACCACCGTCCAACATTTAACCAGCTCAAACACAACTCTGAATATGCAGTAGCTGCAAATTTATCCTCCCATGCAAGAAAATTTTGTCAGCTCACAAGAGGATGAAGCAACATGTCAGTTTTAGAGAAGGTTCAGTTCCTGGACAGTTCTGAAAACATATCAGCTAGTAGAGAAGGCACACTGTCAGAGATGTTCCTTCTTAGCACCAACTCGGCTTTATGCATCAGACGGCAAGCTTTAACAATTAAAGATCACTTTGCAAAAGTTGGTCACCCTGGAGTAGTGACCAGGGTGATAATGACCAACAGTGACTCAGGATCGTTTGAATCTATTAGGCAAGGAAACTAGTTAATAGAACTATTTTGTGTAATATAAACATCAATAAAAGTGGCAGCCAACTAGGCTGGGCAAGGCTAAGCAAGCAGTCCTACAGTATTAGGCCAGATAGAGAAAAGTGATTAGAATTTTAAAAGTCTTTGTAATCAATGTCAGTGGAGGTGGAGATGACCTTCTGAAGAGAATCTGGTGAGGGATTAAAAAATGGAAGAAATGCTTGGCATGTTCTTTCCATTGCAAGACAAAGACAGAAGATATTAAATCCAAGGCCATATTCCTGAGCTTTTAGCAATGGCTTAATAAGTTCCAATCAGCAGCTTTCTTTTTTAAGAAATAGCTGATAGCACCTCCTTCTTAGCATCCACTCACACAATCCTGAAGCACTCCCAAACTTACTCCCCAGTAAGTTTTAGTGACAAATCCGAGTGGCATAGTACAAGAAGAGAGATAATCACCACTGGATAAGTTCTGCTCATGTTAGCTTTTTTTTTTTTTTAATTCAAGTATTATTACAGTGTTATATTAGTTTCAAATGTATAATGTAATGATTCAACAATTCTATACATTTCTTAGTGCTCATCAAGATAAGTAAATTCTTAATTGTTCTAGTATTAAATTTTTTTAAGATTTTATTTATTTATTTATTTGACAGAGAGAGAGAGAGATCACAAGTAGGCAGAGAGAGAGGGGGAAGCAGGCTCCCCAGTGAACAGAGAGCCTGATGCAATGCTCAATCCCAGGACCCTGAGACCTTAGCCGAAAGCAGAGGCCTAAACCCCTGAGCCACCCAGGTGCCCCCTATATTAATTTTTAAAACCACTTCCCAAACCACAGGTATACAGTAACAAAATCGGGTATACTTGGCTCTACCCGAGAACTTGCTAAGTCTTTTAACATAGGGAAAAATGTGATTAAAAAATAGGAAAATTCTGAAGAGTGGGATCACCATATACTTGTACAGTCATATGCATTGGGCCCTTCTGTGAGCAGCTATTTCTTTTTCTGGGAATCCCCCATTGCATTTTCAGTCAAGGTAGAACAATTTCCTGCACTTAGCAGATCCATCTTGACCAGTTTCCTGACTCTGAAGCAGTCTGGTGAAAGTTTGGTCCTAATGAGATTTGCATCAAATATACAGTCTTCCCATGGCCATTTCTTGTTGTGCCAAGAATAATTCTGTTCCATAGCTCCAGGCTGGACAAAAAGTTCAGCTTCAAGCTGCCAGTGAAAGTGTTAGAGTGGGTGGAGGCGAGCAAACATAAAAAGCATAGGATTATTTAGAAGGAAAAAAAAATCCAAATACATAAAACTCTGAATCCACTAACCAGGAGTTAGTATCGATATCTCTATGTACCAAGAAAGGTAATTGAAAGGCAGCTCTCAGAAGAGAAGTGGTAAATGGAATGATGTTAGAATCCATTTGGGAGACGGATCATTAGTCCATCAGACTGTTAATATGTGAAGCCTTAAATGTTATCATCCTTGAATTGAGTCCCTTGGGGATTGTTTTAGTTTTCTATCGCTGTATAACAAATCACTCCAAAGTTCAGTGGCTTAATACAACAAACATTCATTATCTCATAGTTTCTGCGGGTCAGGAATCTTCTGACATGCTTTAACTGGGTCTCTGGCTTTATGTCTGTCACAAAGCTATGATCAAGGTACCAGCCAGAATAGCAGTCATCTCACTGTCCAATTCATGGAGGATCTTTCTTTCTTTCTTTCTTTCTTTCTTTCTTTCTTTCTTTCTTTCTTTCTTCTTTCATAAGATTTTTATTTGGGGTGGGGGAGAGAGAGAGAGAGAGTACAAGCAGGCAGAAGGTCAGAGGAGGAGGGAGAAACAGACTCCCTTGCTGAGCAGGAAGCCCAACCTGGAGCTCAAACCCAGGAACCTGAAGTCATGACCTGAGCCAAAAGCAGACACTTAACCAACTGAGCCAACCACAGAGGATCCCCCACAGAGGATCCACTTCTAGCCTCATTGACGTGGCTTTTGGCAAAACTGATTCTCACTGGCTGTTGTCTGAAGATGTCATTTCTTTGCCACATGGATTTCTCTATAGTTCCTAACATAGCAAGTGGCTTATCTCAGAGATAGCAAGTCAGGAGAGAATAAGAGAGGACCCCAAACAAGCCACAGACTATTAAAAATCTAATCATAGAACTGAAATCCCATTACTTCTGCCATACTTTAGCCATCAGAAGTGAATCAGTAAGTCCAGCTCAAGCTCAAGAGTTGGGAATTACATAAGGCCAATTATATAATAAGAGATAGGGATCGTGGGGAATCATCTTAAAGGTTGCCTACTGCAGAGATGATTGCTAATATTCTAAACTTTTAGAGTATGTTGGACAGCAGTGTATGTTTTCTGCTTTATTTACATCAAGTGTATGCTGATAACGAGGCCGTGGGAAATAGTATACTGTCCTTGAAAGCCCAATGGGCCGCCAGAGGATCTGCAGTTTATTCCAGCTCAATCACATAAAATAATAGAAATGCAAGGTAGGGGTTTTAGGAAGAATCACTAGTCCTTAGAAATATTCTGGTCTGGGGTGCCTGGGTGGCTCAGTGGGTTAAGCTTCTGCCTTCGGTTCAGGTCATGATCTCAGGGTCCTGGGATCGAGCCCCGCATCGGGCTCTCTGCTCAGCGGGGAGCCTGCTTCCCCCTCTCTCTCTGCCTGCCTCTCTGCCTACTTGTGATCTTTCTCTCTCTGTCAAATAAATAAATAAATCTTAAAAATATATATATATTCTGGTCTACTGAAGAAATTTCAAGTTTTCTGCTCAAGATATCCTAAAGGAGGGTTAGCATATTTTTTGTCTCTGTATTCTGAGTTGGGGGTATGGATGAAATCTGTCTGCCACAAGGACACAGTTTTTTTTTTGTAACATCAAGCTAAATCTTGAAATGTTATGTGAACTTTATATTCTACCTTACAATATACTGTATTTCTTATAATTACATATGTTACCATTAAATCAAGTGATACTCCAGGAAGATGGACCATGTTTATGTTATCACCTTGTTAATGCCCTAACACAGCACATGGTCCATTGGGAATAAGGACCCTTCCAGTGGTACCCTGATAAACAGTGTCAAAAGACAGGATGGAGGGAAGGAGGGATTAAAACTCTGGTTTGTAGTATTTACTGATTTTCCTGATGTAAATATTTTCATCATGTCCAACTTACTGAACATGGAGTTTAGAAATGCTCTTTACAGTTGGATCCTGAGAACAGCTTTGAGCAGTTAGCTCTTAGACCACTATCTGTCATTTTACCTCCCTGAGCTTTTGTTACTCATCTGTAATACGGGGAGAGCATTTTTGGTCCTGCCGTTTCAAAAGATAACTAGCTTATCAATTTCAGGGAGAAAAATATCTTGGGTAGCTAAGTTACACAACTCATAACAAAATTAAACTGTAGCTGGGTTAAATATTAAAATGTAGTAGGTGAAAAAAGATTAAGATACAATATACAGGAATGTGATATAATGCTTAGGGAGGGAAGTATTTCTTAAGTATAATAATAAATTATAAGCTTAAGATTTCTCAAGCTTTTTAAGAACATAAACTCTAAAGGAAAGGTTTGAGGTATTGTGTGGAATAAAAATAAACTCCGCTTTATGGCAAAAAATAGTATAAACATAAAGTATATAAGTATTTCTAGGGAAAGTAAGGAAATAATATTAATAATTTTAAATACTATAATATTCCCCATGATTTCCAGGGTTCTTTTACATGTATGCTTATTATTTAATCCACAAAATAAGTTTTGAGGTAAGCAGTCATTAGGATCATTAGATGTAAAATGCACAATCTGAGTCTCAGAACTGAGTTGCTCTGCTTTTAAGTATTATTTTTAGCAAAAATTATAAATAATTGGTATTTCTGAATTAATGACTCTGTCTAGGCCTATAATGATACACAGCGGTTGCTAAATTGGGCCAATTTCTTCCTTTTTTCCTCAATTTGTGTTTTACCGAGAGATCCTAATAACTTGAAAGAGGTTCCATGCTAAAGGAGAATTATACTGATGAGGACATTTGTTTGCTGTCCAGGAATCACTAATCATCAACCCAGCAAACATCGTTTACAGTCATCACCTTGGTTATTTTATTTTCCGTTGTTGAATTATTGTCTTAAATAATTCCACTGTCATGAATTGAATTGTCCAGTAAAGGTGTGGAAAAAGGAATTATCATTATGAAACATTGCTGCTATTCAAAGGATCTGACATTTCAGTATTTGCATTGTTTAGTAACGTTCCTTGCCACATACAGGCACCTAGGGATATTTAATTAATCTACATGTGATAGAATGGCACATTTCCCACAAATTGCAGTAAACAAGCAAGGAAGCAAATAAACAAATTATTCCCCTAATCAGGAGGATGCAATAAAAACGAACTTTATATTATACTTCCCCACTGGGACAAAACAAAACAAACAAACCAAAAAAACTCTTTGAGCATAATAAGGGATCTAACAATATGCAAACAGTGGATATTTATCCTTGAAATAAAGTATATGTTTTCTTTTTTTAAAGTAACTATCTGGAGTTTATCAGAAGAGAAAGAAAAAACAAGCTGCCAAGAGACAGCTCAGTGACTTTTTTTTCCCCCTCCTTTCTCCAGAAATAAAGATTATCCTCTCCCTTCTGAGTAAAACAAATGGTAGAGAAAGGACAAAGTTCTTGGAAGGAAGCCCCTTTAGTAATGAAGAGGTAAGGCATTTTTAGGGAATAGAACAAATTAAGAGTGAGGCACCAGGGATGGCTAGATCTGCCAGGAATGGCCAGCAATCCCCATACCAACTGGATGAAAGATTACTCCAACTTCGATGTGAAAGAGAAGAGAAGGCAAAGGAGGTCAATGCTCAGAGACAAACACCCTTTGCTCATGTTTGCTTCCATCTTTGTTGGTCCTTCAGGATAATCATGGGTCTTTATCACTGTTTTTCAAGCATGTGATGTGTGACGCAGGGTCTTAGTGGAACTAGGAGGATCTGTTTAAAGGAAAGATACGGTATGCTAATCTGCATGTTCTATCTGCTAAACATAGCCTAGGGGACAAATGCATGTATCTCTTAGCTCACAGGGCTGGCTGTTTGGGCTAAGAAAGCTTTGGGGAAGGCAACTCCCGAGGGCATTCCTATGGCAGAGTAGTCACGCAGGCCTCTGCATTCCAAAGGCCTACTCCCTTGCCCTTCTCTGAAGCCTGTGCTACATTTTAACAAGCCAGGTATTATGGATGATTTCATGCTCTACATTAAGCCCAATATAGATCTGGGGAAAAAGGAATAGAGCCCAGGCTTGGGGTGCATATCCTAACCATCAAAGGAATTGATGCGGGAGAGTGAGGTTCTTGTCTCAGAGTCGAAGAATGAATCTCACAGACAAAAGAGTGAATAAAGCAACAGAAGTTTATTAAGCAAGGATACAGAAAACCTCTCAAGAGTGCGAGGGATCCCAATAGGGTTGCCACTGAGGGCTTTTAGGGATGGCCTTTTATGGAAAGCTAACTGGGGAACTTAAATGTTGTTGTTGTTGTTGTTTTTTAAAGATTTTATTTTTTTATTTATTTGACACAGAGAGAGAAATCACAAGTAGGCGGAGAGGCAGGCAGAGAGAGAGAGAGGGGGAAGCAGGCTCCCCGCTGAGCAGAGAGCCCAATGAGGGGCTCGATCCCAGGACCCTGAGATCATGACCTGAGCTGAAGGCAGAAGCTTAACCCACTGAGCCACCCAGGCGCCCCGGGAACTTAAATGTTTTTTACATCTCTATTGATAACACCATTGAGTAAGGACTAGTGATAACACCTACAATGGGTTACTTCCTTTTTAGGGTCCAGTAATTCTTGGTTGGTTACAAGTAGCTATTAAAACAAGACCCCACCTCTGACACCTAGGACTGGATGGTCTGGTTTGTTCCCTCATCTCTGGTCTCCTTTCATCTCCCACATTTCGAATTTTGTGAGCCTGATCCCATGGCCTCCTACCTATCTCTCTCTACCTAGCCCCACTTGTCCCTTACTCAGAATTACCACATGGGTGTTTAAAGAAATGGATGCCCTGAGACTTCTTGTTAGTGGATGATGAGCCTGGAGGAGTTATTGAATGCAGGTATCACAATTAACAGTGTGCAAACTTTCACCTTTTGCTCTCTGTTTATTTGGATCTTTTACTGTGAAATTTATTAATTCTTCCTCAGGGTTCCAGGTGTGGGAGAGACAAGTCTTTCAGTTACCTCCATTCCACTGACCCATGTCTGATCACAAACTGGCTTCTGGGACCCCTTCAGTAAAAATGATGTGAAGACCAAAAACCTCACATGGCTAACTATCCAGTAAGTCTAACTACCCTGATAAGTTTCTCAGCAACAATGTGGTATGTTTTCTCTCTCAGTATAGCACCTAAACTTGGGAAATTATTGCCTCTTTGGTTTTATGAAACTATAAATAGATTAGTTCATTGAATCTTTCCTAAAGCAAACAGGCTCCAAGTCCTATACAGTTCATTTGGAGAGTCAGAAGCTGAGGTCGAGAGGCAAGAACTAGTTCTGAGGGGAACTAGAAACGGTGTAGCTCAGTCATGGTGTTTCTGTATACTTGGATAATTTTAGCACTTGACTTTGATTAAAGACTTCAGAAAGTGATCGTGTAGTGTTGTGAGGTATCTTTCTCTGTTAGGGTTTGGTTTTTTTCTGTTTCTTTCTCGAAATTTTTATTTAAATTTCAGCTAGTAACGCTAGTTTCAGGTGTAGAGAGCACTGAATCCTAACTACTAGATCACCAGGGATCAGGTGTAGAATTTAGTGATTGATCACTCATATACAACTCCCAGTCTCTGCTAAGGTTTTTGTTTTGTTTTGTTTTGTTTTGTTTTTAACATATAATGTATTATTTGCCCCAGGGTACATGTCTGTGAATCTCTGCTAAGGTTTTAAGTTTTTGCTTATGTTGTGGCTTTTCTGGAAATTTGGGGCAAATAAGATTATCTTGTTAAAACAGATGACCATCACTTCCCTTCAGTTTTATGATCCATTGTCTATATATATAGCTATTCCTTAGGTGTTCTTATTTACATCTGGGGAATGAATGCCCATTCAGCAGCTGAGGATAACGTCATTTACTATAGCAGCATCTGATTCTCGCCAAGTGTGAAGTGGGCAGGTTAGATATTATTGCCCTTAACAATGCATGAATCAAAACCACTACAAAATATTTTTGAAGAGAGACCTAGAGTACGAATTTAAAAACTTAGCGCCTGTTTGAAGAATGCAGAGTTTGATATCCATTCCGAGAAGTGGAAATTGTGCTTCTTCCTCCAAATATTCTTTGAGAATACACTCTTTTCACCTTTGGTAAACATTTCTCTTTTATTAGTATCATATGTCTGACTCCTGGTTTATTCAGAAACACTAGGGATATGGCATAATAATGTTTATTAAATTTAAGCCAGCAACCCAGCCTCATTGCTTTTGAGTAAAATGAATAGTTGAATGGAATATATTGACTTATCTCTTACCAAAATTCAACAGGAAAAAAAAAATGCACTTGTTTTGGTAGCAGACCGAGAACATATATGGAATGAGTGAAAATAAGTGAAGTAACTGAGGAGATTCAAAGCTTGCCCACATTTGGGAAACTTTTATGTTTTTTTAGCAGTGCAGATAAATAGCAATCCTGGAGTTCCATTGCAAGGAATTATGTTTTCAATTTCTGGCTCAGGTGCTATATTGTGAACTATACTAGTTAGGGTTCTCTGGAGAAATAGTACCAATAGGATGCATATATTTCTATATCTATGTGTCTGTCTTTCTATTTATCTATCAAGAGATTTATCTAAAGGGATTGGCTTACATGAACAAGTCCAAAATCTGGAGGGAAAGAAAGCTGGCAGGCTGAAGACCCAGGGAAGAATTAATTTAGTCTTAAGTCAGAAGACAGTATAGAGGCAGAATTCATTCTTCCTTGGGGGACTTCGCATTAAGTGAATGAGGCCTATCCATATTGTAGAAGGTAATCTACTTTGCTCAAAGTCCACTTAAATCACATCTAAAAATTACCTCCACAACAACATCTAGATTGGTGTTTGGCTAAATAGTTGCCTTTCATAGTCTAGCCAAGTGGATAAGTACTTTCAATTTTTTTTTTTCACCATTTGTGGAAAAGCCCATCATTCTTCATTGAATTACCTTTGTACCTGTGTCAAAAATTAGTTGGCAGTATTTTTGGAGTCTATCTATGGGCTTCCTTTTCTGTTTCATTGATTTGTATATTATATTTTTAGTAATACCACACTGTCTAATATTGCTTTTTCTTACAGAAATTTTGAGATTAGTTAAAATAAGTCCTTCAATATTGTTATTTTCAAAATTCGTTAGACTATTCTGGTGTCTTTGTTTTCAACATAATTTTAAAAAAATGGTTGATACCAATAAAAATGCTTACAAAGATTTCATTGGGATTGTGTTGAATATATAGATCATGTTGGGAAGAATTGACATCTTCACTGTATTGACTTCCTATCTACATACATTTATTCTACTTTTATTTTGATATTCTTTGATTTCTTTAATCAGTATAGTTCTTTTGCACACAGAACTTGTATATTCTTGGATAGATTTACACCTAACTCATTTTTGATGAAATTATTTCTTTTATTTTAAATTGCTAATATTAGTATCTAGGAAGTCAGCTGACTTTTGTATACTGACTTTGTTTCCGAAGTCCTTGCTTAACTCACTTATTAGTTCCAGGAAGTTCCTAAAGATTCTTTGGGGTTTTTCACATAGGCAATCATGTTGTCTGCCAACAAAGTCTTATGACTTCCTCTGTGATAGGTATAACTTTTCTTTCTTTTTCTTAATCTTATTGAACTAGCTAAGACTTCCAGTGCAATGCTGAATATGAGTGCTGAGAAGGGTAAAGCAGTCAGTCTGTTGGCATTAAGTATGATGATAGGTTTTCTATATATATATTCTTTGTAAGGTTGAAGGAGCTGTACTCCAAATTTTGGGGTGGTTTTATCATGAATGAGTTTTAAAGTTTGTCATACAATATTTTTTTCACTTATTGATATGATAATACCGTTTTTCCTTTTCAGTCTATTAATATGAATTACATTGGTTGATGAATGTTAAACTAGCATTGCATTCCTAGGATGAACCTCATTTGGGCATGATGTATTATTCTATATATATATATATATATATTACTGAGTTTTATTTCATATATTGTGTTAGAGATCATTGCTTCAAAATTCATGAGTGATATTGGTCTTTTGTTTTGTTTTGTTGTAATGCTTTAGTCTGTTTTGATATTAGGGTAACAATGACCTCATAAAATAAATAGGAAAGTATTCCCTTTTTTCCTATTTTCTGAAAGATACTCTGTAGAATTGGTATTATGTTTTCCTTAAGCATTTGAACAAATTAACCCATGAAACCATCTGGGCTTGGTGTTTCTTCTTTCTCACTTGTTTTGGAAAATTTTTAATTAGTAATTTAATCCCTTAATACATACAGGGCTACTCAGGTTATCTGTTTTTCTTTGAGCGAATTTTAGTAGTTTGTATCTTTCAAAGAATTATTCCATTTCATCTAAATTATTGAATTTATAATTATAAAATCGTTCATAACATTTCTTTATTATTGTTTTAATGTCTGTGGATAAGTAGTGATACTTTCATTTTTTACATTGGTAATTCTTGTCTTCCTTTTTTTTTTTTAGCCTAGCTAGAAATCAGTTTCACTGTTCTTTACAGGTAATAGTCAGATTTTGGTTTCACTGATTTTCTCTATTTTCCTATTTTTAACTTAATTGATATTTGTTCTCATTTTACTCTTTCCTTTCTTCTGTTTGTATTGTTTAGTTTGCACTTCTTTCCTTAACTTGCATTTTCTTTCTTAGATGGAAACCTAAGACATTGATTTATTGGTAGGTCTTTCTTCTTTTAAAATATATTCATTTTATGGTATAACTAGCCTTCTCAGCACTGCTGTAGCTACATTCTACAATTTTTGATAAGTATATTTGCATTATAATTAAGTTCAAAATATTTTAAAACTTTTCTTGATTTCCTTTTTAATCCATTGGTTATTTAGAAATGTATTGTTTATCTTCCAAGTATTTGGGCACTTTCTTAGCTTTGTTAGTGATTTTTACTTTAATTCTGTTATGTATCAGAGCATATTTTGTATAATTTATATTCTTTCATAAATTTGTTAAGGTTTATTTTATGAACCAGAATGTTGTCTAGCTTGGTCAGTGTTTCATGTGCACTTGAAAAAAGTGTGCATTTTGATGTAGGTGTTTAGGATGTTCTATTAGCAATAATCGCGCCTCGGATAAACCTCATTGGCTATGATACTGCCACTGTGCAAAGCTTTAGAATGTTCTATAAATATTAATTATGCCAAGTTGGTTAGTAATGGTGTTCAAGAGTATATTTATCTTTACTAAATTCTTGCCTGCTTGTTTGTGGTGGTAAAGTCTCCAGCTATAATGATGGACTTATCAATTCCTCCTGTTAGTCCTATCAGTATTTGTCTCATGCATTTTGATGCTGTATTGTTAGATGCATACATGTTTAGGATTGTTATGTCCTCTAGGAGAATTGACTCCTCTGTTACTGTGTAGTGTTCCTTTTTATCCCTGAGAATTTTCCTTGTTCTGAAGTTGGTTAGCTTGGTCTAAAATTAATATAGGTATTTAGCTTTCTTTGATTTGTGTTCCCATGGTATAACTTTTTCTGTCCCTAGACTTTTAACATTTTTATTAAAATAAATTTCGTATAACATAAAATCTAGCATTTCTAAGTGTTCAGTAGAGTGGTTTTCAATATATTCAGTGCTATGAGACCATCAGTATTACCTAATTCCAGAATATTTCCATTACCCCAAAATAACTTCCAAGCCATTGAAAGTCAATCCCAATTTCCCACTCCCTCCAATGCCTGGCAATCCCTAACTTATTTTCAGTCTCTATTGTTTTGCCCATTCTGGATATTACACATGAATGGATTCATATACCTTGTGGCATTTTGTGTCTGGCTTCTTTCAGTTAGCGTGTTTCCAGGGTTTTCCACTTGTAACATATTTCAGTACTCTGTTGCTTTTGTGACTGATAAATAAATATTTCATTATGTGGACATATCACATATTGTTTATCCATTCAACAGTTGCTGAGCATTAGGATTGTTTCAATTTTTAGGCTGTTATGAGTTTTGCTGTTATGAACATTTGTGTACAACTTTTTGGGTGAACATATACTTTTAATTTTTTTTAATATATACCTGTAAGAGGAATTTTGGGGTCATATAGTAATTCTATATTTAACATTTTGGGGAATTGCCATGCTGTTTTCTATATAACCGTTACACCCCTTTGCTTTAATCCATATAATTTTATATTTAAATGGCTTTCTTGCAGATGACATGGATTCAGGTCTTGCTTTTTATCCAATCTGAAAATCTCTTTTAACGAGGTGCATTCAGAGCATTCACATTTATAGTGATTATCGACTGTTGAATTAGAATCTGCTGTCTTGCTGTTTTCTATTTGTTGCATTTGCCTTTCTTTTCTGACTTCTGTCATTTCAAAACTTAAGCATTTTTTTTTGCAATTCCATTTATCTCATCTATTGACTTATCATTCATACTTTGTATTAAAACTTTTAAAATACTTTGTAAATACGAACCATAGGATTTACAATGTATATTTTCAGTTAATTCAACTCTGCCGTCAAATAGTGCTGTACCTTTTCCTATGTAGTAACTTACAACAGAATGTTTCCAATAGTGCTATGTACAGTAAGAATATTTCCAAGTGATCTCCATTTTCTGTAAAATTAAACCCTTTCAGTAAAAATAAACTCTTCCTACCATTTGGCAAGACCATTATCTGATACAACAACAACGAAGTATAAACTCATATAAAGTAGCCTACAAAACTGCTCCTCTATTAAGTGGCTCGTTTTATATAAGTTGTTATTCATTTTGAAGATAGATGAAATAGGTATAGATAATTATACCATATTTGAAAGCTCATTTTTATGAGTAACCCCAATTAAGGAAAATGTAGCCCAATTTTATCTAATAAATCATAGTGCAAAGAATCAAGATGATCCTGTTTGTGTATTGATGGCGCCTTAACCGTGCCCTACTTAGCTTTGTATTGCCAGTGTACATGAGTGCCAGTCACCACTGAAATGGGATTTGTTTGCTTTTTTTTCTGGTATAAGGAATAAATGAGGTTCTTATCCAGAATTAAACCAAAACAATAAACACAGGATAAACCTATCAAAAGTGGTTGTAATATAAAATGGTTTAGTCACATTGTAGGAGAGTTTAGCAGTATTCCTTAAAACAGAAAATATGTACACCCCTACAACCCAGACGTACTGCTTTCTTATGTATACAAAGAGATATGTAGAATGATGTTATTACAGTGCTATGAAATAAAAAATATCCTAAAGTCTATTAGCAGACAAATGGTTATGAGTATACGTGATAATCAACATTGAATGGATAAAGGTAGCATATTCTTATGACATGATACTATATGGCAGTTAAAAGGAATGAACTAGCCCTCTGTGTATCAATGGAAATATATCTAAGTATTTTTTATGAGACTAAGGAAGCTGCCCCTTACACATTGAGAAAGTAGTAGACAAATGCTAAGAAGAAGACTCATAAAGTTATAACCATTGTTAAATGGTTCCAGAGACAGAGTTGGAGAAAACTGGAATTATGTTTGATATTCAAATAAAACTTTAATTTTTATTGTAATGTTTTATTTTTTATAAGCTGTATCAGTAAGAAGAGTCTAAAATATACTGTGACATACACACACACCAAATATCAATAGTTTAAAATAACAAAGGTTTATTTTATCCCCACATTACTTGTTTATCATGGGTTGGCAGACGTGACTATTCATTTAATTTACTTAGGGACTTTAGCTAATAGAACAGCCACTGTCTCAAAATCTAGAGACTAAAGGAAATTCCATTGGGTTTGCCCTGGCAAATAAATGTTTAACCTAGAAGTAGTATGTAACAGTTCTACTCACAACTAGTAGGCCAGAAATAATCTTACAGTTCCAGTCACTCATAATTGGATAAGGGAATTCTATAAGCCAAGGACATGAAGAATCAGAAATATTCAAGAGTGCAAAATTAATACCCACCACACAGCAGAGTGTATTTATCTGTTTTTCCTACACTTGATTATTTTAAAAATTGAAGGAAATGATAATATAATTAATGAAAAACAGATGGGAAGTGCCAATGCATAGGCTAACATGACAATTAGGTAAATATATATCATGAAAACTTTGAATAATGGGTTAATGTAACTTTTGAAAGAGTATTCTCACTGATGAGGTACAAAGCTTTGTCCCTGATTATTTTTATGAGTGAAATGGATGAAGATGAATTATGCAAATGACATTCCCTTAATGGTGAACAATATTTACTACATCTTTTGGTCATTAGTAGTGAGAAAGGCACATAGGCCCTTCTGCTTCCAGCCAAGATGGAATATCAGAGAACAATTTAAAAAAAATTTTTTTTCATTTAAGTGTAGTTGACACACAATGTTACCTTAGTTTCAGGAGTATAATATACTGATTCAGTGTCTCTACATGTTAGGCTGTGCTCACCACAAATGTAGGTATCTTCCATGACTATACAATACTGTTGCAGTATTATTGATTAAAACCCCTATGCTGTGCCATTTATTCCTGTGACTTATTCATTCCGTAACTAGAAGCCTATATCTCCCACTCCCCTTCATCCTTTTTTCCCAAACGCCCCCTCCCCTAGTCTTCCCCTTTGGCAACTATCAGTTTGTTCTCTGTATTTATAGATCTGATTCTGCTTTTTAGTTTGTTTATTAGTTTGCCTTATTTTTAAAAATTCTACATATGAATGAAATCATATGGTATTTGTTTTTCTAGGTCTGACATATTTCACTTGGCATAATACCCTCTAAAGTCCATCCATGTTGTTACAAATGGCATGATCTCATTCCTTTTTAATGGCTGAGTAATATTCCATTGTTTGTGTGTACACATACACACACACACACCACATCATATATGTATATACATACACACACATACATACCACATCTTCCTGATACATTCTTCTATTGATAGACACTTGGATTGCTTCCATATCTTTGCTATTGCAAATAATGCTGCAATAAACATACAGGTGCATATATCTTTTCAAATTAGTGTTTTTGTTTTCTTTAGGTGGATACCCAGTGGAATTATTAGATCATGTGGTATTTCTAGTTTTAATTTTTTGAGGAACCTTCAACTATTTCTGTTTTTCCATAGTGGCAGTACCAGGTTACTTCCCCACCAACAGTGCGTGGGGATTCCTCTTCTCCATATCCTCTCCAACACCTGTTACTTCTCATTTTCCTTTTCACTCTTCTGACAGGTATAAGATGATATCTTACTTTGGTTTTGATTTGCATTTCCCTGATGAGTGATATTGACATCTTTCTTGTGTTTTTTTGCCATCTATATGTCTTCTTTGGAAAATTGTCTATTCAAGTGCTCTATTTCTTTTTTTTCTAATTTAATTTTTTTTCTTCCCAAATATGTTTATTTTAATTTTTCAGTGTTACAAGATTGATTGTTCATGCACCACACCCAGTGCTCCATGCAATACATGCCCTTCTCAATACCCACCACCAGGCTTGCCCCCCCACCCCCTCCCCTCCAAAATCCTCAGTTTGTTGCTCAGAGTCCACAGTCTCTCCTGGTTCATCGCCCCCTCTGATTTCCCCCCATTCACCCTTCCCTTCCTTCTCACAATGCCCTCCATAATTTTCTTTATACTCCACACGTAAGTGAGACCATAAGATAATTGACTTTTTTTTTCTTTTTTGGTGTTGAGTTATGCAAGTTCTTTACATATTTTGGATGTTAACCTCCTTATCAGAAATATAATTTGCAAATGTCTTCTCCCATTCCATAGGTTGCTTTTTTGTTTTGTTGATGATTTTTTTTGTGGTACAAAAGTTTTTATTTTGATGTACTCACAATAATTTATTTTTGCTCTCATTTCCCTTGTCTTAGCAGACATATCTAAAAAAATGTTGCACGGCTGATGACAGAGAAATTACTACCTGTGTTCTCTTCTAGGATTTATTTTTATGGTTTCAGGCCTCACATTTAGGTCCTTAATACATTTTGAGTTTATTTTCATGTATGGTTTAAGAAAGTGGTCCAGTTTCGTATGTAGCTGTCCAGTTTTCCCAAAACCATTTATTGAAGAGACTCTTTCTTATTGCATATTCTTAACTGTTTTATCAAATACTAATTGACCTTATAATTGTGGTTTGTTTCTGAGCTTTCTGTTCCATTGATCTATGTGTCTGTTTTTGTGCTAGTACCATTCTGTTTTGATTACTACAACTTTATAGAATATCTTGAAATCTAGGATTGTTTTACCTCCAGCTTTGTTTTTCCTTCTCAAGATTGCTTTGGCTATTTGAGGTCTTCGGTGGTCCCATACAATTTTTAATATTATTTGTTCTAGTTCTGTGAAAAATGCTGTTGTTTTTTTGATAGGAATTGCACTGAATCTGTAGATTGCTTTGGGTGGTATGAACATTTTAACAATATTCATTCATCCTATCCATGAGCATGGAATATTTTTCTGTTTTTGTTTTGTGCTGTCTTTAATTTCCTTCATCAGTGTTTTATAGTTTTCAGAGTGTAGGTCTTTCACCACCTTGGTTAAATTTATTCCTAGATATTTTATTGGTTTGGGTGCAATTATAAATGAAATTGTTTTCTTAATTTCTCTTTCTGCTACTTTGTTAATATTGTACAGAAATGCTATATATTGCAGAAATGCAACTTCTGGGTATTAATTTTGTATCCTGCAACTTTACTGAATTCATTTATTACCTGTGGTAGTTTTTTGGTGAAGTCTTATGGGTTTTCCATATATATCATGTCATCTGCAAATAGTGACAGTTAAACTTCTCCTTTAGCAATATGGATGCCTCTCATTCTTTTTTCTTGTGTGATTGTGGTGGCTAGGACTTTCTGTACCATGCTGAGTAAAAATGGCAAGAGTGGACCTCTTTGTCTTATTCCTGATCTTAGATGAAAGGCATCAGGAAACAGATTTACCTTCCCACCTAAAACAAGTAAAAACCTGTACATAATGAATTAAACAATAATTTTCAAAGTTTAGAGATAAGACTACAAAGGCTGATAACACCTAAGACATGAGAAATGAATAGGGTGAGTCCTATGATTACCCTGTCTACCACCTTGAGAAATTTACCAAGCTGTGGGTCAAGAGGAAATATAGGTAGGGCTCAACAGTCTCACTGGTTAAGGAAGAGAATCTCAGAATTTTCAGAGATCAAGGGAACTCGAGTTCATTGGAAAAGTACTGGTGAATAGAAAGGTGAATAGAGAGATATCTGTATATTATTTAGAAGATTAATGGTAGGTAAATAAATATAAGGACACTTCCCAAGGCTAGGAAAGAACTACCAAAAATGATTAGAGGACATAGTACCCAGAGACCACTGAAGACAGGAATGGTACCTTTCTTCATCAGTGAGACTGAAGAAACTCATAAATCATAGTTCACTGGCTAGAGCACTCAGAAAGATTATGCCTTAATAATGGAGAATAATTAGTTCTAGACTAATCTTGATTTCATCTTAAAAGCAAAATTGAAAGTAACCAAACTATTTCCAAATAACTACATCCCAGAACAAAGGTCAAGAATGGAAATAGAATGTATTTAGCATCCAATAAGGTAAAATGCAAAGTATTTGACACCCAATCAGAAACTACCAGGCACGCATAAAGGCAGGAAAATTCATTCTATAATGAAGAGAAACCTTAATCAGTTGAAACTAGCCCATAACTGACACAAATGTCAGATATAGCAGACAAACTTATTAAAGCATTTATTATAACTGTGTTCCATATGTTCAAGAAGCTAAATAAAAGATTGAACATGTTAAATACAGACTTGGTTTATATACAAAGACCCAAATTAAACTTCTAGAGATGAAAAGTACAAAGTTAGAGACGATAAATCTTCTAGATGAGTTTAAAGAATATTTCAGACAGACTCATATTAGTTTCAGAAAATGTGACTGGACAACTTGTTGTATCTTTTCAGTCTTTGTTAAGTGACACCAAGGTATAAAAGAATATACTTAAGGAGATCTCCATAAAAGATTGGCAATTAATCCAACAGACACTTTTGAAATTATATCTTTATTTTCAGAAAATTGTATGGCTTAAAAAAATAACATCATCTAGATTGTACACCAGTGCAATCTGATATCCTCATAGTTAGAATTACTGAGTCTTTACCAACTGTGAAAGCAAGTAAGACAGTGAGTAATAGGCAAGCAATAAATATATCAGAGGATCTTATTGAACACAGCCTTGGGATTTTGTTTTGCTGGAGGCACAGGAATTTCAGAAGCAGTGAAATGTTTTTGATTTAAGTAATTGTTCTATTGGATTTATCTCATTTATCTCAAAAGTGAAAATACCAGTTTATAACTTCTCCAAAGAAGTTGCTTGAAGTTAAAAAACAAAACAAAACTGTATAATATGATAGATTATAAATCAGGAATATTGAATTTTTGTCCCAGCTCTGACAATTACAGTGATGATAACATAGAATAGCCTAATATCTCAGAGCTTTTGTATTCTAACACATGAAATGAACATATAAATGTAAACCTCACTTAATACACAGTGTTATTATTTCAACTAAATGAAAAACAAAAATTACTTAGCATGGCATATAATGCTCTTTTCAACTCTGCTGAAATAGGCTTCTTGCACATCATCTACTAGCCTTTTTACCCACCTCCCTTCTCCCCTAACTGCCCCCTGCACTCACACACAGATACATCAATCAATTCTACACATATAGCACCAAATTAATCACTATTTCCTGCATTCTGACATACTAAACCCTTTAATACATATGGAGAAAATAAGAATAATATTTTTGAAATATGTGCATGTGCTTTTCCTTATTTACATTTCATTGTGTGTTATTTTCTCACTATTTTTCAAGAGGCATTATTTGTTATAAATGGAGCTAGGACTGTTATGTCAAGAAGATAAAGAGAAGGAATTAATGTTGAGGATCTGATATTCAGAATAGAATTTTGGAAGTCCATGGTAACATTAATATCAAGAGCTACTTCTGGAAATCTTGAACGTAAAATTTTACTCCTTGCCATTCAAAGGTCTTAGGTTATGACATAGGGAAAAGGAAGATAAAAAGGAATAATAGTCTATGCTTTCTGGCCCAGGGTCTTACAGGAAGAAAAAACAAAGGTAGTAAGATCCACAGTGCATTCTTGCTTCACTTCTCTGAGGCAAAATTCCAAGAAGAAAGAGGAATTTTTTTTTTAAAGATTTTATTCATTTATTTGCTAGAAAAAGAGAGAGCACACACAGGAGTGGGGGTGAGGGACAGAGGAAGAGGGATAAGCAGACTCACTGCTGAACAGGGAGCCCGATGTGGGGCTCAATCGCAGGACCCTGGGATCATGACCCGAGCTAAAGGCAGATGCTTAACTGGCTGAGCTGCCCCGGTGCTCAGAATTTTTTTTTTTTAAGTTGAAGAAAAAGATCATTCAGAGATTGCCATGCAGGGTGACTGCATGCTCACATGATAGGGGCAGGGGCAGTAGCTGTAGCAGAAAGGCGCAGCTCATAGGTGACCTGGCTCCCAATTCCATGCATGCAACAAAGAAAAGACCCATGTTCCTACATGCCTCAAAGGGGAATGAAGAACTAATAACAATAGTAAACATGCATTGACTTTGTAAATATGCCACGCACCCTTCTCATCACCTTATATTTGTTTACTTGTTTAATCTATGCAACCACACACTTAGGAAGACACTAACATTATCCCCATTTAACAAATGAGAAAGTTGAGGCACATCACATTTAAGTAATTTTACCAAAGAAATATAGTTATTGAATGTTAGAGCTTCTTTACAAAAGAAGCTTTACCAAAAAAAAAAAGCCCACTTACTACAGTGGGGGTTAACTGGTACCATTTTAACTGAGAGCTTTGGGATAGGCTTCTTGGCTCAGCAATAGAAAACAGGGAAAGCCAAAATTTAAAGGGTATCCACACTGCCTTACGAAAAAAAGTTCCAAGGAGGACCAGTAGATCCTGATAAAGCCGAGAGAATACACCAGAGGAAGTAAACTGATAGCGTCTCCTACCCATCCCCTCATTTATAGCAATAATGATGAGAATCCGCCCTGCTGCATCAAGGACACTGGAGTGTTTTTCCCCCAGTGTATTCATTTGGACAGCTTTCCTGATGCTCAGCCACCATCTTGTTAGGGAGAGAAGAAATGGTTCTGACATAGAGTTGAACTTGGAACTATTGATTATTTATCCATGAGAAGCTGGTCTAAATTTTAAAAAAACACTTAGAGAACACTGATTCTATTAATTGGCAGTATTTTTTGCTAACTTCTTCATTGTCCAGTGATGATCAGCTTTTTATAGAAAATAAAGAAGCTAGATGGTTTTCACGTAGCTATAGTATAGTAAGGATGAATGTCTACTCTTTTGCATTTGTATATCTGTACCTGCTGGGATGTCTACTGTTAAATTCTTTTCCTTTACCAGCAACATCTAACCCATACTTTAAGCCCTAATCAAGTGTCATCTCCTTTGTGAAAAATCCCCAGAAGCCAGGGAGTTAGTGACTTTGTCCTTGTGCTTCTAAAGTGTATGGTTCAGATACCTCCATTATATTGTATGGTACTCATCTATTGGTCTGTCTCTTCCTGTAGACTTTGAATACTTTCATATGTATGGCCTCAGGCCTCAATAACTGTTTACCAAACGAATGAGCAACCAGGTGGGAATGTTTGTGGTAATGTCATCGAATTCCTGCAACTATAAAAAAGGTGTTTTTTTTTACATGGAACACATCAATGGCCACAGTGATCCATGAGGATGATAAAGCAGAAGCTGATATGGGTATAGAATATTTAATTCAAGGCCTTACCATGCATGAGTTATTTTTACAAGCATAAAGGATGAGGGAAAAAAATCAGCATTTCCTCAGCTCTGTCTCCCCAAGCTAAAACTAAATCCGTAAGAACCTCACAAGCCTCTTTTACATTGCTTTGTTAATTTATTTTTATAACTAGTTGCTTAATTTGGTCAGAACCATCTGAAATATGGATCTCTCTCCTTAAACCCTTTATTTATGTAGTTGAGAACACTCAGAAAATAGGTCTGAAATAAATAAATAGGTGGATTTTTACTTGGGTCTTGATGTTTCTGCAGTAGACAGTCAGTACTCAAATGAATCATCCAAAAGGCTCGATAAATGCCAGACTCCCACGATACTTGCCCAGGGGGTTCTGATTCACTAGCTGTGGGTTGAGAGTGAGGAGTCTGCATTTTAATGTGTCCCTTAGGTGACTCTGGTACAGGTCAGATTCAGACTTTCAGAAATGCTAGCCAAGAGAGTCAGTTTCTTTTTACTTCCTACACTGCCTACATTTCAAGCCATCAAATGAATTTATTCCTACTGTGTATAGAGAGGTAATTTCCCATTAATGTTTACACAGTACCTGGTTGTTCCATACAGGCACTATTCACTACTCTTAGTGAGGCTTTCACATACCACGTAGTTTAAAATTTACAGTGGTCCACCACCTTCCACTGCCTTCTCTGCTTTATTGTCCACTAGTTCATCACACATATGTAGATTATGTAATTTACTTGTTTATTTAATTTCTTTTCTGTTTTTCCTCCAATAGAGTGGCCATACCATGAGAAGAGGGAAATTTGTCTATTTCCTTCACCCACATATCCCCAGTGCCTAGCACAGTGCTAGATCCTTATACAGTAGACAAAATGATTGTTGACTTGGAAAAAATGAATGGCCAATTACTAGAAACTCAACCTGCAGACATGGAAATCACAAGGAGTGCAGCTGGTTCCTGCTCCATTGATTCTTCCCTTTCAGCAATGTACCAGTTGCTAAATAGAAACAGGAAGCTACCTTTCACTGCCATTTCTTTTAAAACCACTAGTAATACAATTTCTCTGGAAATTGCCTGTAACAGCTTCAATAGCTTGAGAGAATGCTGTCTCTTCCCAGCCATAATTTCATGAATAGCAGTGTTTCCAGCCAGTTATCTTTCTGCATAACTTTTTTTGAAATCTGTTTAGTCTGGATCCTTCCTCCACTCTATCAAGTTAAAACTTCCACATCTGTGGTACTGCTCTTGAAACAGCCATTTTGCTTATAATGGAGGCCAGTGGCTGGCTATTGACTCAAGGGTAAGATAGTGCTACCTCACATTCTCGTAGAAAGCTGCACAGGGCAAGAGGTCTTTATAGACCGTGATCCAGGTGGCATTCTAATAGAATTCAATGATAATGTTTTTTTAATTCCATTTTTAAATGAGTGGTGGTTGAAGTGGTATGCTTTTTGCTGATTCATTGATGTTACAAATGAAAAAATTTAGCTTGAAACTGAAAAACATCTAATAAAGGTATTACAAAAGAAAACTACATTTATAACTGCAGCTACTTGAACCTTTTAAAATTTATAATTGAAATATAAACCTGTGTCAAAGGAGATATACCTACACCTGTATATGATCACTAATTACTAAAAGTAGCTTTGATTTTCTGACTTTTTCTACTTTACACATGAGTTTGGTAATCCCATGCTAAAATCATCTCAGTGCACAAACTTTGAGGCACATTCAGCCATAATGCCCCTAGTTCTAAATACTTTGAACCTAACAGAATTTGGGTACTAGGAAAAAAAATACAAGATCAGATGTTAGAAGCAAAATTTGACTTTTTTATGTCCGTTTAGCATAAAAACTGTCATCTGTTAGGTGGTAAAGAGCTTTGCAATTTCACGTACATCTTCTTATTTGTTATTATTATAACCTAGTTAGAGTGACCACAGCATAATGTCCTGGGTTATGAGTAGTGTTTACTTTAATTCTGAAAAGTATCCCAGCTTGATGAAGAATTATATGGTCAGTTTTCTTATAATAGAGTCAAGGGATATTTTATTATTATTTCTGTGTTACATATGAGAACTCAAACTCTTAGATTTTTGAATTGTTTTTGCTTAATTAGTACTGATTTCTTTAAATACTATGGATAAAAATGAAACCAAAACTTTGGTTAAAAAAGGAAACCACGTTTAAAAGAAAAGTTGAAAGTTAAAAAGTATACCAACAGAGGTAAATACAAAATAAAGAGAGGCCATGAACACATTCCCTATCTGCATACAGTCTTGTTTTTATATACAAATGAGAAAATATCTGTGAACTATAAAAGTGTTGCTAATTCTGGAAAGTTTCACTTTGTTATTAGTGCATATCATAATATGTAGTTTTTAACTAAGATAACTTTATATACAGTGCAAATGTTCAGATTCTAAGTCTTTACTTCAGTGAGTTTTGATAATACTTTCACTCTTATAACCCACAATCCTATCAAGAGGATCTTTCACCCCTTGTACCTCTTTGTGGTCAGTCCTTGATGCCCGAGTCATCAACTCATGATTTTTATGACCATACATTAATTTTCTCATTTTGGAATTTAATAGAAATTAAATCATACAATGTGTACTTTTTTGTATGTGGATCTTTTAAATCAAGAAAGTAGTTTTGAGAATCAACAATATTGTTGTATCAGTTGTTCATTCTTTTTCTAATGTATATTTTATTAAAAAGAGTAAAAGAAACTCATGGAGGAGAATAACAAAAGAGAAGAATAAGAGAAAAGGGAGGGGAAGGAGAAATGAATACAACAATTAGAAATCTTTCTGGAACACTTGCTATTTGCTAGACTCCTCAGTGTTCATCTTCTTCAATTATCACCACAACCTACTGGGGAGGTACTGGAATCATCATCGTTTTGCAGGTGAAAACACTAAAGGAGAAAGAGTCTAAGTCCCTCCCCTAGAATCACACATATCCTGGCAGTCTGATCTACCGTCACACAATATCATCTCTCAGGAGTTATGTTCCCACATCTAATGAATTGAGTTCTGTTCTCCTTTAGATAACTTTGTAGATAATTTGTAATTTCCATTTTGATTTCCTTTTTTCTCTGGTCCAATATTTAAAAAGGCTATTAATTTTTATATTTTTATTATTAATTAATTTTAATTACTTTATATGTATTTTTTCAGCTGAAAGAGCTTTCGTTGCTGCTGCTTTTCTTTTGAGACCTCCCAAAGAGATACTGTTTGTATGGATTATATGTATCCATATTTACCATATTGGAAATTGAAACTAATATTTTTTAAATGAAAAATTATGTGTGATGATGTTAGAAGAATGAAATCTTCTTTGGAAATTGTTTTGCCATTGCAGGTTCTCTGAAGGGGTTCCCAGATCAGCTTTTGAAAACTACAGATAGACTAGTTGCTTTGAGGTCCTTGACTAATAACTCTAACATGTGGCTTAGCCGGTTTGATTGTATTTTCCCCTGGAAATAGGTCATGTTTTCCTGATCCTTCATATATCAAGCAATTTTGGTTAACATCCAAGGCATGGAAAATAGTATGTATGAAGACTCTGGATTCTGTTATGTCCACCTTAAAAAAAGTTGATGGTTTCATTTTACTGGGTCATAAACTTGATTCAACTGAAACTATAAAGTAAAAATAAATAAAATTAATTTTAACTTGATAAAATAAAAATAAGTAAAATTAATTTTAGAGTGTTTTAGATTTACAGAATAGTTACAAAACTGGTATAGGGAGTTTGCATATACTTCACATTTTTTCCTATTATTAACATTTTATGATTAGTATACTTGTCACAATCAATGAAACAATATGATACATTGTTATTAAGCAAGGTTCATACTTTATTCAAATTTCCTTAGTTTTTACCTAATTTTTTTTCTGTTTCAGGATCAATTCAGGGCACCATATTACAGTTAGTCAGCATGTCTTCTTAGGCTCCTCTGGCTGTGATCTTAGAGAAAGAACTTTGTTTTTCACCGTTCAGTATATTAGCTGTGGGCGTTGCACGTATGGCTTTCATTATGTTAAGGTAACTTCCGTTTATTTTTAGTTCATTAAGAAGTTTTTGTTTTGTTTTGTTCTGTTTTCATCATGAAAGGTTGGTGAATCCTGTCAGAAGCGTTTTTTGCGTTCATTGAGACAATCATGTGATTTGTCAAAAATTAAAATAGCTACTCTAGCTTTCTGTCTTAACATGGTATATTCTCCATCCATTTACTTTTGTGGTATATTAGTCTTTTTATGTAAAGTTGATTTTTTATGGAAAACATATAGATGATACTTGCTTTTTAACTACGATGAAATCTTTTAATGTGTGTATTTATACTATTCACATTAAAAGTGATTGTTGATATAGTTCGATTAATATCTACTATGTATTTATCTCTTTTCCATTCACTACATTTGTTATGTTTCTTCTTTGTTGTTCCTTTTTTCTACCATCTCTGGTTTTGAGCATTTATATAATACCATTAGATCTGCTCCCTTCATGTATCAATTATAATCTCTTTTTAGTGGTTGCCCCAGAATTTATAATATACATTTTTAAATAATATATGCCCACCTTCAGATGACACAATAGTGCTTTGTGTGAAATGTACATGCATGTAATAAGTGCTCTCATTTTCTCCCTTCCATCCCTTGTGACATTTCTTTTTCTTTTCTGTTCCTTTTCTTTTTCTTTTCTTTTCCTTTCCTTCACTCATTCCCATACCATAACCATCCAGTATGCTGTTACTATTATTACTTTTTACTTTAAACCAACAGTTATCTTTTAGATTAAGAATTAGAAAAATAAAAGATTGTTTTACATTATTTATTCTTTCTCTCTCTTCCTTTATGTAGATCCAAATTTTTGACATATATCCCTCTTTTTTGCCTGAAAAAACTGCTCTTTGACATTTCTTAAAGGTCAAATGTGTTAGCAATGAATTCTCTGTTTTTGTTTGTATGAGGAAGTTTTACCCCTTCACTTTTGAAGGGTAATTAACCAAATAGAGTTCTAGGTCAGTGTTTTTTTCTTTTACCAGTTAAAAATTTTTACTATTTTTTCTTCTTGCTTGCATGGTTTCTTATGAGCTGTCCACTGCAATTTGGTCTTGTTCTTCTGTAGGTAAGGTATTTTTTGTCTCTGTTCTTTCAAGATTTTCTCTTATGTTTTCTGAATATTGAAAATGGTATACCAACATGGCATTTTGTTGTTATTGTTTTTTTTATGATGTTTTGTGTTTTCTGAATTTCTAATATCTGCACTTTGGTGCCTGTGATCAATTTGAAAAGTTCTTAGCCATTATTATTTCAAATATTTCTTTTACTCTGGTTTCTTTTTCTTCTCCTAGTATTCCAATTAGACACATGTTGCCATTTTTTTATATTGTCTCAATTTTTATTCCTTTTTTTCTCTCATCACATTTTAATTTAGATGATTTCTATTGATCTATCTTCAAACTCACTAATTCTTTCCTGGGTCATTTTGAGTCTACTGTCAGGACATTAAAGACATTCTTCATTTCTATAACAGTGGTTTTGATTCCTCACATTACCTTTTGATTTGTTCTTTCACTTTCCATCTCTCTTCTTACATTTCTTACATTAGCCATTTGTTTTTACATGTTGCCTACTTTTTCCTTTATAGCCGATAACATATTAATTATAGTCATTTTAGATTCCTTGCCTGATAACATCAACATCTGTGTCATCTCTGAGTCTGGTTCTGGTGATTAGTTTAGTCTTTTCATACTGACTTCCCTTGCTTTTTGGCATGCTTTGTAATTTTGTTTTGTGCTATAGAAATTGAGGTAAAAAGAGCTTTACTGTGGGGATTGATTTTAATTTGGCTAAGAATTGGGCTCTGCTTAATGTTTCTTGTTTATCTAGGTAGCAGATAAGTCTTTTGAATGCTTCAAATTCCTCTAGTTTTTGTCTCTTCTTGACTGTGGGCTTCCTGAAGTACTCCTCCTCAGATACAGTTTATATCTTCCAGCAAATTCAGATGTAATTCACTGTTATTGTAATGGAGTCCATATGGGGTGGTCTATGGTAATAATATAGGGAGAGTTCTCCAGAATCTGACTAAATTTCATTCTTTCAGTGAGGTTGCACCTTGAAATAGGACATTCTTAAGTGTTTCTCCAGTGATATAGCTTTCTTTTCCCATGCCTTCTATTCTTCTTGTAAATTGTAACATAACACATAAAATATGGATGGGGAGAAGTAGAAGTATAAAGTTTTTGTATGAGATTGAAGTTAGTTGTTATTAGCTTAAAATAAACTATTATAAGTTGTCTTATTTAAGCCCATGGTAACCAGAAAGAAAATAAGTGTAGAAAACTCACAAAAGTAAATGAAAGAGGAGTCAAAGTATACTAAAAGGAAAAAAAATTCAATGAAACACAGAGGAAGAGAGCAGGAGAGGAAATGATGGACAAAAGAACAAAAGATAGAAAATAATGAATAGAATGGCAGTACTAAGTCCTTATGTACCAGTATTTACTTTAAATATAAACTATCTGATCAAAATAATATCATGTTTGAATTGGTATACAAAATAATTTCCATCTATATGATGTCTACAAAGGACTCACTTTAGATTTAAGGACATTTAGGCTGGAAGTGAAGAGATGGAAATTATATTCCATGCAAATGGTACCCATATGAAAGCAGGGGAGGTCATATTTATATCAGGGAAAAAATGAACTTAATTCAAACAGTCACAAAGATAACATTATAAAATGATAAATGGTCAACTTACCTGAAGCTATAACAATTTTAAATATGCACCAAACATTAGAGCATCTATATATAAAGCAACATTGGCAGAATTGAAGGGAGAAATAGATAGTAATACAATAATAATAGGAGACTTTACTACCCCACTTACAATAATGAATAGACCATCCAAAGAGAAAATCAATGAGAAAAGAGTTAACTTGAACAACAGTCTAGACCAATGTACTTAACAGATATGTACAGAATATTCAGCTCAACAGCACAGAATACACATTCTTCTTAAGCACAAACAGAACTTTCTCCAATATAGATTGCATGTTAGATCACAAAATGAGTCTTAACAAATTTAAGAAGATTGAGGGCCACCTGTGTGGCTCAGTCAGTTAAGCCCTGCTCAGTGGGGAGCTTGCTTCTCCATCTACCCCCTGATCATGCTCTCTCTCACTCTCTCTCTCTCTCTCTCAAATAAATAAATAAAATCTTAAAAAAAAATTAGGATTGAAATCAGGCCAAGTTTTTTTTTGTTACCATGATGGAATGAAACTAGTAGGCAGTAACAGAAGGAAAACTGGAAAATTCATCAAATGTATGGAAATTTACAATACACTCCTGACAACCAAATAGCCAGAAAGGAAATCAAAAGGGAAATTAGAAATTATCTTGACAAAAATGGTAAATGAAAATACAGCATATCAAAATTATTGGGAGGGGTACTTGGGTGGCTCAGTCAGTTGAGTTTTGATTCCAGCTCAGGTCATGAAAAGCCCAAAACTAGATGGTTTCATCTGTAAGTTCTACCAAATATTTAAAGAACTAACATCAATCTTTCTCAAATTCTTCAAAAAAAGGGAAGAGGATGGAATACTTCCAAACTTATTCTATGAGACCAGCATTGCCCTGATACCACAGCCAAAGAAGCTACAAGAAAACTCTAGACCCATCCTTATGAATAGAGATGTAAAAATCCTAGAGAAAATACTAGCAAACTGAATTCAACTGCACATTAAAAGGATTATATGCCTTGATAAGTTGGGACTCACATACAATATTCAACATGCAAAATTAGTAAATACGATAACCCCCTTACAAGAATAAGGGATAAAAATTACATGATCATCTCAATAGATGTAGACAAAATTCAGAATACTTTCATAAGGTTTTAACAAACCAGTGAGGAAATTACCTCAACACTATAAAGGCCATATGTGAAAAGCACACAGCTACCATCATACTCAATGGTGAAAAAATAAAAGCTTTCCTGTAAGCTAAGGAATAAGGCAAGGATACCCATTTTTACCCCTTATATTTAACATAGGACTGTAACTCCTAGCCTGAGCAAATAAATAAAAGGTATTCAAATAAGAAAGTAGGAAGTAAAGTTATCTCTCTTGCAGATAACATGATCTTATATGTAGAAGCCCCTAAAGATGCTAAATCTTTTAGAACTAGTAAACAAATTCAATAAAGTTGCAGTGTACAAAATCAAACATAAAAAAATCTGTTGTATTTCTATACACTAACAATGAACTGTCTTAAAAGGAAATATCATTTACTATAACATAACAAAGAATAAAATACTTGGGAATAAATTTACCCAAAGAGGTGAAAGACTTGTACACTGAAAACTATAGTTAAGGAAGAAACTAATAAATGAAAAGATGTCCCATTCCATATTCATGGATTGAAAATTTAATATTGTTAAAATGTTAATACTTCCCAAAGTGATCTACAGATTCAATGCAATCCCTATCAAAATCCCAATATTTTTCACAGAAATAAAAAAAAAATCCTAAAATTCATATGGAACCACAAAAAGTCCCAAATAGCTGAAATAATCTTTAGAAATAAGAACAAAGTTGGAAGTATAACATTTCCTGATTTCATAATTTATTAGAAAGCTATAAGGGATGCCTGGGTGGCTTAGATAAGTGTCTACCTTCCGTTCAGGTCATTATCCAAAGGTCCTGGGATTGAATCCCACATCCAGCTCCTTGCTCAGCAGGGAGCCTGCTTCTCCCTCAGCCTGCTGCTCCCCTGCTTATGTACTCTATCTCTCTCTCTGACAAATGAAATATTAAAAAAAAAGGAAAAATGTGAAATTAAAGCAGTGTGCTATTGTCATAAAAACAGACATATAGACCAATAGAACAAAATATATACTGCAGAAATAAGCCCATACCTATATGGTCAACTGATCTTCAACAAAGATGCCATGAATACACAATGGAAAAAGGATAGCCTCTTCAACAAATGGTATCAGAGAAACTGGAATATCGATTTGCAAAAGAATGAATTAGACCCTTATATTACACCATACACAAAAATCTACTCAAAATGGATTAAAGGCTTAAATGTAAGACCTGAAACTATAAAACTCCTAAAGGGAAACACAGGGGAAAATTTTCACAGCATTGATCTTGGCAATGGTTTCTTGGATATGACACTAAAAACACAGGAGAAAAAAGCAAAAATAAACAAGTGGACTGCATCAAACTGAAAAGCTTCTGCACAGCAAAATAAAAAATTTGTTGAAACAATTTGTTGAAGCAAAGGAAACAACAGTGAAAAGGCAACCTATGGAATAGGAGAAAATATTTGCAAGTCATTTATCTAACAAAGGATTAATATTCAAAATATATAAGGAACTTATACAACCCGATAGCAAAAACAAAACAAAACAAAACGCAGCTTTAAAAATAGGAAAACAAATAAAACCTTCTCCAAAGAAGACATAAAAATAGCAAACAAGCATATAAAAAGATGCTCAGTATTAGTAATCATCAGGAAAATGCAAACCAAAAACCATAATATATCACCTCACAACCATTAGCATGGTCACAATAAAAAAAAAAAAAACTGGAGAAGAAGCGCTGACAAGGATGTGAGTAATTGGAACCCTCATGAACTATTGATAGGAATGTAAAATGGTATAGCCACTATGGTAAAGAAGATGTCGTGTATATATATATGCACAGTGGAGTATTACTCAACCATCAGAAAAGGTAAATACTTACCATTTACATCAACGTGGATGGAATGGGAGGGTATTATTCTGAGTGAAATAAGTCAGTTGGCAAAAGACAATTATCATTTGATTTCACTCATGTGGAATATAAGAAACAGTGCAGGATCATCATAGGGGAAGGGAGAGAAAACTGAATGGGAAGAAATCAGAGAGGGAGACAAACCATGAGGGACTCTTAATGCTGGGAAACAAACTGAGGGTTGCTGGAGGGGAGGGTGGGGTTGGGATGGGGCAACTGGGTGATGGGCATTAAGGAGGGCACATAATGTAATGAGCACTGGGTATTATATGCAACTGATGAATTATTGAACACACCATCTGAAACTAATGATGTACTATATGTTGGGTAACTGAATTTAAATAAATAAATAAATATAAAACACACACACACACACATGAAAACAGTATGGATATTTCTCAAAAAAATAGAAATAGAAGTACCATATAATCAGCAATTCCACTTCTGGGCTTATATGTAGAATAATTGAAATCAGATATCAAAGAGGTATTTGCACTGTCAGGTACATTGCAACATTATTCACAGTAGCCGAGAGGTGGAAGCACCTTAATGTCAAGTGATATATGGAGAGATAGATTAAAAAAAAAAACATGACCTATACATACAATGGAATATTACTCAGCCTTTAAAAAAAAAGAAGGATATCCCGCCATATATACAATATGGATGAAACTTGAGAACATCATGTTAAATGAAATAAATCACAGAAGGAGAAATACTGCACGATTCCACTTATATGGGGTATTTGAAATAGCCAAACTCAGAAGCAAAGAGTAGAATTGTGGTTGGCTGGAGATAGGTGGCAGGAGAGGGAAAGAGAGAGTTTGTTATTCAATGGGTATAAAGTTTCAGTTATGCAAGATGAATTAAGTTCTAGAGATCTGTTGTACAACATGAAGCCCATAGTTAATGATACTGTATTGCAAAATAAAAAATTTGTTGAGAGAATAGACTTACTGTTAAATGTTCTATCACAGTAAAAAAGACATCATCAAATTCACCAGTCAAGCTTTGAAAATATATGGTGCAGGCTATGAAAAAAATATGGAACACACTGATTATTCTATGTCATGATGACTTTCAGTGTTTTAAGGAAAGAATTGACTAACACAAAAAAATTGTACATCTTTCTCAGGAAACTAGATGTTTGTGGTAGACAATGAGAGTATTACAGTTTAGAATCACTTTGCAAAAACTTACTAACAAGTATATTGCTCATTTTGATGCTTACTTTTGATTAGAGGAAGAAGAAGAGCCAAAAATATTTTATACCAGTTTCTTAAAGGAAAACTTAGATGATGAATCCAAAATGATTGCTGTTGCATAAGAGAACAATCACAACATGAACAGAAGCTTCACATTAGACAGTGCAGTCTCATTATTAGGAGCTGTATAATCATAAGCAAGGAGTTCAAACAAATCTCTATTTTGAATTTTCACTTGATTTTTAATCCTATTGCTTCATTGCCTTTGGGCAATGTTTTACAGCTTCCCATGTTTAGCAATTCTGATTGCCAAGAGAAGACTATCCACCCATTTGTTGATTTGCCCGGAGATAAACCTCAGGCATTAACTCTTAACTCACTCCTTCACCATCTCACCCTTGCTCCCTTTCTCCATAACTAAATAGCAGAGACTTCCATTTTATTCCTCTTGTCACCAAATCCCATTTAGGTAACTTTTTTGGTATGAATAAACATGTATTAAATGTTGCCTTGCTTGCTTATTTTATTTTTCAAAGTGTTAATTGTATTTATTATGTATTTGATTATATTTTTCATTTATTTGCATTGTGATATTTGTGAGAGAAAGGAGGAAAAGGTAATTTGTATACATTGCTGTGCTTTTAGCATTGCATATTGAATACAAACATACCTATCAATCAATTTTTAGTATCAAGTAAGTAAATAATTATTTTAGATACTTCTTCTTGTAAAGGATACTTATAATATTGTTATACAAATTTATTTATACACTGTAGAAATATCTGGGGGAATTAAATGTGTTTTGTCAATGATCTGTGAGTGCATCGTAATTTTATCTATTTAAACAAACAAACAAAAAAACCAAACAGGAATCCTGTGGAAATGTTTTAGGACTTATTAGTATAAGAGGTCAGAAAAAATTATTCCCGTTTATGATTTTTATTTTTCCTTGATTATGTTCCCAGAGTGATTATAAGTAAACTCCTTAAAATGAAAAGGTTCTATGTCTTGGTGAATGAGAAGGACTTAGAGTAAAAGGGTAGTATCACACAGCATTGTTCTGAGGAACCAATGAATAATTTCTCATGAAAGTACTATATGAATATAAATTATAAGATATATTTTTTTCTACTTAATTCTGACAAATCCTCCAACTAATAGGAAATTTGAAATGAAGGAGCAACAGACTGACTTACTTTAAATTAGAATTGTTTGTGATTAAAACATTATCAATACAGGTCATGATTCTCTCTATAAGCCAGTTCACTAAGTTAGCAAACTACAACACATGGGCCAAATTAAGTTCACCAACATTTTTGTAAATAAAGTTTTATTGGAACACAGCCATACTCATTCATGCAGGAATTATGTATGGCTTCTTTAATTATGTATAACTCACAAACCTAAAATATTTACTATCTAGTTCTTTATAGAAAAATGTTTGCCTTGTGGCAGGTCCAAGATGACGAAGGAATAGGAGACCTTAATAATATCTGGTACCAGGAATTCAGCTAGATAGCTATCAAACCATTCTGAACACCTGCAACTTCAACCAGAGATTGAAGATAAGAACAGCTACAACTCTACAAATAGAAAAACAACCACTTTCTGCAAGATTTTTTCTGATTTGTTCAGTATATATTTCTCTATGGTCGTCGTTGCCCTTTTAGTATTTTGTTCATTTGTTCATCTGTTCTTCTTTGGACAGAAAGACAGGACAAAACAGCTCACCTCAAAAAAGAGAACAAGAGGAAGTACTGCATCCAGGGGACCTAATCAATATAGACATTAGTAAGATGTCAGAGCTAGAGTTCAGAATAACAATTATGAAGATACTAACTGGGCTTGCAAAAAGCATAGAAAACACTAGAGGATCCCTTTCTGGAGAAATAAAATAACTAAAATTTAATCAGGTTGAAATCAAAAGGGCTATTAACAAGATGCAATAAAAAATGCTCTTACTGCTAGGATAAATGAGGCAGAAGAGAGAATTAGTGAAATAGAAGACAAAATGATAGAGAATAAAAAAGCTGAGAAAAAGATAACTACCGGATCACAAGGAGAGAATTCAAGAGATAAGCGATATCATAAATCGAAACAATATTAGAATAATTGGGATTCCAGAAGAAGAAAGAGAGAGGGGCAGGTATATTTGGAGCAAATTATAGTGGAGAACTTTCCTAATCTGGGGAAGGAAACAGGCATCAAAATCCAGGAGGCACAGAGAACCCCCCCCCCAAAATCAATAAGGATACGTTAACAGCCTGATATCTACTAGTAAAACTTACAAATCTCAGAGACAAGGAGAAAATCCTGAAGCCAACTCTGGACAAGAGGTATATAACCTACAAGAGTAGAAACATGAGATTGGCAGCAGACCTACCCACAGAGACCGGGCAGGCCAAAAAGGACTGGCATGATATATTCAGGGTATTAAATGAGAAAAATTGTGCAGTCAAGAATACTTTATCCAGCTAGGATATCATTCAAAATAGAAGGAGTGATAAAAAGCTTCCAGGACAAACAGAAACTAAAACAATGTGTGATCAATGAACCAGCCCTACAAGAAATATTGACAGGGGTCCTCCAAGCAAAGAGAGAGCCTAAAAGTAACATAGACCAGAAAGGAACAGAGACAACGTACAATAACAGTCATCTTACAGGCAGTACAATGGCACTACATTCATATCTTTCAGTATTTGCCCTCAATATAAATGGGCTAAACGGGCCAATCAAAAGACACAGGTATAAGATTAGATAAAAAGGGAAGACCCATTGATATGCTGTGTGTGCAAGAGATTCATTTTAGACCCAAAGACACCTCTAGATTTAAAGTGAGGGGGTGGAAAATCATTTACCATACTAATGGACATCAAAAGAATGCTGGGGTAGCAATCCTTATAACAGATAAATTAGATTTTAAGCCAAAGACTATAGAAAGAGATAAGGAAGGACGCTCTATCATACTAAAGGGTCTATCCAATAAGAATATCTAACAATTGTAAATATTTATGCCCCTTACCTGGAAGCAGACAATTATATAAGCCAATTAATGGGAAAATCAAAGAAACACATCAGCAATAATACAATAATAATAGGAGGCTTTAACAACCCCCCCCCCCACTGAAATGGACAGATCATCTAAGCAGAAGATCAACAAGGAAATAAAGGCTTTGAACAACACACTGGTCCACTAGATGGACTTCACAGATATATTCAGAACATTCCATCCCAAAGCAACAGAATACACATTCTTCTCAAGTGCACATGGAACTTCTTCAGAATAGATAACATCTTGCATCACAAATCACGTCTCAAACAGTACCAAAAGATTGGGATCATTCCCTGCATATGTTCAGACCACAATATTTTGAAACTAGAGCTGAATCACAAGAGGAAAGTTGGAAAGAACTCAAATATATGGAGGTTAAAGAGCATTCTACTAAAGAATGAATGGGTCAACCAGGAAATTAAAGGAAAATTTAAAAAATTCATGGAAACAAATGAAAATGAAAACACAACTATTCAAAACTTTTGGGATGCAGCAAAGGCGGTCCTAAGAGGAGAGTATATAGCAATACAAGCCTTTCTCAAGGAACAAGAAAGGTCTCAAATACACAACCTAACCCTACACCTAATGGAGCTAGAGAAAGAACAGCAAATAAAGACTAAACCCAGCAGGAGAAGAGAAATCATAAAGATTAGAGCAGAAATCAATGAAATAGACACCCAAAGAACATTAAAACAGATCAATGAAACTAGGAGCTATTTCTTTGAAAGAATTAATAAGATTGATAAACTTCTGGCCACACTTACCAGAAAGAAAAGAGAAAGGACCCAAGTAGATAAAATCGTGAATGAAAGAGGAGAGATCACAACCAACACTGAAGAAATACAAACAACTTTAAGAACATATTATGAGTAACTATATGCCAACAAATTAGACAATCTGGAAGAAATGGATGCATTCCTAGGGTCATAAAAACTACCAAAACTGAACCAGGAGGAAATAGAAAACCTGAAGAGACCCATAACCAGCAAGGAAATTGTAGCAGTCATCAAAAATCTCCCAACAAACAAGAGCCCAAGGCCAGATGGCATCTCAGGGAAATTCTACCAAACATTTAAAGATGAATGAACACCTGTTCTTCTAAAGCTGTTCCAAAAAAATAGAAATGGAAGGAAAACTTCCAACCTCATTTTATGAGTCCCACATTACCTTCATCCCCAAAACAAAGATACCACCAAAAAGGAGAATTACAGACCAGTATCCCTGATGAACATGGGTGAAAAATTCTCACCAAGATACTAGCCAATAGGATCCAACAGTCCACTGAAATATTACTCACCATGACCATGTGGGATCTATTCCTGGGCTGTAAGGTTGGCTCATCATCCTCAAATCAACCAGTGTGATACACTGTATAAGTAAAAGAAAGGACAAGAACCATATCATCCTCTCAATAGATGCAGAAAAATCATTTGACAAGGTATAGTGTCTTTTTTTTTTAATGTTTTATTTATTTATTTGACAGATCACAAGTAGGCAGAGAGGCAGGCAGAGAGAAGGGAAGCAGGCTCCCTGCTGAGCAGAGAGCCCAGTGTGGGGCCTTGATCCCAGGACCCTGAGATCATGACCTGAGCTGAAGGCAGAGGCTTTAACCCACTGAGCCACCCAGGCACCCCTATAGCGTCTTTTCTTGATTAAAACTCTCTACACTGGGATAGAGGGTACATACCTTAATATCATAAAAGCCATCTATGAAAACCCACAGCAAATATCATTCACAATAGGGAAAAACTGAGAGCTTTCCCTGTAAGGTCAGGAACATGGCAGGGCTGTCCACTATCACCACTGCTCTTCAGCATAGTACTACAAGTCCTAGCCTCAGCAATCAGACAACAAAAAGAAATAAAATGCATCTATATCAGCAAAGGAGAAGTCAAACTCTCACTCTTTGCAGATGATATGATACTTTATGTGGAAAACCCAAAAGACTCCACTCCAAAACTGCTGGAGCTCATCCAGGAATTCAGTAAAGTGTCAGGATATAAAATCAATCCACAAAATCAGTTGCATTTCTGTACACCAACAGTAAGACAGAAGAAAGAGAAATTATCGATCCCATTTACAGTTGCATCAAGAACCATAAGATACCTAGGAATAAATCTAACCAAAGAGGCAAAGGATCTGTACTTAGAAAACTATGGTACATTCAGGAAGGAAATTGTGGAAGACACAAAGAAATGGAAAAACATTCCTTGCACATGGATTGGAAGAACAAATATTGTGAAAGGTTTATGCTATCTAGAGCAAATTACACATTCAGGGAAATCCCTATCAAAATACCCTCAAATTTTTTCACAGAACTGGAACAAATAATCCTAAAATTTGTATGGAGCCAGAAAAGACTCTGAATAGCCAGAGGAATACTGGAAAAGAAAAGAAAAGAAAAACTGGTGGCATTACAATGCCGGAATCAAGCTCTATTACAAAGCTGTAATCATCAAGACAGTATGGTACTGGCACAAAAACAGACACAAAGATCAATGGAACAGAATAGAGAACTCTGAAATGGACCCTCAACTTTATGGTCAACTAATCTTTGACAAAGCAGGAAAGAATATCCAGTGGAAAAAAGACAGTCTCTTCAACCAATGGTGTTGGGAAAATTGGACAGCTACATGCAGAAGAATGAAACTGGACCATTTCCTTACACCGTACATAAGGATAAACTCAAAATGTATGAAACACTTAAATGTGAGACAGGAATCCATCAAAATTCTTGAGGAGAATACAGGCAACAATCTCTTCGACCTCAGCTGCAGCAACTTCTTGCTAGACATGTCTCCAAAGGCAAGGGAAACAAAGGCAAAAATCAACTATTAGGACTTTCATCAAGATAAAAAGCTTTTGCATAACAAAGGAAACAGTCAACAAAACCAAAAGACAACCAACAGAATGGGAGAAGATATTTGCAAATGACAGACCAGATAAAGGGCTAATATCTAAAATCTATAAAGAACTTCTCAAACTCAACATCCAAAGAACAATAATCCAATCAAGAAATGGGTAGAAGACATGAACAGACATTTCTGCAAAGAAGACATCCAAATGGCCAACAGACAGATGAACAAGTACTCTACATCCCTGAGAATCAGGGAAATATAAATCAAAACCTCAATGAGATACCACCTTCCACCAGGCAAAATGTCTAAAATTAACAAGTCAGGAAATGGCAGATGTTGGAAAGGATGTGGAGAAAGGGGAACCCTCCTACACTGTTGGTGGGAATGCAATCTGGTGCAGCCTTTCTGGAAAGCAGTATGGAGTTTCCTCAAAAAGTTGAAAATAGAGCTACCCTGTAACCCAGAAATTACACTACTGGATATTTACCCCAAAGATACAAATGTAGTGATCCAAAGGGGCATCTGCACCCCAATGTTTATAGTAGCAATGTCCATAATAGCCAAACTGGAAAGAGTGCAATGTTCATCAACAGATGAGTGGATAAAGAAGATGTGAGATAACACACACACACACACACACACACAATGGAATATTACACAGCTATCGAAAAATGAAATATTGCCATTTGCAGTGACATATAGGGAGCTAGAGGGTATTATGGTAAGTGAAATAAGTTAATCAGAGAAAGAAAATTATTGTATGATCTCACTGGATATACGGAATTTTAGAAATAAGGCAGACGATCATAGGGGAAGAGAGGAGAAAATGAAACAAGATGAAACCAGAGAGGGAGACAATCCATAAGAAACTTTTAATATTAGGAAAGAAACTGAGGGTTGTTGGAGGGGAGGGAGTGCTGGGATGGGGTAACTAGGTGATAGACATAGGGACATTAAGGAGGGTATGTATTGTGGTGAGCACGGAGTGTTGAGGACCTGTACCCCTGAAACAAACAATACATTATAACAATAATTTAAAATATAAAAAAAAAGAAAAGAAAATGTTTGCCTAGACCTGACTTAGAATGTAGATATTGTTGTATATTAGATACTTTATCATACTTTGAACTCATCCCGAAATAGAGTAAATTATAAAACAATTATCAAAACTTATAAACTCAGTATATTCTAGACACAAGTTGAATAGAATATACAGATTTTAACATGGAACAGTTTGCCATACATATGTTTAAGAGTATCTCATTTATATTCAGTTATAATACTGCTTTCTCTATAATAATGTTTTATGACTTACAAGCTGATGATGTATCTAGGAAAGTTTTAGCATATGGGCTGTTTTCTTTACATATGCATAATACTTATAATTAACCTAAATTATTGATTATAAGCACACATTAATCTGAACATGAAAATTCCAGTGATTCAGTAGACTTCTATTTCAACTTGGCTGTGTAAAGCACTTTTCTTTTGGGAAGTGCCTCTCCTCTGCATCTTATGAGTCTCTTGGAGCAGTTAATAATATACACCATCTCATTAATGACAAAAGTGAGTATGTAGGTCAAGCAAGACCCCATCAAAGTTCTTCTTAGGAATTGATAGGGGTGTTGGTGCAGACACAATTGCCTCTTTTCTATGGGATCACAGGTTGTAGGGCTGGGGATTCCTGTGATTATTTTTGCCTGAGATTGAACTTAACCACATAGCAAGCAGAGTATAGAGATGAAAGGGACAGAACCTTAATGCTTTCACTTAAATCTCTGGTTACAACCATGTCTAAAGTAACCTTGAATCTTCTACGTATGTTATCCAAGCACTTCCATTATTTGAATTAATCTAATTTGACTTGGATTTCTGTCTTTGCAATTTAAAGATAGCTGATCAACTTAGAAACAATTGTCAGAGTTCAAGGGAAATTTTCTCATTGTGTATTATTCATATGTGTTATTTTGCAAAATATGACATATGGTAGACCTTTACCTTTTTCTTCCAGTGATAGGCAATATCTTCCCATGAGAAAAAAAGAGAATAATTCAATGACAATGATGCACATGAAAAGATTTATCACAATATCTTATATAGCATAGGACCCCAAAATACAAATTTAGACAGATGATTTACAAATGTGCTCAAGACAATATTTCTTAATGATTTATCTCAGAACTGGAAACATGCCTGGGAATTTCAAATGACGTTAGCAAAAAGGGATACGATTAGAGGTTCCTGGTCTCCACAATATAGCAGAGAATTAGCTCTGGACTTAAAGTTGTATTTATTCAATCATGTAGATAATAATTTCAAATACTATTATATTACAATACTTTGAATCTAGTTTTATAAGTATGTTAGGGTAGTCTTAGTTCTAGGCTTTGTTAAGGGCTCCAAAGTAATATCTTCAAATATCCTCTGAGCTGAGGATGTTTAGTTTTGAAGAAAAGATATGCAATAATCATGTAAAGTAGGCAAAGTGTGAAGTTGTCTACGTGGTATAATTTTAGTCTCACTTAAGAAAATTTCTGGTTATGGGATGAATAAATCACAGGAATGAAAGGTACAGCACAGGGACTATAGTTATAGTAGCCATACTTGTGGTGAGCATAGCATAATGTGTATTTGTCAAATTGCTATGTTGTACAGCTGAAACTAATGTAACATTGTGTATTGACTGTATACTTCAATTTACAAAAAAAGAAAAAAAGAAAATTCCTGCTCCAAACAAAACGCTCACAAACTGGGACAAACTTTGCCTTAATAGCTTTATTTCTACAAAGTTAAGGCTTTAAATGCCAAATGACTTAGGAGAAGGTGTGTGGTGATACAGCTGCTCCTTGAGACACAGTGATTGATGAGAAATTCTTCCTTTAATAAAATTTCAAAGGGGCAAAAGCAAAAGAAGAGTGATGCTACAAACAGTTAGTTTAAATCACATTTTGTGTCAAAGGAAGACCCAATAACTAAGAATAACACAAGGCTACATACCTGTCAGATTATGAAATCAGGACTCTACTAGTCATTTGTATTAGAAAAAAATGATCAAAATATCTAATATTCAATGGCACTTCAGGAAAATTTGGTGAAAAATGGACAATGAATAAAACAGCAATATTGCTCATTAAGGAAAAGTAAAAACAATAAAACCAGAAAATGTAATCTCTTTCCCCCAAATCCAATCTATCTCTATAAGTACCACATTTTTCTAGAAAGTAACTAGAAGTCCTCGAAAAATATCCTGAAGATCTGAGGTTCATTGGAGGAATTACAGAGCAGAGTTTTATTGAGTGAGTCTCCCCAGTGTGTTGACACTGGCAGCTTTGTGGGTACCTTAGCCCAGCAGGGTAAAGCCCACAGCTCCCCTGAGTTCTCTGTCCTCAAAAAGCCACAACTGCCTCCTTCTCCAAGCCTGGTAACTCCCTGTCCTGTGCAGACATTCATACTTCCAGGCCGACTAAGTCAAACTCTGAAAGTTTCACAGGATTCTCCAAAAAAAAAAAAAAAAAAATTTTTTTTAAATGTTAATTCCAGTGTAGTTTTTTTGTTTTTGTTTTTGTTTTAAGATTTATTTATTTATTTATTAGTCAGAGAGAGCACAAAGCAGGGAGAGCAGCAGGGGTAGCAGCAGGTGGCGAAGGAGAAACAGACTGCCCACTGAGCACAGAGCCTGATGTGGGACTCTATTCCAGGACCCTGGGATCATGACTTGAGCCAGTGGCAGACCCTTAACTGACTGACCCACCCAGGGTCCCCTAAAGATTCTCAAAATTTTTGATTGTTGGGGTTAATATAGAGCATGAAATCATCCACAATACCTGGCTTGCTAAAATGTAATTCGGGGGCTGCTGTGGGCATGGAAGTTTCAAAGGGCGTACGCCTTTGGAATGCTGAGACTTGCCTGACCAGCTGCCTACCATAGGAATGCCCCAGGGAGTTGCCTTCCCAGAAGCTTTCTTTCTTTCTTTTTTTATTTTAAGATTTTATTTATTTATTATTTGACAGAGAGAGAGAAATCACAAGTAGGCAGAGAGAAGGGGAAGTAGGCTCCCTGCTGAGCAGAGAGCCCAATGTGGGGCTGAATCCCAGGACCCTGAGCTCATGACCTGAGCTGAAGGCAGATGCTTTAACCCACTGAGCCACCCAGGCACCCCCCCCCCCCCAAGCGTTCTTAGCTCAAACAGCCACCGAAGAGATGTATACTTTGTCCCCCAGGCTATGTTTAGCAGATAGTAGAGCACACAGATTAGTGTGCTCTATCTTTCCCTTAAGCAGATCCTCCTACTTCCCATAAGACCATCACGTGCTTGAGAAACAGTGATAAAGACTTAGGATAATCCTGAAGGACCTATAAGGGCGAGATGAAGAGCAAATGCTCTTTGTCTCTGAGCTTTCACTCCCTTGCCTTCTCCTTTCTTTCACAGCAAAGTTTGGAATAATCTTTCATCAGTAGGTACATGGATTGCTAGGGATTGCTGGACATTCCTGTCATTTGATCCCTTTGAAATTCTGTAAGAAGCAAATCTATAACACAAATATTACTGCTGGTCTCAATTGGCGTGTATGGGAAAATCAAGGCTTGCCCAAGGTCACACAAAAGCTAAAAATATAAACAAACTACTATTATAAATCTCCCCTGGGTCTCTATAAGAAAATGCTCTTTAAATAGATCATACTAAAAAAGGCTTGTGTTTTGGTCTCAAAGAACTTTCCATCAACTTCTTTTCCTGTTTCTTGTAGTTACCATTATGTAGAAAGAGGTATATTTGTACTATGTTAGATTTTTAAGGTTATATTCTAATCATTTCAAGAAAGTAAAGTTACTGAAAGAAAAATTCCCAAACATATATGTGTAGATTGTTTTGATCTCTCTCTTTCGAAATGTAGTAGATAACAAAAACATAAACATAATTTATTAATATATTCCTATCACTTGATATTTAGATGTATTTCTATAGAATAGAATGTTAATAACAGAGCATTAAAGCTTTGGATAGGCATACTTAAGCGTATATAAGGAATACTTTCTAATAGTAATCAGTCATCAAAGAGTGAAGAATTAGAAAGTAAAATAGAGAAATAAATTGAACATCAGACAAGTGTGCTAGAAAGTCTTTTTATGTATAAATACACATGTCTATTTAGATGAAATTAATTCCAATTCTATAAATTTTCAACAATAATGACTAGTATGATCACTGGGAGAATTTCTACCTACAGATTTCTACTTCTCTGGATTCCATCTCATCTCTCACATTAAGAATTTTATAGTCACTGTTTGAAATTTACCATAAAAAACAAATTCCCGTGACTCCAATTATAATCAGCCATACTGGCTTCACCATGTGCCATTTTTTAATTGTTTAATTACTGATGAATTTGAAATTATATCTTTCCGATACTGTGGAGAGTTCCTTGAGCAATTTTATTTATTTAATTAATTAATTTAAAAATGTTTTATTTATTTATTTGACAGAGAGGAAGAGAGAGGTAACAAGTAGGCAGAGACAGGCAGAGAGAGAGGGGGAAGCAGGCTTCTCACTGGGCAGGAAGCCTGATGCGGGGCTCAATCCCAGGAGCCTGGGATCATGACTTGAGCTGCAGGCAGAGGCTTTAACCCACTGAGCCAGCAGGGCACGCCCCTTGAGCAATTTCAATTCCTTTTTTTTCCACAATTGGAAAGACCATATGCTTGTACCAAAAGTAGCTTTGCTTTACAACTGAAATTATTTCGATCAAACAATAATGCAGAACAACCTCCTAAATGAGACGAGGAATAGCTGAGGGATTCCCTCTTTCTTCATTTCATTCTTCAAAATTCATCAGATAATCTACCTCACATTTAGAAAGTTCATGCTATTAAATTAACCTTAAGTGATTAACAACAAAATTATTGCTTATTTTCTTACAGTAAGTCAAAATAAGCTAAATTCTTGTGGTTTTTTGTTTATTCACTCATGGCCTCTGGTGTTTCTGAAATGCAGCTAAATGGCTCTTTCGTTAGATAGGTGTGTGTTAAATAGCATTTCTTGAACACTACGCCATGCATTGTGCTAAGAGTTGTTTTATGCAACTTATTTCATTTAAAATCCAAAATATATACCCTGTGAGTTAAAGTTTCCTATTATCCCTATTTTATAGATGAAAAAATTGAGGATTATCCAGAATACTGGATTCGTTTTGTATGTCACTAAGATCTGAGCATTTTCCTTGGTCAGAGTGGCCCTAAGAACAACTTGCACTATTCCTACACTCACGAAGACTGGTCTCTTTGTAGTAGATTGTATTACTGATCCTAATTCATCATTTAGCTGTAAAAGAATGCTTCTTCCACACCTTTGCTCATGACTTCATGATAGGTGGCACATACTTTCTCATTATTTCAATTTGGTTTTGGACATATGATTTGATTTTGCCAGTGGGATGTTAGCAGATGTGAAATGAGCGGAGTTGTGAGCTGTTTACAGAGGTAAGTCTTGTACTTTTCTGTTCGGGGGATCTCCCACAAGAACATGTGCTAGATAGCCTTTGCACTTAAGCGTGGAACCAGTTCATGACTCTGTAGCCTTGAGCCAAGTCCAGCAGATCGACATCCTCAAACAAAGCTTTCTAGCTGAGCCCAGCCATATAAACTGCATAACTTATTGTTGTATGCCATTAGATTTGGAGTGAGTTTTTTGGGCAGCGCTGTTGTGACAATGGCTAACGGATACACTACTGTTGCTACCTGCTTTCACTGCTAACACTACAGGCCAAGAGTTGACTAGAGTGTGTGTTTCACATACATTCTATAGCTTTTGGAGGCAACATAATAGTGCCTTGCCTCGAACTCAGAGTTTTTTTTATGCACCCTGTCCTGAGTCTTCCCTTTTGCTTCGGAGGCATAAAATGTCTTGAAAACTGTCCCCCATGTATGCAACACTCCATGAAGATAAGCCTTGACCAATGGGAAATAGAAGTGTCAAGATAAGATCTCTCCCTTTCTCCTATGGATAGATTGTATAGAGAGAGTATTAGTATAAGATATGACTTTTCTGAGGATATCCTGGGAGATCAACCTATCAACATGCCTGTGGCCAACTCTGATGCATTTTGTCTTTTTTTTTTTTTTCCTTTAAGGATTCTGGGCTGAAAAAGAAAGATTAAGTAAATTTGCCAAGTTCAGAGAATGTGAGCAAATGATAGTACTCAAACTCAGGCTTTTTGATTCCAAAGTCCAGCATTTAATCATTGTGTTATAATGTACTATTTTAAATTATTTTAACAATTTAAAAATAAGATAAGAAATATTTTCAGGGGGTGCCTGGGTGCTCAGTTGGTTGAGCTGCTGCCTTCGGCTGGGGTCATGATCCCGGAGTCCCGAGATCGAGTCCCACATCGGGCTCCCAGCTCCACGAGGAGTCCGCTTCTCACTCTGACCTTCTCCCTTCTCATGCTCTCTCTCACTCTCTCTTTCCTAATAAATAAATAAAATCTTTAAAAAAAAATATTTTCAGGAAATTTGGTTAATAATGATCTAATGAGCAAGTATTGGGTGTAAGGAATTTGAAAGTAAGCCTAGGTAACATTTTTCTTCTTTTTATTTATAATATTTAAATATTAGAGTAGGGGCGCCTGGGTGGCTCAGTTGGTTGGGCGACTGCCTTCAGCTCAGGTCATGATCCCAGGGACCAGGGATCGAGTCCCACATCGGGCTCCCAGCTCCAAGGGGAGTCCGCTTCTCACTCTGACCTTCTCCCTTCTCATGCTCTCTCTCACTCTCTCTTTCTCAAATAAATAAATAAAAATCTTTAATAAAAAAAATATTAGAGTAAGAGGATTTTGAAGTTAAACAGTAAGTTCACAGGCTAACCACAGTAACTACCTCTTTTTATTTATTTATTTATTTATTTTTAATATTTTATTTATCTGACAGAAAGAGAGGGATCACAAGTAGGTAGAGAGGCACCCAGAGGGAGAGGGGGGAAGCAGGCTCCCTGCTGCACAGAGAGCCCAAAGCGGGGCTCTATCCCAAGACCCCGAGATCACGAGCTGAGCCAAAGGCAGAGGCTTTAACCCACCAAGCCACCAGGGGCCCCTACCCCTTATTCTTTAAAAAAATAAATAAGTTATAGTTGAGCAAACTCGATACCTTCTTCTATAGTTAGTAAAGTTCTGCTATATTTGATTTCTGAAATTCAGTTACCATACCAAATGACTTCAAAGGAATTCTCTTAGGTATGTATTGTAAGTGAATTTTTGAAATATAGCTATTTGCAGATAATGTCACCACACCAAGAAGTTCTTGTTGAATGAAATAGTTACGAGAAGTAGGGTATGGTGGCTGAAGGGAGTGGTAAGTTTGTATTGGATTAAAACACTGCTCTTCCTCATGTAGTGGACTTGTTCTTTGGGAAAATGTTATTGTAAAAAGTTTAAAGTGAAGCCATTATTTTGGTCTTTAAATGCAAAACAAGATTTCTTCCCAGGATCTGCTTGTATGGTAGAGAGAGAAATGGGAAGGGAAGATCTATTTCAGTAAGTCACCATGGATCATTTCATAGTAATTTAGCCTCATTGATTTTATTTAGTGATTCCCAGGCCTGGCTACAAATGTGGATCATTTGAAAAGCTTTTTAATGCAGATTCCTTGGGTCTACTGCAAACTCTCTGAACAGTGGAAGATTGGATCACACTGAGAGCCCACCTGGGGGGTGGGAAAATGGGGATTATGGGCTTTTAAAAAATATCTTCCTGGTTTTATTGAAATTCAGAAAACCAAAAAACCAATCTTTAGATAAGATGTTTTATGTATATAGTTGTATTTCCTTTTTGGTTTTGCCAAGTTTTGAGCCAACTTTATTTTGGTTTGTTTTTTGTTTTTAGAGTCAACCTCTCAGCTCTGCTGAGCGAAACAAGAAAAAGGATTTATGCCCATGATTTTAAAGATAAATCAGTATATTTCTGGAGAACTAAGCTTGGTAGGAGCAGGTCATACTTAATATTACTTAGAATGAAAGTAAAACAATCTGATATGTGTATTAATTGCCAGATCCTGTGCTTAAACATTGTATAAGTATAAGCTTAACATAAATATTTTGTAGCTGTTTACAGATGAAAAGGTTGAGGATCAGCCAGGCTAAGTAATTTACGAAAAATCAAACAACATCTAAGAAAGGAAACTGAGTCAAACTTAGGTCAGTTTTACATCTCTCAGAAGCTCTTAAATACTAAGTGTATTATTTCAAAATAAAAGCACTCCAAAGGAGAAACATGACAGAACAAAAATATTGGGGATTCTTTCCAGAATTCATGTATGATCCAATCATAGCAGGATTTTTTGTTTTCAAGAGGTAGACCAGGTGCCTTCTTTAACTGTAAAATCTGTAGAACTTTATTTATTTACTTTTTTAAAAGATTATATTTATTTATTTGTTTATTTGTCAGACAGAGAGGGAACACAAGCAGGGGGAGCACAGGCAGAGGAAGAAGTAGGCTTCCCCACTGAGCAAGGAGCCTGATGCAGGACTCCATCCCAGGAGCCTGGGGTCATGACCTGAGCCTAAGGCAGATACTTAAGGACTGAGCCACCTAGACGTCCCTGCTTGTGACTTTATTTTTAAATTAACCTATAATTATATAATTTAATAATTGCACGAGTCACTTATTGAAATATGCCTTCATATTTACATAATCAAAAGAAACCCTTACATTTTATTTTATTTATAAATTAATAATTTATATAACTAATTTACATAATTAATACTTTTTAGGAGCATATTGCTAATAGTAGTTTAATAGTTCATTTTATTCTTGAAGGGATATACCATTCTAAACCTTTCATTAGAACGTTTTCCATTCTCTATCACAGATTATTTGGTGTATGTCATACACAGTGTTCCATTTCACAGTGATTTTAGAGGGTGATATAAACTCCTTATTAGTTTTATGTTATCCTTAGGAAAGCAAATGAAAGCTAGTCTCACATATCTGGTGTCATTTCAGAATTAGATGATCAGGGGCGCCTGCACGGCTCAGTCTGTTAAGCGGTTAAGCGTGTCAGCCTTAAGCGGTTAAGCGTGTCTGCCTTTGGCTAGGTCATGATCCCAAGGTTCTGGGATAGAGCCTGCACAGTGGGGAGCCTGCTTCTTCTCCTCCCTCTGCTACTTCTCCTGTTTGTGCTCTCTCTCTCTCTTAAATAAATAAAATCTTCAAAAAAATTAGATGATAAATGAATAAACTAAAACCTTCAAGCCCATTCTTTCCAATAACATTGCATTTGAGAGACACTTTGAAGTTTTGTACAGAATATTTCCGAACATAGAATATCAGCAAAAAGAATAGTTGTCACATTTTACATCAAATTTAGGCAATATTCTATGGTAGTCAAGAGGTTTTCCAAATCAGACAATAATGTCTCTTTCCTGTTCCCTACATAATAAAGATTTTTTAAAAAGTTTATCTTAATATTATACTTTAATTTCAGTAACTTCATTGAGGGAAGTCACTGTTACTATTTTGAAGTGACATTGATTTCCCAGTGATACGCATATGATTACATTTTTATGAAATATGCCTTGCCATATGTTAGGCTTTTATGACTTAATATTACCTAATTTTCTGACTCATGCACTCAAAATAATTTGTTTTCTTCATGAAACATGTACTTTGCAAACTTTTATTGAAATGTACAATTTATAAGAAAAGTGTACAAATAATAATAAATGTATATATAGCTCTATGAGTTTTCATCAGGTGTATACATACCATGTAACTAATATCCATGTCAAGAAAACAGAACATTACTTATATCAGAAATTCATTTAAGCCATTACCAATCTCTGTGATAACCTTTATTCTGATTTGTAACACTTAGATTATATCTTACTGTTTTTGAAACTTATGAGTGGAATTATACATTAGGTACTCTTACTTCTGGCTTTTTCTCATTCAACATTATGTTTGTGAATTTCATCCATGCTGCTATTTGTTTTTTTGTTTTGTTTTGTTTTGTTTTTCATGCTGCTATTTGAAACGATAGCTTTTTCATCTACATTGCTTAATTTTCCACTGGACAAATACATCATTTTATTAATCTTATAATTGATGGGCATTATATTCTTTCCAGTTTTTAGCTGCTTTTTAAAATAATGCGATGAAAATTATTGTACATATACTTTGGTTTACATATGTACTCATCTTTCTTGTGAATTTGCTGGCTCCCAGGTTTTACATAAATACAGCTAGAATAGATACTACCAACCTGATTTCCAAAGCAATTTTTATCATTTTCATCACCATATGCAGAAATGAGTGTTTCAATTGTTCCTCGTGTTTGCCATTGCTTGATACTGTCTGTCATCTTCAGGTTAACTATTTTGGTAAAAGTATAAATATAAAATTGTGATTTAACGTTGCTCTTCCTTGATAATTAATGACTTTGAGTGCTTTGTCATGTGTACTCTAGCCATTTGCATTTTTTCGTGATGTACCTATTTCATTTTTTGTTCAACTTTTTACTGGTTTGCCTACCTTTTAAAAATTGTCTTCTAAGTGTTCTTTATATATTTTGGACACAAATAATTTTTCTGATGTAAGACTTCAAAACTCTTCAACCTGTGGCCTGCCGTTGCACTCTCTTAATGGTATCTTTGGATGAAGAGCAGTTTTTAACTTAAATGTAGTGCAATTTGCCACATTTTTTCTTTTTTCTTTTTTTTTTTTTTTTAAATAGAAAAGACACAAATACATTGAGGGTATCTCACGGCACAGTAAGTTCCGTGAGACTGGCTTCCATCATCCGTTACGTGGATGTGCGCGCCGGTTACAACATAAAATCTACATTCTGCAGTGAGTCTGGTAGGAACACTTGAAAGACCTGGTATGGGGACCCCACTATTCTTCCTGACCCCTGAGGTCTGTTAAAC
>CM052806.1:29847169-29879765 GCA_028533885.1 Nasua narica
AAGTTCCGTGAGACTGGCTTCCATCATCCGTTACGTGGATGTGCGCGCCGGTTACAACATAAAATCTACATTCTGCAGTGAGTCTGGTAGGAACACTTGAAAGACCTGGTATGGGGACCCCACTATTCTTCCTGACCCCTGAGGTCTGTTAAACGAGGACTCGGGGTGCATTAGCGGCTCTTCCCCGCCGGGCTCCTGGGCAAGAACCAGACGGGCACACTTTGGCCCACCTGCTGCCAGGGACCAGCGCAGGGACCCCGCCCAGGCCCAGATGGGACCACTCACTTGCCGAGGAAGCACTTGGGGACGGTGCTCAGTTTTCTCCGGCGGTCCTTGATTGCCACATTTTTTCTTATGGTTAGTGTTTTTCATATTGAGGAAATCTTGGGCTATTCCAAGGTTATACACACTTATTCATAGGTTTTCTTTAAAAAATCATAAGTTTTACTTTTCACATTTATGTCTATAATCCATGTTGTTAATTTTAGGTATAATATAAAAAATGGATTATTTTTAAAAATAGCTATCCAGTTAATTTAGCATCATTTTTGAAAAGACTGTTCTTTTTCCATTGCACTGACGGGTCAACTTTACCATATATTAGAGAATTGTGAATCCTTTTCCGTACTGGTATTTTCATTCATCTATGCACCAGTTCAATACCATCTTAAATATTGGAGTATTATAATAGTTCTTATCTGCTTTTCCTGCTTTTCTATAAGTCTCCCTAGGTTATTCTTGGCCTTTGAATTTCCATATAAATTTTAGAATTGGCTGTTGATCTTTAAAAAATAGATCAGCTAGAATTTTGATTGGTATTACTTTGTCTCTATAAACTAAGGAGACTTGACTTATATCCCTCCATTTAAAATCCTCTTTAAATTTTATACTTTTCAATATGATTGTTATACATTTTTTCCATTGGATTTATTAGTAGGTGTTTGATGTTTTTGTTTTAAAATTATAAAGGTAATTTTTAAAATGGCTTATTTTATTAGTGTTTTCTATATTAGACTTGCTATGTTCACTTATTATTTCTAATAATTATGGATTCCTTTAGATTTTCCACACACAAGTTCATGTCCTCTGAGGAGTGGTAATTTATTCTTCTATTCCACTCTGAATGTCTTACAGGACCGGATAGAACTTCTTGTCTAATTTTGAATAGAAGTGGTGACAGAAAACATCTATGTGTTCCTGTCTCAGGGGAAAGTTTTCATCATTCACTGTGATGTTTGCTGGATGTTCTTTTGCAGATGCTTTTTTTTTTAGACTGAGGAAGTTCCTTCCAAATCCTAATTTTCTAAGAATTTCATTGTGTTAGCTGTGTTCTCCACACTTTTCACAACTCTCCAGCTGATCTTTTCCTTCCAGCTCCTTTGAAAAAAGTGTTCTTCTCTTCAGATGCGTTTTATTTTCTTCAATTCTCATGCTTCTGCAGTTTCCAGTGTCTATGTAAACATGACATTTTTAATTTATCTTACTTTATCTAGTGCAGGAGGATCTTGGGCAGCTATAACCTAATCTGTCCTGCCCAGAAGTGGACTCCATCTTAATATTTCAAAACTTTTGTCACTTCATTCAGTCATTCTTTATTTTAAGTTCCACATGGGCAAATTTTTATTTCTTTACCATTTGGAGTAGGGTTTACTCTTTTACTGGGGGAATTTTCAGACAAATACTTTTATGACACTTATTTTTTTGTAATTTTTTTTTTTTTTGCTTTCTCTTTTGATGCTTCTTCTTACTTTTTAAAAAGTTTTCTATTAAGTGAGTTGTGTTTTCTGACCTAATACTGAAGGGCAATATAGAATACTGGCTTTCAACTTTTTTCTTCTGCTGTTACACATCTGAAGGATGACATTCATTTGTATATCATATTCCATTAACAGACTTGGAACATCATATAATTTTCATGCCAGAAGTATGATTCTGGCTCTAATTTTGTATTTCTTATTTCTCTCCTGTTGATACTTCAGTTGGTAGAAAATACCTGTGCATAGTTAAACTATGATACTTATTTTTTTTTAAGATTTTATTTATTTGACAGGTAGAGAAATCACAAGTAGGCAGAGAGGCAGGCAAAGAGAGAGGGGGAAACAGGCTTCTTGCTGAGCAGAGGCTGGATTCTAGGACCCTAAGATCATGACCTAAGCTGAAGGCAGAGGCTTTAACTCACTGAGCCATCTAGGCGCCCCAACTATGATACTTATTTTTAGGATTTTTCTGAGTTACCATATTTGTCAGTATAAGTTATATTTTGATAGAAAGGTGAGCTCTCTTGCCATGTCTTTGAGCAAAATTCCACCCCATGTGCTTACTATGCCAAATAAGCTGAAGGCAGAGTTTTTCTTGTCACAGAAATGAAAACACCAAAATATGTTTATTTCAGATGGGCTGCCATTATACTCTCAAATAGAAGTGGCTTATAGAAGCATCTGCTGTAAAGACCTTTACTAGAGTCAAGGTGAGCAAATTAGAATGATTTGTCCATCAAATATACCTATAATAAAATAAATGAAAATTTTATGCTAAATAAATGGAGGCTGAATTAAAATGATTCTTACTGATATCTAAACCGTTAGACTATTCCTTAAGGTTTAGTCTATTTTTGCAAAAGTGACTGAAAATGTTAAATATCAGAGCTCAATTTTTCTCTGAGAGTTCTTTTTCATAAGTTTAGTTGTTTAAAAAAAATGAATAGTATGCTTGATATTGAACTGACCTGAAATTGGCCACATCTCAAAATGATATTTTTCAGATTAATTTTAAAAATAATAAATTATATAGCCTCATATATATAGTAGGATAACTACAATGGTAATCTCCCTTTGAACTGTATTCTCATCTGTGGCAGGCACAGATGTCACATTGTGATTCTTGTACTTTGAAAATGAGAATTTTTTTTTTGTTCTTGTTAGACCATAATAATATCAAATCATGCCCATAGCCCCTCTTGTAGAATATTTTCTCTTAGTCATAAAATACTTATTGAAACCCTCCTATTTACCATGTTACATCCAATGAGAATCATATCCAAAGTATAATATTTGACTTTTGAATTCAAGAAAATTGCTATCTTGTTAAAGCTTATATATATAAAGTGCAAAGTAGGTAGGCAATCTGATATAGTGCTTCTCAAAATATGGTTCTTGGAATACATGCATATATATACATATGTATGTCTGTATAGATCAGATTATCTGGACTGCTTGCCAAAGATGTTGATTATGAGGCCCTCTACAGAAAAAAAAAAAAAATCAGATTATCTGAGTTAGGCCTGGGCATATGCACTTTGTACAGTTTATCATTGATTTTGCTGTACATAGAAAACTTGAGGACCACCGGTAAGGTAGTAAAAGCTTGGAACCAGACCACATCAAATTCAAGAATATCACATCTCAATTAAATGTGTGATCTTCAGAAAGTTATTTAGCCTTTCTGTAGCTCCTTTACTTTTATGTAAAATAGGGGTAATGTCTACAGATGGGATAATTAGATGTAATGCATGTATACTGATCATTATACAGCATGTCAAATAGTAATCGCTCAGTAAATGCTATTACTAACATGCTTTAAAGAAATAGTCAGGAATTATGCTTGAAATTCAGAAGTGGCTCATGGAAGCTTTCCACTGTGATTAGGATAGATTGGCTTGGAGCAAACATGATAGAGTAGCTTGTGCCAAACGGTTAGAAAATTGTTAAACTTAGAAAGAAAAGTCACCAGAGTAAAGGCATCAGAGACCTACTGAAACAATTAAGACTAAAGAGTCAAAGGTTCTAGAAAGAGGGGAATACATGTGAGGTGATTTTTGCAAATAGTATTTCTAGAGGGACAGCTGGCAATTCTGAATGAGGGAACTGGAACATTCATCTATAAACTTTTGTTTTGTCATTGATTGACAGAAGTCCTTGCTAGAGTGCGGGGATCTAGGGGAGTTAATTTATTAACAGTTCCGGACTACCATGTGCAAGGGCAAATGTGACTTTGGAGAATGTCCTGGGACAAAGAGGTGCAAATACTAACAATGCAAAGAACTAGAGGTCAGCTTGAGTCCACTGAAGTGATTAAGCCAGAGGGAGATAAACCAGATGAACTGGCTAAACCCCACATTAATATTCTGATTTACACATGCCCTGTGTTAAAGTGATTCTGTCTTTTCATAATTTCTCTAAAGTAGTAGCCAGTGACAGTTTGTAGTGGGAGTAATTGTTTCAAAGCCCATAACTGATACTTATCATCTCCCTCCTCAACCTCTCTTGGATTCCTTTCAACCTAAGCCAGTACTTTTGCTGGCCTGGTAGAGACCTAGACGTTCATCACTCAAAGATCTGAGGTCCTGTGGTTATTATGCTCTTTTTAGGCTATGGTTGCTATAAATGCCCATTCCTGGCTATTACTGAACATGGAAGCAAAACAGTCACCCCAGTGAATCCCTCAAGTTTTAGACATATCTGCTTCCATTATGTAGCAACAACTGTTCCCTCATGATAATCAGGGCCAATCAGAGTAGCTAGTACAGTAACTCCCTTCTTTGGTGCTTTCAAGTACATCATATGACTAGGTGATGATTCACAAGTTAGTGGATCCTCTGGTTAAAGAATCCTTTCGCATCCCAGGCCCCATGCTGACCAAAGAACAAGAATGTCTAATAAAGCAAAGCCTAAACTTACATGGATAGAAAACCAACAAACAAGAAAACCCCCCAAATCTCAAGTTAATCACTTGGAATGATGGTGAGAGCAGTCCCTTTTACTTCCATCCTTTGGGTGAGAGAACTCAGTATACTGCCTGCAACAGCACCATAAATAAGCCCTGACCATGCATGTCATCCCCATGCTTATGCTTGAGCTACCCCTGTATGTAAAAGGCCATGAGAAGTGACACATTATATGGAAGACCAGTGGATCCCTCGGTATCAAGCAATGCTATGCAGTATTACGCTATAATTAATCAGACATTCTGTGAATTCTGGGGCTCAGCTGGCCAAGGCTCTGTGAGTAGAAAAAATAAACCCATAATTGGAATATGCATTAATCCTAACAAGGACAAATTGCTGCCTCCTCTAGGGAAGAAGGGCCAGATGTATTCAGCTTGCCATCAAGAAGCTGGGTGGGCTCATAAGGGGTGGTACCATATTGGGGATTTTTTTTTTTTTTTTTTGCTGCTATTCAGTTAGGCACTCAGCAGCAAGAATAGATGACAGTCTTAGTATATACAGTATACATATATACTGTTCGGTGTGTGCCCTGCCTCCATCGTGGCCACCATAGCTATTCCATTCATGTGCACAATGTGTTAGCCCTGGGATGACTGTAAAAGGAGTCTGGCTAATCTCTACCAGATGAGTCATGTTATCCATCTGATTGATTGTTCATAGCCTCTGCTGCAGTGGATGTTCTTGGGTGGGCATTGATGTGAGATACCAAACATATGCTTTTCTTACTGTTGTCTCTAGTAATTAGTTGTGAACTCGGGTGCTTGAAAACTTGAGAAACGAAGTGATATGTCACTTTCAGAGCACAGGGTATTAGCAAAGAAAGAAAAGGCAGAGCAGGTAGGAAAACCAAAGAAATTTAATAATCCCTAAAGAAAGCCCTGAAGAAATGTAATTAGCAATTAGGTCCTCTCCAGTGCTTTCACAATAGGCAACATGAATGGAACAGCCATAGTGGCAAGAAACGGAGGCAATGTGTCCATCTAACAGGATGTGTTCTGTTTCACTGATCAGCCAGAGAAGGGCAGAAGACTTTAGTTTGAGGAATCTTGTGCCAAGAGGTGGTAGAACATTACCAAAAAGACATAATACCTTTATCTCTCTGAAAACTTGGCCCAGAGCTGGGCTCAATATGAGAAAACTATAATATTCTCCTTGCCTACTCATTGTTCTAATATCATGAGGCCATTTAAGTAGCATGAATGGTACAACACTTTCCTGCATTAAATCAACACCCAGACACTTAGTCCTTTGTTATAAAATTGCCCTTTCTTTCTTTCTTTTTTTTTTTTTAAAGATTTTTATTTATTTATTAGAGAGAGAGAGACTGAGAATGAGAGGGGAGAAGGTCAGAGGGAGAAGCAGACTTCCTGCAGAGCCGGGAGTCCAATATGGGGCTCGATCCTGGGACTCCGGGATCATGACCTGAGCCGAAGGCAGTCGCCCAACCAACTGAGCCACCCAGGCACCCTGAAATTGCCCTTTCAAATGTATTTCCACATATATTTATTTCCATGGGACTGAAGAAAATTGCAAGTTTTGGAGCCAAACAAGCCAGGTTCAGATTTTATCTCCGTAATTTGACAAGGTTTTAAAAATTATTTTAGACACCTAATACAGAGCCAGTCATACACCTAAATACTAATGAATATTATTATCAGTGTTATTTTTTATCATAGCCCTGAAGAAATTTAATAAACAATTAATTCCAAAATTGCCACTGTATACTCCAGAGAGAGAAAAAAAAAGTCCTTCAACCTTTATAAGATAAATTTTACTTTTTTTGTAAAGAAATAGATTAAATGTCACTATTTACATGTTTTGTACTGACATTTCCAAAGAAGGCATATTTGGCCTGAAGGTTCCAAGAAAACAAGACCTTTATGTTATTTATTTTATAGTTTTCTATTCCTTCGGTCAAATCAGGTGCGTATCAGTTGCTGCTACTTCCTCAAGGGTGGTTTATTTATCAGGCCAGCTAGACGGAGCTCAATACTGACTTTTAAAATGAAGAAGGAAAGTTAATGTTCTTTCCGGAGTAATACCTACATCAATATTTCAGTCATTCACCCAGGTCATGTAAAGCTGCAGTTTAAAATTCCCAACACACCGTGGCTTAGACATTTTATGACCCCAAGCATTCAGGGCAGTTGACTTATTAACCAAAAGATAGTGTTTAACCTCTTATTGTTCTCACCAGGCAAATGCATTCTGGCTTGTCAAATTCACCTATTTATGCATCCTTAGGGGCTGAGAAATTATTGAAAAATAAAGTAATTTTCCCAGGCTTTGTTATAACTGCTCCACCATTCTGTCAAGATGAGGCTTGCTTTAGTATATATACATATATATGAATAATTTCTGCTAAAGGCAAACAAAAGCAGCAACAGTTGTCCTTCATATGTATGTCATTTGACTGTAATGCTTTTAAGATCATGAAACACAATATATAGTCAAGGCATAAAATATTAGTTAAAATTCTTTGGTCAGGGTTCATTTACAGAGACTATAATGCTCTGGAGCAGGTTGGAACAGAGACAGATTTATAACTGGGTGTTTGAAGGCTTATAGAATCTTTGGAGTTGCTGAAGAAATCGTCTTAGTGTAAAATCAATACTTGAGGCTAACTTTTCTACCATGGACTGTGGACAAGCAGACCAACTGGAAAGATTTCTTTCATTGCTGTCATTCAGGGCCAGCCCTGAGGAACTTTGTTATGTAAGGGTTATCAACTTTTTGCTGGTGCCAGAATATCATACAGAAAAAACACTTTTCTTTGTCTGCTACCTATAAAACAGAGTACATTTTTTCCTCTTTGGGTAACTGGCCATAGGGAACTTCCTATAAGGCTAAATATGTAATTAAAGCTAAGTAGTAAGAACAGAGACCCTGAGGACCCTATTTATGTAAGTTATTTATCCTTTCCAATCTGCTAGGGCCCATCCCATGTTCAGCCTTCATTGAACGATGCTATGCTCCATGCACATGATTCAGTGGATCAAATAATACTCCATTCATCACGAGCAATTTAAATGCTATCATCCCTTGTATTCTGTGATCCAATATTCAGTCTTTACTGAGGTTCAGTAGTAAGCTAGAAGCTGACTCTTCAAACCCGTACTAGTCATCATCAGAAGAAAACACAGTCTTAGCTTCAAACCCTAAAGACAGTTCTGTACCATAGTTCTTCTTTGGGATTGACAAGAGGCACCATATGATATTTTTATGTGTCATACCCTCATTACCACTGGGACTGCTTTGTTATAAGGCTCACGTGGTAGGAAAGTTTATGCCATAATTTGGACCTGCTGTACACCCTTCTTTTTCTTTGGGTGTGACTTAAATACAGCAATCTTTTGTGTTTCCCAGTAAATGGGTAGGATAGTGAACTCAAGTATGATCTAGGTTGCTTCTAAAATCTAAAGCATAATATGTGCTGCCTTATTGTACAGTGTAATGTGCAGCAACTTTTCTCTCACTCTAGAGGGAATATTTGATATGCCTCAGATCAGTGGATTCCTAGATATTTCAGTGATGTGCAAGTTCCTGAATATTAATGGGTTGTGTTGTCTATCCTCTCTCATGCTGTGTTTTAGGCATTTGTGATTTCTCCCATTTTATGCTCATCTGATAAAATATATGTCACTCACCTAACGTACATAGAGGATAGCTAGGATAACTAGATGACCAAAAACTGCAATGTTCATGGAAATCATAATATCAATATAATGAACGGTGTGATGTACTATAGAATATCAAAATAATATCTTTGGACTATAAACTAGAGCAAGAGAATCGACATATTGACGTATGAAAGAGATATATCTTAACTGACTTGGAGATATTGAAAAATACAAAGATAAGCAAAGTAAACTAGAAAAAGGAGATGAAAAATAGCAGATACCTTCCAGTCTTCCACAGGATGATGGAAGTTGCTAAAATTTTCATGAATCCACACATCCTCCAGCAAAGCACACAAGAAACAAGAAAAAAAATACATGTTGCTCACCTACCATACATAGAGGATAGCTAGGATAACTAGATGACCAAAAACTACAATGTTCATGGAAATCATAATATCAATATAATGAACGGTGTGATGTACTATAGAATATCAAAATAATATCTTTGGACTATAAACTAGAACAAGAGAATCGACATATTGACGTGTGAAAGAGATATATCTTAACTGACTTAGAGATATTGAAAAATACAAGATAAGCAAAGTAAACTAGAAAAAGGAGATGAAAAATAGCAGATACCTTCCAGTCTTCCACAGGATGATGGAAGTTGCTAAAATTTTCATGAATCCACACATCCTCCAGCAAAGCACACAAGAAACAAGAAAAAAAATACATGTCGCTCACGTATCATACATAGAGGATAGCTAGGATAACTAGATGACCAAAAACTACAGTGTTCATGGAAATGAACAATAAATAGCCAAGACAAGAAGAATTCTCCCAAGAACCCACTCCAGAACCAGAGTCAGATGGGCACTCTGCAGAGAAGAGGAGACTGTGCCTGGGACCGACAGGCACTGGTGGAAAACAGGTTATGTCAACTGTCGCCACTCTAACTGGGAAATACTGAGCATGAACTCTAAAACTTGTGGCTACTGATATCAAAAAGAAAGGGCTTAGAAATGAATGAGACCAAATGTGATAATCTTGGGAAGTCACCATCTCTGGAGAAAGAGACACCCTACCTAGAAAGGGAGATGTCCTTTGGAGACTGGATGATGATGATGAACAAGATGGATAAAGATAAGAAAGGGCCATACTAAAACAAAATATATACCAAAAAATTAGGAGACAGAAAAAAAGTACTGTTTCTTTAAGACACTCATCTCACTGTCTTAATAGTAGATGGTACAAAGGTATACCATGTAAAAACAAAAATAATGAAGAAATTGTTACCTTGAGGACTGACCAGGCAGAATTTAGACATTTAGAATGAAAGTACTAAATGAGAAGTAAGAGTAATGCTAAAGTTTACTATTCACAAGAATTATGTATAATTATGCATACCTGTATTCCAAATAGCACAGCATAATAAAGCAGAAACTGTATTTGTAAAGCCAAAGAGACATCAATACACTAGTCATAGAAGGTTTTAACATTGGGGCACCTGGGTGGCTCAGTCGTTAAGTATCTGCCTTAGGCTCAGGTCATGATCCCAGATTCCTGGGATCGGTCTCCCCACATCGGGCTCCCTGCTTCACAGGGAGCCTGCTTCTCCCTCTCCCACTCCTCCTGCTTATGTTCCCTCTCTTGCTGTGTCTCTCTCTCAAATAAATAAATAAAATCTTTAAAAAAAAAGATTTTAACATTTACTTCTCAGTCTAAAGAACAGTGAATACAAAAATAAGACTATAGAAGACTTAAACAATTAAAAAATGCTTATCTTATAACTATATAGCAAACCATCATAGGGAATGATATTCTTTTTCAAGTGCACATTGGATATTCATAAAGTTGATCATATATATATGAACATAAAGAGATACAAAATTTAAAAACTAGAAATAATGTTATTATGCTCTGATCACAGCTTAATGAAAGCAGTAATTGTTGACAAACCCAAATTAATCAAGTCATATACTTTGATTAGTGCAATGTACTGCGGAGTATATTTTGCTTCAAAAATGTTTTTAAAAACTTAAAAAAAATAATGGTGAATTTGTATTCAAAGGGGACCAAAGGGAATGTTTGAAGAGACTTTCACTGGCAAAGGTTGGTAGAATATGATAATTTTTAAAAGTAATAATAATGAGGGGTACCTGGATGCACAGTTGGTTGAGTCATGGACTCTTGTTTTCAGCTCAGGTCATGATCTCAGGGTCCTGAGCCCTGCTTGGGCTCAGCATTCGGTGCCAGCTGATAGAAGTGGCTTGTCCCTCTCTCTCCCTTACGGCCCCTCCCTGACTTGTGCTGGCACTCATGCCCTCTCTCTAAAATAAATAAATAAAAATCTTTATTTTTTTTAAAATCTTTAAAAATAAAATAAAAATAAAAGTAATAATAATGAGAGATTTCCACTTCCAGCCATGACAGAGTAACTAGTTCCAAATCTACCCTTCTAATGTAAATAATGAGAATATTGGACAGAATATATGAAGCGACTATTTTCAGGTATTGGACACCAGGCAGCACAGGTCTATTATCCCCAAGCAAAGGTAACAAATGAGGTGATCCCTATGATTGCCCTGACCTTCTACTGGAAGCATTAATAGAAAAAGAAGACCTGCTGATTTGACAAGATAGAGATGATCTGACTTTCAGAAACTTGCACAAAGACATCCCACACAAAAGGGGTGGATTCAACCCTAGGCGGTATTCGGCCCTAGGCACTCCAAGTGTTCAGAGTTACACCCTTTACTGCTACTGTATCCTGCATATATTGCACTCTGGTATATAGGATCTAATGCTATCAATTAGAATCCAAAATTCAAAGCTTAGCTGAATATTCTCTTGGAACCTGAGTAAGATAACAAATTCAAGACAAGAAAAAAAAAATAATAACTTGCTTTGGAAAATTACAATCTTTGCTAACTTTCTCATGGCTATAGATACATTGTTGTCATTAGAAGCTCATTTTATACTACTGAACTGGGATATGCCCTATAGATGCATCAATAGCATAATTAAAGAGCTTTTATTGAAAGATGGTTTCATGTGTCATGAATAATTTAGTTAAGCTTCCACAATCTGAGAATAGCATGTTGATCAATCACGTTTATAGTACAACAGGCTGACAGACCATAGAGAGTAGGCTAATGTACTTCAAATAGCTTATTTGGGAAGTCAGCTGTGCACTTGTATGCAGATATTCATTCACTTCTGCCTTCTCAGGAAAAGTTCTAACATCAAACTTGGACAGGGTTCTGATGCTGAAGTTGACAAAATCTACAGCAAAATAAAATGAAAGCCTACAATAACAAGCAAGTAAGACATCAGTGAAAATAGTGGAGCAAGGACTTTCAAAAATCCTCTCATCCACAAAAGCAACAAAAACAATGGCAAAACTTACTAGAATCAACTTTATAAGAACTCCAAGAATTGAACAAAGGTTGTAGCAATCCAGATAACATTTATTCAAGAAAACCGACTGAATCTCCATAAGAACAGTGATTTTTGTGATATTTTAGGTTGCTCTGTTTCCATTTTCTATTCCTTAACTCCACAATAGCCTTAAAAACCAACACCCCTGGTCACTGTGAAAAGAAATCAATTTGAGTCACTGGAGAGGGTAGAATGGACTTGAAGTTCCTCCAGAATCCTAATCCCAGAGGACTGTCATTATTTGACAAGTCTGGGTGGTTCAAAGGAGGACCCCATTTTCAAGGTTGTCTTTTTTTTAAAAACTGATTCAGAGCTGGCTTAGTGCTAAATGCCTTTTACCTGGGGCTGTTTGTCAAAAAATATAAAAGGCAATTAATTAACATCATGAATGCCTGAGGCAATGGAAAATAGTTGGGGAAACAACCGACTAATCAAAGAACTTTAAATGAAAATCAGGATAATGTGATATCTATACAGGGCTTTGAAAAGGTCCTACATATTCCTCTGACTCAAGAATGCCATTCATATGCATAACACTGTGTTCCTGCCAGAGAGCTGTGTATAAGCTTACTAAAGTCCTGAGAAGACCCTAAATTCTCACCTCAGACTTTCAATTTAGGCTCTGTACAAACAGGAAATAAAGGATAAAGCAGAATTGTCAACTGTCTGGCTGAGTGTGAAAAATGTGCCCAAATACACACAGCCCCTTAGCAAACTCTGGGAGATCTTCATTGTAGGCATTTAAGGAAATTTCTGTCCAATCATTAGATGAGTACTAAGCTAAGCAAGTAGAGATTATAGTGGTCATACGTGGCAAAGAATACAGATTCCATAAGAGTATTTCAGTGATGTCACTAGATAACAACTAGCATCAACAACAGTAAACTCTCTGGAGGGAGAATATCCAAGTTCCAGTGTCATCATATTATTTAAAATGTCCAGGTTTCAACCAAAAAATTTTGAAACATGGTAAGAAACAAGAAAGAAAAACCCAAGCACAAGAAAGAAAAGAAAAAAAAAAGCAATCAATGGAAACTGTCTCCAACGAAGTCCAGACTTTGGACTTACTAAACAAAGACTTCAAATCAGCTGTTTCAAGTATCAGAGAACTAAAGGAAACTATGTAAAAAGAACTAAATGATAGAATAAGAACATTATCTCACCAAATAGATAATACCAGTAAAGAGAAAAATATATATATATAATAGAACCAAAAAGAATTGTGCAATTGAAAAACATAATCACTGAAATGAAAAATTCACTAGAAGGCTTAGCAGCAGAATTGTGGCAGAAGAAAGAAGAGTTCAGTTGAGATGACCCATTCTAAGGGGTAGAAGGAAAAAAAAAGAAAAATGAACAGAATTTCAGAGACTTATGAGATTCTGAGCCAAGAGGCATGAAAAGAGGCTGATGAATCAATTTGAGAAACTTTTTGGAATGAGATGCATTTGGGAAGGAGCTCATGTCCTCCCCAGTTTCTACTCAGAAGCCAACCATACTCTAGCATTCTGATAATCAGCAACCTTGGCGTGAATACTGGCTTCATAGCAGGAGACTGTATCGTGGCTACCCTGTGAAAAAGGTTTCACAAGCTGCAGACAATTAAAGCAAGTAGGCCCTTGAGCAGGAGATGCTGACATGTTTTATAAAGCACACATGTCTGGGAACCATCCAAAAACCCATTATTTATTTATTTATGGAAATCAATTTGATATGACCTCATGCTGCTATAATGCACTTAAGAAAGAATTGCCTTGTTTAGTAGTCACATACTAGTATGATCTGAAATAGGCAGGTTACATTTAGAGAGAATAATGGCACAGAAACTATTTTTAATATGGAGTAAATATTAATCCTGACATTGCAGGGGGGAAAACCTTATTCAGCCCTTAGTATTTTCATGATAGCAATTGATTAGGAAAGGAATATAAGTATTTCAGATTTCATAGGTATCTGCTACCTTCTGAATAAAAGTTATTTTTCTAGGAAACATAAGGAAGGGCTGGTTTTCTTTAAAGTAATGTGTCAAGAAACTTGTCCCTTGTAAAAATGTGTATGTGTGCGTATTATGTTCCTTGGAAATCCTTCAGCCATTTACTCTACTTTTGTTTCTACCAGGAACTTTTAAGGAGTTTTAGCTTTCATTATTTTTTTATTACTGGAAATATTCTGCTGAAAAGAATACTTTGCAAACTGCTGCAAAATACTGCCAATTATACCCCAGAACAACAATATGATGTTATTTTCCGTGTTCCACTTGAAACCTGAACTTTAAAATATAGCAGTTACAGGAAACATAGAGGGAACCACATTATTTTATGATGTGACTTTAGATGACCCAAGACATCAACTTACCAAGGGTGATTTTGTGCCTAGATGCTTTATAGCACACATAACAGTGTTGAAACTGTTCCCTTGAAGGAGTAGATTATAGTACTGCTACTAACAACAATAACAAAACAATGACAGTAGTACTTACCATTCATCAAACATGTGCTCTGTGACAGGTTCTTGGCTAAGCACTTTTCCTGAATATTCTCATTTAATCCTAATAACAATCTTATAAGGTAGGGACTTTTATTGTCCCTGTCTAATAGATGTTTTAACCTAGTTATTTAGAAAACAAAATGGAAACAAATGCTTAAATTAACTAACACTCTGCTGGGGAATTCAAGCCAGAAAGCAGGAGTCAGTGAAAAGTATAAGGGAGAAAAAGAGGGACAATAAATATAAGGGAGTATATGAGTGAACTTGTCCTAGTTTCATGACCAAAAAGTCCTGTAGTTCATCTTCCGAGAGCTTCTGTGATGCTGCTCTAAAGAGTCCAAAAGAGAAGAATATAAGAAGAAATTACTCACCTCATCTTATCTTCCATAGGTCAAAGTTTGGAGTATTAACTCCCCCACACATCTAGGTTTTGCATTCTTGGGCACTAGCTGGATTCTGTGATATCGCACATTTAAGAGTCCACTGGAAAGCCCCCACTGGGAAACAGGATGCATATGGCATTGGTACAAGGTGAAGCATTGTTGTGCATGCCCACAAGTAAAGCTCCCTTGTCTTAAAATGCATACTCGGCGTCGATATACTTAGCCACTGTTTAAACTGTCACATTAATTCTCTGCAATGCGGTGTAAGGGAGACTGGTAGGAAGTACCAAGTAGAAGATTTTGAAATTGCCTCTCTGCCAGCCAAGATAGCAAATCAGAAGCAATACCAGAGTTAATGCACCATTAGAGGGCTAAAGAATGCAAGATTGTTCCCTGTTGTATTATTCCATTCAGTTCATTAGACTGGCCACAGGGGGAAATAAGAATTGTGATGGATGACAGTGGACTATAGTAACCAGTTGGTAGTCCCAATCACAAATACCTTGATATATTTACTAAGATGATCTACATAGACTCTGGCATGTGGTTTGTAGCTCTTAATATATTTCTCTTGATTTATACCTATAGGAAAGTTCAAAATCAGTTCACTTTTTTGTGATATCTTTCATTTGTCTTAGATATTATGAAGACTCATGCAGCTCCCTGGCTAACAGTAAACCAATGATACGGTGTGTGTCACGGCCCATAGTTATTAGGTATCCCATATTCCTCTGAATGCCCTTGCTGGAAGCAGAGATCTCAGCCAGTGCATTGGTACCTCCTAATCACCACACTCTGCACTGAAGGTCAGGAGGGTGAAAATAGACCAAATCATTTGTTCCTCCAGCTGGGCTAAAGCATTCTTACCCCTACTTCTAGCAGAAGAGGCTAGGTGTGTTGAACAAAATGCCTTGAACGATACAGGATTGCTCTAAAGTTCAAGGGTAGCTGTGGGAGGTAGATGTCTAGCCATTTAACATTGTGGTCCTGGGAAAGCACAGGTCTTGATGTGGGGGTATTCTTCCACCATTCTACTCTTATCATGTCACATAGAGTCCTATAGACTCTAATAATAGTCATATTATTTAATGTGTTCTATGTGTTCCTGCCCCTCCCAATCCTCACCAGGGATCATGGGAGCTTTCCCTTCTCTCCAGTGTGCTTCTTCACAACAAAATTACCATTTTTGCTCTTTAGAAAAATGTGATATCATAGGAGTGAAGAAATTAATTGTTTTATAGAGGGAGTAATGAGGAAGCCAAATATTTCATAGAGGTCAAGTAAGATAAGGACAAAAAAAACCCTGTTCTTTTTCTTTTTTATTTTCAAAAAACTTTTCTTAATATTTATCATAAACTATGTAGCCATGTCCTTGGTAAGAGCAGTTTTAGGGAAGTTTTAGAAAGAGAAGACAGATGGGAGTGAGCTAAGAAGTGATGGGGAAGAAGTAAATACTAAGATCAGCTGTGAAGCAGAGGAAAGAATAAGGAACTGATGAATATGGGGTCAAGGGAGTATTTTATTGACTAGCAAAAGACTTCAGCACTTTTAAATATTTATATAATTGTAATAAAAACAGAGGAAGTGACAAATGCGTGAAAGATGAGGGCCCATCAATAGAGAGAATTATTTGCATTCTTCAAATCCTCTTCCCAGACTTATGGAGTAGCAAGTGATAGCTGGAAGTAAAACTTTGGTCTGACATTTTATAAGTTATTCTTTCAAACACAGTCTTTGGGTATCTACTCATAAAAGAAATCTCCTTCAGCTCTATGTTTATATAGAAGGTATTTTTTAACGTGTCTACCAAAATCAGGCCTGTCAATTGGGCCATTCATACATGGGTTATGCCCTCAGCAGCTCTGCTTTTACTACAGTGCCCTTTCCTTCTGCCATAGGTGATTGGCCCAGAATGGACAAATGACCAGAGTTAGACTAATCAGGTTGTCTGTCCTGGAGATTTGGAATTGTGATTCAAAACAGTACAGTTTAGGTTGACCTTTGAAGAGAGGAAATAAAACTTAGGAGCTGTGGACTCAGAAGCAGAGAAACCAATTCTGCAGAGAGAAAAGAATTAAACAGATTCACCAGATGTCTAGCGATTGATAAGGGCATGGATTTATCTATGGGTCTCCTATTGTGTCCCCGCATCTGGTACTATACTTGGAATACAGCAGTAGTTTTTGTGTCATCTCTCTCTCTCTCTCTTTTTTTTTTTTTTTAAGATTTTTATTTATTTATTTGACAGAGAACAAGCAGAGGGAGCAGCAGGCGAAGGGAGAGGGAGAAGTAGGTTCCTCGCTGAGCAGGGAGCCTGATGCAGGACTTGATCCCAGGACCCTGGGATCATGACCTGAGCCAAAGGCAGCCAGTTAACTGACTGAGTCACTCAGGTGTCCCGTTTTTGTGTCATCTTTATGTGCACATGTGGCCACAGTACAAATAATTCCTATTTATTTACTTATTTGATCAGAGACTTTAACTCATTAACTTAATCTACCAACTGAACCATTACTTGGCCATATGTCATGTCAGGTACTGCAAATATAATGAGATAAATGGAGAAACTTTGGGTCACGGGGAACTCACATTCTAATGTTGGAGATAAAGGGAATAACGAATTTCAAAGATAATAAAGTAGACAAAAACAGCAAGCAAACAAGTGTGTGTATGTGTGTGTGTGTGTGTGTATTTGGAATAATAAGGAAGGAGCAATTAACTTTTCTGAAGGGCTTCACGTCTGAGTTGATTTTTAAAGGAACAACAAAAAATTTCAGGGAAAAAAGCAGATATAATCATTCCTAGCAGAGGAAGTTCTGTGTACTTGGAAAATCAAAGGCCAATGAGGCAGCATGGTATTTTTGGAGAACTGTAGATAGTTCAGTATAATCTAGAATAAGATGTTGAGGAAGAAGAATGACAATGAATACCTAGACAAAGTCCAAATAATGAGGGCCTTTTCTGTACCACAGACTTCTGTGCAACAAAGATGTCCTTCAATAGGTAAATGAATGAACAAACTAGTATATCCAAACAATGTAGTATTATACAGCAATAAAAAGAAATGAGCTATTATCAAGCCATTAAAAGACACAGAGAAAACTAAAATGCATATTTCTAAGTGAAAAAAGCCAGTCTAAAAAGGCTACATACTGTATGATTACAATTATATGATATTTAGGAAAGGTAAAACAATAGAGCCACGTTAAAAAGCTCCCAATAGCCAAAGCTGGGATGATTTTAACAACAACAAAAAGGTGGCATGGAATTACAATCCAAAGTATAAAATAAATACTAATCAAGTCCAACCTGATATAAATAAGTGATTAAATAAGTATGATGGGAGAGAAAAGATGAATCTCCCATCTTAACGATGCCAAGTAATTTATATAGATACTTTGTCTGCCCTTATGGGGTTGGAATACAACTCCTTTCAGTGTGCATTACTCAGTTACTTCTTTCCAAAGAGTACAGTATGGAAAGGGGAAAAAAAGAGTAATATTACAGTAGAGACGCCTAACAAAAGCTACCTCATCTAGGTGATCAAGTTTCACGTCAACATTAATAAGTAGTGGATACTTAAATCAATATACCATTGACATGTGATGAAATGACATTGTACTTCTATGGTCTTCCTCCCTTAAACCCACAACTCCAGTAGACCCATGAGAAAACATAAGACAAATCCCAATTGAGGAACATTCTACAAAATACCTGAGCAGTACTCCTCAAAAGTGTCTGGGTTGTCAAAGACAAAAACATTTCTGGCTCATTCTTCTCTGCATTACCATACTTCCAAGAGACCATTTGTTTTCTAAATGAAGGTCTGCTCTTAGTCATTCTTTAGTGTCCCTTTACTGACAATGAATCTTTTGGTTTTTGCTTTACATAAAAACCTTTATTTTTCCTTCCATTTTTGAAAGATGTTTTATGGGCAGTTATTTTCTTTAATCTTCTGTCTTTTATCATGTTGAATATTGGGCTAATCAGTCTCATTTTTTAAAATAATGTGTCATTTCCTCTGGCTGCTCCTGTGATGTTCTCTTTTCCTTTTTTTCCAAAGTTTTACTATATATGCCCAAGGTTGTTTTTTAACTTGCCCTTCCTTGGGTTTTTACCAATGACTACATCTGTAGTTTGATTTTTTTATTAGTTTAGGAAAATTCTCTATTAAGTTTTCTAATGTTGCTTCTGTTCTATTTTCTCATCCCTCTTCTTCTGGAATTCCAATTATATATGTTAATTTTACTCACCATGCCCCATGTGTCTATATGCTCCTTTCAGTGTTTTCTGTATATTTTTTCATTTTAATTTTAACTGGCTTAACTTCCAGTTTACTTATTCTCTTTTTTGCAGTCTAATATGTTTCAAAACTCCTGTGCTTAGTCATTTTTTTTCAATTCTTAAATTTTTATTATTTTCCACAAATTTCTGTTTTCTAGTGAGATACTCTATACTTTCTTTTCTTTCCTTTTTTAAAAAAATTTTAATCGAGTGTCTGTTTATATTGTCTGTTTTTTCCCAGGTTTTTATTGACCCTGTTTTTGGCATGTGTACAAATTTTTTATTGAATCCCAGACACCATGTCTGAAAAATACTGTTGACACTCTCATTAGTGCTATTTTCCTCCAGAGAGGATATAATTTTCTTCTGGTAAGCAGAGTACAGGTAGATGAACTTGATTCATTCAAAGCTTGCCTATTTCAAGTCTGCCTTAATTCAAAGGACTTACCTTCTCTGGTATCTCAAATAAATCTAAAGAGTCCCTGCTTTTTAATGTATATTGATTTCAGTTTTTGTTTTCTCAGGACTTTGAGATAAATGAAAACACTACTTAGCTTTTTAGTTCCTTTTAATAACTGCATGGTGATTTTTATTTGTAGGGGTGTCACATTTCATGCACTCAGCCTGGAAGTTAGCAAATACTTTAATAGGAGATTATATACAGGAGCTGGGTTTAATTTTCTTTAAGCTTACCTTTCCTATCATTTCCTTTACTCTTGAACATTGGCCTCACAAGTTATGACTATCTTGGTAACCCTGAAGTCCAATTTTGCCTCGTTAGCCCAGTGAGACTTCTCCAAATTCAAGGCTGCTGCTTTCTGTTCAGGCTCCATGGCTGGCAATGTGAAATAGCAAATATCCTGAGGAGGAAATAGCTGCAAATATAGGGCTCAATTCACTGAGTTTTCCTTCTGTTTGGACTATTAGCCTGTCATGTCCTGGTTGCCTTTATTGCTCACATATTTTTTTTCAAACAGCCATTCTTTCAAATTTTATCTACCTTTTGTAGTTCTTTTTAGTGGGATAGTTAATTTAATACCGGTTTCCCCATCATAGCCAGAAGATTGACAGCCATACTTGACAGATAGGTGGATATATTAGTTATTTATATAAAAAATTACCAACTTAAATTGAAAAATAAATATTAATAGCCTCAGATTGTTTCTTGTTAGGAATATGGAAGGGAGTTAACTGGATGTTTCTGGTAAGGGTATCATGTGAGTTTATAGTTAAGAAGTGATGGGTCTTCAATAATCTGCAGGCTTAAATATAGCCGAAGAATATATTTCTAAGAGACTCACATGTATGACAAACTAGTACTGATTCTGAACAGGATACCTCATTGCCTTGCTAACTGGTAGTCCACAAAGGGCTTTTTTAATGTCCTCAAAACATGGCAGCTAGCTTCCCTAAAATAAGCAATCCTAGAGACTAAGTAATGTCATAAAAGGGAGTTAGTCTCAGGAGTCACACATAGCCATTTGTGAAGTAGCCCATGGAGTTGATTAAATAGGTCAACCCTACTAAGTGTGGAAGGTACAATATAATATAAATACCAAAATCAAGGACCATTGATGACCATCTTAGAGACAGTCTGGCATAGCAGAAGGAGAGGAATCATCAAAAGAGGGAGGAGGAAGAGTCAGAAATTTAGGGAAAAGCTAAGAAATTAGCATTTCAGAAATAAAAAGAGGTATTTTTTAAAAGAGAAAAACCCAAGTATTACAAACATCAAATGTACAAATAAGACAAGAACTAACAAGTATGCATTAGATTAGATGTTTAGGTGCTCAATGGTGAATTTTGCCAGAGAATAATTTCATGGAAGTGTGAAGAAAGGAGATATATATGGTCCAAGTAATTTCAGCATGCTTTGGAACCTAAGAGGAGCAGGATTCTAGAACTAAAGCTGTGTCATTTGCAGGTGTTGATGAAATCCAGGCTTTGATTAGGGCAAGAAATTATATAGGAGTAATAGAGAACAGTTGAAAATCAGATTGAGTAGCTATTACTCAGGGATATTAGTGAGAAGTTACATTAAGGCCAGGCTGTACTAATATGAAATGAATCTCATAAGTAGATCAAAACCTAAATGATATGTAGCATTACCAACAAAAATTTTGGTTCAAGAAAGTCTAATGTGTTAGCAAGTTTCTAATTGCCAAACTGGAACACAGAGATAGACCTAATACATTTGGGTTTGCCAGAGAAAAAAATAATGACAAAGATGAGATAGAGCTAGGCAGAATGGTAACAAAGATAAATAAGTCAACAACCCAAGCACAGGGTACAAAGACAAAGCCTATTTACTGAAGTTGTTTTAGTCATACCAGGATTGAAGTCCCAAAATAATACCATTAGAGAAATTTGTTGGTCAAGAGACATTTCATCTTTATGACTTATAGGCTTATAAGTATATAGCTTTTATATATAGCTTATATAGCTTTTCAAGTTGTTCTAGCTAACAGTTCTTTCAAGTATGACAATAGATTTTGAGCAGGAATGATCTTTACTTCTATTTCCGTGTAAGGTTTTTAAAATTTCACTTGTCAGCAGGTGCTTTTGTTTTTATATACAGTCATCCATTCATACATACATACACATGTATGAAGGGGCCACACAAAAATATCTGAACTAGTTAAAACTTCATTCAAGTCACTAGTACAAAAAAGATGCAAAAACATTATACCATACCCATAAGTCCCAACCCATAAGAGGTAGAGGACACCTGAAATAAATGTGTTAATTGTCAGCATTATGTAGTTGTTCCCTCCCAGTTTTGACCATTCTTAAACTTCAGTTCTGTATTTCTTTTCATCCACTATCAATGCCCATAGTTACCTTCTCATCTTCTTTATTGAACTTGCTCCCCGCTATTTTTGCTGTTTTGCATATATTCTCTTTGCCCCTCCAAATCCACTCCCCACTCTTTTTCTACCCTGCATTGTGCCCCAGAAATCTGACCAGTATGGTTTCAACAGTTCTCTTACCTGCTGACTTCCATTTAGATTTGGCCAAAGGAAATTAACAAGAGATCAGTGAGTGGGAGGGACGTGCTTTTGGGTATTTATTCTACTAACATAATCTCTATTCCATGTCACTGTAAATTGGCTGTGACCCTTTTTAAAAGTTTTAGTTCCTGTCAGTCAGCCCTCCTCAGGTTTTAGAAACTCCCAATTCCGTTTATCATGTCAAGCTTAGAGGATAGAAACAGCTCACAGTTGGTGCTGGTGTCGGAAATTTAATTTTCCAATATAGTTTCCTAAACCTTCATGCAATTCCGTAAATAAAACTTTATTACATCCATCACCTGGTTTAATCATGCCGACTTATTCCTTCCAGGATCCTGAAACAGAGTCTATGTTTGTTGGTTCTTCCAGGATATAAATTTATCATCTTTGATTTCTTTAAAAATCCATATTTAAAAAGTAATGTCCATGATTTTGCTTATGCTGTTGCTTCTATCTGACCCCCATCATATTTCTATTTCTTCAGCTCCTAGCCATTTTTCAATTCTTAGGTGAAATGCTATCTCCTCCTAAGACCCTCCCTCCAAGGTGACTCAAATGCACAATCCTGGTTAATAGCTGTTTTTCTGGTATAATTGTCAATTGCTTCTACATTCATTCTTAAAAATGTACAAGTTCGGATGGTAAATTATATGGTCATCTTACCTATGAATCCTTCAACCAGAAATAATTTCTTCTGATTCTGATTTTTTTTAAAGATTTTGTTTATTTATTTGACAGAGAGAGATCAGAAGTAGACAGAGAGGCAGGCAGAGAGGGAGAGAGGGGGAAGCAGCCTCCCTGCTGAGCAGAGACCTGGGATGCAGGACTCGATCCCAGGACCCTGAGATCTTTACCTGAGCCGAAGGCAGAGGCTTAACCCACTGAGCCACCCAGGCGCCCCCCGATTCTGATTTCTATATACTTTTATTTGCATTATTTATACATAGCATTCTTTTTATTGTTATCATTGTCATTATTTATGTTTATCTCCAATCCTTTCATGACCTATGTACTCCTTGAGAGCAACTCACTGCCCTTTCCCTCTTAGCCCCTAGCACACTGGAAACTACATACATAGAGAAAGAAACCACATATATATAACACAAATTTAAAAAATATATATACTATATATTTATTTATATTGCATACATTTAAACTATATATAAAAGCTGTATATGTAGAAGCTATATATATGTATGTGTACACATATATACATGTGTGTATATATACAGAGAGAGAAAAAGAATGAATAGTGTTCTGCCATGTATCTCCTTCACAATATAAAACATTCCAATTTAATCATTGTCGTTGAGTTAAAGTTAGATGCGATTGAAATTTTAAGAAGGAAAAAAGTGATCAGGCACATATTTACTTGACTTTGAGTATTGTCAGCCTTCTCAGAGAAACCATCCATGACTAGCTGAGTGCCAGGGTAAGGAAGGTAACCAGTAGCATGACAAAACAAATAGGTCAGAATAATATAATCTGAGGGGTTTGCTCCAAAAAAACCGTGTGGCTTAGAAATCCTCCAAAAATTGGAGTACACTGAAGGGGCTAATTTCACACAAATAAGGCACAATAATCTCTATAAAAATCTAAACTCTTTTTAGGCTCAGTATTGCAAGGCTGGGAACATATAAGTTACTTTTTTTTTTAATCTTTCCAATAATATGGCATACTTCTTGATAACAAGGAATGTATCTCATTCATCTTTGTTCCTCTAATATCATTTACCCTATTAACAATATATTGCTGAACTAATAATGGTGGCTTCAAATGTAGATCTTTTATCTCAGACTAAAAGTATAATGTATATACTGTATGTATATATGTATATATGATTTATATTCATATATAAACAAATTTAAATGCTAAATTACATCTTTTAAAATTTGGGTACGTATTTAATTGTAGGAAACACAGTTTAGTGCCAAATTATTGTTATAGAAAAGAATGCTTTTAAAATATCTGTATTTATATCACACTATGCTACAGATAATACAAAGCTATTCAAATCAAACTTGTTCTCTGGCTTTTAGGCTTAGGCTGACCACACCCAGGATGAAACTGAAATTTGGAAAATGTTGAAAGAGCCTGTCTCTTTCCTCAGTGACTTGATTTGCTAACCATGTGTCTTCAGACATTCACTACACAGAACTATCCTCCACTTTAAACCAATTTTTATTATTAAGAAATTAAACATGTACTCTTGAGGTTTGGTCCAACTCAATTTTAATAATATCTAACAATCTTAGAATTGTAAGAGATCAATGCATTCATCAAGTTCTTCATTCCACATTGATGGCGCTCAGTGTGGTAACATGAGAGAAACAACTATGGAGCTTTTGATTATATTACTTGCCCAGGCTCTACTTCTGAGCTATTATCAATATGGTCATTTATTGCTTGAACACACGCGAGAATATATGACTGAAGAGGAGCTCAACCAAGAGGATAACAGCTGTGTTGCCTTATGCCAAGAGGGTAGGGATGCTTTGCTGCTTTGGACTGATCTTCCGGCCCTCCTGTTTTACATAATCTCTCCTCCCTGCTACTTTTTACCGTTGGCAGAAAATGTTAGATTAACCAAAATGATCCCACTATCCTCTCCTCCCTTCTCTTCACTCTAGGGTGACGTATCTTTTCAGGTAGCTATAATTTTAACATATATGTATTCCTATATATGGAGAGATGGAAGGAGGAGTCAGAAAATAAGTAAAAGTAGCATTGCAGTATTCTGTAGTTACTACTAACAGTCCAGAAATCTGAACAATTCTATAAACCATAATCCGACAATGCATGTTAGGGATGAAAAGATACAGAATATAATTTAACTTATCTACACTGGCTGTGGCACTAAGTAAAAACATTTTCCCCGATCCACTGTGGAGCTTCCAACTTCGGTTTAAGAGGCATATTTTTCCTGAATAAGTCTGAAAACCACATCATTGCTTAATACTCACAATAGTTCTTTTATTTGAAATACCCATGATTTTTTACACTAGGCAACCTCATAAATACTATAGATTTACAATAGAATAGAATATCAAAATCTTTTCTGCCTTGCCAAGTTTTCAGCAGTTCTGTAGTGAACATAAGATTATATTAAAGCACAGAATCCTAGAGTGAGCAGTAGGTTCCACTTTACTGTTAAAAATAAATTCTAGCCGTTCTTTTGTAACTGCAGTAGCACAATTTGCTGGCTTATGGATTGAAATGTCATATTTTACATTACAAGGAATGTTAGGCATCATTTCAAAGAGTGTTCTTCATTGACAACTCATGAACCAGATGATCTGTTTTGGAGGAAAGGCTCTGCAATAATTCTACCCTTTATATTATCTTTAGCATTAGTAACATATATGTATAAATTTTTTCTTTTACTTCCTCAAATTCCTTTGGAAGACATTAGAATATAAACTATTCAAAGAAATAATCATGTCCTCAGCCACCATTATTTCAGTATCATGGAAGATTTCAAGTGGTCAGCTTTATTATAATGCTTCTTTTAGCTTCGCTCAAGAGTATTTGCTTCAACTCTGCACTTCCAGTGTGGCCAACTTGAGATAGATTTGTTATCTTCTACATGGTCATTTTCAGTAGCAAAATTTGTAATTCAGCTACTGTTAGGAGCTACTAAAAGCAGTGGGATCTAATCTGATTGTGTAAGTATGTTTTAGGGAAGTTGTCCCATGAACAGAGATGTAGAGGAACACCCTGCTGTGATTGGCATGTAGTTAGACCTTCAAAGTTGGAAGCTATTGGTAAGAGTTGTCTCTTGAAGGAAGTCTGACATGGAATTAGCTATTACAGGTTCAAGTGGAAAACAGACATTGGCAAATTGGACTTTATTTTGAATTTCACCTCAAGAAGTCTTCAGTCAGGTACTTAATACTGTTTTCTTATGTGCTTGATTTTAGAAACCATCACACCATGAAGATGCTTAAAAACATCAAAAGCCTCGACTAATTTAATATTCCTTAGGAATTAACATAAATAATATATTAAGTACTTAATATGAACTATGAACTTTATATGAATTATTTCATCCAATATTAAGATATTCCTATAAAGAAAAGTACCACACCATTCCATTTGATGGAAGAATACTAGAGGTTCTTTAAACTCTATATGGTCACAGCTACAATGTGGTAGAGTGAGGATTTTGCCCAAATAGTTTGACTCTATCACCTTCCACTTTTAGGCATAAAACTATTACCCCAGTACTGTGGTACTGTGATTAAGAACTATAGAGTTAAATATGGGCTTAACCCTGATTCTATCACTTTCCGAGGTAGTGATTGCAGGGAAACTACCCTTTCAGAGTTTTCTCATCTGCAAAATGAGGTAATAATATCTATTTCATAGACTTATTGTAAAGGCTAAATAAAAATAACAAAAAGGGAACCAGTAAAAGACTTCCTTTTCGCATTGTAGAAAGGTGAGGGGGGAGCTACTTAAATTCCACACATCTCCATACATCTTTTATTTATTTTTTTCCGCATGTCTTTAAACTAAAACCATAGAAATCAAAACAGGGAGCAAATAAAACTATCCATAGCTATTCCTGCAGCACAATTGGGAGATAGGTGATAATACAATCTTGAGGTTACCTTTAGGTAGAGAAATAAATATCTGGAGCCAGCAGAGTTGTCTCAGGATCACATAAAAACAGAGGGCCAGGTATGAAATGTGCAGAGGACAGAGCAACAGGAATAATGGGATACAGACAATACACCAAGGTTCAAGCCCAGAGGAAGTGATTTCCATCCTGACTCAAGAAATGCTAAAAACAGGGTGCCTGGGTGGCTCAGTTGGTTGAGCATTTGCCTTTGGCTCAGGTCATGATCCTGGAGTTCCGGGATCGAGTCCCACATTGGGCTCCCAGCTCCATAGGGAGTCCGCTTCTCACTCTGACCTTCTCCCTTCTCATGCTCTCTCTCACTCTCTCTCTTTCTAAATAAATAAATAAATAAATAAATAAATAAATCTTTTTTTAAAAAAAAGAAATGCTAAAAACAGATCCAAGTTTGATCAGAACACTTGGCTATTAGACAGTGATCACTAAGACGTTGGAAAGTGTGCAGTCTAGTTGCAGCAGTCTTGAGAAGGCTTGGTTCTGATGAAGAAAGAGCACCTAGAAAAGAGAGGTATTGCCTGGAGGCATGATTGTAAGAGGAAAAGAAGGAAATGGCAGAAAGAGAGCTCTAAGGAAATAAAATATTTTCAAAACCATTAAATAAAAACAGAAAAAAGATACCACATACCCTTTATTATAGAAGCTGCATTTTACTGTGGAAATAGAAGATGAGGATACTGAAGTTAGAATTTGGTAAATTTCAGGAAGAAATTTAGTTAGCCTTGCAAATTTCCCTCCATCCCCTTAGGATCACCTGCTGTTGTTTGTTCAAATTCCTCAGACATGCTCATGAACAGAAAAAAGAATCCAGAATCCATTCAAAGACATCATGAGAAGAAAAAAGAAGTAAGCATCAACACTTTTCGTCAAATGAAACACACATACACAAACATTTGAGGCAGAAAATATAATGTAGCATGACATTCCACTATGAATTAAACAATCTAGTTGGAGGTATGAAAGAATACCATGAATTAAAGATCATAAAATGAATAGAAATCTTAATAGGGACTTAATATGGACTTCTAATTGGGCCCCCATGGAAGAACTTGGAAGTCATCACTCCTGTCCTTACAACAAGTAAAAACTGAACAAACTAAAAATTGATGATGATTCTTGGTCTCGTTAGAGAACTGGGGTTACAAGACACACAGCCTCCCCAAAACCTAGAGGGACAAGTGAATCCAGAGTCAGAACTGAGGAAAGCTAGTCCCTCCAAATATTAAAATATACTCTACAGTTAAAACAATATGAATATCCTATTTCTTTTTTTAAAATAAAGATTATTTATTTGTGAGAAAGAGAAAGAAAGAGCAGGGGGAGGGAGGGATAGAGGGGGAGGGAGATTCTTAAGCAGTCTCCATGCTAAGCTCGGAGTTTGAAGTGGAGCTCAGTCCTAAGACCCTGAGATCATGACCTGAGCTGAAACCAAGAGCCGGATGCTCAACAGACTATACCACCCCACAGCCCCCAATATCCTATTTCTGATATGATAAACTGATAACAGAGTACCTAGTAAATAAATACTAAACTGTAAGCAAATACAAAATAACTACTTAAGGGCTCTGGAGTGTGAGCAAAAGCAGGTTTTTTGGAGTGTAGTTAAAACTGGGGGGAGAAATTGCCATTTTCTTATTTTAAGAGAATGTGAGATCTAAAATGTGAGAGTCTCATTTTATGACTTTGGCCTGAGAATAAGCCACAATTGAAGAGCAAAGTAGTCAGCTATAACTCATAAAATGTCTTCCATCTTTATAAGATGAGCCAGGAGACAGAACTCAGGCAACAACAGCGCTCAGAGAGTGAGGAAGAAAATCCTAGAGTGGAGAAAAACTGAGCCAGAAAACTCACATTCTGAGAATGAACTCTGCCTAAAATTTTGCCTTGCCCTGTATCATACATTTGTAAGTCAAAAGTAAAGCAGTGCAGTTAGGGCTTGCAGAAGTGAATTGAGACTTGAAAATGCTCTCTACCTTAAGTCAGAGGTGGACTTTGAGCCCAGGTAAGTTATTTGCCAGCTAAAGCAAAAATACCAGTACTCTTTGGAACAATATAACAGAATGTAGGGGCTCCACAATTACCATTCACAATATTTTAGATACAATCGAAGTTTATAATCCTTGACATACAAAGAATTATGCTGAAAGGAAAAAGATGATCAATAGAATGCAAATCTGAGATTACCTAGGTATAGGAATTTTCAGCTGAGAACTTTTTTTTTTAAAGATTTTATTTATTTATTTGACATAGAGAGAGATGACAAGTAGGCAGAGAGGCAGGCAGAGAGAAAGAGGAGGAAGCAGGCTCCCTGCTGAGCAGAGACCCTGATGCGGGGCTCAATCCCAGGACCCCGAGATCATGACCCGAGCCGAAGGCAGAGGCTTTAACCCACTGAGCCACCCAGGTGCCCGAGAACTTTTTTTTTTAAAGATTTTATTTATTTATTTGACAGAGAGATCACAAGCAGGCAGAAAGAGGCGGTGGGGGGGTGCGGAGGGGCGGGGGGGGGGAAGCAGGCTCCCTGCTGAGCAGAGAGCTCCATGCAGGGCTTGATCCCAAGACCCTGAGATCATGACCTAAGCTGAAGGCAGGGGCTTTAAACCACTGAGCCACCCAGGCGCCCCATCAGCTGAGAACTTTGAAGTTTCTATTATAGCCATGCTCAATGAGATAAAAGAAAATGTTCTCAATGAATGAGACTATGACATTTCAGCAGAAAAATAAAGTATAAAAAACAAAGGAATATTTTATAAATGTAACATATATACTTGAGATAAGCAATTCACAAAATGAGCTTATTTGGAAGATGGAGATGAAAAAAGACACAGCCTTCAAATTTGAATATAGACCAATAAATATTCTCCGATCTGAGTGAGAGAGCAAAAGTATGGGGAAAAAATTAGCAGTACTGAGGGACCTATGCAAAAAGGCTATCATACAGGTAATTGTAGTCCCAGTAAGAGAGGAGAGAATAAGGCAGACTAAATATTTAATGACATAATGCCTGAAAATTTTCCAAATTTGGTGAAAGACGTAAATTTACAGTTTTAAGAAACTTAGCAAACCCTAAACAGAAAAAAATAACACAAAGAGAATCATGCCTAACTTCTGAAATTATTGCAAATCAAGAAAAGGAGACAAAAATGAAAACAGAAGATATGATATATGGATTTAAGTGAATATAGATTTCTCAATAGGAAATACTGAAGGCAGAAGACAGTAGAACAACATCTTTAAAGTGTTGGGAGAGGAAAAAAAGATCACCCCAACTTTTGTACCCTTTAAGAATGAAGATGAGGTAGACTTTTCCAGATGAAGGCAAACTGAGAAGATTTATTGTAAGAATCACCTTCAAGGAAATGATAAAGTAAATTTTTCAGTTAAAAAAGAAATGGTATCATATGGAAAGTCAGATCATCCAGACATAATGAGGAACATCTGACATGGTAAATATCAAGTTAAATATAGAAGACTATGTGTTCCTCCTAATTTTTAAAAAATATATGTGACTACATAAAACAAAATTAGAACATTTTCAAGTGAGGTTTATAATATATGTAAATATAATGTGGAAACTATCATAAAAGATGATATCAAGAATGGAGAGGATAAATGAATGAATGTATTTGCAAAGTTTTTAAATTTTGTATTAAGTGATAACATTAACTCTGTGTAGGTTGTGAAAAGTTAAATATGCGTATTATAATCTGAGCAACTACTAAAAATAGCACAGAAAGGTATAGCTAAAAAAATTGATAATTAAAATGGAATTTTAAAAAGTATTTCAGAATACAAAAGTGAACAAGATAGAAGAAACCGAGGAAATAACAAAGCAGACATAACAAACTGAAAAAAGGACAAAATGGTCATTCTATATCCAACCATATAAGTAATTACATTAAAAATTAATGGATTAAACATTCCAATTAAAATTATTAGAGTAAAGAAAGATAATTTGGACAATACTAAAACCCACCATGACTTACTCATATTTATAGTCTTCTACTCAACAATAGCAGAATACATCTTCAAATACAGGTAGACAATATGCTGGGCTTTGAAACAAACTTCAATAAATTTAGAAAGATTAAAATCATAGAGTATGTTCTTTGAAAACACTGGAATTAAATTAGAACTCAATAACAATATGATACCTAAACTACAGATGTTTGAAATTAACAACACATGTCTTAATAATCTGTGGATATATCAGACCAAGTGACACTAGAAAATGTTTTTAGCTGAATGATAATGAAAATGCAACATACCAAATTGGGATGCAGCCTAAATAGGAAATATATTTGCCAAACATATTTTTAATTTCTGAGACCTGGAAATGTTCAGTTTATAAAATACCAGCATAGAAGAATGAAGGATAACTCTTGGAATTCATAATAATAGATTTTGACTTCTAAATCTATTGTTAAGATACAGGCAGTTACACTGCCAGCAATTGAATGAAGACTCTCATATAAAGTTTTCTAGAGTTTACACTCCATAAATTTGCTTTTTCCATGTATCCAGGGTCTTTGATCCTCAAAGACTGCTTGAAAAATAATTGTCATGAATGAGATCCATAACTACAAAAGATCCTCTGATCAGTGGACATGCCTACTCTGCTTTCTGAAGTCTTTAAACGGGCAAATTTAGGAAAGGGGGTTGATTGAAATAGAGATGCCACTTTATTCAATCTCAGCTTTCTTTCCTGGTTCTTTTCGAACACTGTGTAAACCATGTCCATCTGTTTCCATGGTTATGGCAATACTCACCTTCTCAACTGAAATACTTCTAGATTTTTAAATTATCACTCCAAATTTTAACTGCCTCTCATTCTTCAAAATAATTATGACCAACTTGGTTAATGATATTACTCCCATTCCATTTTAATACGTGCTCTAGTAACATGCTGTTTTGATACATGTCTTGGGAAAAACTCAAGATTGCAGGAGAAAAGGGATGCTTACTTCCCAATTTAGTATATCCAAGGGCAATAAGCAGTGGGACAGAATGTTTTGATATCAACAGAAAGCAATAAACACTCTCTACTTGACACTTGAAGAAAAAAATTGGGCAGGGGAATCAGACAGAATTTATATCAGTGCAGAACTCACTGATCTTCCTCAATGAAAGAACTCAATGTGAATTCTTCCACGGCTTCAATGGTCTGAATACAAACTTTATTTATGCTGCTGAAAAATTATCTTAACTATTTTTGCCTTTCTCCATATGCTTAAGCATAGAACCCAGGGCCTTGCTTACCTATCCAAGCTGTATCTTAATCCACCTGCACAATTTTTCACTGTGTTCCAGACTTATTTAATAGCTCTTCCTCAATTTAATTTTAATAACTCCTAATTATCCCTCAGATCTGAGCTTTAAGATCACATCTAGGAAACCTTTTCTTTTGTTTCTCATGTGAGCCTGTTTCACTATCTATATTGACCATCATAGCATATCATTTTTGCTTACTGATTTGTTTATACTGTGCAATTAGATTATACCTGTTATGTGTGTAACCTTAATTTTTTCACTTAGTTCCTAGATAGGATAATTGAATGAATAATTCTGCCTATACCAAAAAACTCTCCTGATCTTTGCCTCTGACTGTGCTTTTGCCTCCAGAATATTTCACAACAGAATAATGATTACTCAGAATATGCTAGATCAGTACTTCTCAAACCTTTATGTGGACACAAATCTCCTTGGGATTCAGTAGCTCTCGAGTGAGGCCTGAGAGTCTGCGTTTCTAACAAACCCCTAGGTTATATAAATGCTTTGAGTCTGTGGACTTGTTTTGAATAACAAAGTTCTAGGCTGCAGGATTAACAACAACAAAACTACACAATGTAATCTTAGTAGTTTGACACAACAGAATTTTCTTTCTTCTTTTTTTTTTCTCCTCAAATTTGTTTATTTTAATTTTTCAGTGTTACAAGATTGATTGTTCATGCACCACACCCAGTGCTCCATGCAGTACGTGCCCCTCTCGATACCCACCACCAGGCTCG
>CM052806.1:29879865-30135495 GCA_028533885.1 Nasua narica
TCCGCATAATCTCTTCTAGTCCTGTCCATGTTGATACAAAAGCTTAGGACACTCTCTAGGACAGTTCTTTATTCAGTCACTCAGGGATCCAGATCACTTCCATTTTGCAGCTCTTCTATCTTAATGGAGTTTCCAATGTTACCATCAAAAAATGAGATAAAGAGTCAAGCAGGAGGTTTTTGCTAACTGAACTCAGAAGTGTCCCATTTACTATCACATAGAGTACATAGGCCCAAGCTTGTGACATGGACCCATTTAATTCAAGGGAATGGGGAGGGCCAAGAAATGAGACTAGAGCTGGCATGAATGAATGTCCACTAGTGTCACCTAAAGCAGTGGTTCCCATTCGTGAATGCATAAGAAAATTACTCAAGAAGATATTAAAAACTGTAATTCTCCACGCTCTACCTCTAACCAAATTCTGATTAAATTAGCTTGAGATGGAATCCAAGAATTGCTATTTCATAAACATTTCCCAGGTGAGTAATTCTAATGTGTAGCCAGGGATTGAGAACCACTGATTTAGCAGCCTAAGCTCTTCTTCTATAGAATTTCTGCCTGACAAGTACAGACAGAACAAAGACACAAAATGGGGCAGGAAAATTTGGGGCATCTTTCTGAAGAGCTCGGAGTGACCGTGGATATCTACACTTCCTTCAGAACTGGAACAAGTAGAATTTATGCTCTTCCTATTTAATATATGTTCATCCTATTTAAACTTAAGGGTAGCCATGTCTGGTCAAATTTTTCATTTTAAAGTAATCCACATCATCTTCAAATTTTCAGTTTTTGTGACCTATATCAGTTGATTAGAGAAAGCCAACCTCATGATATTTTAGGGACAGAAGAAAAATGCTTATGAATGGATACTTAGTTTTTAGGAAAAAAATCATTACATTTCTTGATTTTTCAGTTATATATATTTTGAGATATTTCTATCAAAGTGTTGACATACATATTATTAGAAAGGGAATCAAATTATGCCCTTTTAATGGGAAGTTACAATGTTTTCCGAAATAGAGAAGAGCAGAGATATCTACCAACGTTTCTGTATAGACATGAGATCAGTTTACATCACTTTGGAGAAGAAATACCAATAAACTATGAATATCTCACTGACAGAATTGGCATATTATTAGGGACTACAAATCTCTCTTATACTAAAATATTAAATTAATCTAGTCTAAGAAAAAGTCTAGTAATCTAATTCATGGAGCTATGGTATGTCCTTGGTAACCACAAACAATGTTTAGAGCAAATGATTTGCTTTATTGCTAATTAATTTCAAATTAATAGCCAATTCCTGGTATTCTTCTATAATTTCCTGTGAGGGAAATAAAAAAATAAAAAAAGTAAGCTCTAATTATGATGTTGGAAATTTTCCAGATCACAGTTTTATCAATCCCTTCAGTGGAGCTGACTAATACTGACCTAAATAGACAGGAGATTTGCATGTATTTTGGAGTTCTCCCCCCTCATCAACTTATCAGTGTATACAAAATGTATTGGTAAGGACCTACAAAATTCTGTTGTTATAAACCTAAGTATCCATCAACAGATGAATGGATAAAAAAATGTGGAAAAAAAACCCACAACGGAATATTATTTAGTCTTAAAAAAGAAGGAATTCTTTGCCATTTGTGACAAAATGGATGAACCCAGACGATATTATGCTAAATGAATGTCAGACACAGAAAGGAAAATACTATATGATTTCACTCTTATGTGGAACATAAAAAAGTAGAACTTAAAAACAGAGGATAGTGGTGGTTGCCAGGGACTAGAGGGTGGGGAAATGGAAAGATGTTGGTCAAAGCATAAAATTTTAGTTGTGTAGGATGAGTGAGTTCTCAAGATCTAATGTATTGCACAGTGATGATAGCTAATTATACTTCATTGTATACTTGAAATTTGCTGAGAATAAATCTTAAGTGTTCTCACCACACACACACAAAAAGATAACCATGTGAGGAGTTGGAGCTATTAATTGGTTTGATTTTGATGATCATATCACAATTTATACATATGTCAAAATACATTAAACACCTTAAATATATACAGTTTTTGGTCGATTATACCTCATAAAACTGGGAAACAATTCAATTGTTATATCACTGGCTTCCTATATTTTCTTGAGTAAATTTTGGTATGATTTTAGTCTACCATTACAGCTTTTTAAAAGTGTATTTATTTAGTAGATCAACCCTTTTAAAGAACATTTTTATTTATTTGTTTATTTTTAATTCACATATAATGTATTATTTGCCCCAGGGTACATGTCTGTGAATCATCAGGCTTACATCTTTCACAGCACTTACCACAGCACACACCCTCTCCAATGTCCATAACCCAGCCCCTCTATCCTTAACCCCCTACCTCCCAGCCACCCTCAGTTTGTTTCATGAGTTTAGGAGTCTCTTATGGTTTGTCTCCTTTCCAATCCCATCTTGTTTCATTTCCCACCCCCACCCGCCATGACTCCCCCACCCTGCCTCTCAAATTCTTCATATCAGAGAGATCATGTGATAATTGTCTTTCTCTGACTGACTTATTTCGCTTAGCATAATACCCTCTAGTTCCATTCACGTCGTTGCAAATGGCAAAATTTCGTTTCTCTTGATGGCTGCATAGTATTCCATTGTGTGTGTGTGTGTGTGTGTGTGTGTGTGTATATATATACACACACCACATCTTCTTTATCCATTCATCTATTGATGGACATCCAGGTTCTTCCATAGTTTGGCTATTGTGGACATTGCTGCTATAAACATTTGGGTGCATGTGCCCGTTCGGATCACTACATTTGTATCTTTAGGGTAAATACCCAATAGTGCAATTGCTGGGTTGTAGGGTAGCTCTATTTTTAAAAAAAATATTTTATTTATTTATTTGACAGAGAGAGTGAGATCACAAGTAGGCAGAGAGGCAGACAGAGGGGGCGGGGGAAGCAGGCTCCCTGCTGAGCAGAGAGCCCAATGCGGGGCTCGATCCTGGGACCCCGAGATCATGACCTGAGCTGAAGGCAGAGGCTTTAACCCACTGAGCCACCCAGGTGCCCTGGGTAGCTCTATTTTCAACTAAAAGAACATTTTTAAAGTTAGTTTTGAAGGGCAAGGTGGATTTTGCTCAGATATAAATGTATGTTACTTAAGGATACTTATTCTAGAACTTCGAACAGAAAAAGTCCTTTTAAAAATAATTATTGTGTCAACTGATAAAACAAAGACTTGACCTCCATCACTGAACCAGATAGACCATACAATAGACCCTTCCTCCTCTATTGGTGACAGGTTTGACTCTGAGAGACATTTTCTAGGCTTTCTAATTAAAGGGTTTTAAAATTCTTATCTGAAAATATGCCTACAGCTGGAAAGGTCATCATTTTTCCAAAGTAACTATGCTCAATATATTAAGGAAATAAAACAAAATTGAGAGTTTTTATGTAAAATTGGAAACTAGAAAAGAACCAAATGGCAATTCTAAAACTGAAAAATTGAAAAATTTTAAATATAAAATTAAGAACTTGATGGAAATTTAGTAGTATATTAGACATAGCTAAAGAGACCATAAAGAAATTCCAATATATGTGCAAAGAGAACATCATGTGTAATTGATTATACTCTACATTTTTACTAATACTCTTTTAGCTATTTAAGCAATAGTCCAGCAGTGGTCCCTCCTCAGTTGAGCAGTGTTGTTCTCAGGGTTACCCCCAAGTGCCTAGTAATTTTGCATTAGCTTGCATCAGCATTCTGCAGCCGTTTCTTCAACTGCTCCTCTTTCAATGACTATCCCTGGGATATTCTTCCTCACTGCCGCAGCTACAGTGTCAATACATCTCTAGCCTGCTGTAGTCACTCAGTTACTAGCTGTTCAGTTGTAATTCAAAAAAACAAAAAACAAAATTTGGGGGCACTTGGGTGGCTCAGTCAGTTAAGCGCCTGCCTTTGGCTTGGGTCATGAAACCAGGGTCCTGAGATCAAGCCCTGCATCAGGCTCCCTGCTCTGAGGGGAGCCTGCTTCTCCCTCTGCCTCTGCCTCTGTCTCTGCCTCTCTCTCTCTCTCTCTCTGTCTTTGTCTCTCTCTGTCTCTAAATAAAATCTTTAAAAAACAAGAATAACAACAAAATTTGGGTCTGGTGGTAGAGCTCTAGGTGGAATATAACTTCTCTTTTTGACCCTAACAATCAACATCATGAACAAAACCAAATATATATTATATATTCCAGACACTGTTGTAGATGCTGGGAGATGGATGCATCAGTGAAAACAAAAGGGAAGGAAGCAAACAAACAAACACTAAAAAGTTAAAAATCTCTGTTCTCTGAAAGAGATAAACGTACCATAAACAATAGATATAATAAGTAAATAAATATAAGTATTCTAGAATGTGAAGTACATGATAGCGAGTGCATAGTGTTGTTTTTCTTATTCATACTATAATTGAGCTAAGGTTAAAAAAATATTTTTATTGTTTTAGTCCCTGAAATCTGTTCAGACTAACCTTATGACACAGCATATGGTGAATTTATTAAATGCTCTTTTATACTGGGAAAGAATGAGTGTTCTGTGAGGTCTTCTTTACATTTGGATTACGTAAGTTTTGCTAATGACAATGTTAAAAATTTCTGCTTTTACTAATTTTTTGTCTGCTCAGTCCATTACTGACAAGGGTGTGCAAATGTAGACCATCATAGTATGCATTTGTCTATCTTTCTTTTCCCTTTCAGTAAATTTTGGTTTACAATTAGTAAGGATATATAACATAGGTTCATAAAAAGTTGGAGTTACTTTATCTTCCTTGTGAGTTACTTTATTTTATTATGACAGGCCTCTCTTTATCTCTGGTTATACTTTTTGCCTTAAAGTCTTTTTTTTTTTGCTTGATGTTTGATATGACAACACAAACTTTTTTTGGTTATGTTTGTATTAAGTAGTTTCTCTGGAGCATTGCTTAGCACCGCGTCTCCCATAAGGCTGCAATCAGTGTGTTGGCTGGGGCTCATCATAAGGTTCCACTAGGGGAGTAAGCTTCTAAGAGTCTTCATGTACCATCACAGACTACTGGCCAGACATTAGTTCCTTGCCATGTGGGTTTTTCCATTAGGGCAGCTGGAAATATGGCATCTGAGCTCTCCTCTTGTGCTCTCTTACTTGATTGTTCTGAGGAAAGTCACCTGCTATGCTGTGAGCTTCTCCAGAGGACTGAAGCCTTCTAACTGCCACTTGAGTGAGCTTGGAAATAAGCCTTATGATGATGACTGTCTCCCTGGCCAGCACCTTGATTGCAGCCTTCTGAGAACTCTGAGCCAGAGGCACCCAGCCAAGCCATGCCAGGATTCCTGACATAATAATGGTTGTTTTTTTAAGCTGCTGAATTTTAGGGCTAATATGTACTATGTGGAAATAGATAACTAATACAACTACCAAGTGCTAAGAAGATATCATGGCTTGTAGAAACTATGTAAGTTCTTTTGTTATAGGAACAATTTTATTTAAATCAATAGCATTTGCTTCCCCCACCCCCCAATTTTACTGATATATAATTGACATTCAATATTACATAAGTTTAAGGTATACAGCATAATGACTTGACATATGTATACATTTTGAAATGACTACCACAGTAACTTTAATTAACATCTGTCACCTCATATACTTAAATTTGTTTTTCCTTTTGGTGAGAACTTTTAGGATTTGCCCTCTCTTTTCAAATATACCATAGAACATCATTAACTATAGTTATCATATTATACAATACATCCTTAGTATTTATTTATCTTGTAACTGTAAGTTTGTACCTTTTCATCACCTTCACCAAATTCCCCCAACCCTGCTTTTTTTTAACTGATTAAAATCAATATGGAAATTTATTAGTTGGCTACATAGATATCATACAGTTCTCAAGGGTTATACCTGGGTCTAATAAGTGACTGGAGCAAAAACTAGATTCTTTTATTAATCAAGATCCCCCTTTCCATTTTTATGTCGTAGTTTTTCTGCTTCTCCCTCTGCATAGATACAGATACTTTTCTGCCTCTCTCTCATTAATATGTGTCTATTTTAGTAAATCTTTCTGAATACAGTTATGTAATACAATTCCTAATTTTTGATGTATTTGTAGTTCTATACCAACACATTATTAACTTATATTTAAAAGCTAATCGGTTTCAACTGGAATTGTCCTATTTGGCTTGGTTAAATTCTAAATTCAAATGTTAAGAACAATTAGACTTCCTGTGTCCCAGTACAAATTCCCTGGAGATGGCATATGTCTGATTGAATGTGATTATCATTCACCTCTTCTCCCATTTGGAGTTCAACTCAACTGAGAAATAGGGACGAAAGTCAGCGTGATGGGTATTAAGGAGGGCATGTATTGTGATGAGCACTGGGTGTTTTATGCAACTGATGAATCATTGAACACTACATCAAAAACTAATAATGTACTATATGCTGGATAACTGAACATAATTTAAAAAAAAAGCATGATCAAAATCCCATTTTATTTTTGGTAAAGCTAATTTGCATGAGGAGGAACAGCATTTCCTTTTAAGATGGCTGATCTCCCAAGCTTTCCGGTGATATCTAAAGCTATTGACTGATAGTGACTGTACATGAAATATGAAGCAATTGGAGGTTGCCAAAAACCTATCATTTTCACTGACCAGTAGGAAACCTAGTGGAATGGGAATGTCTATTCTTAAAGGCCTTTTGAGAGTTAAAAAATTGTCAGTTAGTCTCGCATGAGACTCAAAGATCTGCCTTTTTACAAGTACTGGGTGATTTTTGAAGGGGTCCAGGAATCACAGTTTCAGAAACAACCATGGGCACCTGGCCAGTCGTTAAGCGACTGCCTTCGGCTCAGATCATGGTCCCAGGGTCCTGGGATCGAGCTCTCCAGGAAGCCTGCTTCTCCCTTTCACATTGCCCCTGCTTGTATACCCTCTCTCACTGTGTCTCTCTCTGTGAAATAAATAAATAAAATCTTAAAAAAAAAAAAGAAACAACCAAAAAAGAAGAGCAACTAAAGGGAAGAAGCAAAGAGATTGCACAGAGGAAGAGAAAAGAAAATAAAATACACAGTATGGGTGACAGGCAAATTTCTATAGGTGCCAAGAAGTTTGTGTACATTTGGTCTCATTTTGAGATGTATAACTATTATGTCTTTCAGAAATTAGTCAAATATTTCAAAATTTTATCTTATTAAATTGCATAATATTTTCATGATCAGCAAACTTTTTCTGTAAAGGGCCAGATAGTAAATATTTTAGACTTCATGGACTATACAGTGTCTTTCACAATCACTCAGTCCTGCCATTGTGGCACAAAAATAGACATTGATGATATGTAAATGAATTGCATGATTATATTTCAATAAAACTTTATTTACAAAAACTGGCAATGGGTGGTATTTGGCCATGAGCCATAGTTTGCCAATCTCTGATACAGTTGATTAGCAAGCATTGTCAGCTATTTAAAGAAGACATGAAAGTTAATTGGATTTCTAAATACTATATAGAAATTCAACAGGAACATTAAAATCTAGGTTAAATTGTAATATAGCGGGCGCCTGGGTGGCTCAGTTGGTTAAGCGACTGCCTTTGGCTCAGGTCATGATCCTGGAGTCCCGGGATCGAGTCCCATATCGGACTCCCGGCTCTGCGGGAAGTCTGCTTCTCTCTGACCTTCTCCCCTCTCATTCGCAGTCTCTGTCTCTAATAAATAAATAAATAAATCTTAAAAAAAAAATTGTAATATAGCTTTTTACAAATTATAAAGGAAATTTATAAATAAAAATCTGAATTGGAGTCTGTTTGTTAAGTTATGGAGATCTAATGAACGATAATGTGATTACAGTTAACAGAACTGAACTGTATACTCGGAATTTGCTGAGAGGATAGATCTTACGTATTCTCACCATAAAGAAAGAAGAAAAAAACCCCAGCAACTATATGAGGTGATGGATGTGCTAAACAATTTTTTAAAAGATTTTATTTATTTATTTATTTGCTTGTTATTTATTTATTTACTTATTTGAGAGAGACAGAGAGTTACCATGCAGAGGGTGAGGGGGAAAATGAAGGGAAGAATCTCAGGCAGGCTCCACATTGAGCCCAGAGCGCAGTGTGGAAGCTCAAACCCATGACCCTGAGATCATGATCTGAACTGAAACCAGGAGCTAGACGCTTACCAGCTGAGCTACCTGGGTGCCCCAATATGTATATGTATATCAAATCATCAACTTTTATTCCTTAATATATATAATTTTTAATTACCACTTATACTTCAATGAAGCTGGGGGGAAAAAGTCTACTTGACAAGGAGACTCTGCTGAGCAAAGAATAGTTAAAAATAATAAACTACTTACAGTCCTTGAAAAAAAAGATATTTCTTCTGAACAGCTTTATAGTAGTTACTGAGATTATAACATATGCTAAGGAAATCACAGTAGAAGGAAAATCATATTTTTAACTTGCATCTGAAGAATATTAATAGGAAATCTTAGTATACGGACAATGTCTTATTAAAATATGGGGAAGACATCTCCATCCCTTTCATTGACTCTAAAACATTGCTTATGTCTAAGGAAAGGATTTCTGATATTGCAGGTTCAAATGTATCATCAGTACCCAAATGTCAAGGGTTAAGAGATGTTCAATGAAATGTAGTTAGTGAAATGTCATGTGGCAGAATTCCAATAATGAAATGCTACAAAATGAAGGGTCACGGCAACCTGTGGTGTGAAAGAAATGTCAGTAATGGAATGGAACGGTAAATAACACTATCCTGCTTGTTATCTAAATGGATACTTGGCAATTCGTTTCATCTTCACTCGATCCCTTTGCTTCCTGTCTATGATCTGTGCACATGTGAGTGCCCCCTTTTGCTCATTCTCTTTCCCCAACATACGTTTTAAACAGGCACTGTTTAAGTACTTTTTTTTTTTAAAGAATTTATTTATTTATTTGAGAGAGTGAGAGAGAGCATGAGAGGAGAGAAGGAGAGGGAGAAGCGGACTCTCCGTGGAGCCGGGAGCCCGATGCGGGACTTGATCCCGGAACTCAAGGATCATGACCTGAGCTGAAGGCAGTTGCCCAACCAACTGAGCCACGCAGGTGCCCTTAAGTACTTTTAAAAGATAAATAAAAAAGATATAAGATAGAAAACCCCATTGAACTCAAAAGTAGCTATTATTTCTCACAATATACTCAAACAAAATAGAATGAGTTTAAGATATTATACGATGATAGAAATGAGTTCTTGAGCCAGTTAGATTTTAGGAAATTACTCATAGTTTTTTGATCTGATAGTCTTATCGAGAGAAAGGCAATCTGAGCTCTGCCTTCCTGTTCTCTATGATTTGTAGCTATTTTTTTAATGTTTTCTAGAACACTTTATTTGCAGTACTGTGTAGTGTCAGCCACTGTGGAACTGTGTTGCACACAAATGCTGCAGCCAAAACACACCCAGTTTGCCAGGAGTTAGACCAGTTTGTGTGAAGTTGGTAGTAGCTTTGGAAATAGATACTGCTCTGGAAGTTGGTAGACTACTACTTTGGTTACCAGCCAACTAACCAGCCTCCCAGGACCCTCATTCTTGTGTAGTCTCCCCTATAAATCTGGTATGGCCCTGAAATATGCTTTAACCAATAAAATGCAGCAGGAGTCACATTGTGCCAGTTCTTGGTAGAAGCCTTCGGAAAACCCAGAGGCTTTTTTGCTTTTATACGTTACATTTTTGCATTTTGGGAAGAGCCAGCTGCTGTGCAAGAAGTCTGGGTACTTGGAGAACACTATGCAAATGGCCAAGTTGACTAGGAAGACTACACATGGTTGAGAAATGAGGTTTCCAGGCAATGGCAAAAACAGAGGCCCTAAGCATGTGACCCCAATGGAATTGTCATCGCCAGCCCCCTGTCACTTGAACCACACCAGGTATACTGTGCTACAAAGATGAGCTGAGCCAACCCACCATCCTCTGTCCAAAGTCCTGGCCCACAAAATTATAAGCAAATAAATGGTGGTTTTAAGCCACGGAGCTTTGGGATAGTTATACAGGCACAATATGTAACTAAAGTTGAAGAGGAGGGGCAATCACAGGCAAAGCCAGGAAAAAGTAAAGACCCTGGTAACCTAACAGTGTTCTTGAGGGAAATCCAGGAAATGTCATTATATACAGCTAAACACACTCTGCCCTAACTGCCCTCGGACAAATGATGTACCATTATACCAAGTAGTCTTTTAATAATGAGTCTTTTAATAATGTCCCATCAAACATTATTAAAAGAAACAAAAAGTCTTTTAATAATGTCCCATCTGAAATATACTGAATATATATATATATATACTGAATATATATATATATATATACTGAAATATATATATATATATATATACTGTTCAGCTGTTGGGACATAGGTCCTATCTGGGGGGCACAGAACAGAAACATTCCTCTTCTGCAGGTTACTTTTAATAGAAGGGTCAAGAAAGAGAGCAGAATTTGTCAAGGTTTGCAATCCTATATTTGTATCGATAAACAAAGGCAAGGTATTATGACCATCCTGTAGAAACAAAATGGACACCCATTCAAAATTTGGTTTGGATGTCGAGACTAAAGACACCACTGGTTTTCTGGGGAGAGCGGGGCAGGATTCTCAAGTTGGTTAAAAAAAAGGTTTGGAAGAGTACAGAAAGGAGGCTTGTTTGGGGTTTTCGTGCTGGAGAGGTGGAATGGGGTAGGAGTAAGGGTTCCCTTACAGAAAAGGGCATGCCTGGGTTTGAATTTCTTATCAGTGCCAAAGAAGGGAGCATCTGGGCTTTCTTACTAGGTTGTCCAGATGTGAGACAAAGGAGAAGAAGCAGTGGTGAGGCTTAAGAGCTTTCAGCAGTCAAACATCTGAAAATGGAATCAATCTCTTTGTTATAATCTATCCCTTAATGTTTGATGACTAAAATGTGCCACATTCATTTAAATGAATTTGAACTTATTTAAGTAGGCCATTATGCATTCCATGAAGCCCCTTGTATAAGACTGGTAAGGGCAAAACAGGTCTTTGGATGTCTTCTTCAAGAGCCCAGTATTATGTACTCTGAAAAGTAAAATGAGTGCCTTGGTCACTATCAGTAACATCTGGAGGATAAGAAGTGTCTTGATGGGGCCGTACATTTTAGCTTTAGTGTGTATAGAAACATGTGTGACCTAGATATATGTTTTGGATGTCTATAAGGCAAGAAATTACCAGAGTTCTTAGGGTAAAGAACTAAGGGGGCAGTAGTGGATAGGGAATTATTGTTGCTGTCACTGAGTAGATCAGACATCCAGACCATTTGCACTGGTTCAAGATACTAAAATTGTACAGATAGGCCTGATTGTTAGCCAAAGCATCCAGTGCTAAGATGCCTGAGACCCAGTGTTTCAGTGCCTGAAGTCTGACCAATTATGCTGACCCTTGTGCCCTATCCTCTATGAGAGACATCCTGGTTAAGGATTAGAGAGCAGCTGCTCTCTAGGGAGTTCCATCATTTGTGGATGCTGATAACTAATTTCATCCATAAAGTTTACAAACTCCTTTTGCTGTTCATTCAGTTGATCTTAAGGGGCTCAGGTAGTCAGATACTTGGAGGTGGGTTATCTTCTTTCACACTCTGGCATATAGCAGTAGACTAAGGACAGAGGAGGAAACCCCTCTTGCAAGAAAGACATGTCAGTGGGCCCAGGCTTTTCTCTGTCCTGTAGCAAGGTACCTCAGCATTTATGCTGAGTTTGGAAGTTATTACTTCCATGATCCAAAATAGGCAGCTGAGTATGGAGTGTCACACATCCAGTGTGTGGGAAAAAATTGCCAGTATAGTGGCATACAGCATTGGGTCAAGGGGGGCAGTTTTTGCATTAGAACCCTGTAGGCAATTTATGATCATTGTAGGTGGTCAAGAGACACCAAAAGACAAGAAAAGAGATTGCAAAAGCCTCTATGACAAAGGAGTCTTTGGAGATACTAATGGGAATGTATATTGTACAAAATTTGAACAGATTCTAGAGAATTTTGTTGTAATCTACAGTAGAAAAATATGTTTTTATGGAGTCAGAAATTTCAAGAACATTGATATGGAAACCTAAATACATGAGACCAATGCGTCCAAGTTGTAGTAACTTACTGTGTGGTTCTATTCATTCTTTACAAATGTAAGAAGAGGGCAGATTAGACTATTTAATGGAGAAAAAGTGGGAATAATTATCTCTTCTCTAAATAGGACTTCTATAGTGTAGTTCGGTCCTTGAAGGCCCCAATTCTAATTTGGGCTTTAACTATTTTAACTAGAGAGATGGTCCATGTAGTCCTGTTTTGTCAAGCTGATTTGTAAGTGCAAAGACTTAATTTAATTTTTAATTTACTATTCATTAAGTCAAGGCAATTATGCTCTTTATAGGACATTTTTGGGCAATAGGTGCTATATGAATACGGGGGATTGAGACAAGACAGTAGTTTCAGTAGCTAAAACGAGGGGCATGTGTCCTCAACTTTATGTTCAATAACTCCCCTAAGATTATGGGGGGATATTTTGTTTCAATTTAGTGGGATTTCCCAGTTTAACTGTAATTTGAGCCACCATGTCAAATGAGGCCTTAAAGGTTTGCCAATTGGTGCATTGATATGAAACTTAATTAAGAACCTATAGTGTAGAGGCACAAAAACTAATCAGCACTTTTTTTCCCCTCCTTTTCTGTGTACATTACTATAGTAATTTTTGGATTTCCATTTGGGTCAAATTGTGGATCTCTTTTTTCATTTATTTATGTTTCCTTCCTCTCTCCTTCCCTCTCTCCTTTTTTTCTTCCTGATTTCTTGTTTGCACGCGCGCGCGCGCGCGTGTATGTGTATGTGTGTGTATGTATGTGGTTACTGGATATACTTTACTGGGCTCCTCTCTACCCTTACTCATATTATAGGCTTCTTCCTACAGAGAGCCTCAAATCAGTATCATCAGGGTTAGGGACCTTACCTCTGGCAATGGTTGAATTAGTCTTTCATTGTGCTACAGGAATGCCATGGGTGTTTTTCCCTATATCTTTGATGATAAGTATCTTTTCAGGCAACAGAGACAAAAGTGCAACAGCACCAGCACCAGCAAAGGCATTTTATAGTGTCTCAGCGAGCCTTCTGTCTTTAGGAACGTAGAATTCAGCAATTCACATTTTCAAATAATGACTACCGTTCAAATAACTGTTCTTCTTCCACTGAGTTACCACCCAATGGCCCATGTATATCACACAGGATGTAATCATTCCCTTGAACTCTCTGTGAATGAGTGCGTACACTTGAATGAAACACACCAGGTCACAGTTGGTCACAAGGCAAGAGTCAATCTCCGAACCTACTGTCAGTCACAGTTTTTGCTGGAATCAGGATACCTAATTTTATCTAAGACATACAGATGAGTCCGGGCTGAGACACATGACCCAGGGCTGCTTTAATGAGGGCCTGAATCACATACTTCTTTCCCTAAAAGTCAATTAATTATTAAAACTTAGGTTGGTTAAATCTGTAATGGAGGCTCAGTAGAACTCAGAAGATAGAGCACAAAGCAGCACAGCTCAAAATGCAGGCTAGCCACAGGCAGAAGCTCAGAGTACATGCTTGCCATCGGACAGCAGAACCTGTTAGTAAGCCAAAGAAAGAGAAGAAGGATCTCCAGTGGTGGTGGTTGTTGTCTAAGGAGTCCACTGTCAGAGTCAGCTGTGACATTCTGCAGAGACCAGAGTCATCCACAGAAACAGTGGACCTCCATCAAAATTTGGTTTGGATGTCAAATCTGCAGGCTCCAGCCATACACCAAGAGGGTATGAAAAAGGTTTATTTATATAATGAGGCTTTCTGGGGAGAGGAGAGCAGACTTCCCAAGCAGGTCTAAACATGGCTTGAGAGAGCAGAGGAAAGAGACTAGTTTGGGTTTTTGTGAAGATTAAGGGATGGTGGGAAGAGGCTTTTGTGGCTTGACCTCCCTTTCGAAGAAAGAAGCACCTAGGCTTTCTGATCAGTGTACCAAGATGTGGGGCAGAAAGGAGAAAAGTGAGGAGAGGTGGTAAAAGCTCTCAGCACTCAAACTTCAAAAATGGAGTCAGACTCTATCACTGAAGGATTTCTGGATATAACTGCTCATAGTGGAGTGAATTGCCAGTGATGGTTATAGGCTGTATGAGCTGGGGGGATGACATGCTGTGGGAACATGGTGGATCACCAGATCACCCCAAAGGACACCTGGGCATTTATAATACTTTCCAAAGGGAAACAGAAGGATGAGAGCAAAGCTTTAAAATGACAACTCCCCTGAAAAGCAAGCCTTTTATTTTTTTGATATTGTGGTGTTTTAACAAGTCAACTTTAAAAGGTAATAGCTTACATAATCAACATTCACCACTGTATTCCATATAGAGAATCACCTAATACTGCTTATGGCATAGGGGGAGGTGAGGTGAGGTGAGGGCTGTGCAAACATTGGCTAAATAAACATGAATGTTCTGGAGTTTCAGACTTTAAAAACTACTTTCTCACAGTTTATCTCATTTGATATTTAAATGCCTTCTCAGAGAAACACTCTATTATCTACATTTTACAGGCAAGGGAACCGAGGTTCGGAGAAGATAATACCTTTGCTCAAATGCAGACAGCGGAAGAACCAAGGTTCATGTCCAGTTATTTCTAAAGACTTACGTGTTTTTTACCAAAGCATACTGTCCCTGCTAGGGATAGAGATAGGAGATCTCTATTTGGCGATAAATGAGTTTCTCTCTTAGAGTACTTTCTGGTTCTTTCATCTTTCTGATCTTCAAAATTTGACTTCATAGTCTAAGGGCTGTTTCAATGAATGTTGAAAAAAATCCGTTAGACACATTTATTTCTAATAGCACTTAATTCCAGTGATTTGCAAACTGTTGTTCAAACACTTTGTCTGGAATAATTTTCATTTCTATCACTAACACATATTAAAAGTCCAGATTCAGGTATTCTAAATGATTCATTTTTATACTTGATATCCTGAAACATTTTGAATTTTTTTTTTGAAGATCTGAAGAAAAAGAAATAATCAGATCTCTCTCCAAAGCAGTACTTCATTTCCTCCTAAATTAATGTAAAATTATGTCCAGGAGATGAGTTCTAGTTGACTATAACCCTAAGTGGAATTTGTTTAGAAGTCTTTACCACTCTGATTGTTCGGTCTGTAATCAACTTTCAAGTTCAGAAACTGTATGAAATGTGTTCCTTAAATGGGTGAGTCAGATAAAAACTCTCACAGCATAACAAATTTCTTTTTAAGGAACAAAACTTATCACAATTAGTAGAAAGCTGAATTATATTTTGTTGTCAATTTACTCCTCTCAAGGAGACCATTTTGTAAATAATGCAGTGTAAAATTCCATCTGTACTTTGATTCCTAAAGTATCTAACAATTGAATCCCTGCCATTGTTATTCCACCTATTGATGTCCTAGATATCTATCTCAGATAACATTTCCAGATGTCTTGAAATCATTCATCTCTTGGATGGAGAGCACTGTCATTGACCAAATTTGTTCCTCCCGGTGCCTCTCTTTCTTTAGATTCCTGATAGACTTGTCCATCAGACCACAGTTCATATAAGGGCAGAAGTGTCTGAATCCTAAGGTAAAAATTGCTTAGATTCTCACCCTGAAACCCTGCAAAAAGTCTCAGTGATAAGCTTCCAAATATACATTTAGCTTCAAAGAAATATGATTTACCTATTACAAAGGCATTGCTTTTTGTAGTTAATTGCATGCCTCCCTACTAATTCCTAAAAGGTACATTTCTGAGATCTAAAAAGATGTAATGACATCACTATCTGTGACCCCCTCTGTTAGTAGGTGGTAACAAACACAGGATATTACCTTTACTTGTTTCTTTGTGTGTGTGTGTGGGGGGGGATGGGGGAGTGATTTTCACAGTACTTACTATACTTTATTATGACAGTTTAATTCCCTGTCTTCTTCCTCAACAAATAGGATTCATGCATATACTTTAGTTCTTATAGGTGTAGCTCTGGACTTTGGTGAATGTTCGTTGAACTAAATCCTAAAATAAAAGTACATAAATTTTTTTCTCTCTCTTGTATCTTCTCTGTGGAACCTTGAGCAATTCAAAATATATTGGCAGATATCTTTCCTGTATCAAACCTATTTGGTATCAATACCTTCTATTTGAAGGAGGATGGATTTGTGTGATGGTAAATTGTACTCTGAATTTTTGAACCATATGTCGTTTTTGTAACTGAGTTAATATTAAGGTCTCAAAGGGAAAAATCTATTTTTAGACTCACAATAATAGTGTCATTACATCCTGTTTCAGATGCTAAGTGCTTCTATTTAGTACCAGTTGAGTACTCAAATAATGGTTTAATCGTTTTTATTTTTTCTGTTCTATGATATGGTACTTTGAGAAATAAAATAAAAACTCTTTGATGGGAGTGATAAATACATTCTACCTACGACACAACTAGATCCTACACCTGCATCATAAGCCTCTCTCTTTTCAGAATTTTGGAACTTTCCCCTAGATGTAAATAAGCAATCTTTGTTCTCAAATGATGCTTAAGTCACATTTTTAAAAACCCATTATGAGTTTGGGCAAGTTTTGGTCCTGTAATCCCTCAAGAGAGAGTAGTTTAGTTGAAATCACCCTAGGACTGTGATGAATTCCTAAGTCATTGTAGATCCTCAGTGCTAGCCCCTGTTGCTAGAACAGTTTCAGCCCCTGTGACAACAAGAAAACTTGGTTTCTCACATGATCCAGTGCATCCCTGTGGTTAGTTAGCAAGAGACATGCATTTCTGTATTGGTAGAAATGGAACGTGATTTTCCCGGTTTTTTACTTCCCTGATGAATAGGACTTGCTCACACTTTTATCTTATCTCACCTGGAATTTATTCAGTAGCATCCTAAGAGGATCCTTGCTTTCATTCCCAACTCTACCCTCTTAAATATTAATCAGTGAGCATGAATAATATATATAAAAATATCATTCCCAAGCTTTCAGTTTTTAGCCATTTCCTACAAAGTAAATCAAATCTTTTTAGTCAATAGCATTCTATGGTTTCACTCCCTCTCACCATTTACCTTTTACCACCATTTACCACCCTAACCCTTTAAACTCTAATAAGGCCAAAATGCTACCAGTAACCCTAATGAATTTCACAATTCAAAGAGCACTATCTTGTGTGCACTTCCCACCTTGCTTCATCTGGCTTTCAGTCCTTCGTCTCTGCCAATATTTCCTTCCAGAAACCCAAGGTGCAAGTAGGAACCTTTCCATTGTGTTTCCTGAAAACCTAAACATACTTCTAATCTGTCAATCAAAATGTGTGTGCCTATTATAATATAATTAGGCATTATGATATACTACAGTTTTTTTTATTTTTTATTTTTTTTAAAGATTTTTATTTATTTATTTATTTATTAGGAAAGAGAGAGAGTGAGAGAGAGCATGAGAAGGGAGAAGGTCAGAGTGAGAAGCGGACTCCCCATGGAGCTGGGAGCCCGATGTGGGACTCGATCCCGGGACTCCGGGATCATGACCTGAGCTGAAGGCAGTCGCTCAACCAACTGCGCCACCCAGGGGCCCTGATATACTACAGTTTTAAGCAATATCTTCTCTGCAGCTGTTGCCTGGAAATTCAAAGATAGAAGTCATATCTAATGTGCCTTTGGCCTCCCCTGCCCATAGTACAAATGGTTCATATAGAAGCTAAGTAATTATTGGTTACAGTGAAGTAAACCAGAAATTAAAAGGGAGGTCTAAAATTATTTTCCTGAATACCTTTTTTTAGAAGGGCAAAGTTCATAGTTGTGATTCACATTTGACTCTCTTAAGGGAGCAGGAGGGAGAGCAAATCGACTAGTCATTGCTAGCTTCCTTTAGAAACTCAAAACTGACCCTTGACACAGATCAATGAAGATCAACTCTAATATAAATTTGTATATAACGTTATTGAAAGTGATTTTTATTTGGACTTGAATAACTTTATAGTATACCTTAATTGGAATAAAATTTGGGAGCAGCAGTTTCTTGTCACAGGTGATTTTCATTGGTAGAACAATAAAAAAATAGATCTGTCCTCAACGTCTTCTTGTTGCAGTATTTAACAAAGTTAAATGATATATATTCAGTAAGGTTTACAGTCATGTATCTTCCTCCAAGTTTCACAGATTATAATTTCCATGCTGGATTCTTTTGAACAATGTGGACCAGAAAAAACCAGAGGTAGAATAAAATTGTCTAAATTAGCAGACCACAGCTAAGCCAGGAGGACAAAATTAAGGTTCAATTTTGAGGAAGAGGCATTAGATACAAATTTTATTCAGAGTCCTGGTGAGTTACACACACAACATCAAAAAGCTCCTTGGACCACTCATTCATACAGAAATGATCCAACACTTTGTATACACTAAAAGAGTTTTTCTGACATAGTTGCATGTTGACAGTGAGGTTTTTTAATTTTGTTTGTTTCTTTCTTTGTCTTTAATCCATAACCCTAGGGTTCCCTGTTTGATTCCATGAAATCATCAGTTAGATGAAACACTGATTATTAATAGAAAGTCGGGCATTTAGAAAGCTGAGAAATCAGTCTGGGCTCTCAATGTCTGTTTTATGTGGGAGCATCCCATTTTTTTTAATTGACCTGGAAAGTTGGGTATAAACTTTGTCAATATGGTCAAATAGGGAGCCCCCAGACTTGGATTTTTTTTTAAAGATTTTATTTATTTGGCAGAGAGACAGGGAGCCCGATGCAGGGCTGAATTCCAGGACCCCAGGATCATGACTGAAGCCGAAGGCAAACGCTTAATGACTGAGCCACCCGGGTGCCCCTAGACTTGGATTCTTTTAACCAGATTTCACCCAGCCGCATCATTGGATTAACTAATGCCTCTATAAAATGATCGGATTGATCTCATTGTACACTGAATTTATGGGTAGTAGGTTATTCTTCCCTAAGTATAAACACATCTGTTCATACCAGGTAAACTGGATGCTTACCAAGAGTCAGATGTTTTTGCCTCTAAATCTATTTTTGCCACTTTTTTTTGCCATGGTAGTTTCCAGAGTTAGTTGTCATCACTTTTCCTCTTCCTGCATGAACATGCCACTCCTCACTCCCAGAAGTGGAATCTATTTCTACTCCCCTTGAATCAGGGCTGGCTGTCTGACTTGCTTTGACCAATAAAATGTGGCAGATGTATTGCTGTGCTAGTTCCAGGTTTGAGCTTTTCAAGGGAACTAGCAGCACTTGCTTCCTATCTCTTAAAAACCAGCCACCATGGGGTGCCTGGGTGGCTCAGTTGGTTAAGTGGCTGCCTTCAGCTCTGGTCATGATCCCAGGGTCCTGGGATCACCCCACATCAGGCTCCCTGCTTGGTGGGGAGTCTGCTTCTCCCTCTTCCTTTCCCTCTGCGTGCCACTCCCCTTGCTTGTGCTCTCTCAGTCTCTATCAAATAAATAAATAAAATCTTAAAACAAAACAAAACAAACAAACAAAAAAACAGCCACCACACAGGAAGTCTGATTACTCTGAGGCCACCAAGCTATAAGGAAATCCAAGATAGCCCTGTGGAGAAGCCACAAGGGGAGACATGCCTAGTCATCCCCTAGCTATTTCAGCAATCCTAGCTGAGGCATTAGACATGCCAGTCTCAGAAAATACCACATCGGTTGGAAGAACCACCCACCTGAGCCCTGTTCAGATTGCAGAATTGTTAAAAAAAAAATAGAATTGTTGTGTTAAGCCTCTACATTTTTTTGTTAGACAGCAATATATAGCTTAAGCACTTGCTGTAGTAATCATATAATTTAATCAAATAAGTAAATCCATGAGGCTTGAATGTGGAATGAATGAGAATTGTTTCTATAAAAAACAAAATGAAAGCTTTGGGAAGTCTCAAAAAAGTTTTCAAAAAATAGCTTAGAGAATAGAAACGTTGCTATCAAAATAGAGTTTGGGGGAGAAAAGAATGTAGGAATATTCTACATTCAGATTGCTTTAAAACATCTTGAAGTACTTTTTTTTAGTTCTCATTTATTTTGTTTTGTTCTTGCTCATTCTTGAGTATGAAATGTTCTAGCCAGAATTATCTACAACTACAGTGGATATGTTAATTGAATCAGCCCCCACTGTCTTCTTTACTGTAGAAGAGTATCTTTCTCTGATCCTGATAGCTAAGAATACAACATACTGGGATGCCTGGGTGGCTCAGTAGGTTAAGTGTTTGCCTTTGGGTCAGGTCATAATCCCAGGGTCATCCCACATCGGGCTCCTTGCTCAGTAGGTAGCCTGCTTCTGCCTCTGCCTGCTGCTCCCCCTGCTAGTGCTCTCTGTCGTTCTCTCTCTCTCTCTCTCTCTCTCTCTCTCTGACAAATAAATAAATAAAATCTTAAAAAAAAAAGAATACAACATACTAACCACCTTTGCACACTTACTAGGTATCCAACTAATAAAAGTCTAATGCAGTGTGATAAAATTTGCATCTTTGCTGCCAACTTGTATTTTATACAGAAGAGAGTGTCCGAGGCAATCTCTACTACTTTATTTAGATGAACACACATAAATGACACACTCTAAAGAAGACATCCAAAAACAAGGCTCCCACCTGTCTGTTTATGAATTAGCTGATTTTAAGACTAGTAAACGTAACAAAAAGACTTGGAACCATAAAGAAAATAGAGAAAGAAAATAGGACATAATTATGACCAACTAATGAAATAGTACCATAAAATAATGAAAAAACTTCTGGTTAGTGAAATCTCATCATCCTTGAGCTGGGGATTTATATGGAAGTTGAGCAAGTATTCCCTGCCAGGCCCATCTGCTGACACAGAACCAAGGCATACAAAGACTAGTACTTCTCTGCCAAAACCTGTTGATTTCTTTAGTGTTCTAAATTTCTTCCAGTCTCTAGCATACAGCTTCTAAGTGCTATTATATAGTTTTTATTGTTACAGATAAAACAAGAAGTTGGAAATTCAGATTCATTTTAATTTGAAAGTCATTTGAATGTCTGTGAAAGTATTGTTTCCCAAACACAACAATGTGATTCTTCTCTTTCTCAACTCTAAAGGCATTTTATACCAGCTATTGAATTCAGGCATCTTCTCACTTGGAAAGTGGTAGAGTAATATGATCATATTATTTACCAACATTATATATCCCATGTTTGAACGTTTTATTTTCCATTATGAAAATACTGTCTTCAACCATGTGACAGAAACAGCAATACACACCAAGTATCCCATTTGTTCCTCCATGTTTTCCAGCCCTCCGCAGTTGTGGAGCCATGTGATTAGTTCTGGGCAATGTAAATAAAATATGAGTGGAAGTGTGATAGGTTGTTTCTAGGCTGAAGCATTAAAGAGCCATGTGTGGGGGCGCCTGGGTGGCTCAGTTGGTCAAGCATCCGACTCTTGATTTCAGCTCAGGTCACGATCTCAGGTCATGGGATAGAGCCCGGCATCTGGCTCTGTGCTTGGCCAGGAGTCTGCTGAACATTCTCTCTCTCCCTTTCTCTTTGCCTGCCCCCTCCCCCCCGTTCTCGCACCCTCTCTCTCTCTCTCTCTCTCTTCAATCAGTCAATCAATCAATCAATCAATCAATCAATGTTTTAAAAAAGCCATCTGTGATTCTCTGGTTTCTTTTTCATCTGCCAGGGTAACTGAAAAGGTTTTGAGTTATAGATGATTCACCTATAAATCAGCCTAGGTCCCTAATTGATCAGCCTAGGCCCCTAATTGAGTAGATGAAACAGAGCTCCTTGCCCACCCATGTAGAATATGTACCATAAGCAATTCATAAACTTTTGCTGAACTTACTGAAAATTTTGCAACTGTTTTGTTACTGCAGCATAACCTAGCCTACCATAATAATGCGATATGGTACAATCACAAAAATAATTAATAAATTCATCCAACATATAGTGAGCATCCACTAGTGCCAAGTACCGTTACAAGACACTAGGGTTAGGTTTGTACAAAAAGACACAGTCCATGTCCTCAGTGAGCTTACAATCTAATGAGGAAAGTGGAAAAACTAACCTTCAACCAGGAGCATTGGCAAGCACCCAGCATGTGCTGCAACTATGCCAGGCACTTGGCAGAAAAGTGTGAGTAAGGAATTTTCAGTGTAGTGCAGTATAATCAGTATAATAGACATGGTAATAGATTATCATAATATAATGTAGTATTTCAAGAAAGTCTCTACAAAATATTTGGATAATAAAGATGAAAAAGCAAGTAATTATCTGGAGATATCATGGAAGGCTTCTCAGAGGAAGTGACATTTGTTTAGATCTTGAAAACTAAGTAAGACTTCATCTACTGGAAAGGTTCATGTAATAGTCATTAGCACTGCTCAACAAAATTACCTCACTTTCATTCTTCCATGATAGGATTGCACATCTGATCCCCTTTCAGTTTAGAAATAGCCATGTACTTTTCTTTGGCCAAAAAATGTGAATAGAATGAGTGTTTGACACTTTTAGGCAAAAAATTTAAGAGGCAATGCATTGTTTTCCATGTCCTTTCTCATTTCTGATCATAGAAGTGCAATTGGACATGAAATTTCAGTTAGTCTTATGACAGAGTGACTATGATGACATGAGCCTCAGCTAGCCACATTACATGAGTGAAAATAAATCTTTATTGTTTTAAGACACTGATAGTGAAGAGTCATTTGTTACTACAACATTACTAATTCTAACCAATATAGTACATTCCAGGCTAAGAGAATAGCTAGAGCAAAAAGACCTGGAAATGTGAAAGATTTTTGTGCATTTCTGAAACAGTGAATTCAGTGGGGCTTAAATTCAAGGTATGTGGTGATAAAAGGGTGAAATAAGAGGTAAGACAGGCCAAGGTGTGAGTGGTCTCCTATTGCTGTTAAAGGACTACTTGAAGCAAGAAAAAATAATTCTGGAATAGTGATGGTCAGGGTAGGAGCACATGTGTACCTTCACTCATGTTCACCTGACCCTGTGCTAAGGAGAATCCTTTGTAAAGAGCCCTTAGAGAAGGATTTTTAAATCAACAGTTGTCCTGTTGAGGCAATTATTAGATATGTTGATGAAGTGACATGGTCAACTTTTTGTTTTGTATCATCTAAAGCAGGATGTTGTGAAAGCCTTGAATCTATTGTCTGTCATTGCCACCATATTTTATTTGGAGAATGTTAATATCTCCTAAAAAGTAAAAATGAAAAAAAAATTTTTTTTAGATTTGTTTGAGAGATGGAGTAACATGCCGATTATCTGTGGTGGTGGGGAAATGAAACTGTCACATCAATTACAAAAGCTGCTAAGTTGCCAGCAGGAAAAGCACTGATTCTTGGTGAGTTCAGATCTGTAATTTCAGATACCTTTGTCATCTTACTGAATGGAAAACTTTGAAAAGAAAATCGCTTCTTCCATTCATAACAGTACCCATTATTGGAGTCTTTAAAAGGAACTGATAAGATGAAAATTTATTTTTGAAATACCCTCAGTTGTTGTTAATTTTTATTTCTAATTTAATTTTCATTTTTCCTTTCTTTGAGGTTCAGTTTATCAGCTCACTAGATTCCTGGCAGGACTCAATGTGACCATATAGTAGTTTGCAAGTTTATTTCAACATGTAGCTAAATAAGAATAATTTAGAGTTGTGTGTATTCGTATCTCAACAAAAAAGCATTTGTTTCTATTCACAGTTTAAATTCTGGGTATAGTTTGTTTCTTTAATCCTGTTGTTTCCACTAAAGCCATCTGGTCTCTTCATGAAGTAGAAATCAAGATATTTAGAAAGTTTGGAAAGTCTTTGCTCTCTATGGACTGGATCAGATTGTTTTAGAGTCAGTCCACGGGGGCTTTGGGGAGAGATGCTAGGCAGGGATTGACAGCTCTTATTTATCAAACATCTTTATATGCCCTGTTTGGTACACTTATCTGTCCCCAACGTCTCCCCCTTCTACCACCAATAACCAGGTTTCAAGCGTTCTGATGACAGTCTGGAAAGTTTAGCAGTTGCAAACTTTTTGTTTAGGGATGATGACAAAATCCTTTTTCTCCCCTTGAACGCAGAGGAAGATTATATTTCTGAGTCTCCCTTGAAGTTAGATTATGGCCACATGACTAGATTCAGCTAATGTGATATAGGTATAACTAATATATTCATTTTGAAGCCTGCCCTAAAATTTTCCTATATGCTTACCCACACTCTTCCTTCTGTGGTTACCATGGAGGCCATGTTTTCAAGATGGCAATGGTATCTAATGGAAGGAGCCTAGATTTCTGAGACATTCTTGAAGGAGAACTAGCTAACTTGCGGCCAATAGCAATGTGAGAAAGAAATTTTTATCAAGCCACTGAGATTTGGTAGTTTGTTTTCACAATGGTTGGTATTTCTTATTATAATACAGGATACATTTGGAAATCAGAAAAGGTAACCTAGTATATTCAAAGTTTATAATAATATAGGAGAAACAGTAGAAAGCCCTACAAGTAGGGCTTCTAGACTCCAGAATGACACTTAAAAAATATTAATACTGACACCATGACTTACATAAACTACAACTCCCACTTGGGTCGAACCAATATTTAAGATTACTCTATAGAGGACTGTGGTCACATCACTTTCCATCTTAGCTTTGGAACAGAGACAAAATTGTAACACGTTTATTGTATAATTGTAGTATGCAAATCCAACAAGTAAAAGAATAAGTTATAATAAGTGGAAGAAAAAGTTTATAAAAGAAACTGACTTTTACCGACTTGTACTGCAGAAATATTTTGCAGAGTTGACTTATTCAAGCAATGACATGAAGAAATCAGTTCTGCCTTCAATTTCATCATAACCAAGTAGTGATTTCACATCACTAAATGTCGGTTCATTGAAACAGAAATGGTTTGTAGTATTTCACTTCTCAGTTTCATGCATTCCCAATCTCATATATTTACTCACCTAGAAAATTTGTCTTTTAGCCTTTTGTATATAATTTAGGTGCTCAAGGGCTTGACAGTTGATTTGAGTAGCATGTTAGTATGACACATTCGCAGTCTTCAACTGGTGGTGTTGGTTTGTGAGTAGGCTTTTGATAGAAAAACAACCTCCTCATAATGCTGTGTCCGTTCAATAAAAAATCCCATTAAGCTGCTAAACATCACTTTTTTGACCTTTTTGCTTCTGTAAGCTGTAATTAGAGTTTTAAAATTTCTTCCTTAAAAGCCAAGTTTTAGCACACAGACAAGTGGTTAGTGATTCATTATTGGAAAATGTAGTATTTTTGGCATTTCATTTCCTGAACTATTTCAAGTCTGGCCCACATGACAGACATATTTTAAAAGCCATCACTTACTTTCTTTAATTTAAAAATCTTAAGTGGGTCTATATATTAGCAAATTGAGTCACTCTTATAGAATGGAAATGAACTGTTTTTAAAATTAAGTTACCAAACTAAGAAAGGTTGTTCATTGTGCCTCATGTGTCTTTTAGGCTCGGGTACTTGTCAGTGAGCATTGTGCAATAGAAAAGATGCTAGTTTACAAAACTGAAATGTGGATTTCTTCTGGCTCTCCACTTTGTGTGACCTTGACAAGGTCTTTTATAATAATAAGTAGCATTTGGATGATATTTGAAAAGCCTTGAGTATTTTTGCATATGTCTCATCCTGTATATGAATCAGTTAGAATCACAATTTTAGTTTACTAGAGATTCATCGGTACCATCTAATATTAGAGGAGAGCAGGTACTATCCCTGTTCATGTAAAATGTTACCATGAAATTATGTGGTAGATCATGTTCCTAAGCTACAATGTCTGTTGATATTCATAAGGAATATCTCCTAGTTATAAAGTCAAAGAACTCTTACCAAATTTTGCTACATTCAATTGTTACATTAAATGAGAAAATTGACTAATTTCATAATTGGTTCTATCAGAGTTTTTTTAAATTTATTAATAACTTATTAAGCCAAGCCATGAAACCCAAGCTTGTCTCACAGAAATATATGGTGATAAATTCAACCCTTGGAAATATTTGATTACCAAAGATATGAAATCTGATCACACCTTTCCTAAAGTTCAATTTCACAAATAAAATCTAGAGAAATTCACTTCAGAAGATTCAGACTTGATTGCCTTATGGTCTTTAGAATTTAAATTCCATAAGAATAAAGACCTTTCAAAAGATGAATACTTAGGATTTACATCAACATAGATGGAACTATAGGGTATTCTGCTGAGTGAAATAAGTCCACCACAGAAAGACAATATCATACGGTTTCACTCATATGTAGAATATAAGAAAGTGCAGAGGATCATAGGGGAAGGGAGGGAAAACTGAATGGAAAGTCATCAGAGAGGTAGACAAACCAGGGAAGACTCTTAACTATAGGAAACAAACTGAGGGTGGTTGAAGGGGAGGTGGGTAAAGGGATGGGGTAATTGGGTGATGGGCATTAAGGAAGGCACTTGAGGTGTTAAGCACTGGGTGTTATACACAACTAATGAATTATTGAACTTTACATCTGAAACTAATGATGTACTATATGTTGCCTAATTGAATTTAAATTTTAAAAAAATGATGGATTCTTGTCTCACAACGAGAGACATCAAAATCCTAGAGGAGAACATAGGTGGCAACCTCTGTGACCTCGGCCACAGCAACTTCTTGCTAGACATACCTCTAAAGGCAAGGGAAACATAAAAAGTTTTTGCACAGAATGGAAACCGTCGACAAAACCAAAAGACAACCAACAAAATGGAAGAAGATACTTGCAAATGTCTTAACAGATAAAGGGCTAGTATCCAGAATCTATAAAAAACGTATTGGGGCGCCTGGGTGGTTCAGTCACTAAGCATGTACCTTGGGCTCAGGTCATGATCCCAGCGTCCTGGGATCCAGCCCTGCATTGGGGCTCTCTGCTTGGCGGGAAGTCTGCTTCTCAGTCTCCCACTCCCTCTGCTTGTGTTCCCTCTCTTGCTATGTCTCTCTCAGTCAAATAAATAAATAAAATCTTACAAAAAAAAAAAAGAACTTATCAGACTCCACCCAAAGAACAAATAATCCAATCAAAAAATGGGCAGAAGACACGAATAGACATTTCTCCAAAGAAGACATCCAAATGGCCAACAGACAGATGAAAACATGCTCAACATCACTCAGCATCAGGGAAATACAAATCAAAACCACAATGAGATACTACCTCATACCAGTCAGAATGGCTGAAATTAACAAGTCAGGAAATGACAGATGTTGGCAAGGATGTGGAAAAAGGGGAACCCTCCTACACTGTTAGTGGGAACGCTAGCTGGTGCAGCCACTCTGGAAAACAGTATGGAGGTTCCTCTATTTTCAATAGAGCTACCCTATGACCCAGCAATTGCACTAGTGGGTATTTACCCTAAAGACACAAATGTAGTGATCTGAAGGGGCACCTAAGCCAATGTTTATAGCAGCAGTGTCCACAATAGCCAAACTATGGAAAGAGCCTAGATGTCCATTGACAGATGAATGGATAAAGAAGATGTGGTGTGTATACACAGTGGAATACTACTTAGTCATCAAAAAAAAAATGAAATCCTGCCATTTCCAAACATGTGGAAGGAACTAGAGGGTATTATGGTAAGCAAAATAAGTCAATCAAAGAAAGACAATTATCATATGATCTTACTTTGTGGAATTTAAGAAACAAAACAGATGCTCATAGGGGAAGAGAGGAAAAAATAAAACAAGACAAAGCCAGAGAGGGAGACAAACCACAAGAGACTCTTAATCATAGGAAACAAAGATACTGATGGATGTTGGAGGGGAGAGGGTGGGGTTGGGGTAACTGGGTGGTGGACATTAAGGAGGGTACGTGATGTAATGAGCAGTGGGTATTATGTAAGACTGATGAATCACTGACATTTACCTCTGAAATCAGTAATACATTATATGTTAATTAATTGAGTTTAAATTTAAAAAATAAGTTAAAAAAAAAAGAATGAAGACCTTTCTTTTTTTTTTTTTACTACTATATACCCAGTGCCTATAATGTAATAGATGCTCGATAAATATTTGTCAAATGAAACAAATTACGTTTCTTCTGTTGGCTTCCAGGAGAAAAAATTCTTTCACTTCTATCACTGATTTCAAAGAAATAGAAAATTGGGTGAGTATAGGATGTGAAGGGAAATAAATAAGGAAAATAAGCATATTACACTGCAACATAGAAGAGAAGGGGAACAAATGATCATGTATCCTTGTCTTTTCTCCAATATTTTGCTATTAAATGCATAACAGTGAAGATGCTAATAGATGAAGCTTAGTCTCTCTCACCACGACTTTGATATAAGTAAGGAACAATTGCAAATCTGAAATTCTTTACATCCCAGTGAAATGAAGCCACACTAATAGGATGGGTGGACATTCTGATCCAGTTTTACTGGTTTGCAAAAGAGAAAATTATCTGAAAATACACAAAATATCAAAACCTGGAACATTTTGCTTGTCACTCTAATGATTTCTTTCCTGTGATTGGAAGAGGAATTCATTGGAATTTCCTCTCACTTTTCCCATTGCCCTCTTTCTAATAAAATCTCTAATCCATAGCATGACACAACTGATGAAGAAATAGTAGAAGGGGTGGTTAGGAAGAATATGAGTTTAGAGATTAAGAGAACAGGCTCAGGAACTTTGAACGTTGCCTTTGCCTTATAAGAGCTGTAAGATCCAGGGTGCCTGGGTAGCTCAGTTATTTAAGCAGCTGTATTTGGCTCAGGTCAGGATCCCAGAGTCCTGGGTTCAAGCCCTGCATCAGCTCCCTGCTCAGTGGGATGCCTGCTTCTCCCTCTGCCTCTTCCTGCCACTCCCCCTGCTTGTGCTTTTTCTCTCTGTGTCTAACAAATAAATAAAACATTAAAAAAAAAAGATCTGCGAGATCCTGGGGAAATGAATTCATTTCTATAAGGCTGAATTTCATCATCTGTAAAAAGTAGATAATAACTCCACAACTCACAGGAGTAAATGACCTAGGAAAAGAAATGCTTTTAGCCCGGCAAGTATAAATAATAGATATCACTATTTTAACAATAAGCAGAATTCTTAAATCTTGAATTATAGGAGAAGGCTTTAGATTAATTGCAAGGGCTAACTTACTAAAATGCACTCAATACTATCTGTAGTCGAGACGATTCCTACTGGGGATGTTTTATACAAATACTCAAGTATCAACAGAGTAATGTACCTAAAGTAGAAGGCTTTACGCCTCTCCACGAACTGTAAAATGACAGCTTAGGAAGTGATGCAACAGTCTGAAGAAGAAGGAGAGCAAAAATATCTTCACTATCAATCGACCAATTAATGTATCCACGTGAATGTCAATCTGAGAGCAAATGTTCATGCTGTTGTCCTAGCTGTAGAACAAGGGCAGCAGCATGACATTGAACTAGCAGTAGGAGGTAGTTCTCATTTAAGTTCAGATGACACATTACAATTTATTGATTGGCAAAAGGCAGATTCCTTCTATTCAAAATAAAATGAGAAATTGAGCCAAAATAGCTATATGTAACTTTTGAGACTCAAAATCCATCTAATCAACTCCAGCTCATAAAGAAGGGACCAAACTCTTTGCTGTGTCTTTATCTTATTATGTCTGAGGAGTAAAATTTCTTCTCTAGGAAATAGTTGTATCTTTTTTTGCTATTATCATCAATACTTCAAAAATACTTTAATATACCTTTACTCTTCACAAATTGTGCTAATTCTTTAATACTTGAAGTAATACTTAAATATCTGAAAAACAATCCCAAGTGGAGAAATAATAAGTCTTGCCGATAATTTTTAGAAATCACATGATTCCAATTCCAATTCAATTTTCATTTTGGCATTGGTTACATCTATGTTGATTTGGACATTTGTTTTTTCTTTTTGTTTCCTTTTTACTTTTTCTAGCCAACATCTGATCTCCCTTCATGGGTTTGCACACTCCCCAAATTCTAATTATTTACTTTCCCAGAATCTCAGTGGTGAGTAACCTCAGCCCAGGCTATTGAGGTTGATAGTGAGGTAGAAAATATATATTTCTCTTCTAAGAGCATCCAAGCAAATTGATACAATCCAGACATTTCCTTAACAAGATAGTGTATAGGGCACCTGGGTGGCTCAGTGGGTTAAAGCCTCTGCCTCTGGCTCGTGTCATGATCTCAGTGTCCTGGGTTTGAGCCCTGCATGGGGCTCTCTGCTCAGTGGGGAGCCTGCTTCCCCCCTTTCTCTGCCTCCTTCTGCCTACTTGTGATCTCTCACCCTCTGTCAAATAAATAAATAAAATCTCAAAGAAAGATAGTATATAAAATATAAATATTATTTGACATCTGTCTAAATGTCTCTATTACTTTGAGTCAAATTTAAAATATCATGGTGAAATAATTTCCATTATAGACAAGAATAAGAAAAGTTTATACACTGTGACTGCTATAACTAAGCATTGTTAAGGGGAAATTTATAACTATGATATAGGTATAAAAATTTACTGTATTAAAAAATAAGAAAGTTGTCAAATTAGTGATTTAAACTTCCACTTTAAGAAACTAAAAGAAAAAGAAGGAAAAAAAGTGAACTAAATCCAAAGCAAACAAAAGGAAGAAAATAGTAAAAAACAGAGTGGAATTAAATGACATAAAAAACCACAAAAACAGACACCTGGGTGGCTCAGTCAGTTGAGTGTCTGCCTTCATCTCAGGTCATGATCCTGGGGTCCTGGGGACAAGTTCCCCAGCTGGCTCCTTGCTCAGTGGGGAGCCTGCTTCTCCCTTTCCCTTGTTCACTCTACCTGCTTGTGCTCTCTCTCTCTCTCAAACAAATAAATGAATAAAATCCTTAAAAAAAGAAAAATATAAAAACAATAGAGAAAAATCAATGAAATCAGAAGTTAGTTCTATGAAAAAAATCAACAAAATTGACAAAACCCTAGCTAAACTGGCCAGTAGAAAAAGAGAAGACTCAAATTATGAAAGTCAGGAATGAAATAGGAGACATCACTACTAACCATACAAAAATTAAGAAGATTATAAGGGACTACAATAAACAATTGTATGCTAACAAATTATCTAACTCAAATGAAATAGAAGAATTCCTAGAAATTCCTAGAAAGAAAGATGAAATGGAAAAATCAAATAAGACAAATTTGGAGGGGCACCTGGCTGGCTCCAGATCAGAAGAGCATACAGCTCTTTATCTTGGGGTTGTAAGTTCAAGCCATGTTGGCTGTAGAGATTACTTAAAAATAAAATCTTTACCAAAAAAAAAAGAAAGAAAGAAAAAAGAGAGAAACTATGGAAATTGACTGGAGAAGAAATAGAAAATCTGAAAAGACCTATAAAAAGTAAAGGGGTTGAATTAGTAATTTTAAGACTTCCCTCAAAGAAAAGCCTGGGTGTGCAAGACTTTATGGTGAATTCTATTAAACAGTTAAAGAATTTAATACCATTCATTCATAACTATTCAAAAAAAAATGGAAGAGAAAGGAAAATTTACCAACTCACTGTATGAGGCCAGTATTACCCTGATACCAAAACCAGACAAGTCAGTATGAAAAGAAAAACTACAAACAAATATCTCTTGTGTATCTTGATGTAAAAATCATCAACAACAAATTCAACACATAAAAAGGATGATACACCATGTCCAAGTGAGATTTACATATGAAAATCAGTTATGTAATATACCACATGAATAGAATAAAGGACAGAAACCACATGGTAATAATCTGAATAGATGCAGAAAAAGTATTTGGTAGAACTGTCTTATGGTAAAATCACTCAACACACTAGGAATAGAAGGGCTAAGAGAGGGATTATTCATGAGCATTGGATTTCTTTTCGGGGTGCTGAAAATGTTCTAAAATTAGGCTGTGGTGATGGTTTCACAATTTTGAGAATGTACTAAATATTATTTAATTATGTACTTCAAAGAGTTAATTTTTTGGCATGTAAATAATGTTTCAGTAAAGCTGTTAAAAAATCCATACCTTTCCTGTCTAAATAGTAACATTAAGTAAATTTAGTGTAATATAAAGATTTTCATATACAAAAGATGTAAAAATAAGCTGTAGCAAAAAAAAGACAAAATTTGGGGAGCCTGAGTGGCTCATTCAGTTAAGCGTCCGCCTTCGGTTCAGGTGGTGATCCCAGGGGTCTGGGATCGAACCCTGCATTGGGCTCCCTGCTTAGCAGAGAGCTTGCTTGTCTCTCTCCCTCTGCTGCTCCCCCTGCTTGTGTGCTCTCTCTCTGTGTCAAATAAATAAATAAAATATTTTTTAAAAATGGATAAAATTTATATGAAGAAATATTTAAATGGCTACTGAGAGACACAAAAAGATAATCCTGTTGTGTAATAAAACCTAGTATTATGAAATTGTTATATTGCCCAAATTAATCATATTTGAGGCTACCTATAGAAAATGCTAACATCATATGTAGGGAAAAAGTTAATTTGATTCTCAAATATATTTTAAAATTAGAAATGTGGCCAAAATATCTGGAAAAAAGTCATGAAACAGAATCAGCCTAACAGCACTCAACTGATATCGTAGAACTGCAACAGTTAAAATTATTTGTATCAAACATAGTAGAGTCCAAGTAGCCTCAGAAAGCCCCCAAAATGTATGGAACTTTGGTTTCTATATTGGTTTACTAAACATGCTGAAATCAGAATGAGAAAGTAGGAGGAAATGTGTTTTTATCCCATTACTGTTTTTAACTAATTCCATCAGATTTTTCCACTCCCATTCAGTATTTTATAAATACATATTGAGGCTGTACCATCAGCCAAGCACATTCTTAGGTTCTGGGTCATAGCACTGAACAAAATAGGCAAATCTCTCCTCTCCTAGGATTTATCTTCCACTTTGGGGAGATAGACACTAAACAAAACAAATGAGAAAATACATAGAAGGTTAAATGTGATAAGCATAGTGGAGCAAGATAAATGAGATGAGGAGGACAGTGAGAGCTAAAATAAAAAGGTTTTAAAAATGTGATCCAAAAAATGATTTTTTTTAAAAGATTTTATTTATTTGAGAGAGAGAGAGAGAAAGAGAGCATGTGATAAAGACAACACAAGTGGGGGGCAGGGCAGAGGGAGAAGGAGAAACAGACTCCTCGATAAACAGGGAGCCAGATGTGGGGCTGGACCCCAGGATCATGACCTGAGTTGAAGGCAGATACTTAAGTGACGGCCATGCAGGTGCCCCCCAAAAAAGAATATTTAGACAGAGACTTGAAGAAAGTATAAAGATAAGCCCTTTGCATATCTGGGAAAGCTTTTTCCGGGCACAGCAACCAGCAAGTGCAAAGATCCTTGGATGGATGTTTGCCTGATGCATCTGAAACTAGAACAAACTGGGGAAAAGGAAGTGGTAGGAGATGAGGTCGGAGAAGCAACAATAATTCACAGAGACATGGTAAGGGCTCCAGCTCACGCAATCCCTACTGCCCCCATCTCTTATATCCTACCATATACACCACATAGGCGCTGTCTGCTTGGCCCTGACAAATAGATGTTTTTCAAAAGCGCTCTGGCCCAGCAACCTTCTATGGCATTCATTTGGTTCATGAGAAAACTGAGCACCTTTGCCCTATCAAACTCAGGTAACACAGGCTGCACCTACCAAAGCTATCGCTCCTACTCTCGTCACCACCAGCTGCATCCAGCTTCTCACAGGTACTGTGTTCAAGGCAAGAGTCAAGCACCATTACCATTCCTTATACTCTCCATGGATGTAAGTCAAATCTTCCAAGAACCATCTTACCACACTTCTTTCTGCTCTTCTGACAACACCATGAAGTTCTGCAACTTAGCAAGTAGCCAAACAGGTATAAGATTTCCATTCCCCCTGCTGGCTGCTCTGAGTGGCTCTCTTGCATGAAGAGGGCACTAGAAACAAACAGTTTTGACAATTCTGTTTAAAGAAACCCTTGTTCAACAAAGTCCTTGACCAGTCATTACCTTACTCATATGATCTCGAGATGGGTGATGAACTAAGTGTTACAGAGCTGGTCTGAGAATAAGTCTTTCAAAGACCTGCATAGATGGCCTAACATAGGTGGCCCTTATTTGACATGTGGCTAGTTATTTCTCTCTCTCTCTCTTTAAAGATTTTATTATTTATTTATTTGAAAGAGAGACAGAGACATCATGAGCAGGGATAGGAGGCAGAGGGAGAAAGAGAAGCAGACCACCCACTGAGCAGGGAGCCCAATGCAGGGCTCGATCCCAGGATCCTGAGATCATAACTTGAGCCGAAGGCAGACACTTATTGGTCTGAGCCACCCAAGTGCCCCTATTTCTCTCTTTCTCTTTCCCACCCCAGCACATACCCACCCACACACACATAGTTCTAAGACATCCAAAGATTTACATGTAAAAAAATGAAACAATTAAAGTGCTAGAAAATGGATTTGTATTACAACATGGGGGTACCTCAGAAACAGTGTATTAGGTAAGTAAAAGAAACCAACTCACAAAATACCACATATTCATGATCCCATTTATATGAAAAATCCAGACAAGGAAAATCTATGGAGATAGAAAGCGGAGCAGTAGTTGACAAAACTTAGGGAGTAGTGTCCACAAATAGGCACAAGGTTCCTTTTTGGGGTGATAGAAATGTTCCAAAATTAGTTTGTAAGTGTGGTTGTACAACTCTGTCAATTTATTAAAAGTCATTGAATTATATACATAAAACAAACAGATTTTCGGCAAGTAAACTACAATAAAGCAGCTTTTAAAAAGTATTAGAAAAAATTGAAGAAGTATGCCTTCCTAAGTACGACGTAAGCACCAGAAGTTATTTTTAAAAGTTATAAATTTAACTAGACAATAATCTAAATTTTTTTTCTTTGACAAAAATTACAAAGTGTCAAGAGATAAATGACAAACTGGAAAAGAGATTGTGTAGCATTGCCTCAGTCAGGATTCAGGGCAAGAAACAGACACTATTTGAGGAATATTAAGAAGAAAGTGATTTGATGAAGTAAAGGATGTTGTAACAATGCCAGTAGAAGGTGGAGGAATAAGCTGGAGGATGGCATCTCCAGCAGTCACCCCAAAACACTGTTGCATTGTCCCACCACAGGTAGTCTGACCTCCAGAACTGCCACTTGGAACTACCAAGAGCACACACCTGTAGCTGAAACTCAGGGACCAGGGAGATAGAGTCAGGAAGCTGCAACTGTCTCTTAAAGAAACCGGGCCAGCGTATTGACCCTGGAACAGAAAGTTTACCTGTGAATCCCAGCACAAGTGCTTCTCACCACCACAGAATTGGGAATAAGGCCTGGGAATATGGGATCTAGTGCCTCTGCCACCAAAACAGCCTCTTTTCATTGAGAAGATGAGGAATAGCCAATACTGTGCATAAACCTCACATTTCCAAAATTTTACTTAACCACAAAAAGCCAAAGTGTCAGGAAAATGAACACAGATTCACTGTTCTGCTTTCATCCAAATCTCATCAAACACACCTCACTGCAATACCAATTTACCACAGAAGCACAGCTCTAAGGTAGTCTGGAAACATAGTTATTAATTTTCTAGAGTTGTAGAAAAGAAGGCATACTGGAGACAGAGGGAATAGAGGTGAGTAAACCAGACTACATTATCAACCATAAACACATATAACAACAGTCGCTCATCCTGTAGTATGTAAAGAGATCTTATAAATCAATAAGCAAGTGGTGAACATAGAACATTCTCAAGGAAGCAGTTACAGATATTTTTTAAATATGTAAAACAACACTTAATATCACTCATAATAAATAAATAAATGCAGATTGAAAATAGAGTACTCTTTACCTCTCAGATTTTAAAATATCAGCATAATTGAATTGAGGAGAGTTTATAGAAAAAGAACAGTATCTCTGGAGGGCAATTTGGCAATATCTATTAGAATTCAAAGTGCACTTATGCCATGGTTATCAATTCTAGGAATTTATACTAGATACATATAAGTGCATTTGCAAAGAAGTATGTACAAGGCTATTTACTGAAGTACTATTTGTAATACCAAATACTGAAAACAAACCTAACATCCATAAAATTAGGTTCAATAACTACTTAACATGGAATGCCTGCAAAATACACTGTCAAATAAAACAAGCAAGAAGCAGAATGATGTGTGAAGCTGGACACAACATACAAAATGGACAGATAATTTTATACATGCTTGTATATGTATAAAATACTTTTTAATAACAGTGCCTCTGTAAAGCAACTACAGGCTTGTATATCAGGGCTGGGACAGAACTTATTAATTGTATCATCATATTTGAATTTTTGATGTGAATTTATTATCTTTGTAAAAAATAGAAAATTTAAAATATAAGATGCAGGTACCCACAAAATTAGCGCAAAAAAGAAAAGCTATAGCACATTGTAAATTCTCATTATATGTTTTCTTAGTGAAGTTCTGTCAACCAACCTGGTATATTATAAGACTTGGCAGTTATTTACGCTTATGCCTCCTAGTACTGATAAGCAGTCTGTAGAGGTATTGTCTGGTAAATAAAGCATTAAGATAAAGTATAAAGTATTGTGTTCCTATTTGGGAACACTTTTTTTAAATTACACAGATAATTTATAGGCTCATTGACTGAAAATTCTAGAGATAGAACTAGATGCACCTGAGTTTGATCAGAGTTTTTGTTTCCTTTTTCTGTTGTTTTCTTGGCTCTTCTCTGTACGTCTGTTACCTTCTATATTATCTTTATTCTCAGTCCCCATTCCTTAAATTAGCTAACAGCCTGCAGCTCCAGGTAATACCGAAAAGAATTTGCCTTCCTCAGCTTGCAGGCACAAGTCCTGGACTTTAAGATGAGTGGGCTAACCCAAGTCATACATCCCTTCTTGAACCAATTAACAAAAAGAAGATATTCTACTGATTAACTTAAGCCAACCAGTGCTCATTTTCAAAATGGTGTCAGCCTAACCAAAAGCACATATCTGTTTTGCATTCCAATCCACAATGGGACTTTTTTTTTTTTTTTTTTTGTGAGGAAAGGCTAGGAAAGGAACCACAATATTCACTAATGTGTTATTTATTTTAGAATTGCTTCCAATGAAACACTTTTTTTAATGTAGGATTTTATACAAGTGATGAGCTTATTTTCCATTCTTAGAAATTTATGTAGTCACCTTCTTTATTTCCAACCTAGACCACAGCACCAAGTGAAAGATTGAGAGTTAGAGGGGAGAAGGTTTTCTCACCTGGACGATGGTGATGATAATATTACCTACTTCGTAGAGCTGCTCTAAGAATAAACTGATGCATATAAAATGCTAGACTAATTCCTGGTATATTACAACTGCTGAAAAATAGCTATCAATATCTTCTTTTTTTTTTATTTTTTTTTAAAGATTTTATTTATTTATTTATTTATTAGGAAAGAGAGAGTGAGAGAGAACATGAGAAGGGAGAAGGTCAGAGTGAGAAGCGGACTCCCCATGGAGCTGGGAGCCCGATGTGGGACTCGATCCCGGGACTCCGGGATCATGACCTGAGCCGAAGGCAGCCGCTCAACCAACTGCGCCACCCAGGCGCCCCAGCTATCAATATCTTCTTAAAGATGATTATTCCTCCACAAAAATGGCAGAAATATTAGGCTTATCTGACTTATCTAACAAAGATTTTAAAGCATCCCTGACAAAGATGCTTCAATAAGCAATAACACACTTGAGACAAGTGAAAGAAATAGAAAATTTCAGCAAAAAAAGCCTGTAAGATATAAAAAAAGACCCAAATAAAAATCTTAGAACTAAAAAAAAAAAAAATACAAAAATTGAAGTAAAAAAATTAATGGATGGGCTTAACAGCAGAATGGTTGGGCACAAAGGGAAGACACTTAACTGGAAGATAAAACAATACAAATCAATCAGTCTTAACAACAGAGAGACAATAAGCTAAAAAATAAAAGTGAACAGAGCCTCTGGGTCCTGTGGGCTTATAAGAAAAACTGTAACATGTCATCAGAGTGTAGGAAGGAGAGAAGAAAGAGGTTAGGATTAAAAAAGTTCCAGGGGAAATAATGCATGAAAATTTCCCAAATTTAGTAAGGGAAATAAATTGACAGAATTAAGAATCTGAGAATATTCGCAATGAAATGAACTCAAAGAAGTCCATGGCAAGATACATTACAATTATACTTCTGAAAACTAAAGACCAAGAGAAAATGTTGAAAGCAGCAAGAAAACAAACATTTCCTATAGGAGAAAAACAATGAATGGCAGCAAATTTCTCACCAGAAAATAGAAGCTAAAGGAAAGGGGCACAGCATTTTTCAAGTGCTAAAAGAAAAGAACAATCAATTTATAATCCTATATCCAGTGACAATATCCTTTAAGAAAGAAGGGAAATCAGGACATCTTTAGATGAAGTTAAAGTAAGCGAATTTGTGACAAGTAAATCTACCCTAAATTAATGGCTAAAGGAAGTGATCTAAACAGTAATAGAATAATAAATGGAGGAAGCTTATAAAATCTGAAAGGAAGAAACAAATGATAAGCAATAAGAGTGAATGCAGTAGACTTTTCCTCTCCTCTTAAATTTCTTTATAGTATGTTTGACATGAACCACACTTATTATAAGACGTTATTCTAAAAATATGTAAAAGAAAATTTTAAGGTCATTATATTATAAATGAGTGAAGGTAAAGGTACAAATGGTAAGGTTTCTATGCTTCAATTAAACCGGTAAAATGATGACACCAGTATACTGCGATAAATGATGTATTCATAATGTAATATCCAGAGCAACCCCTAGAATACCATACAAAGAGGTAAATTCAAAAACACTACAATCAAAAGGGACTTCTAAAAAAATGTTAAAGTAACTCTTAGGAAAGCATTAAAAAGCAGAAAAAATAGAACAAACAGAAAACAAAAATTTAAATGACAGATTTAGCCCTAATTTGTAAATAAATGCATGACATTTTAAAAGTCTAAATATACCAGTTAAAAGACAGATTATCGGAGTGGATTATATACTATATTGCTAGTTGGGATGCAAATGGCATCTGTCAAAATAGTTTGACAGTTTCTTTAAAAGCTAAGTATATAATTTTCAGAAGACCCATAAAATTCACTGCTGCACATTTATCCCAGAGAAATGAAGATCTATGTACATACACAAACAAATCTGTACATAACTGATTGTAGTGACTCAGAATTGGAAACTATACTAGAAACCTTCCAGATGTCCTTCAATGGGTGAATGGTTAAACAAACTGTGGTACATCCATAACAGTGGAATACTGCTCAGCAATAAAAAGGGGGAAGCTATGGATACAGGCAAAAACTTGGAATAATCCTCAGAAAAATATGCTGAGTTTAAAAAAGCCAGTTCCAAAAGATACATATGGCATGATTTTATACATATAACATTCTTAAAATGAATAAGATAGAGCAGATTAGTGGTTGCCTATAGTTAAAGGAGTCGGGGTTGAGCTGTGAAGAGACAATATGTAAGATCTTATGATGATGGAAATGTTATGTATCTTGACGATGTCAATATCAGTATCCTGGCTATGGTATAGTATTACAGTTTTATAAGATGTTACCACTCTTGGATTTTTGCAAATCTGACAGATGAGAAGGGGCATTTCAGAATAGTTTAAATTTGTATTTCTTTTATTAGCTGTGGAGCTGAGAAGTTTATAATATGCCTGATAATTTCTTAAAAAAATATTTCTTCTTGGATGCTCTATTCATATTCTTTGCCCATTTTCTTAAAGAGGTGTGGTCTTTTTCTTCTTTGATTTGTAGATACTCATGGTATATGATATAAATGAAAACATGTTTTTAAAAAATTTTAATTTGTCCTTTGATTTTGCTGTCTTTTTTTGTTATTCACAATGAGAAAGTATTTAAATGTAGTCAAATTGAATAATTTCTCAATTATTGTAATTATTAGGAAATAATTAGGAGTAATTAGGAAATATTAGGAGTAATTATTAGGAAATATTTTCTGTACTCAAGTTACAAAAGAATTTATCTATACTTCTACTAGCTCATGTGAGGTTTTCATTTTATTATGTTTTTTTTCCCCCAAATTTATTTTAATTTTTCAGTGTTACAAGATTGATTGTTCATGCACCACACCCAGTGCTCCATGCAGTACGTGCCCCTCTCGATACCCACCACCAGGCTCACCCCCCCACCCCCTCCCCTCCAAAACCCTCAGTTTGTTGCTCAGAGTCCACAGTCTCTCCTGGTTCAACACCCCCTCCGATTTCAACTCTGATCTGTGGTGGAATTCATCCCAGTGTGAAAGTGAGGTCCAGATATGATTTTATCTTTTCTTAAATAGCTAACCAGTTAAACCATCAATTGTAGGCAATCTCAGTTTTCATGGTTCAAATATACATCGATTTCAATTACCACAGTTTAGTTAAATAACATTATTCCTCAATAACATAGTTCAAATTTCACTTATCACATTATATTAGCTGTGAATAATTACATACAGTAAAACTTTGCTGCTAACTTTTCAGATTGTAAAAGACTACATAAACAACAGATGCACATCGTGATCAGTGACAAACCATGCTCCTTCTTTTCAAAGACTATGGATAATAAGGTCACTGGACATCTATTATTCTGTGTATGCACAGACAGTAAAGCATGTAGTTGTGTTACCTTCTTATCTTCCAGTGATAAATACATGTGGCACTTTATGAAAATGGACAATGAGGAGAGAATTATTTAACAGAAGATAAAAGTGTGGTAAAGAAATAAATATGATGGAGGAAGGACCAAGATGCCAGAGGAGTAGGAGACCTAAATTTCATCTGGTCCCAGGAATTCAGCTAGATAGTTAGCAAACCATTCTGAACACCTACAAACTTAAGAGGAGATCCAAGAAAAGAATAGCAGCAATTGTATGAACAGAAAAGCGACCACTTTCTGGAAGGTAGGACATGTGGAGAAGTGAATCGGAGGTCATATTTGGGAAGATAGATCACCGAGGGGGGAGGGAGCCTGCGTCAGCCGGCTACCAGCAAGTGATAGAGCAACAGGCACAAAATCAGAACTTTTAGAAGTCTGCTTCACTGAGGGACATCACTGCAGTGGCTAAGCGGGGAGTGGAACCCTCACTGGGACAGTGTGGTCTCAGAACCTTTGAGATCATGAAAAACTGGAGGTGCCTGAGTGTGGCAGAGCTCCCAGGTATCAGAGTGCAGAAGCTAGCCGCAAAGACTGAGCTGAGGAGTGGGCTCTCAGGTCAGGATTGCCATAAAACTGTTATCTGCAGCACAGTCAAGCCACTACTCTTCGAGCGGGGACCCAACAAGCTGCAGATCTGGGGAGACTCCCCTTCCTCCCCCAGGGGGAGCAGCATGGAAGTGCACCGCAGGATTTAGAGACTCCAAACGGGGTCATGTCCCAAAGATAGAAACACACGGTCACAGGCTGAGTGAGCAGAGTGCGCCTGGAGACCCAGAAGACAGGAGTGACTGACTGCTTTCTCTCAGGGCTCACTAAGGAGTGGGGCCCTGAGTTCTCAGCTCCTCCAGGGCCAGAGATTGGGAGGCTGCTGTTTTCATTCCCGTCCTCTAAAGCTGCCTAGAAAGCCTTGAGAACAAAAGCTCCCAAGAGCAAACCCAAGCAGATTACTTAGCCTGGCCCCTGGCAAGGGTGGTGCAATTACACCTCCGTCAAAGACATTTGAGAATCACTGCAACAGGCCCCTCCCCATGAAGATCAGCAAGAACATCCAGCCAAGACCAAGTTTACTGATCAATGAGAACTACAAAACTCCAGTGCTAGGAAGGTACAGCACATAGAATTCATGGCTTTTTCTCCATGATTCCTTAGTCTTTCAGAGTTAATTTTTAAAAATTTCTTAATTTTTTCTTTTTCTATTTTTTGAATTCTTCTTCTTTCCTTTTTCAACCAACAACTTATCAATTCCTTTTTTAAAATCTTTTTTTAATTTTCAAATTTACAGTCATATTCTATCCCTTCATCATAGTTACCCTTATTTTTGTATATATAAAAGTTTTCCTTTCTTTAAAATTTTGGGAGGCAGTTTCTTCTAACAGACCAAAATACACTGAAAATCTAGTGTGTGGGTCTGTTCTATTCACCAGCCTGTTCATATTCTTTTTTTTTTTTTTTTTGTCCCTTTCTTTTCTCCCAAATTTCTAATCTCTTCTAATTTGTTTAGTATATATTTTATGAGGTCATTGTTACCCTTTTAGAATTTTGTCCTCTCTAGGGCAGGGGGTTATGGAGGGGTGGGGAAGAGAAATGAAACAAGATGGGATGGGGAAGGAGACAAACCATAAGAGACTCCTAAACTCATGAAACAAACCAAGGGTTGCTGGGAGGTAGGGGGGGTAGGGATATGGACATTGGGGAGGGTATGCCTGATGATTCACAGACATGTACCCTGGGGTAAATAATACAGTATATGTTAATAAAAATATTAAAAAAAAAAAAAGAATTTTGTCCTCTCATTCATCTATTCTTCTCTGGACAAAATGACAAAACAGAAAAACTCATCTCAAAAAAAAAAGAACAAGAGGCAGTACTGACTGCCAGGGACCTAATCAATATGGACATTAGTAAGATGCTGGAACTAGAGTTCAGAATGACAATTATAAAGATACTAGCTGGGCTTGAAAAAAGCATAGAAGGTACTAGAGAATCCCTTTATGGAGAAATAAAAGAACTAAAATCTAACCAAGTTAAAATCAAAAAGGCTATTAATGAGGTACAATAAAAAATGGAGGCTCTGACTGCTAGAATAAAGGCAGAAGAGAGAGTTAGTGAGATAGAAGACCAAATGATGGAGAATAAAGAAGTTGAGAAAAAGAGAGGTAAACAACTACTGGATCACTAGGGGAGAATTTGAGAGATAAGTGATACTATAAAATGAAACAATATTAGAATAATTGGGATTCCAGAAGAAGAAGAAAGAGAGAGAGAGGCAGAAGGTATATTGGAGGAAATTATAGCAGAGAATTTCCCTAATTTGGTGAAGGGAACAAGCATCAAAATCCAGGAGGCACAGAGAACCCTCTGAAAATCAATAAAAATAGATCAACACCCCATCATCTAATATCAAATTTACAAGTCTCAAAGACAAACAGAAAATCCTGAAACCAGCAGGGGACCAGGTCTGTACCTACAATGGTAGAAACATTAGTTTGGCAGCAGACCTATCCATAGAAACCTGGCAGGCCAGAAAGGACTAAATGAGAAAAATATGCAGCAAAGAATACTATATCCAACGAGGCTGTCATTGAAAATGGAAGGAGAGATAAAAAGCTTCTAGGACAAACAAAAACTAAAAGAATTTGAGAATACCAAACCAGCCCTACAGGAAATATTGAAAGGGGTCCTCTAAGCGAAGAGAGGGCCTAAAAGTAAAGAGACCAGAAAGGAGCAGAGACAAAATACAGTAACAGTCACCTGTAACAGTAACAAAATACAGTAACAGTCACAGTAACAGTCAACAGACAATACAATGGCACTAAATTCAGTCTTTTGAGTATTTACCCTGAATTTCAGTGGGCTAAATGTGCTAATCAAAAGACACAAGGTATCAGATTGGATAAAAAGGCAAGATCCATCGAAATGCTGTCTGTAAGAGAAACATTTTATATCCAAAGACACCTCCAGATTTAAAGTGAGGGATAGAAAACCATTTACCATCCTAATAGACATCAAAAGAATGCTGGGGTGGCAATCCTTATATCAGACAAATTATATTTTAAACCAAAGACTAGAATAAGAGATGAGGAAGGACACTCCCATCATACTAAAGGGTCTATACAACAAGAAGATCTAACAATTGTAAATATTTTTGCCCCTAACATGGAAGCAGCCAATTATATAAGGCAATTAATACCAAACTCAAAGAAACACATTGACAATAATACAGTAATAGTAGGGGACTTCAAAACCCCCCTCACTGAAATGAACAGATCATCTAAGCAGAAAATCAACAAGGAAATAAAGGCTTTAAATGACACCGTGGACCAGATGGACTTCACAGGTATATTCAGAACATTCCATCCCAAAGCAACAGAATACACATTCTTCTCAAGTGCACATGGAACATTCTCTAGAATAGATCACATCCTGGGTCACAAATCAGGTCTCAACCAGTATCAAAAGACTGAGATCATTCCCTGCATATTTTCAGACCACAGTGCTTTGAAACTAGAACTCAATCACAAAAGGAAAGTTAGAAAGAACTCAAATACGTGGAGGCCAAACTGCATCCTACTAAAGAATGAATGGGTCAACCAGGAAATTAAAAAATAATTTAGGGGTGCCTGGGTAGCTCAGTGGGTTAAGTCTCTGCCTTCGGCTCAGGTCATGATCTCAGGGTCCTGGGATTGAGCCCTGCATCAGGCTCTCTGCTCAGCAGGGAGACTGCTTCCCCCTGTCTCTCTGCCTGCCTCTCTGCCTACCTGGGATCTCTCTCTCTCTGTCAAATAAATAAGTAAAATCTTTATAGAAATAAGATACTTTCATTCCCAGTGTTTCTAATGTTTTAAACTAGACTGTGCTAATAAACATTACTTTTATTGTTTTTAACTCTTTCTACACATTTATAATCCATATTAAAGGAAGTTCTGGTGCTTTGACAAAAATGTTAAAAGGCCATAGAACAATTATAATTTTCCCAGTAACTAATATGATTGTTTTACATGATGTCAGCTTTCGTAGTCATTTATTGTTGTTGTTCCTGTTACACCATGCAAATTGTGAACCACCTGTAATAAAAAGGTGGGTCCATATTTTCCCTAGGGATTTGGAAAGCCCTTATATCAAACACTATATTTCTGCATATACTTTGGTCTATTATTGAAATTCCTATTCTGTTCCGTTTGATCTTTCTCTTCATGCATCAACACACATTTTAAATTATAGAAGCAAGCTCACTGGCATTGTTATTTCTTTCCCAAGGTTTTTCTGGCTATCTTTTATAAACAATCTTGCTTCAGAATATAGAAACATTAAAAAAAATACAGAAGCACTTTTATTTCTTCCTTTTAGTCTACATGTCTTTTAATTCCTCTCCTGGCCTTATTATAATGGCTAGGACTTTCAGTACAATGTTACATTGAATTGATGAGAGTAAGCATCCTTGCTTTGTTTTCACTATTAGGGGGAAGACATTCCAACTTATAAAAGGATAGCAAATGTCTCAAAGGCAAGTGTAAGAAATTAACCTCCAGAAGCTACTATAGTTAGTGGGAATAAGAGATTGGAGGAGAAATGCATTTATTTTCAAAACAAAAGCTGTTTCTGTTCAGATCAGAGATTGAGGTTTTTTTTTTTTTTCATAATTCCTACTGAGTTAATAAACCCTAAAAACCAAGGTCTTGGATAGCAATAAAAGTTTATTTTGGTTTCAACAACCACTGAAGTCATTCTGAGATTCTAGCTGCACCAAATCTCACTGAAGCAGGTTGCCATTCATCCATTTAGATGAAGGGATGTAGAAAAACGTATTTCTTCTGCATCACCTGATAACAAATGCATTTTCAGTACCTTTGTATTTACCTAAATTCAAAGTTGCATTTAGTTCCTGTTAACCTGTTGGTGTTCAATCAATTCTTTATAATTTTCAGATAAGTTTTAGAAATGCTGATTTTGAGAATTGAATTTATCCCTTTTTATTTTTAGCTATGGGCATGATATTGATTCAACCATGAAATTAATTTGCTTTACTTGAGGAAAATAGTATAAGTCTGCAAAGTCATCATAACAATTTCAACATTGTGGATTTTGGTCTAAGTATTGTACAGCCCAGTTTATCAAATGTGAAAAAAATACCTAAGAACTGAGATATATGGTTATCTTTATTGCCTGGATATTAAAGTCTCTGCCTATTAGATTAAGATTGATTGGGGTGCACAGAAGTATGCAAGGAAATTCCATTTTGACTTGCTAAGCCATGCAAACCAGGGAAATGGCTCCTCCCAGGACTCTCATTTCAGGGACCACTTTGCAAGTGCAAGAGAGCTTGCCAGACAGCTGTTCCTGAAAGCTAAGTTTTTATTTTACTGTTTCCTATTTTTGTTTTGTGGAAATATCTCTTAGACAATCAAATATTTTTCCTGGAATTTTTTTCTTTGCCCCTGTCAGACACAAAAGCCAAAAAAAAATTCTATTTTTTTGCTTCACAGAATCTATATGTAGATGGCTAAATGGCAGCACTGAACTACATGAAAAAACAAAACCAAACAGCATAATTAGTTTATGAGATAAAGAAGGAAAGAAAGAAAATGAGAAAGAAAAAATAAATCTATGTATGTCTCATATAGTTGGTCATTATTTAACTTGAAGACGCTATTAAAAATTCAAAAATTTATTTATTTGTTTGTTTATTTGTATTTTTAAAGCTTTGATTAAATTTCAGTTAGCTAACATACAGTGTTATATTAGTTTCAGGTATACAGCATAGTGATTCAAAATTCCTTACATCAGCACAAATACACTCCTTAATCCCTGTCACCTATTTTACCCATTCCCCCAGCGCTCTCCCCTCTGGTAACCATCAGTTTGTTCTCCATAATTTAGACTCTGTTTCTTGATTTGTCTCTCTCTTTCACTCTTTTTTCTCCCTTTGTTTGTTTTGTTTCTTTCTCAAGTTTTTATTTAAATTCCAGTTAGTTAATGTACAGTGTGATATTAGTTTCAGGAGTAGGATTTGGTGATTAGTCACTTACATATAACACCCGTGCCCGTCACAAGTGCTCTTCTTAATACCCGTCACCCATTTAACCTATTCCTCCAACCATTCCTTCCAGCAACCCTGTTTTTTCTCTATCGTTAATTGTCCGTTTTCTGGGGGCACCTGGGTGATTCAGTGGGTTAAAGTCCCTGCCTTGGGCTCAGGTCATGATCTCAGGGTCCTGGGATTGAGACCTACATTGGGCTCTCTGCTCAGCAGTGAGCCTGCTTCTCAGCCTACTTGTGATCTCTCTCTCTCTCTCTCTCTCTATGTCAAATACATAAATAAAATCTTAAAAAAAAATAGTCTGTTTTCTGGTTTGCCTCTCTTTCCCCCTCACCATGTTCATTTGTTTTGTTTCTTAAATTTTACACATGAATGAAATCATATGGTATTTGTCTTTCTCTGACTGCCTTAGTTTGCTTAGCATTATAATCTCTAGTTCCATCCATTGTCATTGCAGATGATGAGATTGCATTCTTTTTCTTTTTACGGCTAAATACTATTAATACTATTCCATTTGTGTGTGTGTGTATGTGTGTGTGTCTGTGTGTGTGTGTATGTATCTCACATCTTCTTTGTCCATTCATCTAGTCATGAACACTTGGCCTGCTTCCAAAATTTGGTTATCATAAATAATGTTGCTATAAACATAGGGGTGCATGTGTTCCTTTGAAATAATGTTTTATCAACATGGATGGAACTGGAGGATATTATGCTAAGTGAAATAAGTCACTCAGAGAAAGACATTATACAGTTTCACTCATATGTGAAATATAAGAAATACCACAGAGGATCATAGGGAAAGGGAGCAAAAACTGAATGGGAAAAAATCAGAGAGGGAGACAAACTGAGAGATTCTTTTTTTTAAAGATTTTATTTATGTATTTATGTATTTGAGAGAGAAAGAGAACACAAGCAGGTGGAGGAGAAGAGGGAGAGGGAAAAGCAGACTTCCTCCTTAGCAGGGAGTCCAATGGCTCCATCCCAGGACCCTGAGATCATGACCTGAGCCGAAGGCAGATGCTTAACCAACTGAGTCACCCAGGTGCCCCACCATGAGAGACTTTTGACTCTAGGAAACAAACTGAGGGTTGTGGGAAGAGAGGTGGTAGGGGGATGGGTTAGGACTAGGTGATGGGCATTAAGGAGGGCACGTTATGGGATGAGCACTGGGTGTTATATGCAGGTAATGAATCACTGAACATGACTTCAAAAACTAATGATGTACTATATGTTGGCTATTGAATTAAAAAAAAAAAGAAATAATGTTTTTTTTTATTTTTTGTGTAGGTACCCATGGTGCAATTCCTGGATTATAGGGTAGATTTATTTTTACCTTTTTGGGAATCTCTATACTGTTTTTCAGAGTGGCTGCACCAGTTTGCATTCCCATCAGCAGTGCATGAGGGTTCCTTTTTCTCCACATCCTCACGAACACCTGTTGTTTCTTGTGTGGTTGATTTTAGTTCTTCTGACAGGTGTGAGGGGATATGCCATTGTAGTTTTGATTTGTGTTTCCCTGATGATAAGTGATAATGAACATATTTTCATGTATTTGTTGTCCAACTGTAAGTCTTTGGAGAAATGTCTTCTCATGTCTTCTGCCCATTTTTAAATTGGATTGTTTGTTTTTTGGGTGTTGAGTTTTATAAATTACTTATAAATTTTGGATACTAACCATCTTTAGATATCTCACTTGCACATATCTTCTTCCATTCCTTAGGTTGCCTTTTAGTTTTATTGATTGTTTCCTTCACTGTGCAGAAGCTTTTTATTTTGTCATAGTGCCAGTAGTTTATTTTTGCTTTTGTTGCACTTGGCTCAGGTCACCTATGTAGAAAGAAGTTGCTACAGCCGATAGCAGAGAAGTTACTGCCTGTGTTCTCTTCTAGAATTTTTATGGTTTCAGGTCTCAAACTTGGGCCTTTTATTCCATTTTGAATTTATTTTTGTGTGTGGTATAAGAAAGTGGCCCAGTTTCTTTTCTTTTTCTTTTTTTTTTTTTTTTTTTGCATGTTGCTTTCCATTTTTCCCAGGAGAAAGAAATCCAAAGATATCACCAAAAAATATCAGTAAACGATGAAAGAAAGAAAAGAAAGGATCAGAAAATCTTCAGAAACAACCACGAAACAAATAATATATGTGCTGCCGAAGTGAGCACACCACGAAACAAATAATAAAATGACAATAAATAAATATCTATCAATAATTACTTTGAATGTAAATGGACTAAATATTCCAATAAAAAGACATAGGGTGTCAGAATGGATAAAAAAGGAAGACCCATTTATATGCTGTTTACAAAGTGACTCATTTTAGACCTAAAGGCACCTGCAGATTGCAAGTGAGGGGATGGAGAAACATCTATCTTGCAAATGCATGTCAAAAGAAATCTGGAGCAGCAATACTTATATCAGACAAAGTAGACTTATAACAAAGAGTATATCAAGAGACAAAGAAGGACACTATATAATAATAAAGGGGACAATCCAACAAGTAGATATAACAATTGCAAATATTTTTGTACCCAACATAGGAGCACCCAAATACATAAAAGAGTTAATAACAAACATAAAGGAACCAATCAGTAATAATACAATAGTAGAGGACTTTACTTTTTTAAAAGATTTTATTTATTTACATGAGAGAGATTATGAGTGGGGGAGGGGGGGGAGGGAGAGGGACAAGCAGACTCCCCAGTGAGTGAGGAGACCAATGTGGGACTCAATCCCAGGATCCTGAGATCATGATCTGAGCTGAAGTCAAAACACTTAACTTACTGAGACACCCAGGTGCCCCAGTAGAGGACTTTAACACCCCACTTATATCGATGGACATATCCTCTAAACAGAAAATCAAGAAGGATACAATAGCTTTGAATAACACACTGTAACAGATGGATTTAACAGATATTTTTAGAGCATTTGATCCTAAAACAGCATAATACACATTCTTTTCAAGACACAAACATTCTCCAGTTATATCACATATTAGGCCACAAAACAAGCTCAACAAACTGAAGATCGAAGTGATGGAGCATGCATTTTCTCTGACCAGAACACAGTGAAACTAGAAGTAAACCGCAAGAAAAAGCCTGGAAAGACTATAAGTGCATAGAGGTTAAATAACATGTTACTGAACAATGAACAAGTCAACCAGGAAATAAAAGAAGAAATTTTAAAAAAAGTACATAGAAACAAATATTCAAAAATTTTAAATCTTAATAGGTGGCCACCTTTGCAAAAATATTTTTTCTTTGTGCTTTTTTTCAAATTTTAAAAAATTTAAAATTTTCAAAAATTTTGAAAGTTTTGAAAGTTTCAAAAAAAATTTGAAAGTTTTGTAAGTTTCAAAAAAAAAAATTTTTTTTTTGAAGTTCCAGTATGGTTAACATGTATTCTGTCCTTCTATAATAAATTCTTACTTTGGATTGTGATGGTAGAAAATATAACTATGTGTTGGTAAAACATATACACACGCACAACAGGAACAACAAAGAAGCAGTCTCTTATATATACAATGCCTTAAACTGTTAGATATATGTTCCAATCTGAGGCTCTAAATATATGGATGCTTGGATAATTAACATTTTTCTCAATTATCTTATTTTAAAAAGAATACAATTTTGTGTCTACATAATTCTATACTGTAGGAAGAAAAATAGTTTATGTTAGGATTTTTAAAAATCTGTATATCAACTTTGGAGCCTGTCTTTTGAAAGTATCCCTTTAAATAAAATAGAAACCCCTGATGTCTGGGAAATTACTTATGAGGGCAAGGGGAAAGGAGGCTCCTGGGAGTTGCTGATGAATATTCCTCATCAAGACTACACTCTTAAAAAAAACCAAAAAAACAAAAAAACACTACACTCCTAATTTGAAAGTTGCTAAAAAGAAATCTATTGGAAGAACATTTCCACCCACATCCTCAGAATTTCTTTAAAATTTTTTTAAAGATTTATTTATTTGAGAGAGAGAGAGAGAGAGAGGGCACCCGTGAGTGGAGGGAGGAGCAGAGCGGAAGAATCCAAGCAGACTCCTTGCTGAGTGGGGAGCCCCATGCAGGGCTTGATCTCACAGCCCACGAAATCATGACCTGAGCCGAAACCAGTCAGACACTTAACCCACTGAGCCATCTAGGTGCCCCAAGTGCTCAGACTTTTAAATGGGGTTAATGTGAGGAAATGTGAAAGGGGGTCTTCCAGATAAAATAGAAAATAGAGGAACTCCTTTAGGAAAAGGTACCATATATCATGGAAAGTTCAACAGAAGATGGAACATAAGAGAAATCTCTTCCTTTCTCTACACACCTGTAGCATTATAACAAAGGCGTTCCGTGTAGGATTTCATTTGAGAAAAGGGAATTTCAGCAACTATGTTTGGGAAACTGTCAGATTTATAGTCTTTTTCAACTATAAAATATGTGAGAGCAGAATGTTTATTGTATTATTATGTGTTGTAGTGAAATATATTATGCCCTTGGGCAAAACTTCATGATTATCAGAATAGTAGGAACATATCCATGCTCATCTCCTAGGCTTTTCAAAAAGTTAGATATACATGTCCTCTTCAACAGCTCTTGTCAAGCTTCAGTTTCTCTGCCTGAGAAGTATCTGGCTTTGTCAATGGCCCAGCAGTTTGCCAACGGGAAATTACCCTTTGGGATGAGCTGCTCCTTTATTCATATTATCAAGGCTATATCACTGTGCAAATCTTATAGGAACATTATTTCAGTGGCAAAGAATCTGCAGGAAGATGAGAAATTAGGCAAACAAGAGTGTTACTATTATAATTTTTAAAGCCCACAGAAAAGGAAAAAGACTAACCAAGAAAATGCCATCATGTTTTTCTTCAAGACTAAAGGGAAGTTTGATGTCTGACCCTCTTAACTCAGGTAAAGCAACAAGTGGTCAATAGTTGTCAGTATGAAGGGAAAAACTCAGCAACAGTGTTAATCTATTTTAATGGATACCTTCCATTTCCTTTTTCACTCAGGCATGGTTTCTGTCTTTTGTAGGAGGAAAGTTCATAATCCACGGACTGATACATTATGAAATTCTGCCTGTCAGACTTTCTGTGGAAACAGGGTCTGCCAGTCTTGCTTGTGGTTTTATGGTCACATAGAATCTTCTGCAGAAACCCACTCTTCACTCTATTAATGACAAATTCTAACACGTATTATTTTCCTGTCAAACTTTTCATTCCCCTCATGACTGTTTAACAAATACCTCTAAACTGAAATGTGAAGGTTTAAAGTTTATCCTCTATTTTTTCCACCTTCTAGTATCCCTCTCCCGTAAGTATTCAGATTCCTTTATGAGGTGGGTATTCTGATCCTAGAATTACATTCTATTGTTCCATCTTCTCCTAGACATTTTAAAGTTTCTGTGCTTTCTATCTCCGTGTTTAAAATCTCATTATCCTTTTCTTTCACAACTCTGAGTATGATGTCCTAAGTGACATCCTTCTAATAGTAGTTAATTTTTTGTTAAGCATTAATGTCTTCATCTTCCCAGGTTCCTTTTTCCCTAAAATATTGACTCTAATTATGTGAGTGATAGGCTCAGAGCATTCAGATGGAAAAATATTTTTAACATATACAACTCTCAGGGTGCCTGGATGGCTCAGTTGATTAAACATCTGCCTTTGGCTCAGGTCATGATCTCAGGGTCCTGGGATAGGGGCCTGGGATGGAAGCCTGTGTCATGCTCCCTGCTGAATATGGAGTCTGCTTCACCTTCTCCCTCTGCCCCTCCTCCCTGCTTGTGCTCTCTCTCTCTCTGTCTCTTCCCCCTCTCTCTCAAGTAAATAAAATCTTAAAAATTTATATAAACAAAGAAACATACAACTCTGAAAAATTCACTTATTTACAAATGCTTTAATGGATCTTACTACGATTATGTTTGAGTTTTACTTTATTAGAATCTATCATGGTGGATTAATCTTTCTTCTAAATTATGTCTAATCACTTGTAGAGTGTCTCTGCACAAATTAAAGGAGTTATTTGGTAAATATCCAACTTATATAATGACTATAAAATATTGATTTGGGTGACTTCCTTCCCCAAATGGACTCTTGTCCAAAATTATCCAATTTGGTTATCCTCAGAAATTTTTCATACAAAATTCTAGTGTTTTCTTCACTTTAGTATTATAAAAATCTAGTTTATGTAATTTTGTTACATTTTCTCTGGAGCTTAGGTGACTATATTTTTGGTAAGATATCATTATAGGAATGACATCAGAAAAGTAATAAGCCAACTGAAATATTTCCAGGTTTCCATAGACAAGATATATTACCTGTGTTAATACACAGGCAGATGGGCTTGGCCTAAACTCCCCAAATCCACCCTAGAAAGAGGGGTTATTGCTTACTTAGTCTTTCTCAATTCTCATGGAAGACTACTGGTAACAATTGTTGGCATAAAAATCACCAAAAAGAAAAAGTCCAGTCTAGAAGTGTGATTTCATCAGGGATTTACATATATAACAAAGTCAAAACTTATTTCTTACTATTTACTGACATCCATGAGTTTATTTTGTCCAAGTAGTTAAAAAAAAAAAAAACAGTTAAAAACTTGCTAGAGCGCGCCTGGGTTGCTCAGTTGGTTAAGCAACTGCCTTCGGCTCGGGTCATGATCCCGGAGTCCTGGGATCGAGTCCCGCATCGGGCTCCCGGCTCCACGGGAAGTCTGCTTCTCCCTCTGATTTTCTCCCCTCATGCTCTCTCTCACTGTCTCTATCTCAAATAAATAAATAAAATCTTAAAAAAAAAAAACTTGCTAGAAGTCAAATCTCCTTTAGGAAATTCATTTTGAAATATAAGTTTGTTATGTTTGCCAGGGAAACTAATTTATAGTATTTACAAGTTAATTCATCTTAAATGTGTTGTGTATGCTATCACTTCAGAGGTAAATTGAGAATAAATAAAACCAAATACCTAACTACTTCAACTATTCATCTTTGGGTAATTTCTTCTCTAGTCTCTGACTGAAACATAATTAATTTGCATATTTCCTCTCAGTCTGTTGATTAAGGGACCTAATACTCTCACAAAGTAATTTACTTAACATGAGCAATTATGTACATCTCAAGCATCCCCATTCACAATACATGTTCTGGGACTTCTGAAAAGATGACTTCATTTCATGTTAATTAGATTGAAATTAAAAATCCCACCAGAAACATAAGGTCATGTTCTCAAGATTCACCTCATTGCCTCTCTCTGAGTAAATATATGAGATTTACCATGCTTCTATAGGCAGCAATGAAACTTTTAAACAAACTAATCTTAGTACCTAGGATTTTGTCTGGAAAAATATTAGACTATTTTGGAGGACTCAGTAAAGTTTTAATCATCTTGGGAGGCCTAATGTGAATAGGACTTGGTCGTGTGTGTGCGCGTCTGTGTGTCTTTGTGTCTGTACACCTGTGATTTACTGCTTCATCAAAAAATACCAAAGATCATTATGTTGCTTTGTAGGAGGTTAGATGAAAAGCAGCTCAGCCCGCCTCCTGCAGGGGAGAGTGATCTCTTTGAAGGTTTTTATAGTGGTCGCCCTTCTGTTATTATGTACCAATTTATGTCTCTTATCTTTGGTACCACCATGTCATTTACACTGTAATTAAGATTTACAGGTTATTTAGTGGGATTGTTTTGGTTTGTGTACAATGAGGTTTTTCTATGGTTTTGTTTTGGAGGGGTTTTTTTGGTAATTTTTTTAAGGATTTATTGATATTGATCTGAGTTGAGTCCTATCCTTATCAAAATTCCTTAGGATAACAAAATGACATCCTTATTTCATTTTGCATTCCTCTTATTTAATTTGGACTCAGTGGCCCTTGAAAATAAACAAACACGGGACGCCTGAGTGGCTCAGTTGGCAGCTGCCTTTGGCTCAGGTCATGATCCCAGTGTCTTGGGATCGAGTCCCGCATCGGGCTCCTTGCTCCGCAGGGAGCCTGCTCCTCTCTCTGCCTCTGCCTGCCTCTCTGCCTGTTTGTGTTCTCTCTCTGTTAAATAAATAAATAAAATCTTTAAAAAAGTAAAAAAATAAACACAATGCTTTTAAGTTTTCTCCATTTCTTTGTATTATCCTTAGCCTTGAATTCATCCCAAATTTTGCATTTGACTTGTTCTTTTTTTTTTTAAGATTTATTTATTAATTTGAGAGAGAAAAAGAGAGAGAGAGGAGCAGAGGGAGAGGGAGAGAAAGAATCCTAAGCAGACTCCCCACTGAGTGTGGAGCCCGATATGGGGCTCAATCTCACAACTCTGAGTTCATGGCCTGAGCCAAAACCAAGAGTTGGATGCTTAACTGACTTGGGCATCCAGGCGCTATCCAGGCCATCCAACTAAATCTGTTGAGTAGTCTTTAAAGTATTTTTGCATTTTGGGGTTAGAAAGACCCTGAGGGCTGGATGAGGGCCACTTCTTATATCCTGGGTCACAGAATTCCAGCTGACCTGCACTTTGGTACATAAAAAGTGTATAGCAGGAAGATTTCTAGATCTCCAGATATTTCTTTAACCTCTGAACTAACTCACCATAGCCATCTATAATGAACTCAGTTTACGATTTTAATTAACATGCCAAAGCCAATGTACTGAATTAAGCACAGAGCCTTTTGGGGATATGATATAAAGGCATAACTTTATGATATAAAGGCATAACTCTTTGGGTATATCTTAGGGTCATGTTGTAAACTTACCAGATTTGTCATTATGGCCATGTCAGAAATCCCAAAGTGAGATCTCTATGATGAGTTGCCTGTACTCTGAACATACTCAAAGGAAAATTATTTACTCCTTTGGGATGTTTCTGGAGACTTTCTTGCACTTTACCATAAGGTAACCACAATAATTACTACAATTTTGTTGTTTCTTTTCTGTGGCTGCCATACTTTACTTTTCTAATACTGCCAGAAATAGAATTTGGACTTTTATTTCTTGCCTTGATGAGCTTGGCTTTAAAGCAAATTCAGGGAAGGAAATTCAGGAAAAAATTTTCTCCTGCCCAATAAGTCTTTCTCATCCAAAAAAATGCTGCTACTATCTCCTTAGTACACTGTATAAATCAACTTTAGGAAATTATATTTTCATCTTACACATGAAGTTATGAAGCAAAAACTGGACCTCTTTTAAGGAAAAGGAGCCAATTATATGCAAGGATGTGCTTGAAAATAAGCAGCAATCATGGCAAGTTTTTTGTTTGCATGTTGCAATCTAATCCTTCTTGCTTTCAATAAACTTGGAGAGTTTATTGGCATCCACATAATTTACTCTGGAGATAATGATATAACAAGCAAACCATTTTATTTTCTCTAAGCTTAGCCAAGAGAACATATTCAACAAAAACATTTTATGTAGCTGTGGAGTCTGAGGATAAGATTTCTTTTTTTTCCCCCTAAAGATGTTCAAAACCCAGGGTGTCAAGAGAGAAAACTCCATGACTTCAAATTAGTTATTTCCCCAAAGTTAAATAAGTGGTAATGGTTGATCTAAGAATATAGAAGATAGTGTATCTTCTATACACTATCTTTGGAGTACCCAAGGTTAATCAATGTTGTCAGCTTTTCTCATTTTAGGTTGGTTTAAATGAAGATATTGATGTATTTGTTAGAGATGACTGGCACAATATTAAAAGACCAGTTAATTTTATTAAATCTTATTATAATAATTCTTAATTTCACCAGAGAATTCCAATGGACTCATTAAGAAATTATCTCAAATGTATTATTAAACACCACACTTACTCATCATAAAGTCTCTAGCCCTTAGCTGTAAATGCACTTTTCTTCCTGTAATATTGGAAGCTTGATTGTATTAACAAATGAAAAATATACAGTATATTTTCTTTCTGAAAAGTAGTCTCTCCTTTGGTATTTCTTAGTTTCTAGTCAGACTTTTTTTTTTTTTTTTGGAGTGAGAGAGAAATATGTGGCAAGAAGGAGAAGGAGACAGACAATCTTTAGCAGACTCCACAGTGTAGAGCTAGAGGCCAATGTGGGGCTTGATCTCACAACCCTGAGATCATGACATGAGCAGAAATCAAGTGTTAGATACTTGACCAAGTGTCACACCTGACTGAGCCACCCAGGTGCCCCTTCTAGTCAGATGAAATTTGTAGCCAAATAAATTCAAATAGTTGAAAATGTTTAAACATATAAGCAAAGCATAAGTAAAGATAGTGTATATATACAATAGGCACATGATGAGTTTGTCAGTGGAATCTTTTTAAAAAAAGGCTATTAGAAAATACGAATTTTAAAATTGTTAGGGATAAAGGAATGACTTTCTTTCCTAAGTTTACATGAATTTATATACTGTGGAAGCAGATTTGATGGCACGATTTTAAGGTCAAACTTACCCTTTGCTCACATACATCTGGGAATAGAACTTTCTAATACCTTACTGCTACTGTAGCTGTGTAAACTGGCTTCAGTGACTAAAACAGTTTGAATAAGTACAGTTAAGTACCATTCACTTTTTCATTTTTTTATATATCCATATGCTCCCTCATTCATTTGACATACACTTACTGAATATACGCCATATGCTACGCACTATATTAGGCACTGGAGATAGAAAGAGAAGTAAGACACAGACTTTGCCCTTCTGTAGCTCATAGAGTTCACAGAGAAAAGTGACATGTTAATAGTAAAATAAAATCAATAATGGAAGCTTGTATGTAAGTGAATGATTTTATAGGTTAGGCATTGATTTGCTCTATATAGAAAAACCAGTGAATAATTCCTGGAAGAAGCGATACCTGAGTTGGATTTTGAAGCATCATTAAGGGGCATTGAGACCCAGCTGGGTCTAAGCAAGATGACCTATTATGAAAAAATACAGAGTCATGGAAATAAATTGATTTATTCAGGGAGAGAGGAAAAAAATAAGAAGGAAATAGTGTTAAGAATGAAATGCTGGGAAATACCACTATGTCAGGAAAGAGGACACAGCTAAACAGATGGAGAAAAAGAAGTCAGGGAGATAGTAGGAAATCTGGATGGAGTTGTGTTTCCAAATTCAAGGGAAGAGAATATTTCAGAAAGAAGTAGACAGCCTATCAATGCTGAGGAAATGGCAAGTAAGATAAAAACTTAAAAATTATATAAGGCAGTTAGGTCAGTGGCGCCTTAACCAAGAGCATGTTCAGGAGAGTGAGGAGAGCAAAATTTCCAAGTCTATTTCCTGTTCTTGAGGAAAACTGAAGATGAAGATAAAACTTTCACCATTAGAAAGCTCACATCCTACTTAGAGCCATATAAATGTATTTGTAATATGAGTTAGCCCTGTGCTACTGTGGAGTGAACATGATGTAGTGGTAATTATGGAAAGGATAAATTTTAATGGAGGCTAGAAGAGGAATAAGGAAAGAAATCAAGCATGAGGCTTTTTACAGATAAGGGACCACAAGACCAGGGGAAGTGATGGTATCTGAAAATGTACAGGGACTCTGCGGGAATTGTATGAAAGAGTAAAGATATAAACTTTATAATTTCACTCAACAGGAATAGAGTATAAGTGTGAGCTTTATAAATGCAAGCTTAGGACTCACCTATTTAGAGAGTGACATCTTATCACCTCTAAACAGGGAGAGTCACTTCCTACCAAAGCAGATCCATGAGAGTTGAAACAGCTGACATGACAGGAAGGGGGAAATTGGGGGGAAACAACAATGTTGAGGATATTTAGATGCACTTAAATAATTAATATTCTATGAGATTTACTTCTATCTTAATACCTTAAAAATTGAAATTTTAAATACATTCAATAAGCTGTCATCATATACTATTACTTGTGACTACATCATGCAGTCAATTTTCTTTTCTAGGTATCAGTAGGGATTAATGACCCTGTTAGTGATATATCTTTACTTAAACTTCTAAAAACATTTCTCATAAGGTAGATGTTGTTCTCAAGGAAACTTGATGTTCTTGTACATTTGTAGTCTCTTTTATTTACTGCATCCCCATTGAGGCCCCTGCGTTATTTGACTACCCACAAGAAATAAGAAATAAGTGTATGCTCATAGGTTACTTTCCATGATTTAAAGGTCCCAACAAAAGTTATATATTTATCTATTATAAGGCAACACAAGCTACTGCATATCAAATGTGATCTTTGAATTAAAAATATTTTTTAAAACACAAATTCGTGGAAAGAAAAATAATGGGGGAAAGGGTGCTTCCTTGGTGGGAAGTTTAGGAAAACAACATTAGGTGCTGTTTAAAATTCATGCTGACAAAAACAAATCAATGGCTAGACAGACTCAAAAGTTCAAACCAACAGGAGAGATGATTTAAGCCACATCTATCTAGATTTAGGACATTTGGCAATTTAGCATCTGTGTTCCCAATAAAGGTCAATAAAATCCCTTTTCCAAACTGAAAAGCAAGATAAGAAAAGAGAATCTTAACTAAACTATCGTCTCAGGCTCATGTTTCCAAGGAATAGGGAATTATGATGATAAAAATTCCTTAAAATCAAATGAAATATATTTGATGGGGGAAAATGCACTGGCTCCAAGACTCAACCAGTCTCTTTTCCTGAAATCTGCACATGGAAACGAAATTATGTGGAGTATATACATTAAGAAAAAATAGTCTGAAATACTTTGAAAAGGTTGTAGATTTAATTGTCTTCAGTGTACATTTCTCAGATTGTACATCATTATTCCTTGTTCTCCTTCCACTATCAAGTGGAACAGGGAGATGCAAATATAATGATATATTAATATGTTCCAACCATTATCAGTACAAGTAACTAATAAATATCTGTCCTTGGACAAAAATGAGCCTGATTATACATCAAAGATAAGATTTGTTGATCCAAGAATGAGTCACTTAATCATTTGTATTCCACCCTACAACCAAGTGTGAGAAATGTGGAAATAACTTTGTATAAGTTATTTGGCTTGTTTTTTTGTTCTTCTTTTAACATATTCTGCAAGTTAGGTCTCTCACCACTGGAGTGGCATAAGAGGCTGCAAATCAAGCTAAAATGCAAATGAAAACAAAATCAGTAATTCAGAAATGGATGTAAACTGCTCTACTTCCACTTTGTAACATTAGTCATTGTTTCCACCTTTCCCTCATATCATTGGGTCTTCCATTCTGGCTTCAACTCTTCATCTACTTCCTATAAAAAGGTGACATAATTTAAAACTGTTTATCTTGCCTCTTATGATACATTCCATTGGCTCCTTGCTTGTGAACAATGGATGCCTCAATCCTTGGGGACTCGGATGTGAAATTTCCAGCACAAAGAAGATGGTTGACTAGGTGAATTACAGTCCTGTGAGTGCCAACCCAGAATTAGGATGGGTTTCATTTATAAGAAGCAAATATCAGACTGGCTGTAACTCTTCCTTAATTGGTTCCAGGGACTCACAGTCATCAATTTAAGTCAACTTTGGTCATTTTATAACTAGTTTAGCATGAGCTGCTCAATCTTAAATGTCTAAAGTATTAATATAGCCTCAGAGACTTTGGGGGTACATATCAAGCAGTCTAGCATGTATATAATTGGAGTCACAGAACAAGAGGAAAAGAAAATAAAGGCAGAAAATTTTTTTTAGGAAATAATGGCCCAAATTTTGCCAAATTTGGTGGGAAAAAAAATTTAAAGCAAGAAGTCTCCATAAGTCTTAAAGATAACTGCAAAGAAAACTACAGCTAGGCACATTTTAGTCAAACTTAGGAAAATCAAAGATTAAGAGAAAATCTTAAAAGCAGTCAGAGAAAAGTGCACATTATATACCGGAAAACAACAATACAAAAGATGGCTGACTTTAAATTAGACACATGTAACTCAGAAAATAAGGAACCACATCTTTAAATCACCAATAGAAAAAGAAATCTGTAAGCACGGAGTTTTGCTTTTCTAAAATGGAAATGAAAAAAGATATTTTCAGAGAGCCAAGAGCTGAGGGAATTCATCACTAAAACATTCTCATCATAATTAAGTAAAAACAGTTCTCTAGGTGGAAGAGATCTGTCATCAGATGGAAAAACCAGCTTAACAGAAATGATTGAAGAGAAATTCAGAAATTATAAGTATGTGGGTTAATATAAAAGAGTTTTTCTCTAATCTCATTAAAAATATAAATTATTGTGCAGTTCAAAATATAAATAGATGCAATGTATGACAACAATAGCATAAAGAATATGGGTTGCTTATATGAAAAATATTTTTCCAAGATTCTTATATTTTATATGAAGTGGTACAAACTTAATCCTGAGAAAGCAACAATAGAGTAAGAATACATAAAATATATCCCCTATAGCAACCACTAAAAAAGTAACCTAAGAATAATAGCTATAAAAGCTAGCAGAAGAATAAAGTGAAATGCTAATGTATTTAGTTAACCCAAAAATAAGGCAGGAAAGAAGGAAGAAAAATAAAGATAAACGACAGAAGAATGGCAAAAGGTAGACTTCAGGCCAATCACATCAATAATTGCATTAAGGTGGAGATTTTTAGATTGGATAAAATAGCAAAACTCTATTACATGGATTTTGCAGAAGATGCATATTAAACACAAAGACACAGATAGATGGAAATAAAAGAATGGGGAAGGTAACTAAAGCAATCAGTATACATACATAAGAAAGCTGGAGTGGTTCTATTAATATCAGGCAAAAAATTCAAGATAAGAAATACTTTTTACAGTACAAAAGGATTAATTGACCAAGAAGGCAGAGCAACTGGAAATTTATATGCATCTAATAAGAGATTCTCAAAATGGATAAAGCAAAAACAGACAAATTAAAGAAATAGGCAAATCCACAACCATAGTCTTAGGGGCCTGTGCCACAGCAAAAAAATGGAAGAGTGGGAAATTTTCTCTCCAGTCTTCCTTCAGGACCTCTCATCTCCAGTCATGCTGGTACTATAGCCCTTCTACCTGTGATAGATCTTCAGTGGAAAGGGATCCATAGAGTACCCGTGTTCAAGTTATTCTTCGGAGGCTCATCCCTTCCCCATTTTTGGCCCGCAGTGATATTCAGCATGTCTTACATTTAAGTCCCTGTGAATTGTGGACCTGTCAGAGAATGCTCTGGATCAAGTGGTTAGGCATCACCCTAATGGTCCATCTGAACCTAGGAAAGCATGTTCTACCCCAACTTGAGGCTTACAAGGGGTCCCTCCTGATGGCTATACTCCTCACACTCACCGCTGCTCCCAGGATGATTTTCTCTTTGGAATTAGTCTGTTTTGTGTTATAATATTATATTATGTATAAATACCTAAAACTCTGTCACCACAGGGTAACTGTTTTCACCACTCTCCCATAGCACCGCTGCTGCCTAACCAAAAGTGGGACCTGCATCTGTCATTTGCCTCTGGAGAAGCAGGAGGAAGCCTGAGGCGAGGAATACTTTCCATTCTCCTTTGCACAGGAAGCATTTGATGATTAATGTGCTGTCTATGGTTGACTCTCACACAAGTAGTAGAGCAAAGATTAAAGGCATTTCCTTCCCCTTACATGAGGACACAAGTTGATCCCTTCATTGGGAACTGGCTGAGAGAAATTAATTCATGTTTATTTACACCCACATGTCATCAGCTTTAGTTGTCCCTGACTCTGAGCCATCACATCTCAGAGAAGGTACTGCATTTATTTCTAAAGTACTGTCTTTAGCAGTAGGACATCTACCCATACCTATGTGAAAATGTTCAATCAACCATCCTAGGATACTGGCAAGTCTTATCCCCAGGGCTTCATTAAACGGAACTGCTCACTCTGCGAAAATGCTCCTTGCTGTACCCTCTTTTTGTCTTCCTCCTTGGGAGGATGGTTCATGGGCCACTCACCTTTAGCTCTACCCATCTCAGGTCACAGTTTTGCAACAGAGTAAACGTTACTGCTCCATGGACCCCCTTGGGTTTGTAAGCTGAGCAAACTGATTCAAGATGAATATGCCACCAAACGTCACTTAAATAGTGCACAACTCATTCTCTATAAGATGACGTGATTTATGCACTAGGGAGTATGAGTCTCAGCATTGAGCAATCCAAATCTCCTTCTTTAATTATGCTTTGCATTTCAAAAAAGGAAAAGTTACTTTTTTCCTCCTCTTTTTAACAGAAGAAATGTGAAATTATTCTGAAGAAACAAAGTTGATTTTTTCCCATAACAAATGTAGGTTTGCAATTTCTATAGAAAATCAAAGTATCTATTTGTAATCACCTACTATTCATGGACTAGGAAAAGCTTGAATAAGAAAAGGCAAAAAGTAACCACTATTGCATGGTAGTTTGTACTTCTTAACTTCCTCGCTTCTTTCCACCTTCATTCTAAAAGTAATATACCTGAAGCCCCACAGAATTTAGACTGATATTCTATTCTTTCATTCTATGTGGTTGAAAGGCATGTTGCTTTTCCATGAAGTTAACATTTCTGCTCCTGACTTCTGTAAGGAAGAAAAAATGTTTGCAGAATTTGATTTATAAGTTCCATGGGGAGTAAGTGCTGTCTGTACAAGTCTTTGTGATCGAGGTAGTGATTAATCTCCACGTAAGAATGGAAACATGGCAGGTAGAGGAAGCCACACTAGTTATTTCTTACTCAAAATAAATAACTATGGCTATTAAGCAAGAACCAACACAGTCTGACACAAATTAACTTCTGCTTTTTATTACCAGGGAAGGAAAAATTGGCCATTTATATCATCAGATAATTGCCCCTCACCTCAACATGTTTAAATTCCTTTTTACAAACCAGTGATTCCAACCTGAAGTAGAGAGGACTGTAATACAAGCATATGATGAAGCTTTGAAATGTGATTGTTCCCTGGAAATTGATTTATTTATTCATTTAAATAATATTTATTGATGGCCAATAATTTACAAGGCACTATGATGAGCATTTAAATCTACAGGGGAAAAAGGGAAACAATAAAAAAGCTTTCACTGAATACATCTGAAATTACTAAAATCCTCAGAAAGGATGGCTGGGCTGTGGGGGATAAAATCTGGGCACTACTGGCCTTACCTTAATGGATTATTTAAAGTCATTTCCATCATTTCTTTCATCATGAAATAGTTAAATGATTTATTTAGAAAAGACATTCTAGGAATTCATTTAAAAAATAGTTTATAGATTTGTAATCTGTTTATTGAAGTGATTTGCAGAATATCAGGTATGGACAAAAACACTGAGCACCTGGACCTCCTATACTGCTAATGCACATGCAATTTGTTACCAGCTCTTAGAAAACAAATTGCAAGTCTCTTGAAAAATGAAACATAAACACACTTTACAACGTAGCTCTAGCAGAACTTAATAACAGAACAACTACAGATTTGTTGTGAAGTTGCTGCCAGCCTACGACAGGGACTACAAGTTCCTAGATTCCCGGTATCTAGTGTAGTCTGTATGCTTAGTTCTGGCCAATAGAATGTGAACAGAATACTGTGAGTAGCATTCCCAAACCAAAATGGTGATCTGTTGTCTTCCCTGTGATCCTTTCTGAGGCCACTGTAGGGCCAAGTGTAGAGGATGGCAGCATTACCACTTGCAGTCTGCCCAGGAGAACCAACCAACAATATTCACAGGTAATGTGGCATGAATGAGAAGTAATGTTTATAGTGTTCAGTTATTGAGATTTTTGGAATAATTTATATTAGCAGCAGATCTTCTCTAATGAGTACCAAGCAATTCCATTCTTAGATTTGGTTTTGGATACGTCTTACATATGTTCATGGGGAGATAGGTTAAGAAAATTAATAAATTAAGGAATTTATTAATTTCTTATTAAATTCTTAATTTTGAGAAATTAAGAAAGTTAATTTCTGGAAAGAAAATGGATGAATAATTGCCATATATTCATAAAATAGAATACTATCCAGCAGTAACAATGAATGAATTCAAGTGTATCACCTCTGAAGAAACTCAGGAATATAAATGTTTTCTGTTTTGTGTTTTTTTAAAAAAGATTTTATTTATTTATTTGAGAGAGAGAAAGAGATCACAAGTAGGCAGAGAGGCAGGCAGAGAGAAAGGGGGAAGCAGGCTCCTGCTGAGCAGAGAGCCCCATACGGGGCTCCATCCCAGGACTCTGAGATCGTGACCTGAGCCGAAGGCAGAGGCTTTAACCCACTGAGCCACCCAGGCGCCCCAGGAACATAAATGTTGAATGAAAAACTTTACTGAAGAATAGGTGCAGTATGATTACATTTATGTAAAATTCAAAAACATGAAAAACTAAAAATTTATTTAGGGATACATGTATCCCTAAATAAGTATTATTATGTAAGTATACATACCTGTGGTAAGTTAAAAAGAAAAACAGTAGAATAATGAACATTTTGAAAGTAGCTACATCTGAGGGAAGAGGCACACAGAAGACTTCATAGTTAATGGTAACATTTCTTTTAACTCTCTCTCCAAACAAGTCACAAAAATATAATCCCAGCAAATGAGAATTCACCTAAACTTTCCCTGGGGTTGTATCTAAGATGCTGGGGGTTTATGTGGTTCCAGAGCATTAGAAGGGACACTCCTGACTCCCCTGTTTATCAACAACTGTGTATACTCCTTCTGAGACTTCCTTATTCTGTTCTAGTCCCCAGCTGCCAGCTATACAAATCCTTTGAATCATCCTTCAGTCCTGTCTGTAAGGTGTTCCCAGATTTTGCTCTCTTCTTGACATCCCAGTCCCATTCTTGGATGTACTAGAATCAACATACTGCTCCCATGACATTTGAGGCTATCTAAAGCTTTGCATTTCTTCTAGGGAGTCTATGTTTTACCACATTCTTTTTCTATCTTCTGAGTTAATCTCAAGGCCCAGGCTTTTGAAATGACAAAACCTTTTCTTGATTTTCTGTTGTAAACTCCCATTCCTGAGGATGTCACACAATCCAGTTACTGAGTTGGGGGGGGTGGGAGGTCAAGATAAAAGAATAGCTTAAGATTTCCAAATAGTATCGTATTAGAGTTTCAGGGTGAAGTGCATTATTTTGGTACTGTGATATATTAACAAGACCTTTCTCTTTGTGAGGGAGAAACACTTACCCAAGCGACATTTTGGAGACAGAACAGAGGGTACAGATGATGGGTGCCTATTCTGTGAAGACATATCAATGGTAACTGGAAAGAATAGATATTCAAATTTCTAGGAACTCTGCAGATGGGTTTTTCCCAATCTCTCTCTATCTCTCTTTCCCCTGCTCCCTTCCTTCCTCTCTCTCCTTATGATCTTCTTCGTTGACTTTTCTTACTGCTATTTGTAGTTTTGTTCAGATAAATCATTTAAAATTTTTGGATCAAGCTAATCTGACTGATTTAGGAAATTTCTTTCACTGAGCAATGCTCTTTCTTTTTGAGCAATAAATAGGCAATCAATAGCATATAACTAGGGGCACCTGAGTGGCTCAGTTGGTTAAGTGTCTGCCTTTGGCTAAGGTCAGGATCCCAGAGTCCTGGGATTGAGCCCCACATAGGACTCCTTGCTCAGTGAGAAGTCTGTTTCTCTTTTTCCCTTTGCCCCTCCACCTGCTTGTGCTCTCTTTCTCTCCCTCTCTCAAATAAATAAATAAAATCTTTAAAAAAAATAGCATATAACTAGATTTCATTTTCTTATATAAAATGCCTTGGTCTAACCAGGGCCCACCTCTACACAACGAATAACCTAGCACTGCACATTTTCTAAATAAATCAATAGTTTCAACTGTATAGGAACTGATTATGTCAGATACCATGTCAAGGGAAGCCTGTCAAGAAATCAAGAATAGGAGTGTCTGGGTGGCTCAGTCCATTAAATGTCTACCTTCGGCTGAGGTCATGCTCCCAGGGTTCTGGGATCAAGCCCCACGTTGGGCTCCCTGCTCAGTGGGGAGTCCACTTTCTCTTCCTCTACCCCTTCTCCTGGCTTGTGCTCTCTCTCAAATAAAATCTTGATGGATGGATGGATGGATGGATGGAAGGAAGGAAAGAAGGAAGGAATGAATCAAGAACAGATAAATGAGACTCATAAAATGGCAAACACTTATTTCTCTCTGCTCCTCTCTGGTGAAGGTCAAATACAATCCCTGGAATTAACATAAGAGACAACCAAATGAAAACTCTGAAAGTGATGAAAGGCAAACTGGTTTGGGAAGCCAACATTAGAGGTATGACACACTAACAGGAAGTCTCCAAACAAAAAAAGACAAAGCAGACTCATTCCCTGACCTCTCACCTAGCAACAGAAGGCAGCCCACATAGGCTCATTCCTCTGTGGCATTTAACGGAAATCCTTTTTACATCAGGAGAGCCTGACATCAATTCAAGAGAATTGATCAATCAATTTTAAGGGGCTTTAGGGAAATTATAGAACTGAAAAATATAATAAAAACACAAAAAAATTCACTGAATGGACTCAGTAGCACAGTGGAAATGACAGAGCATAGAATCAGTGAATTTGAGAGAGATTAATAGAATTCACCCAATCTGAAAAACAGAGAGAAAATAGATAAAAGAAAGAAAGAATGAACAGAGCCTGAGACCTATAGATGTATAATAAAAGATAACAACATTCATAAGAATCCCAGAACGAGAGGAGGAAGAATGAGGTTGAAAGAGTATTTAAAGAAATAATAGATGGAAACTTCCCAAATTTGGAAAAAGCATAAAGCTTCAAATTCAAAAAGCAAACTTCAAATAGAATAAATCAAAGAAATCCACACCACCATAATTAAACTTCTGAAAACTAAAGACAAAGAAAAAGTCTTCAGTGCAGCCAGAAAAAAAGGACATATTGCCCACAGGGAGTATCAATTTGCATGACAAAAGGTTTCTTGTTTGAAATTGTGGAGACCAGAGGAATTGGGACATTTTTCCAGTGCTGAAATAAAATAACTTTCAGCTGCAAATTCTATGTCCATTGAAATTATCATGTAGGAATTAAATGGAAATAAAGACATGTCAGAAAAAGGAACACTAAAAGATTTCACTTTTTTTAATTTTGTTTTGTTTGTTAGTTTGTTTTTGTTAGCAGACCTACCTTTAAAAACTGGCTAAAACAAGTTATTCAGATAGAAAGGAAATTATAAAAGAAAGAATCTTAAGTACCAGGAAAAAAGAAGGAATAGCAGAAAGATAAGAAATAAGGGTATATATAATAGCCTGTTCTTTCTCTCATCAGTTTTGTAAATAATATTTGATGATTGAAATAACAACTATAGTAGTACTACTGATACTCAAGACAATTATATTTTAAAATGGAGAAATTCAAGGGACTTAATTGGAAATGAACTTTCCACACTTTGCTTGGAGTGGTAAAATGATACCAGTAGACTGTATATATTGTAATACTCAAAGCAAAAACCACGAAAACTATGCAAAAAGATATACTAAAAAATACCTTAAATAAATCAGTATGAAATCCTAAACAAAACAAAAAAACAGGAAGGCAAGAAAAGAGAAATAGGGGAAGAAAAACAAGAAACAAACAGAAAACAAGGGATAAATGGGAAATTGGTTGTAGCATGTTAATAATTATGTTAAATGTAAATGGTTTAAATACACTGAGTAAAAGACAGAGTGGCCTTAAAGAAAAATGACCCAATTATATACTGTTTACAAGAAACACCAATGTTATTGATAGGTTGAAAGTAAAAAGATGGAAAAAATATACCACTTAAAACATTAATTTTAGGGACGCCTGGGTGGCTCAGTTGGTTGGGCAGCTGCCTTCGGCTCAGGTCATGATCCCCGAGTCCTGGGATCGAGTCCTGCATCGGGCTCCTTGCTCAGCAGGGAGCCTGCTTCTCTCTCCGCCTCTGCCTGCCTCTCTGCCTACTTGTGTTCTCTCTGTAAAATAAATAAATAAAATCTTTAAAAAAAAAAACATTAATTTTAGGGGCTTCTGGGTGGCTCAGTCATTCTGCCTTTGGCTCAGGTCATGATCCTAGGGTCCTGGGATTAAGCCCCACATCAGGCTCCCTGCTCAGCGGGAAGCCTGCTTCTCCCTCTCCTACTCTTCCTGCTTGTATTCCCTTTTTGACTGTCTCTCTCTCTCTCTCCGTCAAATAAATAAATAAAATCTTTTAAAAAACATTAATTTTTTTAAATTACATTTTTTATTGAAGGGTAATGTGATACACAATATTACATTAGTTTTAGGTAAAAACATAGTGATTCAACAAGTCTAAATATTATGCGAAAGTCATCACAACGTAACTCCCATTTGTCACTATAAACGTTTTGTTTTTTAAAAAGAGTAGTTATATTAATGTCTGATCACACAGATTACAGAGAAGAGAAAATTGGTAGAAAGAAAGAGGGACATTATATAATGATAAAAGGATTAACCTAAGAGAAACTTGTAATGATGCTAAATAAGGCACCAAACAAGAATCTCAAAATAAACAAAGCAAAAACTGATGGAGTTGAAAAAGAAATAGAAAAATTGACAGTCATAGATGGTGAACATTTATCAAGATACCATAACCTGACCCATGAAATCAACATCAATCAAAATAATTGAAATAATATGTAATTAATTTTATTATAGAAATTCTGGTTCAAAATTGAGTTGGCTTAATGAATTCTATTATATATTTTACCAAATGGTCACAAAATATCTATGAAGATATAGAAAAATAGACTAATAATGATGCTGAAAACTGAAGTTGCTAAAAAACAAGTTACCAGGGTCTGAAAAACATTTGCACTAACTGCACAACTAAAGAAATTAAATTAAAAACAAACTGTTGCCCATTTGTGCAGCCATGCTAGAAAAAAGGAAATTCCTTTGCTGAATGAAAAAGCCTTCATTTTTCCTTTCCTCTCTGTTTCTTAGTTTAGAAAAAACATTTTTTTTTGCTAAACCACCACAAAACTTGTCAACAATCCATATACTTTGTAAGTGCTAATTTTTGAGATAAGCCAAAAAACATCTTCCTTCATTCCTATATTAGTTATCTATTTCTTCATAACAAAGTATCTCAAAATTGAGCAGCTTAAAACAACAATTTCTTATCTTGCATAGTTTCTGAGTATCAGGAATCTCAAAGCAGTCATTGGGGTGATTTTGGCTCAGTATCTCTCATAAGGTTACAGTCAAGGTATCAGTCAGGGAATCAGTCATCTCAGTGCTTGATTGGTTCTGGAGGATTCTATTCCTTAGCAAATGGTTCTCTCCATGGGCTACTTCAGTGTCTGTTAAGATGTGGAAACTGGCCTCATCCAGAAGAAGTAACCCAGAAAAGAGAAAGAGAGTGATAGAACGCTCAACATGAAGCTTTTGGAATTCTAGAAGTTAACATCCCATCACTTCTGCTATATGCTGTTGGTATCACAAACCAATCCTGATCTGGTGTGGGAAGGAGCTACACAGGGGGGAGAATATCAGGTAGCAGGGGAGTCTTAGGGCTATCTTGGAAGCAAGATATCACAATCTCTCATCAGTAACACTCTTTTAATATGTAGCCTATTAGAGATTGTGACTCCTAGAAGGAAATGGAGAAGGGAGGAGAAAAAGGATGACCACAGAACATTGGATCATAGGGATTATGGTTTTCCAGATAAATTCTATTGGCAAGCCTAGATGGAGAAGAGCCACAGCATGAGGTTTTCTGTTTTGTCTTTATTTCTTTATTCCAATTCAGAATGTCAGGAAGCAACTTGAAGTGGGAACATAGGAACACCTTAAGTCAGTCTAGCAAATCTTTGTCGTTTATTATCTGCTAAACTCTGATCACTGCTCTCTGCATTGAAATCCATCTCTAGCTGCTCTGAGGTAGAATGTAAACAGAGTGTCAGTGAATAAAACCAAGGGAAGTCTGTACACACTATTTTAATGGGCTTAAGTGATTTCTTCTCATATCAAAAGGCATAAAATGTACAACCAGCATAGGATCTATGAAACCACACGATAAACTCACGTTAAAGGAGCATAGTTTTAAATACCCAAAGTAAAGCAAACTGCTAAAAATGATTTATGACAGGAAAAAATATTTTAGAAAATACAGCCTTTGTGAAAAAGAAGAAATCCAAATAGATTGAACAGACTGTGATAAATAGAACCTAATTGGAAGAGAAAGGTAAAAGGCAAGATAAGATTGTAATGAAAGTACAAAATGAATATCAGAATTTCAGTGAAAATGGAAGAAAGAAAAGAAAGGGCGGAATTGAAACTGAGAAAATAAAGTGAATAAAGAAGAGGAAGAGCTATGTAAGTTTTTCCTCGGAGCAAAAGAAGAGAGAGTGGTAAATAGAGAAAGCAAGAAGAAAATTGCCATCGGAATTACAGGCACGCTTGTAATAGAAAGCTTTCCTAAGTATGTGGATGAGGAAGGCTCATAGATTGCTGAAATATGATCGAACCAAGCTGGACATATGCAGAATTCTCCTCTGGGACACTAAATGACAAAAGCATAAATACCCACGAATACTTTATCTAGTAAGACTGTCATTCAGAACAGAAAGAGAAAAGAGTTTCCCAGACACACAGAAACTAAAAGAGTTCATGACCACTAAACCAGCCCTGCAAGAAATATTAAAGGAGACTCTTTGAGTTTGGAAAAAAAGACCAAAATCATTAAAGACTAGAAAGGAACAGAGAACATTACCAGAAACACCAACTTTACAGGTAACACAGTGACACTAAGTTCATATATTTCAATAATCACTCTGAATGTAAATGGACTAAATGCTCCAATCAAAAGACATAGGATAACAGAATGGATTAAAAAAAAAATCTCCATCTATATACTGCCCACAGGAAACTCATTTTAGACCTAAAGACACCTTCAGATTGAAAGTGAGGGGATGAAGAACCATCTATCATGCTAATGGATGTCAAAAGACAGCCAGAGTGGCCATGCTTATATCAGACAAACTAGATTTGAAACCAAAGACTATAACAAGAGATGAAGAAGGGCATTATATCATAATTAAGGGGTCAATGCATCAAAACAATCTAACAATTGTAAATACTTATGCCCCCGACTTGGGAGCACCCAAATCTATAAATCAATCATAAGAAACATAAAGAAACTCAATAATAGTAGGAGACTTTACACCCTATTTAACAGTAGTGGACAGATCATCTAAGCAGAAAATTAACAAGGAAACAATGGCTTTGAGTGACACACTGGACCGGATGGACTTAATAGATATATTCAGAACACTTCATCTGAAAGCAATAGAATACACATTCTTTTCAAGTACACATGGAACATTCTCCAGAATAGATCACATAGTGGGTCACAAATCAGCCCTCAACAAGTACAAAAAGATTAAGACCGTACAATGCATATCTTCAGCTAACAGATATTCCTGAATCCTCACGTCCTGTGGACTTGTAGTTATTGGAGAATAATAGTCACAGGATAGAGGCAGACTTACTGTGCCGCTAATGGAGAGTAAAAGTCAGAGGTTTTCACTTGCTCGGCCCTGTGAATATAGGGTGTCATTGAGAGTTAAAAGCTCTTCTGAAGGGAGAAGGAAGCTAGAGTACGATCAGGAAGCCTATCTGTAGAGGCATTTATGGTAACTTTCCTTCAGACCTTAGTAAAAAGGGTTTTGGATTTCCTAGGCTCATATCTTATTGTCATTTCTTTTCTCATTCAAAAAAAAATAAGCATACTCATACCTAATTTTGAATTTGTAAATCGTCTTTGTATCTAACGATGGTCTCAAAAACTCCAGAAGCTTCAGATGTCACATGCAAAATACTAATTAGGAAGCCCTGCAGAAGACTGGAACTGAAGCAAAGAGCTAGTGTATGTAGTTTGCTGGCTTCACATGTATGACCAACTAGGTACTTCATTACTACCCACTCCCCCATCTCTTAGCATATCAGTTGTAGGAAGGTTGATTCTCTGTTTTAGGTGCCCTGCTATATCTTCACTCTGAGTCATATCCCTTAACATTGTATTTGTCCTTCTTTGTCTTATTCTAGTTTTTAATCCATGTGATTTAAAACAAGTTACCTTCACGGATGTGACACGTATATTTGAGTCCTTTTATGGTGTGTCACATTGTTTATTCTGTTCTTTTTTTATATAAATTCTGGTTTTTTTCTTTTTCTTTTTTTAAAGATTTTATTTTTTATTTAACACAGAGAGAGAGAGATCACAAGTAGGCAGAGAGGCAGGCAGAGAGAGAGGGGGAAGCAGGCTCCTTGCTAAGCAGAGAGCCCGATGTGGGGCGCGATCCCAGGACCCTGAGATCATGACCTAAGCCGAAGGCAGAAGCTTTAACCCACTGAGCCACCCAGGCGCCCCAAATTGGTTTTTTTTCAAAGTTTTTTTTTTTATTTTTTTATTTGACAGAGAGAGAGATCACAAGTAGGCAGAGAGGCAGGCAGAGAGAGAGGGGGAAGCAGGCTCCCCAGGCACCCCTGTTTTTTTTAATTAATGGACTTTATTTTTCAAAAGTTTTAGGTTTACAGACATATAGAGCAGACATTTGGTGAGTTCCGTATATCCCCTCTTCTCCTGCACATAATTTCCCCTATTATTAACATTTTCCATTAGTGTGGTATATGTGATGCAATTGATTAACTAAAATTGGTTATTATTATTAAGAACTAAATTCTGAAGTTTGCACTAGGGCTCACTCTTCGTGTTGTACACGCAAAGGGTTTTGACAAATATATAATGTTATATATCCACCAATAGAATATCATACAAAATAGTTTCAATGCCCTAAAAATCCACTGCGCTCTACCTATTTAGTCCTCTCTCACCCCTCAAACTCCTGACAGCCACCGATGCTTTTACTGTCTCTACAGTTTTGTCTTTTCCAGAATGTCACATAGTTAAAATCACATAGGATGTAGCCCTTTCTGAATGGCTGCATTTACTTAGCAATATGCATTTAATGTTCCTCAATATCTCTTAGTGGTTTGATAGCTCATTTCCTTTTATTGCAAATAATATTCCATCCTATGGAATGGAACCATAGTTTGTTTATCCATTCTCTTATTGAAGGACATCTTAGTAGCTTCCAATTTTTAGCGAATGTAAATAAAAGCTGCTATAAAGATTTATGTGTAGGTTTTTGTTTGACATAAGTTTTCAACTCATTAGGTAAACTTCTAGGAGCATGAATGCTGGATCATACTGTAAAACTACATTTAACTTTGTAAGGCTGGGCCCCCAGGGGTTTTTAATCTCTCAAACTGGCTCATTCTCAGTCTCCAGCAATTAGTCAATTTATAGCTTACCAGTTTCTGGCGTCAGTTGTGAGCTTCTGCTCCTGGGCCTTTCTGCTCCTGGTAAGCCACGATGCTCTGTATTTCACCTTTCTGTTTATTTTTCAGGGTGATAGTTTACCCTGTGACATCAATTATCTAATGGATCTAAGAAGAGTTGTTGGTTTTGTTTGTTTTTGGTGTTGGGGGAACATAAGGACAACTTTCAAGCTCTTTATAGAAGTCAGACTGGAAGCCAAAGTCTATTCTATTTTTTAAGCATAAATCTTTCCCTAGATGTTATGTTTTCTTTGCTTTTTATTCCAGCTGTCTGGTATTTCTTTGTATTTCTTTTCTACTGGGTACTTTGCAAATTTACTTTTATCAAATGCCCTCAGTTCCCTCCTTCTTTAGTCCTTAACTGTTCCCTACTATGAGCTACAAGAAAATTAACTCATATCTTCTACCCTCCACCGGTAATTTAATTGCGTAATTTTACTCAACAGTATGATCTTACTCATGTTTATATTTGTGAATATGTTACTGTTCCAACTACTTGATTTCTTAGCTGTAAGTGGTATCCTTTGAGTCTTGCTATCACAGCTGTTTCCATTTTCCACTTTCTCTTTCCTTTGCATCCTGATTTTTGTTAGTTGTTTCATTGCTACATTGATTGAGCGTAAGTCATTCCGTACTATTACCCTTATTCTCACTTTTCAGTCTTAAATTCTCAGTTAATAACATTTAGAGCTCCACTCAATCCTTTTCCTCATGTTTCTCTTTATTACTTCATGGTTAAAGATTCTCCTCTAGGATTGTGTCCATTCAATTTAAGATTTCTGATATATTGGCATAAAAATGGTAGCAAATAGGCTCTAATTATCCTTATAACCTGTATTCGTGTCTGTATTTAGGTCTTTTGACAGTGATTGTTTTTGTCTTGTTTCTTTGTTTTTATTTTGTTAATCTTGCCAGAAGTTTATCAATTTTATTGATATTTTCATTTAACCAGGATCTGTTTGTTTGGCATTATTTATTTTGTCCATTTATCTTTGTTTCTATCCATTAATCCTTCTTTGGTTTTCCACTTTTTGAGTTTTGAGTGTTTGGTTTTGTTTTTAAATTTACTGCATTGTTCCGACTGGTGTCTTGGGAAATAAATGATTAAAAAAGCAGGTCTGCAATGCATTTGTTCTCCTGGCTGGCTGGAGAAGGAGATGCCCTGGAAAAGAAAGAAGGCAAACGCCCTAGTTTAATCTCCTTGTAAACATACCAGTGACAGACTTCATAGCAAACAGACAAAATGGTTTTGTAGAAGTAGAGGCCTTGTTATGAAAGGCTTTTAGTAATTTTGGCCATTTAGAAATGCTTTAAAGAACCTGGAATCTATAGATTTATAGGACATGATTGCCTGAAAAATATCATGTAAGCCGTAACTGTCTGAGTATAAACCAGAGATGGTTTATGACCTAAGAAGTCCCTTAAGTATGGATGCCCTGGGTCAGAGAATTTCCAATATAGTTTTTAAAAAAGACCTGAGAATGCCCAGCTAGAATGCTAGACTTCTCCACAGATTGATATGCTTTTTGTTGATTTGCACCCTCGATATTATTGATAGAGTTTGATCTCTTATTTGTGTCAGTCTTATTTGACAATCCAATCCTTTTTTTAAATTATTTTTTATAGAAGTATGGTTTACAATGCTATATTAATGTCAGGTGCATGACATAGTGATTTTACAACTCCGTACATTAAGTTATGCTCACCATGATAAGTGCAGTCACCATCTGTCACCATACGAAGCCACTGGAATATTACGGACTATATTTCCCGTACTATACCTTTATCTCCATGACTTATCCATTCTATAACTGGAAGTTTGTGTCTCTTAATTCTTTTCATCTATTTCACCCATCTCCTTAGCTGCCTTCTCTCTGGCAAACAGCACTTCTCTGTATTTGTGAATCTGTTTCTGTTTGTTTGTTCATTTATCTTGTTTTCTAGATTCCACATATTAGTAAAATCAGATGGCATTTGTCTTTCTCATCTGCCTTATTTCACTTAGCACAGTACTTCCTAGGTCCCTCTGTTTTGTGGCAAATGACAAGATCTCATTCTTTTTTAGGGTTGAGTAATATTACATTGTATTTATATACCACATCTGCTTTATCCATTCATCTATTGGTGAACCCTCATGTTGCTTTCATATGTTGGATATTTTAGATAATGCTGCAAGAAACATGGGGGTGCATATATCTTTCCCAAATTAGTGTTTTTATTTTCTTTGGGTAAATAGGCAGGAGTGGAATTGCTGGGTCATATGGCATTTTATTTTAATTTTTTGAGGATCCTCTACTATTTTCCACAGTGGTTGCACCAGTTTATATTCCCACAAACAATGCATGAGGGTTCCTTTTTTCTCCCTCATTCTCATCAATACTTATTAATATTTTTTTGACAGGTATGAGGTGATATCTCATTGTGGTTTTGATTTGTATTTCCTGGATGATGAGTGATATTGAGCATCTTTTCACATGTTTGTTTACCGTCTGCAATTTTTTTTTTTTTTAGAAAAATGTCTCTTCAGGTCCTTTGCCTATTTTTAATTGGATTTTTTTTTCTTGGTGTTGAGTTGTAGAAGTTCTTTATATATTTTGGATATTAGCCCCTTATCTTCTTTCACTCAGTAGATTGCTTTTTTTTTTTGTTGATGGTTTCCTTCGCTGTTCAAAAACTTTTTATTTTGGTGTAGTCCCAATAGTTTATTTTTGCTTTTGTTTCCCTTGCCTGAGAACACATACACAGAAGAATGTTTATAAGGCCAATGTCCAAGAGATTACTCCATATGCTTTCTTTAAGGAATTTTATGGTTTCAAGTCTTACAATTTAAGTCCTTAACCCATTTTGAGTTTATGTTTGTGTATAGTATAAGAAAGAGGTCCAGTTTCATTCTTTTGAATGTGGCTGTCCAGTTTTCTCAGCACCATTTATTGAAGATTGTCTTTTCCCTATTGTATATTCTTCCTTTGTCACAGATTAATTAACCATGTAAGTATGGGGTTTTTTCTATGTTCTCTGTCCTGTTCCATTGATCCTGATCCACTGTGCTACTACCATACTATTTTGATCACTTTGTCTTTGTAGTATATCTTGAAATCTGGGATTGTGATACCTCCAGCTTTGTTTTTCTTTCTCAAGATCACTTTGACACCAATTCTCAATTCTTAACTTGGATGCTTAACTTGTTAAGGTAAGCCTTTTGTATTTTCTAATATACGCATTCAATACTAATCTTTTTTCCTAAGTACTTCTTAGTTGCCTTCTACATGTTTTGATAAGTAGTATTTTCATCATTATTCATTTCAAAATATTTTCTAATTCACATTGATTTCTTTCTACCCCATGAGTGTTTTCCTAAATTTCCAAACAAAAGTGATTTTCTAGTTAACTTTTTATTGCTGACAACTAATTTAACTGTGTTTTTCAAAGAATGTTGTTTATATGATATCAATACTTAAAATTGGCTAAGTCTTGCTTTGATTAGGTGGTAATATTCATCGATGTTCCATGTATGCTTTAGAACAGGGATCACCAAACTATGGCACATAGGCTAAATCCAGCTAGCCATCTGTTTCTGTAAATCAAGTTTTATTGGAATACAATCAAACTCCTCTATTTATATGTTGTCTATGGTTGTTTTTATACTATAATAGTAGAGTTGAGCAGTTGTGGTAGAAAGTGTATGTTCTGCAAAGCCTAAAATATTTACCCTTTGGCCCTTCTTAGAGAAAGTTTGGTGACCCCTACTTTAAAGGGATGTGTATTCTGCAATTTGGAGGCAGTGTTCCTTATGTTCATTGGATGCAAATTGTATTCACTTTGAGTTGTTTACTACATAGACTTAGTGATTTTCTTTTTCAATCTTGATCTAGCAATTGAGAGAAGTGCATCAAGATTTCTCCTTATGTGGTATATTTATTTGTTCATTTATCCTTATAATTCTGTTAAGCTTTTTAGTTTTGCTATAAATATAGATAATCTGTTCTTTGGTGCACAGAAGTTTAGAATAGTTACATTTTCCTGCTAAATATACTTTTAAAATTTGAATAGTAGATGGAATTTTGGCCTTATATACTAAAAAGATATACTAACTAAAGATAGACCTTTTTTTGGTTGGTATCTGCCTGGCATGTATTTCAATTCTTTTATAGTCAATCTTTCTATTTAATTATGTTTTAAGATTTGTCTCTGTTTAATAGCAAAAAGCTATAATCTATTATTTCAGGAAGATAATCTTTGTCTTTAAAATGTTTTCCAAGTGCACTCAATGTAATCACCATTAAATTTGTTTCTATAAGGTTTTATTCTTTTTTTATTTGTCCTGGATTTTGTATCTTTTGCCCCTTTTTTGCTCTTTCTTTGCCCTTCTTTGAATTATGTTTCAAATTTCATGTTTTTCTTTTTGATAATTTAGAAACCACAATTATATATTTATTTTTTACTAATCTTATTTCACCTAACAAAATCAAATATCAGTAAGTTACTTTACTTTCCTAGAATACTCTCATTGCAGTCAGCTTCTTTTATACTTATATAAAATTTTTCAGTTTAATTCTATTATATTTTAACCCCTCCTAAAATTAGTATTGGTTTTTTTGCATGAGTTTCTTTGAACTAACCACAGATTTCTGCTTTTTCAGTTCATTTCTTATTACATTTCAAATTTTCTATTTGAAGCCATTTCAACCAAGAAAAAAACAACTGTATATTTGCAAAAGCAAGGTGGTGAAATAAATATGAACCAAGAATTAATTTATTTGGATATTATAGTGTAATCATTTTTAATTGAAAATTTGTTCATTTAACAGTCTAATGATAGGTAAAGCCATAATTAAAGATAAAATAATGAAATTTACTCTTAAAAATAGATGATATAAAGTTTAGTGTTAAAAATTTTAAAAGCCTCCATCAATTACTTTACAGGAACATTTTGATTACTAAAACAACCCAAGAAGATACAGAAAGCCTGAGTAACTTAAAAGTCATAAATAAAATAGAAAAAGTTAAAGAGCTTCCTTTAACAGAGTGCTAGGCTCAGATAATTTAAGATATGAGTTATTAAAATCCTCCAAAAACCAAAATAAATAAATAAATAAACTTTACAATATTATTAAAAAAAACCATAGCATAGAAAAATGATAGAATATTTTAGAACATTTTTGTTTTGGTTTGTCATAAAAATGCCAAAATATGACAGAGACAGAACATTAGAGAAAAACAGGCTTTAGACCAAATTTTTATAAAAATGATCAAATTGGAGTGCCTGGGTGGCTCAGTCAGTTAAGCATCTGCCTTCAGCTCAGTTCATGATCCCAGGGCCCTGGGATCAAGCCCCATGTCAGGCTCCCTGCTTAGCAGGGAGCCTGCTTCTCCCTCTCTCTCTCTGCTGCTCCCATGCTTCTTCTCTCTCTCTCTGTCAAATAATAAATAAAATCTTTTTAAAAAATTATTAAATTGAATTCAGCATAACATTTAAGTTTTAATATTCATGTAAGGCTTATGTTTTAGAATTTATAAATGAGCCTATATTGATATATCTATTAGATTATCTGTCATATCAAAGTATCAAAGGGGAAAAATATCATATTTACATGCTAAATATCTATATAACTAGATCCATGATGTATTCTTGATATAAGGAAAATCTAGTAAATTAGAAAGATGATCATACTTCATTAATCTGATAAATATTAATTTCAAACCTGTAGTCAATGGCATCATTAACTGTAAAACATAAAAGGCATATTGATAAGAGTCAGAAATGAACAAAAGTACTTTCCTCATTATTATGTATCACTGTTTCTGAAAATTTCAGCCAATGCAACAAGGCAAGAAAAAGAATAAGTTGTTTAGATATTGGCAACAGGAGATATTATTATTTGTAAATTTTGTGATTCACTCTGTGGAAAAACTTTAAAACTCATTTGTTATATTATTTCAGTTAAGAAAGATTTAGTATTTGATTACTCAGAAAATAACTAGTCCCAAAATCATAGCTTTTCTATTCAACAATAATTACGAGTTAAGGTATATGATTTATAAAAAATTTCCACTAATACAAACAACAAAACTTTAAAAATGGAAAAAAAAATTTAAATAAAGAAGATTTAAATGAATCATGATGAACTAAGGAATGTTTTTTTCTTTGTTATTCTAATATAACACCCAATAAGAGAGATCCTTGTATGTTTCACCCCTTTCTTCATCTTTAAGATAGTCAACGTAGCTCATCTTGGAAAGAAACAGGGGTCGGGGTGCCTGGATGGCTCAGTGGGTTAAAGCCTCTGCCTTCGGCTCAGGTCATGATCTTAGGGTCCTGGAATCAAGCCCTGCATTAGGCTCTCTGCTCAGCAGGGAGCCTGCTTTCTTCTCTCTCTGCCTGCCTCTCTGCCTGGTTGTGATCTCTCTCTCTCTCTCTGTCAAATAAATAAATAAATCTTCAGAAAGAAGGAAAGAAAGAAAGAAACAAACAAACAGGGGTCAATATTTAGGATTGTCTTCCCTGAAAGGAAATGAGATGCATGGATTTATAGTAGCTGTTCTTGGAATGTTAGATTACATTACAGGAAAGAATTTTTTCAGCCTTTTATTTCCATAGAGTGTAATAAATCATGGAATCCTGAGGAATTACTGGCACAAGCAAAAGGGCAAGGGTTACACATGTACCAATTGAAACATGTCTGATTCCTTTCAGATAACACCTCTAGGGAACACCTTCCAAAGAAGGTGACTGTGAGTCAGTAAGGCCTGGGTGCGGCTGAGTAAGGAATATTTCTGACTCTAATGTTAGTAAGCAGGATATGGATTCAATGTGCGCCTACTTCCTTTGTAGGAGCAGTTTATTTGGGCAAGTGGCTAAGCAAAACAATCCCATTAGAGCACAAAGAAGCAAAGCAGAGTGTAGATGTTTGCTGACAGTGCATCCTGTTCCATAAAAGGATAAATAGGGACCATGGACAGGAAGGTGACTTCTCTTCTCCCTGACTCTAAAGTTGAATGTCTAGAGCTATCATTTGTGACTGAAGAAACTTGTCAGCTACTAATAATCTTAAATTATCCCAAGTTAAGGGAAAGAATTTTCATAGATTGGTACTGGACCTTCCGCCTGTCTTGATGGTAGGATCTAGAAAAACATCATAATACAATTTGATAAAATAAAGAAGATGGAAATATGACTGTAACTGTATCCTTTATGTTATTTATATATATATTATATAAATCCACTTAATGGTATGGGATTGATTTTAAGATAAAAAACAGATTCTAAATTTAAAGAACAAATGTATCCAAACAGTGAAGAAATTACTTTTACAAAGAAATAAAACACTGTGATATTATTATAAAAATTGATACAAATCCTTTGAAAAGAAAGTCAAGAAATAACCATTTGTCCGTTTTTTAAGGAGGGTAAATACCTGGCCTTTAGTAGTTAAATACTTTAATATGTCTTAGGACTGTTGACTCAACTTGGAAATATCCTGGTTTTAAAGATAATTGTCTCCTTGAAGCATAACACTTAATATTAAGCTAGCCTTGATTATTAGTTATGAGAAGTGACATTTACACACAAAAGGTTGATTTTTAAAAAATAACATTTTTCCATTTTATTATAGACAGGATATTTGTTAAAAAGTCGTAAATAGCTCTGGTTGTTCACTTAAAATTGTAGACTATAATTGAAACAAAGTTTGTTTTTAGCAGGTAATAATTAAACTAGTGATATACCATCATTCATCTAGCTCCAATAAATTCAAGGAATACAAAAGGACTAAGAATATATTAAAAAGTTATAGCTGAACAACTCCACTATTTTTTATTCTTGTAAAAAAACAATGTGTTTTACAAGTGAAAGTTATCTGCAAAGATTAGCTTTAAAACACAATGCAGAATATCAATTTGTCATGAGAATTATAGTGCTGTGATTCAGATGAAAAATTTCCAGCAGAGGATAGCTAAGAACAAAGGGCAGACCTCTTCAGTATCAAATATCAAAAGAATCGTCTAAGCAAAACATGTAAGATTAATAGAAGATTAACCTCCCATTTTAGTCTCAGAGGGGAACTGCTGGCCTCTAATGCAAAACTCTAGTCTAGAACTACATCAGTTTATGTCTTTGCTGAAGTATCTATTAGCATCAAATGCTAAATAAGCTAAAGTTACAAATGCATTCATGGGTTAAGGATCTTAGGCTCTGAAGGTAGTGTCAACATATAATTTATATTCTGTAAGCATTAAGCGATATGAATATGAGAAAGTGGGTTTAAAAAAGAAAAGGAAAATTATGTTTTTTAAAACTTAAAATATTATTTTAGTTTTGGCATAATGTTTTAGACTTCAGATTTCCCTAGGATAATTCTGGATACTTAAATAGTAATCTCTCCACACTCCCTCCAAAGACTATACAGATCCATAAAGAGATCTAATAAAACCACTCACAACGCACATGTAGAGCAAAATTAAGAGAAAGGGAACACACAAATGTTCACTTACATATAACTGGGGAAATAATGTGAAGATTAAGCAGGAAAGCAGAGTGTAGTAGGGTCCTGTAGTTGGTGAAATGTGATAATGTTACCCGCCCCCCCCTCCAAGGGCTTTACCTCAGTGGGAGTCTGAGGCCCCATGGATCAAAGTCACAGCCATGAAAGGAGTTAGGAGAGAGAAGAGATAGGAAGTTGCAGAATCAGAGGTGGCAATCTCGGGAAGGCAGTGCTTAGGGTGGCAGTGTAACAGCCCAAATTAGATCTCCTTTGATGATCTGACAGTGAATGAAAGAAGGAAGGAAAGGAAGGAAGAAAACTCATAGAAAGTAAGAATCTCATAGACAGTAAAAGAGTCACAGAAAGTAGAAGACACACCATCATTGCAAAAAGGTCCTCATTTACAGAAGACTTTATACTTCTGAGAACCAACAGAAGAGTATGTTCTTGAACAAAGAAACCTAGTAAGTACCTAGACCCCTCATAGTTCACCATAGGGATGCAGTTTGTTGCTCACTTAGAAGAATCCAAGACATTTAAAAAGCAATCAGGAAGTCAGACAACATCCTCATTAAGCTATAATAATAAGAAAGGAAGCTGCAATTTTTTCATTGGATGAAAATATACCTAAAAATGTAGCAGAGAAAATTATACCTCAGCATCCAAATATAAAGTCCATAATACTAAACTAGAAATGGCAGATAAGAGAACACACTGTAAAAACAAAGACTGAGAAATAAAAAATAAGAAATGACTTGAATCAGAATAAGAAAGAAAGAATAGAAATGACAAAATGTAAAAAGTTGGAAAAAAGAGAATTGACCAAACTCAGGAAAGAAATGGGGGAGAAATCATTTTAGAAATAAAGACAATTACAAACTTTTCAGCAGAAAATAGCTCCAGCAGTAAAATAAGGAATAATTTGAGTGAGGAATTTTTTTTTTAAGATTTTATTTATTTATTTGAGAGAGAGAGAGAAAGTAAGAGAGAGCATGAGAGGAGAAAAGGTCAGAGGGAGAAGCGGACTCTCCACGAAGCTGGGAGCCTGATGTGGGACTCAGTCCCGGAACTCCAGGATCATGACCTGAGCCAAAGGCAGTTGCTTAACCAACTGAGCCACCCAGGCGCCCCCTGAATAAGGAATTAAAAGAGCCAAGAGAACATAGACAAAATAGGAGAGGAAAAGAGAGAAAGTATTCAAAAGAAAAATTCTAGACACAGAAAACAAGCAAAGCAAGTAACATATGTGTATAAATATATGTCACAAGAAGAAAAACAACTATGAAATTTAAATTTTGGTCAATTATGGTATATTATCTGATAAAATTAATAGGCTGTAAAATTAGAGAAAAATCCTCTGGGGCTTCAGGCAAAAAGACTGTCAGGAAAATATCAGCAATGTATTTCTTTTTTTTTTAAGCTTTTATTTTAATTCCCATTAACTTACAGTGTTCTATTTGTTTTAGGTCTACAATATAGTGATTCAACACTTCCATTCATCACCCTGTGCTCATCACAACAACTACTCCCCTTAATCCCCATCACCTACTTAACCTATGCCCCGACCCAGCTCCCCTCTGGTAACCATCAGTTTGTTCTCTATAATTAAGAGTCAGTTTTTTTAAATTTATTTCTCCTTCTCTCTCTTTTCCCCTTTGTTCTTTTGTTTCTTAAATTCCACATATTAGTGAAATTATGTGGTATTTGTCTTTCTCTGAATTATTTCACTTAGCATTGTACTCTGTAGCTCCATTGACTAGTTGCAAATTTTATAGTTGCAAGATTTCATTCTTTGATTAATATTATTCCATTGTTATTTTTTACCACATCTTCTTTATCCGTTCATCTAGTGATGAACACTTGGGCTGCTTCCATAATTTGGCTATTGTAAATAATGCTGCTATAAACATAAGAGTGCATATATCCCTTTGAATTAGTTTTCTTGTATTCTTTTAGTAAATACCCAGTGATGCAATTGCTGCATCATAAGTTACATAGATCTATTTTTACTTTTTTGAAGAATCTCCACACTGTTCTCCAGAATGGCTGCACCAGTTTGCCTGCCCACCAACAGTGCACAAAGGTTCCTTTCTCTTCACGTCCTCGCCAACACCTGCTGTTTCTTATGTTGTTGAGTTTAGTCATTCTGACAGGTGTGTGGGAGGGTATCTCATTGTAGTTTTGATTTGCATTTCTCTGATTATAAGTGATGATGAATATCTTTTCATGTGTCTCTTGACCATCTGTGTATCTCCTTTGGGGAAATGTCTGTTCTGCCCATTTTTAATTAGATTATTTTGTTTTTTGTTGAGCTTATTTATTTTGGACACTAACCCATTTCGGAGATGTCATTTGCAAATATCTTCTCCAATTCCTAGGTTACCTTTTAGTTTTGTTGGTTGTTTCTTTCACTGCACAGAAGCTTTTTTATTTTGATAAAGTCCCTATAGTTCATTTTTGCTTTTGTTCCCCTTGCCTCAGAAGACCTGTCTAGAAAGAAGTTGCTAGAGCTGCTGTCATAGGAGTTCTTGCCCATGTACTCTTCTAGAAGTTTTATGGTTTTGGGTCTCATGTTTAGGTCTTTAATCATCTTGAATTTTTGCAAATTATTTTTGTGTATTGTTTAAGAAAGTGGTGTGGTTTCAGTCTTTTGCATGTTGCTGTCCAGTTTTTCCAAAACTGTATATTGAAGAGACTGTCTTTTTCCCATTGCATATTCTTTCCTGTTTTGTCAAAGATTAATTAACCATATAATTGTGGGTTTATTTCTGGATTTTATATTCTGTTCTGATGATCTATATGTCTCTTTTTGTGCCAGTATCATACTGTTTTGATCGCTCATGCTTTGTAACATAACTTGAAGTCTGGAATCATGATGCCTGCAGATTTGCTTTTCTTTTTCAGGGTTGCTTTGGCTATTTGGGGTCTTTCATAGTCATGCAAATTTTAGAATTATTTGTTCTCTGAAAAATGCTCTTGGTATTTTGATGGGGATTGTATTAAATGTGTAGATTGCTTTAGGTAGTATAGACATTTTAACAATATTTGTTCTTCGAATCCATGAGCATGGAATGTCTTTCTGTTTCCCTGAGTTGTCTTCAATTTCTTTCATCAGTGTTCTGTAGTTTCAGAATACAGATCTTTCACCTCTTTGGTTAAGTTTATTCCTAGCTATCTTATTATTTTGGGTACAATTGTAAATAGGATTGTTTTTTTAATTTCTCTTTTGTTTCTTTTAAATATATTGTTGAATTTGGTTTGCTAGTATTCTATTGTGAATTTTTGCATCTTTGTTCATCAAAGATAGTGACCTGTAGTTCTCTTTTTTAGTGTTGTTTTTATCTGGTTTTGGTATCAAAGTAATGCTGTAATCACAGAATAAATTTGGAAGTTTTCCTTCCTTTTCTTATTTTTGGAATAGTTTGAGAAGAGTAGGTATTAACTCTTCTTTAAATGATTGGTAGAATTAACCTGTAAAGCCATCTGATCCTGGAGTTTTGTTTTTTTGGGGGAGTTTCTTGATTACTGACTCAATTTTTTTTGCTGGTTATTGGTTCTGTTCAAATTTTCTGTTTCTTCCTGTTTCAATTTTGATAGATTATATGTTTATAGGAACTTATCCATTTCTTCTAAGTTGTCCAATTTGTTGGCATATAGTTTTTCTTTCTTTTTTTTTTAAGATTTATTGATTTGTTTATTTGAGAGAGAGAGAGAGAGAATGAGCAAGAAGGGCAGAGGGAAAGGGGGAGAGAGAGACTCTCAAGCAGACTCTATGCTGAGCCTGACTTGGGGCTTGATCTCACAACTATTAAGTCACAACCTGGACTGACATCAAGAGTTGGATGTTCAATTAACTGTGCCACCAAGGTGCCCGGCATATAGTTTTTCATAATAATTTCTTATGATTGTACTTGTGTGTTGTTCGTTGTTATTTCTCCTCTCTGATTTGTGATTTTATTTATTTGAGTCCTTTCTCTTTTTTTCTTAGTAAGTCTGGCTAGAGGCTTATCAATTTTATTGATTTTTTTTCCAAAGAAACAGCTCCTGGTTTCATTGATATGTTCTATTGTTGCTGTTGTTGTTGTTGTTGTTTAGTTTCTATGTCAATTATTTCTGCTCTAATCCTTTTTATCTTCTTTCTCAGCAATATATTTCAACAGCAATATACAATAGACTGAGAGTCAATTGATCCTACCACGCTTCACTCTTCCTCCTCTCTTCATCTAGCTAAATTTCGTAGATAGTAATTATAATCATGGCCTTCCATATATCCTGCATCTGTTCTTCTCTCAGTTCCATAACTCTATTCTGTGAAACTCAGCACTGTGCTAACTTCACAAAAAATCACTACTCAGGTTAAATTAATCTCTCTTCTTGCTTTATGTCAACCCCTTGAGCTCATAACTGTAGAAAAATTCAAAACCATATTCATGACCACACATTTCAGATGAACCATGAATGCTATCAGACCATCAAAATGTATGTCAAAGTCTAATCATCCCCCTCTTCTCTTGAAGGACCACTGTATATCTTCTCTACTTTCCTGAAACCACTTAAACCTCCTCTCCCTTCCTCATTTCCAGCTGATGGTATGCTTCCTTACTGAGGAAATTAAGCAACTGGAATAGAACTTTCACAGACTCCAACCATACCACATTTCCTCACTTACAAATATCTGCACTCACATACTTTGCTTTCCTATGTGTTACCACAAATCTATAACCCATGAGCCAATCTGAGGCAAATCTCCTCACTTGTGCTCTAAATTCCATCTGTTGCCTACCCAAAAATACAGCTTTGCCAAATTTTCTTTCTTTCCTATATCATCTCTTTACTAGATCGTTCCCCTCAGCATATAAATATGTCATTTTTCCTAACATAAAAAAATAAAAATGCTTGATCCCACTTCTAGGTGGCATAACTTTTCCTCACTCTCCTTTGCATCACAACTCCTTGAAAGAGATGTCTATAGGAATGTCTCCAAGTGCACCTTTTTCCTTCTCTTTCAGATTTACTCCATTCAGATTTGTGTTTCCTCTATGTCATCTAAACTGCTTTTTCTAAGGTCATCAATAGTATCCTCATTGCTAAAATAATAATCAATTCTCATTCCTCATCTTACTTATCAGTGGCGTCTGATGAAGTTAATCATACTCATCTCCTTGATATACTTTCATTATTTGGTTTCTAGGACATAATACTCATTAGTTACTCCTTCTCAGTCTCCATAACCTTGCATTGCATTTCCCTTCTTCCCACTCTTTGACATGACAGCACACCAGAGATCCAATATTTGCTATCTGTCCTTATTCCCTTGGTGATGGCATCCAGTCTAAAGGCTAAAAATGTCATCTCTATGCCATTTGACACTTTGCTTCTAAACTCCAGGCTCCTATTACCAAGTACATATTGAATTAGAGATCTAATAGGTATCTCAAACTCAGCATGTCCAACACTGAGCTTTCAATCTAACTCATAATAAATGTTCCACCTGTACTGTTCCCTATCTCAGTTCATGATAATGCTATCCTTCCAGATTGTAGGCCAAAAATAAAAAACCAAACCAAGCCAAACAACAACAACAACAACAAACACCCCCTTGGAATCAATTCTAACTTATCATCTTACATATCTCACGTTTGAATCTGTTTAAAATTTTTTTTTCTTAATGCTTTTTGAAATTGAGTTATAACAGACAGTAAAGTGCAAAAAGTGATTTTTTGCTAATTTATGCCCCTACATAACCACCATCCAGATTGAGATATAGACTATTATCACCACCCCAGAAGCGTACCTCATTTCCTTTTAAGGTCAATACACTTTCTTCTGATCTTTATCAAAATAAAGAGTAACTACACTTCTGCTCTTTATCACAATAGATTAGTTTTGCCTTATTCTTGACCATCAATAAATGAAACTAGACAATATGTATGTTTTTTGCCTAAAAATATTAAGTTTGCTAGATATTTCTGCGTTGTTATATTCAGTCATTGTGTTGGGTTTCCCCCCCATTACTAGGTATTACTTATTCACTATTAAGTTGTTGGATAGTTGGAATGTTTCTAGATTTTTACTATTATGAATAAAGATAAAATGACCATTTTTACACATCTTTTGATAGACATATGCAATATTTCTGTTGTACATATACTTAGAAGTATAATTACTGGGTAATATGAGTACACACATGATCAGCATTAGTAGATTCTGCCAAAGAATTGCCCCAAATCGTTCTATCAATTACACTCCTTTCAGCAATGTGTGATAGCCAGAGTTCCTGTACATCCTTGCCAGCAATAGATATTGTTAATTCTTTTAATTTTAGTCAGGCTTGTGGGTGTGTAGTAGTATTTATTATGTCTTTCAGATGTATTCCTGATAGTTAATTCTGTTGATCACATTTTCATATGCTTATCTGCAATTTGTACATTCTTTTTTACACAGAGTCTGTCATATTTCTGTCCCATTTTTTTGTTGCTTTTTTCCCTATTGATATGTTAGAAATTTTTTATAGTTTGGTTATGGGTTGTTTGTGTGATATATTTACTGAAAATAACTTTTTCCAGTGTTCAGTTTACTTTTTACTTTTAAAATCTCTTTTGATGAATAGAACATTTTAATTTTTATGAAGTTCACCAATTCACCGATTATCTTTTATAGTGTGTTTTTGATTCCTATGTCTTTTAACTACCCCAAGGTCCTGATGGTATTCTTCTACATTTTTTCTTGAGAGCTTTACAGTTTACCTTTCACATTTCAGTGTATGCCCTATTTCCAGTTGATTTTTGTTTACTGCGTAAGATAGAGGTTAAGAATCATTTTTTTTTTCCCGTGGGTATCCAGTTGATTCATCACTGTTTATTTAGGTCTTCTTTAATTTCTCTCAGCAATGGGTGTAGTCTTCAATTGTGTTACATTTATTCCTAGGCATTTAATTTCTTGGAAACTTGTATATGTACCTTTATATCTCATTTTTTGATTCCTTGTTCCTGATATGTAGAAATATAATTTAGTTTTTATATTGATCTTGTATCCAGTGACCTCGCTAAATTCACTAATAGGGCGCCTGGGCGGCTCAGTGGATTAAGCCTCTGCCTTTGGCTCAGGTCATGATCTCAGGGTCCTGGGATCTGGCCCCGCATCGGGCTCTCTGCTTGGCAGGGAGCCTACTTCCCCCTCTCTCTCTCTGCCTGCCTCTCTGCCTGTCTCTCTGCCTACTTGTGATATCCCTCTCTCTGTCAAATAAATAAATAAAATCTGCTATAAATTAATTAATTCACTTATAAATTCTAATCATTTGTAGATTCCTTTATATTTTCTAGATATTCAAATATGTTACTGAAAATTATGGTTTTACTTTTTCTGTACAATCTTTATAGATTTTATGTTCTTTTCTTGAATTTTTACAATGTTTAGGAGTTCCAGTAAAATTTGAATAGAATTGATGGCATTGCACCAATTTGTCTTATTCCACACTTCTAGGGAAAGTGTTCAATACTGCATTATTAGTTACCATGTTAATCGTAGGTTTTTGTGGATGTGCTTTTTCAGATAAAAGAGAAACTCTTCTATTCCTATTTGTTGAGATTATTTTTTTTCATCATGAATTGATGTTCAATTTTATCAAATGCCTTTTATACATCTATTTAGATGATTGTATGATTTTTGTCATTTATTTTGTTAATGTGGTCAGTTATAATTATTGATTTTTCTTATGTTGAAAACTATCTTATGCCACTGGAATACACTTCACTTAGTCATGAAGTATTATATATTGCTGGATTTGATTTGGTAATATTTGTTCAAGTTTTGTGCATCTATACACAAGGAAGAAGTTGGCATGTAATTTTTCATCTTTGCAATGTCCTTACCAATTATTACCTTATGAGACACACAAAAAATAAGAAGTGTTCCTTTTTAATTATTTGCTGGAAGTGATTTCGCAAATTGGGATTATTCCATGTTAAATCTCTGGAAAGTTGAAAATTGTGGCTTCAGTTTCTTTAAAAATCTAGAAATAATCAGAATTTCTATCTATTTTTATGCCAGTTTTGGAAGCAAGGCCAGCTTCTTGGGCATACAGCCTATGAAGTCACATGCACTTATAAATGTTCTACACTTGGGGCCCCTGGGTGGCGCAGTTGGTTGAGCGACTGCCTTCGGCTCAGGGCATGATCCCGGTCGAGTCCCGCATTGGGCTCCCAGCTCCATGGGGAGTCTGCTTCTCACTCTGATCTTCTCCCTTCTCATGCTCTCTCTCACTCTCTCTCTTTCCTAATAAATAAATAAATAAAATAAATAAAAAAATCTTTAAAAAAAAATAAATGTCCTACACTTAATTTAATGTTTTATTGTCACCATCTTTAAATTTTTTATCAATGTTTGAACAAAAAAATTCCTCATTTTGCACTAGATCCCTCAAATGATATAGTTATTCATGTTTTGTCATATGTGGTTTTAAAGGTATTTGCTTATTTTATCTAAGTTATCAAATTTATTGATATTAATTTGTTAATAACCATTAATTCTGTTTCAATATCTTTAGGATTTGTAACATCTGTTTTTTACTTATGATATTGATAATTTGTATTCTTTATCTTTACTATCTTGCTATTAACAAAATACTTCATTAATCTTTTTTGAGAAAAAATTTTTGCCTCTGTTTATTTTCTTTAAAATTATGGCTGCTTTTTGGGGGTGCCTGGGTGGCTCAGTCAGTTAAATGTCTGCCTATAGCTCAGGTTATGACCCCAGGGTCCTGGGATCTAGCCCCACATCTGCATAGGGCTCCCTGCTCAGCAGGGAGTCGGCTTCTCCCTCTTCCTCTGCCACTCCCCCTGCTGGTGCGCTCTCTCTCTCTCTCTCTCTCTCTTTCTCTTCCCCTTGCTCTCACTCTCTTTCAAATAAATAAATAAAAGCTTTTAAAAAATTATGTCTGCTTTTTGAAATTTTAATTACTGTTATCTTTATTAACTTACACTTTTTAAGGAATATTTAAATATTTTTAATTTATAGTGAATTTTCTAGTTTCTTGAGATAGCAGATTGGAACACTGATTTTCAACTTTTCTTCTTAATATACTAATTCAGAGCTAAAAATTTCCCTTTGGTCACCATTTTAAATGCATCTCAGAATTTCTGATATGTCAGATTTTTTCATTCAACTTAAAATAAAATTCATTGTGATTTCTTTTTTGACGCATCAGTAGTGTGTGTTTGATTTCCAAACAGAGATTTTCCAATAATCTTATATTGATTTCTAGGTTTTTTTTTGTATTCAAAGTATATACTCCATATACTCCATACTCCATAAGTACATACTTTGGAATGTACCTGTGTACATTACCTACATAGATCAGCTAACAGTCCATTTGGTAAATAACTTAGATGCACTTGAAAATGTTTATTCTGATTATGTTGGGTGTAGTATTCATTGTGTTATTTAAATTTCCTATGTCTTTAATTTTTTTAATAAAGTATGTCTCTTGTAAACAGTATTGCATTAGATTTTAAATTTTTATGTGTTTTTTTGTTTGTTAATCTAACCTGACCATTCTCCCCTTAACTGGTGTGCTTAGTCATTTAATATTACTGAGATGGTTGAGTTTAAGTTAACCATCTTGCCATGGTTTTCTAATTGTTTCATCGTTGTTTCTTCATTTATCTTTTCTAGCCTTCCTTTTTTTTTTTTTTTAGAGATATAAATTTATAAGTGTTTAAGAGACACTGCTTCTGGAACACATATCCAATCATATTTCCAAAAGAAGGGAGGAGAGTTGCAAGATGATATAAGCATGATGGTGGAGTAGCAAACGCCAGCCTTTACTCCGACAGAGACATGGATGCGGGCCACCATCCCACACAGAGATACTGTGGAAGTCCTCCTGAAACACCTCAAAAGTGACCGGCATGGGAGTATTTGAGAAATGTTAGCTGTTAAAATACCATCGTCTTCACTCCTCTCCCCGGCCATCTCCACCGACTCGGACAACGAGGCCAGGGAGGTACGTCTGGAGGAAGCTGCGGAGGTCACGCTGGCTGGCTTGCTCCCCGGGAGCTGGCTCACCCAGTGTTCACACAAGGAAGAACTTGTGGAGCCTGCCACCGAGCTGTTGGCCGACCACGATGGAATAGTTGTCCGCCTCTGGTAAAAAAGGATATACGCCATCTGTGTGCGGACCTCATCTTCTGACAGCTGCTGCACATCAGAAATGATGATTAATCATCATTTCTTTTTTTTATTCATTCTTTCCTCTATTAGCTTTATAGATATATATTTTTTTGTTATTTCATTTATTATTCTTAAAATCACTATATGAATTCTACATGGTAAGTTGTAATACTTCCCAAAGCATACAAGAAACTAAAATAGTTTAATTCCATTAACCAAAACACCTTTGGTGCCATCAGTGTCATATATTTTAAATATAAGATTTTATATGCATAAGGTATAATAGTTAATGATTTTAAACAGAATGTTCATGTATAGTTTTGTGGGGGTTTTTTTTACTGGAAACAACTATAGGAAACTGAAAAAGGAGTAGAATGAGAATCTCCATATGAAAAATAGAAAAAATATATACAATTGTATCTTCAGGAATTTTCATGGAACATTATGACCCATCAAATTAAAGTATCCCCATTCTCTAACAAAAACAAACTGAGAAAGGGCAGCATGAAAATATTCTATTGCAGTTCTGCCCAATACAACTTTTTGTGATGGTAGAAATGGTCAATTATCTCTGTGTTGTCTAATATAGAATCTACCAGCCACATGAATACTCACAACATAGCTAATGTAATTGAGGAACTGAACTTTTAATATAGTTTAAATAGCCACATGTGGCTAGTGGTTACCAGTTGAATAGCACAGTTCTGGTGCCTCATGGCTCAAAACCAGTGATTTCTTTGGGGAACTTCTCTAATCACTGCTGAAGGGTGTAGAAGGTTAAGGGTAGAAAGAGAAGAAGTTCTTAGCAGATCTATTTAGTTACTTAAACAAGTTCTGAAACTCTCCACAGCTTTCAGAGGCAGGGGCTGAAGAAAGGACTCTAAGGGAGACCTGAGTATGCCCTTGAACTCCTGGCTAATGCTAATGGGAGTAAAAGGCCTAGGATTTGGCTCCTGCAGATAGGAAGAGGCCTGTGGTGCTACACACAGAATCTGAGGCATGGGCCATCTGTGCATGGAAATCATTGTTGTGGGGCTGGTGGGGAAGTGGGCATGCTCATTTTTAGACAGGGTTACAAGGGCTAGAAGAGGATTTAGAGGAGGTGGGAGGACCTGAGGGTCTTTTCTGCCACCCACAGGCTGGATAAGCCCTTTCTTTTTAGAGAGTAAGGTCTTTTTCTTGCTTTTGAACACATTGTTGGGATCCAGCTTGTTCACAAAGGAGTTGGTCTCTTCTGTAAGCAGGTTTGGGTTGTAGGTGATAGGCTTATACATGTTGAATCATTACTTGGCCTGTGAGCTAATGCCATAGCTAGTGAAGGCATACGACCACTGCGGCAAGCCCAGGTGCATGATAAGAAGGCGCTAGTAAGTGGTAAAGGTATACGTGAGAAAATGCCAGTATAACGCTCTATCCAGGAACCAGGTCTCAGGGTCTCATGAATGTTGGTTTCCTTCTTTTGTAGGTGAGGCCAGCCTCCCCATTCATATTGCGAGGATCCAGCTCAAAAACTACACTGGGAGAATCAAAGTGAGGCTTCTCTGGCTGGTTCTCACTGGCTTCAAGTGCATCAACTTCCAGGTGTGCCAGAGTTGGTGCGTTAGGGAGTGAGTACACAGAAGACTGGTTGGATTGAGTTGGGTTTGCGATGCAGTTACTTGCCATGCTGCCCAGTGGAATGGTGTGCTTATCCAGCTTCACATTCCATGTCATGTGGAAGCCATTGGTCATCAGGTAAAAATGCTTCACATTCTCAGGTAGCACACTGTTATTTTGTTGTTGTTGTTGTTCCCATGAGGAAATCCTATGATACTCAGCAGGTGGCTTTTCTATGATAGTGACTTCTGTCACACCTGGGGAAGATTCTAGGCTGCAGGTCATCTCCAGGGTCAGCTTCTCCGGTGCAGCTTGCTGGCGGTAGCATCCCGTCCATGGCTCAAGTTCCCACTCCAGGCTCATTTATAGTTTTCCATGTTTACATCTTCAAGTGCTCTCATTCCATTTTGCAGTTATGTGCTTCCATCTGGGATCATTTGCCTTCAGAACTCCCAGTAATGTTTCTTGTAGTGCAGATCTGCTGGCAACAAATTCTCTCAGCTGTGTTTAACTGTAAACATCTTTACTTATCCTTCGATTTTGAGGGATTTTTTGCTGGATATAGACTACCGGTTTGCAGGGTTTGTTTGTTTTCCTTTAGCGCTTTCAAATGTTAATTTTTCACTTTCTGCCTTCCATAGTTCCTGTTAAAATGTCAGTCATTAGTCTTTTTGATGCTCATTTGGAAGTATTATCTCTGTTTTTCTAGGTATGTGAAGATTGTCAGTCTGTTTTTAGCTTGCAGAAGTTTGATGATGATGTGGTGCCTAGTTGTGTTTTGTTTGCTTGGTTTTCTATTCTGTTTGGGGAATATCTTCTTGAATGTATAGACATACGTATTTTGATTAGCTTGGATAAATTCTTAGCCAATATTTCTTCCAATATTGCTTTTTATATTCAATATAATATTTCTTATTGTACATAAAACCTTTCTTATCTCTTTGTTCAAATGTTACTGTGTTTTACTAGGAAATATCTCCTGATCTACTGGATCAGGCACAAATATCTTTGGCACAAATATACCCTGTGCTTTCCTGTAATGAGGTCACATAATGCATTTAAGAGTTGGAAAGTGCTAAATTAACCCAGCTTTCTGACATTTCATGCAATAATGTAACATCATAATCCAACAGTCAGAGGAAAAACCAAATAACATCACTTTTTCCACAAACCGGAAGAAGGTATCTGTAAATCATATAACTAATGAGAAATTCTTACCGAGGATGCATAAAAAATATTTAAGTTAACAATAAAAGACACAGAGTCAAATGGAAACATGGGAAAGGAGTATAAAGAGGCAATTTATACAAGAAGAATGGCCAATAAAATGTAAAAAAAAAAATTTTCAATCCCATTACTAATCAAGAAAATAAAAATGAGAACAGTAATGAAGTACAACTTCTCACTTATATGAATGGCAATGAAGACTTCAGTAATGCACAATGTTGTGAAAAACTTGAAGAAATGTAAATTCTTATACATTGCTGGCTACAAATATTTGAAGAGCAATTTGGCAAAATATAGTAGGTCCAATGAATAGGTCTTTAGCTATTTCACTTTCACATACATGTATATGTACAATGGCTATGTATATAAATATTATCATTTGTAATAGCCAAAACTTGGGACTAAATTAAGTAACCATCAGCAGGGAAATGAACACACCGTGTTATATTTACGTAATAATGAAGAAAATAAATGAAGCAGAGCTTCATGAAGCAATATGGATTTATAGGGTATATCCAAAACATAATAGTAAAAATGCATGGTAGCAATGGATACACATGGTGTGACACTATATAAGTAACTTTAAAACATACAGAACAATACTTTATATTGCTATAGGTTATTCTATTTATTATACCAGCATTAAAATATGCACAGAAAGTATACACTTCAACATCAGGAGAGCAGTTGCTTCTCATGAATGTGAGGGGAAATAAGAAAGGTGCATTTTGAGTCGTGTGCTCTGTTAAAACAGAAAAAGCACCTGAAACAGCACCTGGCAAACTCCTATCATGTTTTCAAAACTGGGTTGATTATACTTGTTTCCAGTAATTTTCTGTGTATTTGAAATCTTTCATAATTATAATTAAATTGTAAAATTTAAGCTCTATTTTTATGTTAAAAATTTTAAGCTAAGTTTAAAGGGAAGTATTCACCTTTAATGGAAGAAAACATATAAAATTTTTGAAGGTTCAACCTTAGTAATTATCCTGGAAATACCAATTAAAATACTGATAAGATACCATTTTATTATAACAAAGAGTGATTTGTTTTTCTGTTCATTTAAAACCCAATGTGTTGGGTATTTGCATACATTCTTAGATTCTTAGATGGTGATAAACTGATATAATTTGGTAATTACTTGGTCAGTATACACTGAGACCATTAGCATGTTTATACCTCTTCACTAAACTACTTCCACTTCAAAGATAATCACCTAGTGCTGAAATTCTGGATTATTTTTATTTTTATTCTTTTAATTTTTTATACAGTATATGATATGTATAATACATTTTAAAATCAAAATATAATCTATTAATTTTGCATGAAAAACTTGAACACCTAATAAAACTCATAGGAAAATAACTAAATGCTATATTAGTGCAACCAGGAAGCTGTACTAGCTACAGCCAAACCCACAGGGCAAATGATTAAACCTACTTGAGGTAGGTCAAGGAATGCTGTTCCAACCAGAAGACTCAACTTTTCAAGAAGCTGTAAGGAGGGAAGGATATTCATTTCAAAGGAAGGAGGGAAGGATATTCATTTCAAAGGAAAAAAAACTCACACTTGCATAAAATACTGTTCCTCAAAGTGTGACACAAGTATACCTCCTAATCAGCTGGAGTCATTGTTTGCAATATACATCTCTGCCAACTCAAACCCACTAAATAAAAACTCCTGGGCATGGGGCATAGGAACCTGCCATATGCCTGGCTCCCTGGATGGTTCTCATGCACAAAATTTGTTAACTACATTACAAAAAAAACAAAGCAGTATGACATTCTTTGGAAATTGACCATAATTTAGTGCAAATGAATTGTAGCTTACAGGTGATGGTGGGATGGGGGAGATAAATCTGGAGAGGCATGTCATGGTCCACTGGTAAGAAGTCTTAAATGGCACACTAGGAGCCCAGACAGTTAACATGAAGATTCAATAAGAAACCACTGAAGAGTTTTAAGAGGAGTAACTTGATACTTACTCTGGCATTAGTGTGGATGACTGGAGAGGGAGCAGACAGGCAGAAAGGCAACCTGGGAGAACGTTTAATTTTCCTGGAATAAGATAGCAGCATTAGCATAGACTTGAATACATACACTTGGTGACCAATTGAATACTGAGTGAAGGAAGAAATATTTAGGATGATTCTGATTCCCACATTTGCTTGCTTCCATTCTAGGCTTAAAACAATATCTAGACAAAGAATTTCTTAAAACTACAAGCTGTACTTTTCTACCTTTGCTTATTTTATTTTACTAGAAACATGAAGCCTATGAAGATAAACTTGTGCAGCCACTATAATAATACAAGGACAGACACTCTAGAGGACATTCTCTTACTGAATAATATCGTTAGCTAAATGTCTGCAAGACCATTGGCAGAGATAGCATGTATACTTGGAGATACTGTGATCCAGGTGATCTGAAAGGCTCCATTGCAGTTTCTGTGTTTCAGCATGTGACAGTGTGTTTGCATAGAGGAGGCATGAATTCAGAGTAATTTTTTTTTTCCGTAAAAGACTATTTTATTAAAAGCCAGCCCAGGAGGGCTTGGGTGGCCCAGTGGGTTAAAGCTTCTTTCTGCCTTCGGCTCAGGTCATGATCCCAGGACCCTGGGATGAAGCCCCATATCAGTCTCTGCTCAGTGGGGAGCCTGCTTCCACTCCCCCCTACCCCACCCCCGCCTGCCTCTCTGCCTACTTGTGATCTCTCTCTCTGTGTCAAATAAATAAATAAAATCTTTTTTTTTTTAAAGATTTTATTTATTTATTTAACAGAGAGAGAACACAAGCAGGCAGAGAGGCAGGCAGAGGCAGAGAGAGGAGCAGGCTCCCTGCGGAGCAAGGAGCCCGATGCGGGACTCGATCCCAAGACGCTGGGATCATGACCTGAGCCAAAGGCAGCTGCTTAACCAACTGAGCCACCCAGGCGTCCCAATAAATAAAATATTTAAAAAATAAAAATAAATAAAAGCCAGCCCATTCTTTTTTGTGTCTTTTTGTGTCCCACAATGAGACATTCCTTTTAATCAGTCTGTCTGGTAAAACCACAGCAGTGACTTGTCTTCAGGCTGATTGTGGCAAGAAGGAATTTCCCTTAGACTGCAGGATAACCTACAACAGCTTTATATATATATATCCTCATTAAAATAAAATGGCGGACGTTTGGGGTATTAGAAAGTTGTTTTCTAAAGGCTCTAAATCCTACCCAACCTGCACAGAGAGTTACAGCTATAGGCTGAATGTAGACTGAGCAGTCTTCTGAGGGCTTTGGCTATGGGGGACTTAAAAGCAGCAAATAACAAATCAAGCTTCCCTGTAGTGCCAGGAACCCCCAGAATTCCCAAAGGCTCCATATCACTCACTGGCCCATCCCAGAGCACATAAGATCCTTCAGCTATAATCATTCTCAGAAACCACCAAAAGTAGTCCAAATATAGGCCTTACTCAACCAAAAACCTTTTAATGTTATACTGCTTTTTGGTTACATCCCATATAAAAGCTATAAAAGCACTCCTCCTCCCACTCCTTTTAAAAATGTCATTAGTTTCTTAGGGAACTTGACATATCTGTCCTATAGAATGTCCAACATTATGGATTTGGCTGATTGACCTTCCCTGGTTTCTTGTAAATTGTGCCTTTATCCCCAATATTGCCTCATGATCTGGTAATATGATAGTAAGATCGAGAAGTTCGATAAATTTCAGGTTCAATTTTTTCTTTTTTTTTTTCTGCAACAGTCCTTCATGGGGAGGAGGTGTGCACTACTTACTGCAACATATCAAGAAGCAAATAATGTTTGTTGGCACATTTTTATTAATGTTAAAATTATCCATGGATTCAGAGACATAAGCCTAATTCCTCCATCAACCTTTCATGTCATGATTTCAGCATCCACAGATGATTACCCAGATGTATACTTTCATTAGAGCTCTCTTCTAACATTTCAGTGCATATATTTAAGTGACATTCTCTGTGAATAACTTACATACGCTATTTAGTTTCCTGGTATGATTTTAAGGATAAACAAAATAGAATAAATGCTTTATTTTTTCTCCTAATTTATCATTTTTCAAAGTAATGAGAGAGTGCCTTTACAACCTCCAAAAGTGACCAAGGAGGTGTGTAATTATTAACTTATTTTGTATTTATTTTATATATTCGTATATATTGCAGTCATTATTTGTGTTTATGTTCATATTACCTTATTTTAGATCAGCAAAAGGCCCTTAATGTTACTCTCCTGTTTTTGTGACATGATTCAAATAGCTTCCTTGCTATCTGGAATAAGATGGCCCAGGTTCCTCTTATGTATTTCATCGTCTAGACCTGCATTCAGTGATTTCTCCTAATAGCCCTGGTTTCTTTTAGTGAGAAATCATATTTAGAGACCACAATCTGAATGGGAGGTGTACTCACTGCTACTGGATTGTCATTGCCTCAAGGCCATTTCAATGGGAGAGTGGAAAATACATTTTTTTCTCCAAAGAGAAAATAAATTTTGATTTCATGCTGATACTTATATTCCAATTCAAAAGCTAAAGATTTTTTCTTAATTTCTTAATCTCATACTTTTTCACTTAACACTGAAAATGTTGACTTCTAAAGAAATAAGTTCTTATATTTTCTTACAGTATAGTAAAATGTAGCATTCTATGTAAGTTCAAAGTAACAATATCAATATTACTAATAAGACTACTAAATGTGTTTTCAGATTTCTTCAGAATTTACTTGGCCCTTAGATTATGTCCCTTAAATGATAGTCAAAATACTGGCTTTGAAGGTCACCAGAAATAATTACATATTCTTTCTGTAGTTAGGCCATTATCTGATATTCATTTGGGTTCAGTTGTTCCTTCTAATTGTAGAAGGAATGCTTTCTATTCTTTTTCATTTTGCTTTCTTATTATACAAAATGTTTACATCATCTAAGATCACAACCATATAATGAGGTACATTCACATAAATTTTATCTCCATGCCTATGCCATCCTATTTCCTCCTTCATGTTATAGGTAACTATTTTTATTATCTTTATGTCCTCTGTGATGTGTGTATTTATTTATGTTGTTCTAGACCCTTTTTAAAAATATATTCTGAGGATCAGATGATACCCATATATAGAAATTTTGCTCATTTTTTCATTCATATCTTCAGTCCCCTGGTGATGATTATCTTGTTTGTTTCCAGTTTTTGATTGGTCTAAAGAATATATCAATGAATGTCCTCAGGAATATACCATTTTGTATTTTTGTCACAATACCTTTGGATAGATTTTTAAAAAGAGGGATTGCTCAAGCAAAAGGCAAATGCACTTATAATTTTGCTAGATTGGGGGGCATACTTTTATATATATGGATCTTGCCATGAAAATGTAGGAATTTTTAAAAATATTTTTTATTACAGAGAAAAAAACTTTAACTAGAATGATCATATTTATCAAGAATAATTCATTAGTAGAATTTAAATTATTAAATTCATGTATGGTCTCTTGTGTAATTTAAGTAAATGCCTTGAACATTCAGTTCAAAAATTTTAACAGTTTTAGTGGTTTACAATCTATTATGTCTTCGGGAAGTAATGTAAGATCTATTTGAATAAACAAATATATGATATGTGAATGGGGATGGATGCGTGGAAAGGTAGACAAAGAGAAAGAAAGAATTTTATCCCAGAAGAAAGCATTTCTGATTTTAATAAATTTACCAACTTTTTATTCAAAAAAGTTATTAACTTCTAAATGACACAGTAGATATAGAAGTTAGTCATGTCTGCATAATAGCACTTGTAATATTTTCTACAGTGTTGGTAAATCTGCAAGTTTGTTTCCTTGGACCTAAAATATAATTCAACTTTTAAGTGCAAAATAAAATTTACTTGCTGGTCCTTTTTATAAACATATGTGTTAAGAGAACATGACTGTATTGTCTTTTGCTTTTCAGTTACTATCACTTCTGAAATCAGGAAGAACAACTCCAAGAACTGGGTGAGTCATATTTGCTTTTATATCTTATGCACAGCAAGAATTCAACTACTTTAAAATATAAGTGAACAGTAAATTTAAAATAATAGATTCACATTTGAAGAGCAGCTAGTTATGTGTAAAAATACACACAAAAAAACCCCTGTAGCAATAAAAACTGGTGTATTAATCATTAATGATTCATTTCCGCATTTCACCATATTATTCTTCAGATATAACCACAGAGCCAGTAGCATCCACAAGATGACATATAGGGAAAAAGGTTAAAATTGCTCCTTCCAAGTTATCAGCCTTCTTTGAGGAAAGACAGTCTCTGACATCTTCTTATTCCTTTCCTTCTTCGCAGCTAAAAGTCAACAAAATAAAAATAATATCACATATCTCCAGTCCATAGACTCACTTTAAATCAACATTTCCAAATGTTTACACACTCACCTCAACTATTTTTAATGATTATAAAGGTAGTTTTACTCACTATCCACTCAAGTTCATAACTTTTTACCTTTAATTTTTTTTTTAAGATTTTAATTATTTATTTGACAGAGATCACAAATAGGCAGAGAGGCAGGCAGAGAGAGGGGGGGAAGCAGGATCCCTGCTAAGCAGGGATCCTGATGCGGGGCTTGATCTCAGGACTCTGAGATCATGACCTGAGCTGAAGGCAGAGGCTTTAATCCACTGAGCCACCCAGGCGCCCACTTTTTACCTTTAAAACGCAAGGATACAGCTACCATCTGTTGGAGCTAGGCAGTACAAGCATTTAACAAAACTGATCAGTACTAAAGTGCTATTTATGTAGAGTCTAGAAATGGCAATATGCTGTTAGGAAAATGGATACATAAAAATATAATTTTGCTTATGAATTATTTTCAAAATTAGCTTAAAAATCGAATAAGAAAAAAATCTACTACCTTTTAGACAAACACGTGTGCAGTCCTCCATGTTAACAAAGTTATTGTCATTCCCTCCACAGCCAGTATAGGTGAAGGTCTCACAGGCTTTGTGTCTTGGATTAAAATAATAGCGAGTTACATTAGCAGAGCATTGTCCCCCATCTTTTGGACTGTAGCAGTATGACGGACCTTGATGAAAAGGGAAACAAAATTAGAAATGCAATAATACCAAAATTAATAAACTGTGATGATTACTGAAACTTCATCCTGAATTCAAAATATTATCATACTAAACCATTTAAAAAGTGTGTCTCAATTTTCAAGAAAGCTTGCATGCTCCAGTTTGTTAATTCTAAAGTTTTTATAAACTGGAGAGAATTTCTTCTGAAGCTATGTCCTTGTATCATTTGAATGTGTTAAGATATTAAACCCAAGAAACAGATACGGTCAGGTAGAAATCGGTTGTGTCTCAAGGGGTTGATATACGACATGCTTTAATAAACTTTCTTGTGTTGGTAGGTTTATTTTAAATGTTTTTATCAGCTCTCCTTCCATCATTAATCAAGAATACTTTTATGTAATTCACAAGTAGCCACTGGAACATTTACCTTTACGCAAGAATTTAAGGAAACACAAGCAACAACCATCTTCCCATTAACTCAAGATTCTGTATACAGTACAACTATAGAGCTTCCTCAAATCTCTGCCAAAGCAAGTTTTCCTTGTTTGTTAAGTTTATGTATCTTTCTGTATGTGTGTCTCTGCCTAGGAAAATGCCTCTTTTGTCTCTCTCTACAAAAAGATTGCCCAGGTAACTCATTATTTCAGGGACCGAGGAGGTAGGAATATAGGTAAGAAACGGGAGCAGAAAAAAGGATAGAGAGCCTATACTTTGTAATTACTAAAGGAGAAAGAAATCTAGCTGAAAACTTTAGACAGAAATTTTCAAGATTCACCATCTGAAGTCTGTATATGTTCTACTATCTCCTATACACAAGTGATGCCCTACAAACCTGAATTCATGGCATTCAGAATACTGTGATTTTTTAAAGGTATTATTTATTTGTGAGAGAGAAAGAGAGAGAGTCAGAGGGAGTGAAGGAGGCACACATACAGGGAGAGAGATAATCTTTATCTCCATGCTTGGGGCTTGCTCCCAGGAACCTGAGATCATGACCTGAGCCTAAATCAAGAGTTGGATGCTTAACCGACTGAGCCACCCAGCCACCCCCAGAATAGTGTAATTTTTATGTGTTAAGTTAATAACTTTTTACCTTTAATTTTTTTTAAGATTTTATTTATTTATTTGACAGACAGAGATCACAAGTAGGCAGAGAGAGAGGGAAGCAGGATCCCTGCTAAGCAACTGAGAAGATGAGAAATAGTTCTAAAGAAACAGTCCAGAGCAGGAACCAAAAACTTAAATCATGTGTGGCTTTGTGACTTTCTAGCCATGAAAACTTGGCAAGTCATTAACTTCTGGTAGCCTGTACTCTCATATGTAAATGGGGGAATAATATTAATAATATTACTTCACAGGACATATATATACAGTAGGACTGACATCCTACTATAGGTGAAATCATCAGAACACAAGGCATGTAATTACACATCAAATTATTGTGTTTTTTATCCTAAAATCTTAAAGAAACAAAATAGAAACCCCATAAAAATAGTATTTACTTTTCTTTGGTGCACAGAAGCCCATACAAGTATCCTTGTCCGGGAACCTGTTCTTATTGTTGTGACACCCTCCAGATACGAATTTTTCACATGTCATAGAACTTAGATTGAAGAAGTACTCTCCTCTGCGCACTCCACACCGCCCCTCACTGACTTCCAACCTGCAAATTTGGGGAACTTCTAGGAAAAGGAGGGCATAAAACAATGCTAGTCAAAAATTAGCTTTAGTATTACTTAGTATTACTTACTTGTAGTATTACTAATTACTAAATTACTGAAGTAATTAGTAATACTTAGCATTACTTCAGAACTTTACTGTATTTTCAGAAACAACTGGGGAAGGGCGCCTGAGTGGCTCAGTGGGTTGAAGCCTCTGACTTTGGCTCAGGTCATGATCTCAGGTTCCTGGGATGGAGCCCTGCATCGGGCTCTCTGCTCAGCAGGGAGCCTCCTTCCCCCATCTCCCTCTGCCTGCCTCTCTGCCTACTTGTAATCTCTTTCTCTTTCTCTCTGTCAAATAAATAAATAAAATCTTTAAAAAAAAAAAAAAAAAAGAAACAACTGGGAAGAAAACAGTATCACATTTAGGACTGGGATGGTAAATCCCCAAAAGACTTTTCATTCATCCAGTTATTTAGCTCTTTTTTTTAATAGAGGCTCCAGACCTGAGTCAGCCAAATTCAGTGGAAATTCTCTCTGTTCTCTCAGGGTGTTCTGATTTTTCTACATATGAAGTTAATCAGACTTATTTACAAGAATACATACACATTTTCCTTTGGTTTAGGTCCTTGAATGGCAAAGTCCCATGTTTTGTTACTGGCCTTACCAAATAAAATAGATATGATTAAAATGAAATAGAAACCATGATCATGAATCCCTACTATATCCCTGTAGTGACCCAAAACAAGTTTGGGTATCAGGGGACAAAAGGAAAAGTTACAGTTAGCTAAATCACACTTTAACAATAAAATCCCCTGAAAGTATGTCACATTGATGGATAATCGACAAGGGGAAACGGTGCTCTCCAGGAGGCATAAAAATCTTTAGAACTAAGGATAAAGAAAAGTACTTACGTGATACCCAATACATCATACCCCTGCATAAGCCCTATGGTAAGCGTATGATAAATGCCACTTAGGAGAGAGATTTGTTAGCCAATGTAAACTTGGGATTACTTTCTGGAAATAATAAGCGAGCCTTAATGTTTGAGAAAATGCAGGCTAAAACTTACTGTAGAAAATGGGATCTGGGAAATTAAGTTACTAGTAGCCAGGAGTTCTAAGCTTGAGCACGGCCACTTACTCTCTATCCTCCAGCAAGCTTCATTGCAGTCCTCCAAAGTTTCGAAATTGTTGGCGTTGCCCTCGCAGCCCCCGTAGAAGAACTTGAGGCAGCTTTGCTTGTACCTGTCGTAGTAGTAACGCGGGATCAAGGCCCGGCAGGGCCCCTCTTGGGGGGACAGGAGGCAGATCGCTGCATTGTTTCCTACTGGAGGAGCAGAAAGAGAGCCTGAGAGAGGGAAGGAGGTCTGCTACGCCTCCGGGAAGGTAGAGACTTCCCGGGGACTTCAGTCCCTCCGTTTCCCAGCACAGGGGGAGTTGCAGAGAGAGAAAGTACAAACTTTTGCACGAGTGTCCCTTCCCCAGGCTCCCAGACGCTTTGTGCGACAGGGGCCTGGGGAGAGCGGGGCAGAAAGAGCGGGTGCAGGGGACCCCACAGCAGCAGCGCGCTCGCTGCCTACCCTGGGTCAGAAGCCGGGGCGCAGAGAGAGGGGGTCCTAGACCGGCCGGTACCTGGCGCCTTCTGAGCACCGTTGGCCCGCGCCGTCCCCATCAGGAGCAACCACAGAAGCGCCACTCCGAGGGAGCCCGTAGAGTCCATGCTGTTGGGTTTGAGTGGCCCTTGGGGCGAGGCGTTCCTTGAATGTGCCGGCAGGAAGAGGGTGCATGAAGTGTAGCCTCCAGGCAGCCTGGGAGCCGATGTGATGGGTGCCTGCTTTATGTAGGGTAAGTGTGCTGCCGACCCTGGAGGGGGCGGAGCGTGCTTGTGCGGAGCCCGGGAGGCTGATTCATGCCCCACAGGCTGTGACCCGCCGCAGCCCTGTGTTGGAAAGTGTGCGGGGGAGAGGAATTCCCCACCAGGCTGAACCTGTCTCCCAAACTTTCTCCTATCTTGGTGGTAGTGACTAGATGCGGCATTGTATCAGTAATGGGAAGTGGGTCAGCTAGAGGGAAGTGACCTGGGGGTGATTGCACAAGGTTCCAACTTGCAGCATCACACTGAAGCCTGAATCTCCATTGTGAAAGAACGAAGTCCAAGTATTTGAAGGGCAGAGAGAAAGTGTGAAATTCAGTGGGCTGAGGGGAGCCTAATTCACTGCAGCCGATTTCTTTATTAGATTAGAAAGTTAAGTATGTGTATTTATTTACATTTATACATACGTACTTACTTCAGTTGGGATTTAGTTTACATTTAATAAAAGGCTCATAATAGATCTTAAGTGTACAGCACTATTCCAGTCAAGAATTAGAATACTTGCAGCACCCCAGAACATTCTCTCATACCCTTTCCCAGTCAATCCTTCCAATCCCAGGCAGGGGCAGCCACTTCTTATCACCAGAGGTTGGTCTTGCCTGTTCTTAAATCTCATGCAAATGGAATCGTAAAGTATGTATTGCTTGTACTTCTTTTGCTCCACTACTGTTTTTAAGACACACCATGTAGGGGCACCTGGGTGGCTCAGTGGCTTAAGCCTCTTCCTTCTGCTCAGGTCATGATCCCAGGGTCCTGGGATGGAGCCCCCGCATCAAGCCCCTCGCATCAGGTGCTCTGCTCAGCAGGGAATCTGCTTCTCTCCTCTCTCTGCCTGCCTCTCTGCCTACTTGTGAGCTCTCTCTGTCAAATACATAAATAAAAATCTTAAAAAAAAAAAGACACACCATGTTATTGCATAGTTCATTTCTTTTAAATACTGAGTCTATTCTTCCAATGTATGAATATACTACAAATATCCTGTTACTGGACATTGTGTTGTTTCTAGTTGGAGACTGTTATGAATAAAGCTGCTTAGTGCATACATACAGCTTTAATTATTTGTGGGTAAAATATTTATGACTCTTAAAAACTGCCCCTTTTCCAAAATGATTTTACCATTTTATACCCTCCCCACCCCCCATCAGCCCTGTGTTAGTATTGTGGCTGTGTTTTTTGAGCTGGAACGTGAAAGTCCATAGAAAGGTGGCTGTAGGGGCTCCCAGATCAGTCCCTTCCTGCACATTTCCTAATTGTCAGTGCATGAATGTTCATTGCTCCTCTGACATATTAGCCTGAGTCTGATTTTTTCTTTATACAAAACAAATTATTTATGCTTGGATTTCACAAGAAATATTGAAGATATTTTTGGTGAACATTTTAATGGATTCTCTTGATGAATGTGTCTTCCTCCCCCTTTTCCTCTTGTTGTATTTAATATTCTTAAGAGAATAATTATTTCTGGCTTCTCCTGAGGATCTGGAAGGTGTTTACAGGAGTTTCCTTCAAAGTTTCTGAGAAACCCTATGCTCACAGTGAGTTAATAGTCTGGGACATTTTGCACACTATATCCCTTCTGCCAGTTTCCAGTTATCCTGATGTCATGCCATAGAATCGTATTCCTAAGAAAACTAGCCTGTTCTGGAAATATTCAGTGTTACTGATGCTGTCAGATTACCAGATATCGATGATTAACAGTCCAAGAGGTGGGGACAAATGTTTAACAAATCAGCTCTCAGGAGGGGGTAGTTAGAGGAGTGTGCTGACTTGTACTGATTTCCATGGTTTGTTAGTACTCCCATTTTGGCCAATTTCAAGCTACCAGAGTTGGAAATAGATAGTTACAATTAGTTTACCAGAGCCAGCATGCACTCCACGGAAATAGCCAGCTATTTTGGAAAGACGCATTCATAGGAGAATTAGATGAGCCCCTCCCAAACATTAACAGGGAAGGGAAGTTTTTTGTTGTTGTTGTTGTTTTAAATATTTTATTTATTTATTTGAGAGAGAGAGAGAGAGTTCTGGAGCATGAGAGGGGAGCAGGTCAGAGGGAGAAGCAGACTCCCTGTGGATCTGGGAGCCCAATGTGGGACTCGATCCCGGGACCCCAGGACATGACCTGAGCGAAGGCAGTTGCTTAACCAACTGAGCCACCAAGGTGCCCAGGGGAGGGAAGTTTTACCAAGCAGCCGGTATCACTTTCAGGAGAAAAGTTAATTCAACTTCAAATTTTCATTCTTCTGAATATGATTAAATATATCTCCCATATGGACTAAAATAAATTCAAGGACTGATTCAAACTTGTCATTCGACGTTGATTATTGTTGCTTCTGTTCTTTGTTCTCAGGTGCTGGTACTTTTCAATCTTCTTTTGCTTTGTATAGAAAGAGGAATCTCATATTAGAGCAGGTGATTTTGGGAAATTGTATGAAGCAATGGGAAAATGAATTTTATTCCTTGCTCCTTTGGATAGCCACATAAATTCTCTAAGCCTTAGTTTCCTTATCTGAAAAATGGATATAATGACTGTACTTTACATGTGTTTTTTGAGGATTAAAGGACAAGTGCCTAAGCACTCAAAAAGATAGGCTTCAGTGCCTTACACACAGGCACAGAAGACACATGGACAGTCAGATTGTCCATGTTTCAAGTCCCATTGAGAGCCTTGGCCCAAAACTTTAAGACAGAGTGTCAATTATAGCCAGGAAACAGCAACATGAACCGGCCTTGTAGGACCGAAGCCTGTGACATTGCTCTTACCAGCTCTTCTCTTTGGCTGAGCTCAGAGGCCCCCTCTGCCTAGGAAGGTGTCACACGATCAGATATAACTTTGGGATAGTTTCTTCTGGGGAAATGAGCATAGGATTCTTTTAGCCAAAGCAGAGGCCTTAGTCCTGCTAAGGAATCAGGATGCTGCGTAACACATGGAGGGGAAGGAGAATGGGGAAGGGCCAAAATCAGGCCCTTCACCCCTCTGTGGTGTTCAGAGATACTCAAGAAATGTTAGTTACCTTTCTTTATTCTATGCCAAATTGGGTGCATCTTTCACACCACTATGACCACTGAGCAGAAACAGGGAAGGAGAATTCAACCAGAGGGGACAGTTAGAAGTTGATAAGGCCAAGTTATCAGGAAGGAAATTATGCCTCTTAATTGCAAACCACTTGAGTATCTTTATATCCATGAAAAGGATATCTTCCAATGTAAGGGGAATCTAAATTTCCTGGGACTCATTTAAGTTACCGAATTCATCCTTAGGACCATGTGGAAGGAGCCATGTGACCACAGCCATCAGCCTCCATAAGACTGTCACAGTACTTCTGTATCCTTAAACCAGTATCTAGGCCAAAAGGTTCCTACATAGCAAAGGAAAAGAAGTCCTTTATCCAAAGTCAACAGGAAGTGGAATGCTGGAGGGAACTGCAAAGAATAGTCACCCCAGATTGATTTGTCATTGTTACACCAAGTATTAGCTTATTGGCTGTGGCTAAAAATAGAGGTTCAAAATAGTTTGAAATTCTGTGAAATAAGACATGGAGTTCTTATAATCTGAATATTGAAGGAACTATAAATATCCTCCACTCCACTATTTTCATTTTACAGAATTATACACTGAGACCTGGCCATGTTTCCTTACCTTAGTTGTTGACAAAGCTGAGACTAGGACCCAGGTTCTTGATATTCAGCCCTGTATTCTTCCTAACATTCCCATACCTGGACTTTTTCTACTGTACAGAGACCTCAGAGCAGAACACTAAATATCAGAATGAAAACACACAGAAGCTTCAGGAACACCTGTTCTTGGTTCTTTCTCACCAACCCCCTCCCAGCCCCATAGAAAAAAAAGAAAAAAAGGATAGTAAGTTGATTTGGAACACATTAGCTCCTCGAAGTCCCAAGTCTCGAGTATGATGTTCTGTCTTCTGAGAGCCACACAGACTTGGACAGTGATCATGAATTTAATGAGAGGATTAAGGCAGATGGTCTTCCTCTCTGTCAGACACCTTAGGGAGAGGTGGCATGTTTAGCTCATAAATGAATGAGGAGAATTAACTGAGCCCAGTGATTTGGGGATATATATATATAGTGTATATATATATATATAGTATATATATATATATAGTAGTCACTTAAGGAGTAACATTGATTAACTTCTTAATAAACAAAATTCTTGCTGCCTGTTAGCTGAAGCCCTGTCAAAATAAAATCTGAAGTGAGCCCAGTTGGCACGAACAAGAACTTTACACATTTGATAAGAAAGGCAGTTAATCTCTTCTGAGAGATTAGGGATCACGAGGATTTTGTTCAAGTTTAGGCAACTCCTTCACCGACAAGGTGTTTTTCTAGCGAGTTGGGTCACGTAGGAAATGTTTACTCTAGTGTGCCCTCTGTCGGATACAGAGTGCATCTGTGTATGCACAGTGTATAATAAGGCGGAGCCACATAAGAGGATGAAACATTCCCTATGCCTAATTTTATTATTCTTGTTCTCCTCAGGGGAAACAAGATAATGGGGTATTTAATGTGTCTCTTACTGTGGTCATTTATTCATCCATATATTTTAAAAATAAGCAGAATTATTATTGAATACGTGAAAAACGTTGTGCTAGGCGTTTGGAATACAAAGACAAATACATTTAGGAATCTCCTAGCATAATAGAGTAGAAGAGTAGACAGATGAACATCATATAACCCCATTGAAATACAGTATTTTCAGTACAATGTTAAAGATAGGTACTAGGTTTTATGGGATCATAGAGGAGGAAATAAAATTTTGGCAAGAACTCAGTTCAAAACAAAAGCCAGTCTACACAAACATATCTAACGTTGTATCTTTTATGCCTATGGGACACAGAGACTCACTCCTTCAACAGCTGGTTGCTTTAGCCGGTTTTTGTTTTGTTTTGTTTTGTTTTTTAAGGTGTTGTGATTCTAGCAAAGCATTGCCTTCTGCAGTAAGGCAGAATCTCAAAAACCCCCTTTCTCTTCTACCTAGATGTATGTTCATTCAACTATCAAGACTACTTAAGAGGCAGACCATCTTTTCTCTTGCTCACATTGCTGCATACTTAACTATGTAGGGCACCCAAAAGGTTGGGACAAAAGTTGGACTATTTTATCCAAGATGCTTCTGACACAGTATGGCCTCACCACCTGCCCAGAATTCTAGCCTGGGCTTCTAATCCACCAGAGAGTGGCAAGTCCAGAAGGGGAGAAAGACAGAGAAAATTGCCCCTAACTCCTGTATATCATGTGGGAATAGCAATCTCTATAATAATATGATGTTTATTGAGAGTTTACATTGTACTTTGTGTACATTAACTCATTAAATCCCCCACAATAACCATTGAAGGTGATACTTTATGCTCCCCACTCTGCAAATGAGCACTGAAACTTAAGGTGAACATGTGACTGGGCCAAAGCTATACAGTTAGTTCCGACGGTTGGAATCCTGATCCGCTGGTCTCACTAACTATACAAACTTATTTCTCTTACATATTAGTGGGGCCCGAAGTCAGGCTTATTATATATAACACGTGCTCATGACCTCAGTTCAGTACCTGGACAGCTAGATTACAGACTTCCTTTTCACTCAAACATGAAGTTTGTAATTGAGAACAAACAGATCACTGCAATTTAAATACATTGCTATAATGGTCTCAGAGAAACATCTGCCAAAGTTAATAATCAGATTAGAGGATTGAGAGAGTTAATCACTAAATCCTTACTTTCAGGGTTATATTTAGCAGAAAGTAATGGATCTTGACCTTTCAAGTATAAAGACACTCTTTCTTACAAAAATATTGTCCTTTTTATATACCCTAGCCCAAATCTCATGTTAGTTATACATTACTTACTAACGTGTCTGTCACAAACCCTTCATATGCTCATTTGTTCTAGTCTTATGTAGAAAAGCTTTTGTATCTTATGTCACACAGAAGGGACAACCTACCATTTGGGGGTGGGGGGCATAGTTGAAGTTTGAAAGGGCAGTACGTGTCCTAAGACTCTTACTATTTCACTATTTTTCTGTCTCTCTTGACTATTAGCCAAGGAAACAAACTGAGTCAAACTAGAAGGTCTGCATTGGAGGAGAGTTGACTACACTAGCATGGACTAGGTCTACTGAATGAGCCAGAGATGTGTGAGCTGTTTCTACTGGTCAGCGGGATGTCTGGCACTCTCTTCCCTTCCCTTACAGTAGAAGTCATGCCCTGGTCTGACCAGACAACAACTCCATAGCAACTGTCCTGGGTCCTTTCACCTCTTGCCTTCTCGAGGACTTCACTCCTCTGCAACATCAATTCTTTCAATAGTTTCCATTTGGAGTGCTCTATCTCTGATTTGTTTTTCCCATCCCAAACTTAAAGTTCCTATTTGACTTTCCATCCCTTTCCTGTTAGAGCTTTATTTCATCGCTCCCTTTTCCAGCAAAACTCGTCAGAGATCTTATCTTCACTATCTGCCTCCACTTCATCTCCCCCTTTCTTTTTCTCCCCACATTGCACTCTGGTTCAACTTCCACATTGGAAAGAGGAAGGACAGGAAGTGCTCCCATCAAGGGCACCTCATCCTGATGCTACATCTTACTGGACCTCTCAATTCATATGACACCCAAAGCTGCTGCCACTGAGGTCACCAGGGACCATGTTTTTCCATGTCAGCAGTATTTATCAATTTCAGATTCTTCCTCACTCATGAAATGCTTTTCTTTTAGTTTTTACTTTACCACATTCTTCTGGTTTCCCCCTACTTAGTTGACTATTCCTTCTCAATCTGTCCTTCTCGTCTGCCTGCCCATTAAGGGTGGGGTGACTCAAAGCTCAATCTTGAGCTTTCCTCCTTTCTAACTTAACTTTCTTCTTATGTGATTTTAAGTGTACACACACACACACACACACACACACACACACACATTTGTGTATAGTCTTGACCTCCCCTCTGAATTCCAAATGCTTACATCTACTTAATATCTCTACCTGGATATCTAATAGACATCTCAAATATTATATGTGTTAAACTGAAATCTTGGCCACGTGCCCCAATCTTCCTTCTTTCTGTCAGTGACACTTCTACTTAGACTTTCAAGCCCCAAACTGTGGAATCACTCTTGACATCTCCCATCTCTTCATCACCCAATCTATTTTAAAGATTTTTTTTTTTTATTAGAGACAGAGACTGAGAATGAGAGGGGAGAAGGTCAGAGGGAGAAGCAGACTTCCCGCAGAGCCGGGAGTCCGATATGGGACTCGATCCCGTGACTCCAGGATCATGACCTGAGCCAAAGGCAGTCGCTTAACCAACTGAGCCACCCAGGCGCCCTCATCACCCAATCTATTAATAGTCCTGTCAATTCTACCTCCAAATGACATTTTTAATCTTCCCATATTTCTCTACATCCATGGCCACTAATATTGTTCAAATCTATCTGTTCTTAAAGGACTGTTATGTTAGGTTCTTACATAAAATCCCAGTTTCCTCTGTTGTTACCCTTCAACCCACACACCTCACTTTTTCAAAATAAAATTGGAGCCCTTCATTAGCTCCTCCCTTTATTCCTCACCATTCCTCTGAATCACTTTATGTGACTTGGCTGCTGCCTCACTTACCTCACCCCATCACTCTCCCTCTGTCTTACTCTACTTGTTACACTGTGTTTTCTGTTCTCCTTGTACAACAAATTTGTTCCCACTTCCTGTCCATTGGATGAGCTGTTCCCTCTGCTTAGCCCTCCTTCTTGTGTGAATCGCTCATCTTCTCACCTTCACTGTCTCCTTCTGGACAGTCTTGGTCCCACTGGCACTACCTCTAATCATTCTAGATGATGTTGCTTCACATCCTAGTCACTCCTTATCAGAAACTATAGCATTTATCAGTTGAAATGACTATGTTTATTCATTTTGTTTTACTTGTCTCATCCTCTCACTATTACGTAAGCTCTGTGACAACAGGGAACTTACCTCTTGTAGTCACCATCATTTCCCAATGCTCAGAGCAAAACTTATGGAAAGTAGGATCTTATAAGTGTCTGTGGAATAAACAAATTACTTATTATACCTCCCCTAGTACTTATCACAATAAATATATGTTACATTTTATCTCGTTTATTGTCTTTCTCCCTCATTAGAATGTATGTTCCTCATGGGCAACATTTTCTGTATTTTTCTCTGCTCTACCCTCAAGCATCTAGAATAGTGTCTGGCACATAATAGCACTCAGTTAATATTTGTTGGATAAACGAATAAAGTGTTAGCTATTTTTATAGTCCTAAGTATATGTCAGGATGGAAAAGAATAGTACAAGATAAGAAAATTTATAGCCATATGATTGCATATTTATTGTACATAATATAGTGGATTTGTTTCTGAAAAAAATATGTCAAATGGAATGTTTATAAATCAAAATATTTAAAGTGTGTTAGCAACATTTCTATTTCAAAGAATGTGTGACTGATCCTCTGTATAAAACAGAGACTTCTAAAAATAATTTTAATAATTTCTACTAATATAGATCTTATAAGTTCAATATTTTGTCAAGTTGCCTTACTTCAAAATATGCTTATCTATATAATGTGTAAAAACAAATAGAAAGCAGATAGCTTTTGAACTTTATACTAGCCCACTTAATTCTAGAATAGATTAACAAGAAAGCTGTGGAAGATATCAGTGAGACACTTAAGCTACTCTACATAGTTCTGTCTTCCTTACAACCCTTACTCACACACCCAAAACCCCTGAAAACCATAAACAACCTGATATATTTTCAAAAGGCTCTGGAAGGGGCAATATTGGTCTCACAGAGGACCCCTGCCCCAAGAATGGGGTACAACTCTGAGGTACTTTCTCCCCCTCCTCTTCTCTTTCCTATATTGGACCTTACCTCCCCTGATAGTAGGCAAGATGGAAGAAGAAGTAAAAGGGCAAATATCCTCTACTTAAAGGGGTATGTTTCCCCCCATGTAATTGCTGTAATTGCTGCCTTAGCTTTCTGGTCTGAGTCTTCAGTCCTCCTCTTTTATATTCTGGTGAAAGTGGGGTGAGGATGCTTGGTAATAGTGCCAGTAATACGATCTAGCCCCTCTTAGAACTTCTTGAGGAGAGGCAGCTCAACTCGGAAGCTTTGAGCTGCCCACGTATGGGAGGAAATGGAACAGGGTGGCTTAGTGCCCCTTGTTTTCAATTCTGTGCTTTCTTCCTATGTACTTCTGAAGTATGACACAACAAATCTATTCTTTTACAAATCTATTCTTTTACAATTTGGGAAGGGTAACAGAGAGAAGTGTGTGGAGTTGAAAACACCCAGACCAAAAACCAAACACCTGTGTTATAGCCCTAGCTCTGTTGCCACCCCTTTTATGATTTGGGTCACTTCAACTCTCTGGACCACATTTATTTCATCTGTAAAATGGGTTTAAGGATGATTAGATGGTGCCATATCTGAATTTATTTAAACACTTCTATGCAACTCTGAGCCTTGGGACTCCATGCAGACAATATACAGTGCCCTTCTCTGTGGCTGGCTGTCTTTGAGGGAGGTTAGAGTTTTGATCCTCACTCTTTGAATTTTCTCATACAAGTTCTGTGGCATCAAGTTTAGCAAGCATTCCCTCATCTTCTTAGATTCACCTCCACCAAATGAAATGTGTTTTACTTAAAATATTATTAAATTTTGGAGTTCGGAAATTGTTAATAAATTGAAGTTAGATACTTTGCACTTTTTTCTATGGCTAGGTGAATATTTATGACATAGTTTGCAAGTGACTTTATCTATACTCCATGATTCTCTTTTATAAATTGAACAATGGGCAGGAGTAAGGACATAAAAGTGGTGAAAGATGTAGATACTCTTATAAAGGTCCTTATAACCTATCATGTCTTAGATTTGTTAGAATCAGCGCCTAAGACAGGGATCCTTGTCCAAGTGATTTATCAAGGATGAACTCTCACGAGAAATCTCTGAAGGAAGGTAGAAAGCAAGATGAAGCAGAAGTTAAGCAAAGGTATAGTGTCAGATGTCTAGCTTATTCTGACTCCATGGGGAGCTCTGGAAGATTCTCAATTATAAGGTTTTTCAGCCCAGAGGTACCTGGTCTACGCTACTAGACCCTCGCTTCAGCCAGCTCTGTGCTACCGGTCACCCACAGGGGCCAATTGAAAGCATAATCTCCCAGACATCACCAGTTGAAGTGGTTCCCATCAGCCAAGAACGGACCTATGCAGAAGGCTTGCTCTTGCACGATACATGCACCTCTGGAAAAATGAACATCTCATCCTGGAAAGGGGGATCTAGGAAGGGCACCAACAGCATCAGCTATGCATGATTTTAAAGGAGCCAAATCATGTCCACATGATATCCCTTAAGAGCACTTTTAAAACCACCTATCAGCGAGTGCCATGTAAGATATCAGAGTTTGAAAGTGTAGAGGTGCCGAATAAGTGGGGTAACCCAGCTAATATGTACTGAGCACATGTTCCATGCCACGTACCATTATGCAATCTTGACTCTTCTCAAGAAATCTACAACCTAGATTGCCCACCAGCCAGGTAGGCAATACTCAGCCTGGTGGTGGGTATTGAGGAGGGCACGTATTGCATGGAGCACTGGGTGTGGTGCATGAACAATTAATCTTATAACACTGAAAAAATAAAATAAACGTATCTGGGGAAAAAATAAAATAAAATTTAGAAACAAGAAAAAAAAATAAAAAGAAATCTACAACCTACATGATCATATTGCTCCAATATCCTAGTGAACGGAGGCACAGAGAAGTTAGGTAACTTGATCAGGGCCACACCATTAGCAAGAGGCAAAGAGTTTTCATTCCATTGGCAATAACATGGTAGGGATTCTCTAAAACAGAGAAAATGAAATTCTAAGCCATTTGGACTATTTGGAATATTCCAAATCAAAGCTTCTTAAATTGAGCTCATATTTTAACAAGTTCTTAAAGCGATTCTTATACACACTGAAGTGTGAGAGCCATTGTTAGTGGAGTTAGTTTTCCAAGATGGAGAAAAAAAATGTGCATAGGATAATCTCAACCACTAAAAATGAACAGCAGAAGTAGATTTGATTGTGAATGGTTACAGATAGTCTGAAGGCAGTGAGAAGGAAGGGGAGAATGAACTTGAGCATGAGTTCTCGAATACCAAAGAACAATTACACAGGAAGGAACAAGCTCTTTGTGTCATATTGTTTGTTAAAATAAGAACAGAGGAGCAAAAATAAAAAAGTATGGGAAACATGGACTTTGGGTACTCATAAAGTGTTCTTTTCTTTATCTGTACTGGTATATTTAGGCATTTGCCCTGAAAAATATGCGAAAATGTCTATTTCCCAGAGCAGAAGAGTCTATTATAAGATTGAGAAGGGAAATAATATTTCCTCAAAGATTTTGGAAATGATAACGCTCTATCAGTATAAGGAAGTAAGTTAACTGCTGATAAATTATTTGCAGGGTATTTTTATGTATTTTAAGTTGTTTGCTGAAATAGCGTGTGACCTAAATATGTCTACTTTCATAAAAATATGTCATTATGAAAACTGGACCAGGGAGACAAAGGAGAAAAAGAGAAAGAAAACCAAAAAATGAGAAATTTTAAGTGTGATGCCACTTGGCTACAATGAAATATTTTCAGCCATTTGCATATGGGTACCAGCAGCTACTGAACCATCTTTCCCCCATTGCCCATTGATCTGATTAAAGAGAAGAAATTGCTGAGAATGCAGAAGATCCTTCTTTTATCATGTCCATCAGTGTATACCCACTGTGTCACCTTTAACCTGCTACATTTGGTCATCATTGCTTTCCAATGCATTGTGACAGTTACACAGAACTTCCTGGTATTGTTTAGAGGCACATTCTAAGTAATATGCTAGTTTATTTCAGATTAATGAGGTTGTTTGCTGTATCTCCACTCTATTGGTTCATATTTCAACCTATTATTTATAAAGAACTTATAGTGACAGTTTTTGTATGGTTCTCTGTTAATACCAGATTAAATACTCTAGCGATTTAGGGGATTAATGGGCAGTCCTCAGAATGACCTCAAACTCATTTAAATGTCGTATATCATTTGATGGAGGGCTTTGGTGTCGGAGATGAGGGTTGGAAACCCAAACATTTACACTGTGCAGAAAAAACAAAACAAAACATGGAAAAGGTGAGGCTTTGGACTATATATTGACTAAACTGACCTCTCTCACAATCCCCGCAAACCTACTAGCAGGTGGTTAGAGTCAAATGCTTCATTTAATCATATTAGTGAAGATTATAAAGAAGCTTTAAAATTGCAAGGCTAGTGTGCAGTGCTGGAATTGTTCAGAGAGCATTCATAAGAAATCAGTTATCATAGAAAGCTGAAACAAAAAAACAGTTCCCTTAGTAAGTTAAGAGTTGAGGGAAGGGTTGGCTAATATTGACTGACCTGAAGCATGTCCAGCAATTTGGGTGTGTGTATGAACTGTCTCTTTTTTCAGCAGGCAAAAGATGCCAGTGATCAATATTGAAGACTTGACAGAAAAGGACAAATTGAAGATGGAAGTTGACCAGCTCAAGAAAGAAGTGACCCTGGAAAGAATGCTGGTAAACTTTCTTTCTTTTGAATTTTATTTTAAACTATAGATATGGTAGAACTGCCAGGTCAGGGCCTGTCATAGGGGAGCAGAATTTGCCACCCCAAACAAAATATACCTCCTTGACATAAGTATTGTTTTAGGCTGGTTATTTTTAAGAAACAGTAGATAGTGGAGACTATCTGGAAACCAAGTAGAAGCTGTTCTTTTGTAAGAGACATTTACAGTTATAAGAGAAGTATCCATTTATAAAGTCTCACTCTCTGTACCAGGAAGAGAAGGATGACTAAAACTCTTATTAGCAGAGAAGGCAAGGACTTAAATGCACTTGATATAAGTGGGCTTTTGATGACTGGTTTTTCTGAAAACCCCCCACAACTGGCCTTTCCATCCCCACCCCCCAACATCTTTTGTCTTCACCTGGAGATGGTATTTAAGGAAGTGTCCTGGACCATTTCAGGGAGTTACTTGGTTTTCCTGGATCTCTCCCATGTACAAAAGAGGCATACATGCTATTAAATTTCTGTGTTTTTCTCTTGTTAAACTGCCTTTTTTATTAACAGAAGTGTCTCAACTAAGAACCTAAAAGAATAGAGGGAAAATGATTTGTCCTCCCCCACGCCATTCACTGGAGAGGCTTAATGTAGCTAAAAATGAATTGTTCAGGTAAAAATTCATCAGAGATTAAGAAAATTAATAATCATAATTATCTCTTGATTTAGACTCTAAATCAAAGGTTTGGCAAACTATTTTCTTTGGGCCGAATCTGGCCCTTAGCCTGTTTTTGTATGACCACTAAACTAAAAATGTTTTTCCATTTTCATAGAGTTGTTTTAAAAAAGAAAGAGAGAGGGAAAGAAAAAGGAAACAAAGAATATGGGACAGAGAACATATTTTAGCTAAGCAGTAAAATGAAGCAATGCATATAGGCATTTTATTTTTGCTTTTCTAAATTGATACACTTCTTTTTATTTAGTGCAATACTTCGATGTTTAAATACTTTTAGCCAAGACCTCATTTCCTCCAGCACTGTCATGGCTAGTAATGAATGAGTACATGCTATTCCTTCTTTGCAAACAAAAATGAGTTCAAGCATAAGAATTCACGCGTTCCTCCAAAAAACATCTGACAGATCTTGGAAATGGTTACCCGGAATTCTCTGTCATTAAAAGGAGAGGAACAGCGAAGGAATAAAAGTTTCCTCCAGACAAACAGTGACTGAAGCTTGGAAAATGTAGATATGTATTTTAGATTTCTTCATTTTAGGAAAGTAAGTGGAACAAAATTCCTATATAAGTGATAAGAGTACATTTTATATTTTTTCCAAAATGCATTTTATCAAGCCAAAGCAGAAAAGGAGTTTGTATTATCTTCATACTTTGCTCAAGATTCTTATTCCCAATAAAAATTGGAATTTTGGCTTCTTTGACATTTATAATTGTCTCAAACTTCCCTGTTGCCCTTTCCATACAGGCAAAACATATTTTGCTGTAAAAATAAAATTAAATATATAAACAGCACAAAAAGCTTGGAACATATAACAAAACAGTTAAAATCTTCATATTTATAATTCAGGAAAAACAAACTTTTGGGGTAAATAAAGGAAAGTTATTTTTTTCTTCTTGACTTGAAATATCCAAACACTGTTTCATTATTTATTTCCTCAGGATTGTTGTTTTCAAGGCAGTTCGATTGTATTCATGCTTATTACTCATTTGTGGTCAGCTCACCTGGGAATTTTTATTTTGGGTAAACATCACATACATCACCATCTATCAGGTTTGGAGGTTCCTTTTCCCAGCTACTCAAAATCTCCTTGCTTTTGGAAGTCAAACTAATGTAATACCAGACTGCCAAAACTACACACACACACACACACACACACACACACACACACACACACACACGAAAATTTTAGGTCCTGAACCTATATAGTTCTGACATAGGCTGGCATAACATCCTTCTAGAGTGGTCCAGGGGATAAACACTGGAACCCCATCCCTGGTTCAGATTCTGGCTCCACAATTTTCTCCTGTGGAACACTCATCTGAGACATCATTTATAAAATGGGAATAGTAACAGCATCTAATTCAGAGGGCAACTGGGAAGCATAAATGGGATAATATATATAAATCTCTGAGAACAATACCTAGGGCATACCAAATGCTTTCTACTATTTTTATTACTTTTTAAATTATTATTTGAGGTCTGTGAACCAGACTTGTTCATACTACGCTTCAACCTATTTTGCTATCATGGTGCTTGTATTGCTAGAAGACACAACTCTTTGCATCCAGTTTTTAAAGCTGACAGATTTGCAATGATTGTATGTCAATGCAATAAGCAAAGACTGAAGATAACCTTTGTAGTAATACCAAAAACAGCTGCCATTTGATTGAGCATTCATTGTATGCTAAGCACTTAATGCAACCAGTGTCGCTTTTCCTTTGTCATAGATAAAGTAACTAAACCTTAGGCGAACTCTCTTAACTAATGATATACAGCAAGGTAAGTGGGCAGAGCCAAAACACAAAACCTGGGGTGGCCTGAATCCAGTGTCCATGCTTCCACCATGGCATGTAATACTATATTCAACTATAAATACTTAAAATAAGCCTCACTGAAGTAATTTTTGAGCACATACATAGGATTTTAGATAATTTATTGCTCCTTATAACCTCAGATCCTAGTTAGACATTGTCAAAACCAACCCTTCGCTGACTCTAGAATTACAGTACCTCTATTCCTGACACCTGGTTGGGGCCAGAACAACTGGTGTTTGGAGGAATGGGGAAAAAAGTGAACCTAAATCTTAATTTTGAATTTTGAAAGGAAAAAATGTGCATCTAAATTACTGTATATTTCAGAATTGAGTATAAACTACGAGTATCATCATATGAATGAGCCACCTGATCATGGCCTTGCCTCAGTTAGAAATGATGTTTCCTAATATGTAGATAATGAATTTGCAGTGTTACAAAGTAATCTTAAGTCTTATGTTTAATGTTGCTGGAAATTTGCATACAAAAATGATATAAATATTTTATTTAAAAAACACAGTAAATTAGTTAGATAGCTTATGGTATGGCTACCTAATGGACTGCCAGAAATGAAGTAGTTTCATGTTAATGTCATGAATAGTAGATTAAGTGAAAAGGAAACAAGTTGAACGTTTAAAGAAATAATTTGAGCATGTGTATATATGCATGTGTATACACAGACGCACACATTTATATTTCCCTATGTTATAGAACATTGATTCTTTCTAAAAGGTGTGTTAAGTGGCACATGGACCATTTAAGCTCTGGCTGAGTCCATTAAGTTACTAAAGCCTGATTTTTCATGAAGTCATTACTATAATGGTAGATGAGTGAAGAGCAAGCTCATAAACAAAAATAATGATTTATTTCAACAAATACGTGTTTACTGAGCACTACCTAAATATAGTCTCTGTTCTGGATGCCAGGGATACATGTAAACAAGTCAGCCAAGGATCCTTGACCGTTTGGAGTACAACTTCTAGTGCATTGTCGTGATCAATCATTATAAATGAGTTTAAAATAAAATTATATGTCTATACTTCTGAGAATTCAGGAGTGGTGATAAGCCTGGAATTAAAAAATTACTCATTCCCTTCTACCTTTACAGATCACATTTCTGGAATGAGGAAACAGATTTAATCAATGCTTACTCTGGTGACTCTGGTGATCTCTTCGGCCAGCTGTTTTCTGATCCCTGTTCTGATCTCCTTTAGAGAAGCTGGAGGCAGTGTCTCCTGAGAACCCTTAGCTGGAGTGTGGCCAGATGTTTCTCCTTTGCCTTAGGATATCCAGGAGGACAGGAAAAAGAGCAGCTATTTCTTCTCTTCTAGAAAATACATATGCAGTGCTGGAAAGCAGAACCACATTAAAAAGAACACAGAAATTATAATACATTCTTGGATTCTGCAGTATTCTTTATTAAACTAAATGTGTCATTTCTTTCTCCTTTCCTTTGAGGTCTCCAAATGTTGTGAAGAAGTAAGGGATTATATTGAAGAAAGATCTGGGGAAGATCCACTAGTAAAAGGCATCCCAGAGGACAAAAATCCCTTCAAGGAACTCAAAGGAGGCTGTGTGATTTCATAAGAAAAAAAAAATTCCGTGGAATAACTTGAGCTATAGTGACACTACTAATTTTGGGTCATCTATAATAATATTGTTAAGCATGTACGTAACCTTTTAATTTATAAATTTTTAATAAAAATTGGGATGTGATAATGCATAAATCTATGTTTTTCTTAAAGTACTTAGTACAGGGTGTAGCACATAACTGACAATAACTATTGATTGGCCCATTTCTTTAATAATGACTACTGTGAGGGCAGCTGTGTGGCTCAGTCAGTTAAGTGTGTGACTTTTGATTTTGGCTCAGGTCATGATCTCAGAGTCATGACATTGAGCCCCACATTGGGCTCCATTCTGGGCATGAGACCTGCTTGGGATTCTCTCTCTCTTTCACCCCCCTTCCCATTCACACTCTCTGTTACTCTCTCAAAACAAACAAACAAAAAACAATACCATGTTTTATGAATGAATCTATATTATTCTGGTTGCCAGCATATAGTTAATGCTTTCTGTTTCTTAACTTCTCTTTCAACACTACTAGTATTCTAGCAGGAAATTTCATGGTTAGCCTTATATCATTTCCAACCTTTCTCTTCCTTTGTAGAATTAGGAACTCTATTCTTTTGATTCATGGAAGACCTATCTTGACAGAATGTGTGCTCTGAAGATTTTCACTGTGGATGTTTTGTTTTCTGTTTCTCTTGCTCTCTTAACCCCCAGTCAGCAGAGATGGTTTTAACATAACCTCTTCCTACATTCTTACCATTTTTTCTTATTACCAGTGATGTAACTTTTTACCGGAATACCAACTGGATTAAGAGGCAGTCTGTGGTCATGGAGCACAGCGGATTTAACCAGCACCAGAGTAAAGAGCCGGAGAGTTCTGGTTCTGGCATTTTACTGCCTAACTGACTTTGGATAAATTACATACTCTTTCTAAATGTCAGTTTCTTCTCCTGTAGGATAAGAATGATAATGGTCCAAAAAAAAAAAAAAAAGAATAATAATGGTCCTATTCCCTTTCTCATTGGGAAGTTATATATTACATTAGGGGGATTCTGGCACTTAGCATACGCCTGGCATATAGTAATGTCACCCAGTAAGTGTTAACTAGTCATGTTACTGAGAAAGAAACTGGACAAATATCCAGAATCCTTTGAGATCCACACTGTTCCATCCCATCCCATCCCTAAGAAGACTCTCACCAGTACAGTCCTTTTTTCTATAGCAGTGTTAAGAACAAAATGATAGAAAAATAGCTGTCTTCTGCATCATCTTGCAAATCAGTTTCCTCCTGGCATCTTACTGAGTTGACATAAGCCAAATTTCACTACCTTTGTGCTAAAGACTAAGAGATAATTTGCCTCTGCTTCTATAACAAATGATGAGTGCTGATGACTGCAACTTGGAAACTTTTTGTTGTTAGTGTTTCCTTGTTGCTATCTCACATTTGCAGTGCTATTTTTGGATACATCAGTGATCAGAATACAAGGGAATGCTGTTTGATTGTCATCCTTTTTAAAAACAAGAATTAATCTGTTATTTAGTCTGGAAGGAACTCTCAGGGTGGTCCCAACTTTAGCTCCTAGGACAGTCCTTTCCACTCTGGCCATAGTAAATGCTCAACAAAAATCTGCTGACCTTCGTCCAGCCCCTTCCTTTTGAAATGGAGGAAATCCAGGCTCAAAGAAGTGAGTTGGCAAGTTTCTCAGGTCCAGACTCTGGATTTCTGGCTGAATGGTTAACACCACACTCTACCCCATATCAAATATGCTTTGGGTATTAAGAGATTCCAGGATAAACTATTTGAGTTTATCTTTTTCCTCAGGAGACACTCTTTTCTTGTTTAAAATTACAAAACTCCTCTCCAGCCACCCTCCTCTCCAGCCACCCCCTCAGCCCTTCCTATCTCCCTGTTCCACCACCACCTAGCATACTATACACTTTACTTGTTTATTTCTTTAATTGTGGTCTGTCTCAAAGGTATTTTTGTGTACAATTTAGTGTCTATTATATGTTCCATTTATCTTTTTTTCCCCTGACTAAACAAATAGAACAGAGTCTTGGCTATGGCATTTAGTAACATGTATGGTCCTAACCCACATCTCTAACTTTTATCTAACACTGGAAATAGATTTGGGAGGCAGATGATTCTAAGTGAAAACTCTGGCTTGTCCGCTTTCTACTTCAACTCTTTGAACATAAGTTTTTTTCACAGATAAAATGGGAGAATAGAATGGATTCTTATATGAAAATTTAAAATCACTTAGAACAGATATAGATAAAAACCTAATAAATGTCCTCTATTACAATGAACCTGGAGACTTCCTGTAGTCAACAAACAAGTACTAAATAATGCCTAACATGACACCCCATTTCCCCACCTTCTTCAGTTTAGTCAGACTGATCTCTCCACCCGAAATGTCCCTCCACTCTAACACATTTCAGCCTTTTGAAATCCTTCTCCTTCTCTGAGGCTCACTATAAGCTATCTCCTCTGTCCCTCACTCTACCCCAGGAGTATTCTGTAAATCTTTTAACTCACTTAACATTGCTTTGCTTTCTTTTATTATAGTCTGTATGATTGTCTTACTCTCAATTCTGTATTGTAAATTTCCCAAGACAGAAGCTCTGTTCATCTTTGAAACTGCCATACCCACTCATAAATTGTCTCTACAATTTAATTGACTTAATAAGTGTCAAATTAAAAGCAGGAAAGGACGGTACTTTTTATTTTGGAGAATTCAGAATTCTTATTAACTTAACTAAGGAATAAATCAACAGTAGGGTAACATTCGTGTTGCTTAAAAATACAGACTGCAGGAGTTAGAGTAAGATAAAAATCATAGAAAGGAAGTATAGAGAAAGATGGTCTAGGAAGAAGGATGTGAGGTCATGACTATCCCACAGGCTACACAGTTACAACAGTGAGTGATTTTTTTTTCCCCCATAAATTATTTCAGAGCCACAGATTACTAGGTTAAAATGAATGAGGTAAGACTTATAGGGAAACAAAAAAATACCCTAGGCATAGACTTAACTTTTGGCTCACCCACGAAACTTCCTGGTACCAGTAATAAGAATGAATAAAGCATATATACTTACTGTAATATAGCATTTGAGATACTTGAACCTTGAAAGTGTTTTGTACACATAAATGAGTTTAAGCTTTAACAAGGAAAAAAAAAACTTACACGATTATTTTAATTTGAGTTGATTTGATTTTAGCCAGATTTCAAAACAAGGCTAATATCGAACTTCCTAAATTCCTAAAAGAATGTATTAACATAAGGAAAAGAGTAAACTAAGTAATAAAAATGACCACTTACAATGGAAATTAAATTCTTGTAAAAGCAGAATTGATAAAATAAATCATTTTGATATGAACTATAAGTAGTTGTTAACATGATGAGAGCATCAGACATAGGTCATCCTGTAACTTCACATTATCTCCAACTAGAAAAGGAAGCTTATGCATATAGTTACATGAAATGGATGAGTTTATGAAATTTTACATGTGATTGTTATAATAAATTGAACTGAAACAAGTTAAGTGGGTTCATCAAATATGTGTTAAATATGTTCCTTAGAAACCATCATTTTAATGGCCTAAAGAGTCACCCGTTAACTTTGTAAATTCCAGAAGAGCAGAACTTGGGAAATAACCTAGTTTACTTCCACCAACAAAACAAAGGCAGAGAGTATCTATGTCTTGCAAAAAATCACAAGATAAAGTAAGACAAGAACCCTGGTCTTTTTGAGTTCAACCTAGCATTAAATCAACTCCAATATAACTGCCCTCGATATTTTCTTATACAGTTTCCTTTATATGGATTTTTTTAACAACACACTTAATATACAAAAAAAATAACCAAAGAGTTGTTTTCCTTTTTTTGCAGGTCAAGGTAAATATTTCATGGTCTTCGCTCTTTTATACTTTAAAAGTAGAAATAACCACATAGTTAATTTTCTTAAGCAGATTTCTTTAGAAGACAGAAAGACAGTGGGTTAATAAAAGTTATTTTCAGGTTATACCTATTTCATTGCAGAATGGTTTGCATGCATGCTATTTTGTAAAACAACTTTTATTAAAGGTAATATGTAAAATATAAGTAAAAAGCTAACATGACATTTGGCTATAACTCATATGGATTTTAAACTTTGTTTATCCAAAAAGTTTTTTTGATAGAACATTTCTGTGAGAATACACAAGAAATTGTTTACCATGGTTGCTCTTTGAGGTAAATTCCATGTTTAGGGATGGGGGCTACATGATCTTCTAAAAAGACAAATGTTCCCATCATTTTACCATTTAAAACCAAACAACAGGGGCCCCTGTGTGGCTCAGTGGGTTAAAGCCTCTGCCTTCAGCTCAGGTCATGATCTCAGGGTCTTGGGATCAAGACCCACATCGGGCTCTCTGCTCAGCAGGGAGCCTGCTTCCCCCTCTCCCTCTACCTGCCTCTATGCCTCCTGGTGATCTCTCTCTCTTTGTCACATAAATAAATAAAATCTTAAAAAAAAAAAGAAAAAATAATAAAAAGAAAGACAACAGAAGAAAAAAAAGTAAAAACTAAAAAAAAAAGATTAATATGTATTTCCTCTTCAATTTAAGTCTCATAGTACTGGGCAAGAAGTTAAATAACCACTATGGGTTTATAACTATTTATTACTGCATACAACTAGATGATTTCATAAAGAAGAAATTTCCAGGCCAAAATAATTCTATTTTTATGATTTGGAACAGACATACATTAAGTTACTTAACCAGCTTATTTAATTTGGGTGCTGAACTTATTTAATTTGGTCCACGTTAACTACTGTCACTAACTTATTTATTTTTGACCAACCTTTTAAATCTGAGCAATGGAGAATCAAAAAATATGAATTGCTTTTGGAGACAGATGTGAGTTTTTTGTCTTAGCTCATCTTGTACTAACAGGAGAAAACCCTGGCAGGTGATTTAACTTCTTTGAGCCTAGGAGATCCTGGAATGTGTGGTATTTCAAATACAGAAAATCTCCCAAATAGTTTTCTTTGTGAATGTGATTTATCAGATGTAGATATATAAATGCAATTAGAAACAAAACATACCTTAGTTGATTTGCCGGTCCCCTGCCCCATTGTCTATTTTATGAATTAGAAAACCAAGTTCCAGAAAAAAATAAATGACTTTTCTAGTGAGAGCCAGTGGCACAGCTAGGACTAGACCCAGAGTTCTCACCAAGTAGCTTATTGTTCCTGTCTCTCCAATATACTCATTGAGGATAAGCGGGTGGAATCTAGAGAGAAATTAGGAACAAACAAAAACCTGTGCTTATAAAATAAGGAGGGGCTTGGGGTGTCTAAGGCCAGGTACCCTGAAATCCTCCATTCAGGCCACCACATTTAACTTGAGTTTGACTCTGTAGGCAGGAGGTCATCTCCAAAGAGAGAAATATCTGACTGCTTGGGAAGGTTTCTTATGTTTGTGCTTTATTTTTCTTCTAGGCTCTTGAACATCTTTAACAAATAGAACATACAGTTTTAGTTTACAGTCAAAAGGAAACTTTATATTGCACGTCCGACACCTTTCCTGGCTTTACAAAATGGCAGCAAGATGAATACTGCTTTCCAGATAGTGGAGAAACCCATGCTGAGTTAATCCGCTGCCAACATCCAGGAAGTTGTGGGAGCCAGGAATTCATAACCCTTGGTGTTGACGGTCACCCAAACCTTGGTTGATGGGAAATGGAGAAACACTTCCTGGTAAGAACTTTAAGATTCCTCCTTCTGTCTTCTCTAGTATCATCCGTGTGTCCTCCAAATCATTAGAAAACATTCCCCTGAAGAAAGAATAAGAATTCTGCTGTGGAAGTTGCTGACAGTTTGTTAATGTCAGAAAGTGGTCCTGCAAATTGTAAACTATATTCACATCCCGATGCCCCCTTGACCCCCAAATGTGTCACCGTGTTTCAGGCATTTAACAGACTGGATGGATATACATCAACAGATGTGGTGGGTGTTTCTGAGATTATAGCTCAGTTTCATTTTCCTCCTGGGCCTTTTCTTAAGCATTCACATTTCCCACAACACGTATGTAACTGGGGAAAAGTAACATGCTGTGTATTTTTGAAACTTGGGAGAGGTGAAGGGCCGTTATTTCCTGCGGGCTAGTGTCCTCCTTTTCTTGCTTCACAAACAAAACCCGGATGTGACTTGGGAACGGGGGAAAAAAAAAAAAAGGAACAAAAAGTAAAACTTTAGTTGTTTCTCCAGGAGAGTGGGCTAGTGCAACCCCTACTGTCCGGCCACAGCCCTGGCGGGTCCCCCACGGGCGTGGCGGGCTCTGGAGCCGGCAGGGGGCCAGCATCCTGCCCGGAGCTCCGGCAGCACCCAGCTTCTCAGGCTCCCTCTCGACTCAACCCTCCCGTGCTCGCTGGGGCAGCCCTCCCGCGGTCGTGGGGGCGCGAAAAAGAGTCGAGGACGCGGGGCAGGGCCGTCGTGAGGGGCTGCGCCCAGGCAGCTGAGCTCTCGGGGCTCTGGGGAGCACGACGAGGAGGCGGTCCAGTCCAGCGCCGGCCGGCGGGCGGGGTGCGCGGGCACCGCAGTTATTTCGGGGCGCGCCCTGGTTTGCTGCACTTCCAGCCTCTCCGCTTCCAGAGCTGTCCTCAGGCCCGGTTCTGGGGTGAAAATGCCGGCCCTTCACATCGAAGATTTGCCAGAAAAGGAAAAGCTGAAGATGGAAGTTGAGCAACTTCGCAAAGAAGTGAAGTTGCAGAGGCAACAGGTAAATTGGCTGTTCCAGAATATTTCCTTCTCTGAAAATGAACCAAGGGCAGTTTTTCCTGGTTTGTTAAAGTAAAACAGTACTGCTTTTTTGGTTTTTGTTATCCCCCCAACCCCAGCTTCTTTTCAAGTAGGGCTTTGCTGGTATGGGAACTGCCAGTTGGTGTAGGGATATCATAGGGAGTAAAGGAAAGCAAGGATCTGCTGAGTAATTTAAAGCCAAAGGTCAGAACATCTGAGCCTAGGACTGGGGAAATGGACAAAAAATTCTGCTGTTACTTGGTTTTAAAAACTCAAATTGTAGGAAAAAGGCAGGTGGCTATTTAGTTCCTTGATCTTTTTCTTTATGGGAAAGAATGATAGTTTAGTGTTTTTTAATCACTATTTAATTCATCACAGTTGAGGTAATTTGAATTACATAATTTTGAATTTCATCAGGCCTCTGCAGAGGTAGGCAATGAACAGCTCACTGGGGCTTGGGACCAAAACATTACAGTTTCTATTTTTATTTGTTTGTAACTCTCATCCCTACATACTTTCCACTTTGGTTTATAAGTATACACAGTGAACTAACACAGGAGTTTCTGCATTTATTTATAAATATATATATATACTGAGGTACATATGAAAATTCTTTTTAGTGATCATGATTTAAAATTTTAGAGACCACCGAAGTGGATTACAAATTCAGTGAGAACAGATGTTTTGGTGTTCAGAAGTCTCCACCGAAATGTGTTGGAGATTTTATGCTTTTGACTTCTTACTGGGGTAATCTGAGAATGCATTTCTTCCTTTTTTTCTCCCTCAATCAGGCAACCCATAGTCTGGGAATAGGTTTTTGGATAGATATTTTTTTTTTAAAGGAAATGATCTACTCCTTTCTCCACAGCAAGAAAAATATAAACTGATTTCATTTCTCAATGGTTTAATACTAGAAAAATTAAAAAAAAAAAGGAAAAGAAAGGAAAACGATGGAAATTAAGCAGTTGTAGTAAATAAGCACCTTTACTTTCCTGCTCTAGTTATGGCAAATCTATTCATGGCAGAGTCCTATTAGGATGAACATTTGAGTGATATTTGGAAGATGCAGGTGCTTTTGAGTTTTACTCTTTACATTTCTTCTCTGCAACTTAATCTTTCACTTCCAAATCCCTATTCTTCCTAGATTTTTGAGTGTAAAGACTGTTTCTATCCATGTTGAGAGTTTTTGTAGCTTTAAAAACACTGCTGTCTTTGAGAGTATAGCTCAGTGGTAGAGCATTTGACTGCAAAAATACTGCTGTGTTTAAAGGAATAAACAAAGTTATGGGACCCAAAGAATAGGGTAGTTTTTTGAAAGTTTAAGGGACCCATTTTGTGGATGACAAAGTGCAGTCTGTGTTGGGTGCGTAGATTTTTTTCATGCAATGCGTCTTAGAGGTTACATATCAAACAGAGTTGCATATACTGAAGCATAGCATTGTACAAAGTTGGAATATCCTAATCCAGAGTGTGCAGAACTTCTAAGAGAAAAAAAGAGGCAAGTGTCTTCTAGGTATTTTAAGCTTCAAATTAGAAATTGGGCAGGGACCTGGATGCAGCTGACTGTATAGAAATTGAAGGTATCATTCATGAGCCATTCCTCCCTGCCAGCTCCCCACCTCCACTCCTTAGGACACACCCTGCTGGATCCGTTTCAAAGGGAGAGAAAACCTCAGAGAGAGCCTTAGCGGATACAAGGAGAGGCATCTGAATCCTAATGATAATATTCGAACATATGTTACCCCACACTTCAATTTATCAAGTTTTAGTGCTCTACAACCATTATTGCTCTTAGATCATTCAGTGCTCTCACTTTAAAGGATCAAAATCTTGAATCCCAAGGAGGCTAAGTACCTCCTTATTTAAGACCTCATGGATAATGATAAGGGCATGTACTAAAACACATGTGTTCTGATACCCAGTTCATTATTCTGTCAATAAATTGTTCATGTCAGAGCTGTGTGCTCTGCTTAGGCCAAGGACACAGAATCCACAGGGTGAATTCTGGCTAAACTAACTGTTGCTCAGTCACATCTACTTGATCATGGAAGGAAATGCTCAGAGGAGTAATTCTTCACTTTTGGAGGTTACAGATCTCTTTGGAAACCTAGTGAAGAACTCTCTATAGGAACAAATACGATTTGGGGGAACTCGAATCTTATCCACAAATATCTCTGGGGAGACAGACCCCAGGTTATGGTTACTTGCGTCTGTACTTCTGACAATTCCCATAAAATACATGGACTATAAACGTCAGCAACACATAAGGGCAGCTGTTACCCAAGAGAATGGCACTTGAAAAGATTTTTATTTCACTACATTTTAAATCATGTTACTTCATCACCTAGTTCTAAATTTTAGAACAGTGGTCTTCACTTTGTGTGCAAAAAGTATGTGGGGTATGGGAGTAAAATATTAAAAATATCTACTTTTGGTTAGATTTAAATTTCATCTTTTGGCAGTTTCCAGTTTCTGTTTTATAATTACACATTAAGTATAACACAGTAGCATCTATACTTATTTATAAGTAAATAAATATAATTACATGATTATGTACATTTTGGGATATAAATGCAAACATATTTTTGTGATCACCATTAAAACAATTTGAAGATTATTAATTTAGATTACAAATTCAATGGGACAGTTTCCCAGGCTTAAGAGGTCTCTATTAGAATTTGCTGGAGCTTCTTTAATTTTTACTTCTAATTTCTTCTTAGCAATGCAGGCCTTCATTAAAATACTAATCCTTTTTTTTCTTCCTTTTTTTTTTTTCCTTTTTCTTTTTTAAATTCACTCTTGTGATCTGTCTCTGAAGGATAGAGTTTTTGAAAAAAAACTATTCAGTCCTTTCTCCATTACAGAAAAAGTTTCAACTAATTACATAAACCCAAAAATCTCGACAAGCCTAATAAACCTCAGATAAATTTTTTGTTATGATCATTGCCCTCAAGCAATGGGAAGGAATCCTGAATAGAGATACAAATGGTATGATTGGGCAACTTCAGCCTCTTCAGCATCAGACTTTCTCCAATGTTTCTATCATTTTGTAAAGTTGCAGAACATGGCACACACCCGTAAGTGAGAATTTTGGCAGGACACAGCCCAAAACATTTGAGGATTATCTATTACTGCACCTGTTCATTAGCATGGGAAATTGAAAATGTGGTATATTTTAGTTCATAAAATATTATGAATATATCATAATTGTATTTTAGCAGAGGAAAGAAATCACATGAGGCACAGTGGATAGAAATTGCTGGGATGATCTATTTAATACAATGACTTTCAAGCTTTTTGACCCTCACTATAGTGAGAAATATATTTTACATAGATTGTGTCATTCATATATAGCGTATATATCATACATGGTTTGCACAACTATTTTTACACTATTTCATTTTTAAAAATCCTAGCTGTACTCAATTATATTAATTTCACTAAAGGGTGCTAATGAAGTGTAGACAATCCTGACCTAATTCCTTCTTTTTTTTCCTCTTAAGGTGTCTAAATGTTCTGAAGAAATAAAGAACTACATTGAAGAACGTTCTGGAGAGGATCCTCTGGTGAAAGGAATTCCAGAAGACAAAAATCCTTTTAAAGAGAAAGGCAGCTGTATTATTTCATAAATAACTCTGGAGAGAAATTTCATCCTCAGTAGAAGAACTAGTTTGTTTTGGTTTTCTGAAATAAAACCGAAATTCCTTTCAAAGAAGGAAAACAAAATGTAAAGACTTTCTTAAACACTTATATTGATATAGTTATGTATAAAAGCTGTGTGCTTCTCATCTTTGCTCACTACACTTCCTTGTTAAGAGGGCAGAGTATCAAATGTACCATTATGGAAATAAGGACATCACTTGTGCATGACTCACCTCTTTCAGTATATTGCTTGATGCCTTAAATAAAGTTTTATCTCTGGAAAATGAGTGTTGACAATTTTTAAAAGTGGTTTTTGGTTTGGGTTTTGTTTTTGGCTTTGTTTTTGTTTTTTGTATTTACTTTTATATTTTTCCCCATAACCTTTCACATGTTTGGGACATGTATCAAGGGTTTAAGGGATTTGATAGATCAGTTCTCCGATCCAGCTCTCTACTTCAAATCTCATTGGTTTACGATGCTGAGTTCTGACTTCTGGAATGTTTCTGATCTAATTTTAACTATGAGGAAACCGAGGGAGTAGAATTCCTAACATTGACGGAGTAGCTGAGTCAGGAACCACACTAGCACTTGAGCACCGCATTACCAGTCACCACACAGATCTTGGTCAAAGTGTTGCTGCAATAGTGCCGTTGGGGATGGGCCACGTGTGGGGCCCGGGGGAAGCCCCCAGGAAGTCAACCCTGGTATGTCCACCCTCAGGGAGCTGCATCTCCCACAGGATCTGTAGATCTTGGGCACGATGACCCTCTGGCCCCATGGAATTAGCAGAGACCTATTCTTACCAGCCTTTCCCAGCAAGCCCAGGCCAACCACACCACCTTTCCAGGTTTCTTCTCCTCCAAAAGGACCCGTTAATCTTTTGCCCATTTCTAAAATTAGCTTCTTTTGTTCTCCCCCTCATTGATTTGGTAGGCATTCTTCATATATTTTGGCCATTTGTCAGTGATAGGTGTCGCCAATACCTTCTCCAGTCCGTGGCTTAGTGTTTCATGGCAGGATAGTAGCTGCCACGGCTTTTGCCCCCGGGGTGCAATGCGCCAAGGTACATGGCCCACTCCAGTTCTTTATGAAGGCACCTGCAGCAGCGACCTCAGAGAAAGCGACCTTTCTTCTTCTCTTGAAGCATTTCACCCCCTCTCCTTCTGGCTTTTGAATGTCAGTTGTTCAGTGTTTGAGCCAAAAGAAAGACAAGCAAAACCCTTCCAGATAAGTTCCAGCTCAAATGGGCTTAGTCACTAATGTGCCCTGCAGTTTTAAATGTGACACCAGAAGCCCAGGCTTGACTAGCTTCTCTTCTCCTGTTTAGACCCAAAAGTGTAACTTATCAAGCCAGAGATATACCTGTGACTTCTAGCAGCTTGCTAAAGCATATCAGCCTCCTCACTCTTTCCCTCTCTGAGAGGGAACAGGATGCCCCAAGCTTTGGAAAGAGCAGGTTACAGCAAACCAAGAGCAGAGACTATTTCCTTCAGTTTCCTGCCATTTTCCAAGTGTTGACGTCAATTGGGATTACTGAGAGCCCAGGGATAATTTTAGCCCAAAGCACGCTCCACTCCAAGATGAGATTTAAGAAAAGTAAAGGCATAATTTTACCAACTGCCGTAGAACAATTTGTATTGGAATGTGTTGCTACTATTAGTCATTTCACATTTAGGGTGGCCTGGGATTTTAATACTTTGGGGCTTGTGAAGTTTGACTTTAAGGCACTGTTTCATGTCTCTCGAGTCATGGGGTTTTCTTGTGTTGCATGAGGAAGGAAGCATCTCGTTCTTGCTAAGGCAGATCAGATGACCTGCTTTCTTCATAGAGGGCCAAGTCAACACATTTATCCTGTAACTTCTTGAGAGTTACGGCTTTGAAGGCTGTGCCCTGAGTTTCTATTAGCCACATTCAGCTATCTGTTCATGTACATCTCCAAGTCTTAGCCTTTGCTTTTCATGTACTTTCAGCCAGATGACAACTTAGCCCACTTCTGCTTTCTCCGTAATAAATTCCCAATCTTGTAGATGTTTCCACTAAATCTAATTCTGTTCTTTTTTTTCTTACTGTTTCATCATAGTAATTTGGCAAATATGCAGAAGCGTAATAAAATCCTCTTGATTTTCAAGCATTCAGCTGCTAAAAACTTATTAGCTTACATTAGGAAGAAAATGAAAAATAGCGGTAACTATATATTTGGGTGTATTATAAAAGTAACCTTTAGTAAATGGGAATTTGTTAAGTAGAATTTAAATCATGTGTTCAATTTCTTCCAAGTATATAGTTGTGTTAATCATTTGGCATCTGATTAAATAGTTGCTATGCTTTGTGTATTGAGACTCAGGTTCTATGAACTCATTAAGTTAGCAAAATTGGCTTTCCTATTTCTAGGCAGAATCTACATTACAAGCTCCCTCACACTTGGTATTTTAAGAGTTTATTTTACATGTTGGATGCAAACTGTTATCTCATTATTTTCTAAATTTGTATTTCCTTGATTTCCCATGAATTTATAGTCAGATTTCATGTGCCTTTTGACCACCTTCACCCATTTCAACCCTCCCAACCCCCACCACTGACAACTACTCTCTGTGTGGATGCTTAGTTTGTTTGTATATGTGTAAGCTTGGTTTATTTGGGGTCTTGTTGTTGTTGTTTTTAGATGCCACAAAAAAGGATTATATACAGAGTTTATCTTTCTCTGTCTGACTTAGTTCACTTAGCATAATGCCCTCAAGATCCACCCCCGTTGTTGCAAATGGCCAAGATTTCCTTCTTTCGTTATGGTTGGATAATACTCCATTTTGTATAGCTATTCCATCTAATTATAAAATATTCTTTATCCATTCATCCATTGGTGGACAATTAGGTTGTTTCCAAATCTTGGCTATTGTAAATAATGCTGCAGCGAACATGGAGATGCCTATGTCTTTTCAAATTAATGTTTTCATTTTCTTCAGATATATAGCCAGAAGTGGAATTGTTGGATCACAGGATAGTTCTAGTTTTAGTTTTTTTGAGGAACCTCCATACTATTTTCCAGAGTGGCTGCACCAGTTGGCATTCCCAACAGTGCCCAGCTGTTCCCTTTTCTCCACATCCTCACCAACACTGATTATTTCTCGTCTTTTTGATAAAAGCCACTTGAACAGGTAGGAAGTGATATCTCATTATGGTTTTGATTTGTATTTTCTTGATGATTGGTGATACTGAGCACCTTTTCATGTACCTATTTTTATCTGCTTTTATCTGCTATTTCAAGGAATATTAGAAGGTTATACAGGAAACCAATAATTGCTACCTGTTAAGGTCAAAGTTGGGTACAAACACGTAGGAAAGGATGAGATTGAGACTTCTCAAAGGACATTCCTTTTATAAAGTTTTGAATTGTGTAACCTGTAAATGTATTATCCAGTTTAAAAAGTAAAATTAATTTAAAAATAAAAAATAGGGCGCCTGGGTGGCTCAGTTGGTTGGGCGACTGCCTTCGGCTCAGGTCATGATCCCGGAGTCCCGGGATCGAGTCCCGCATCGGGCTCCCGGCTCCGCGGGGAGTCTGCTTCTCCCTCTGACCTTCTCCCCTCTCGTGCTCTCTCTCTCTCTCACTCTCTCTCTCAAATAAATAAATAAAATCTTTAAAAAAAAAAAAAAAAAAAAGAGAAAAAAAGAAAAATAAAAAATAGAACAAGTTTTATATTACTATGCTTAGGCTTTGGAGAGTAAGTATGTTTTGGTATTAACGTCTTTATGAATCAGAAATGTTTGTATAGTCAACATGATCTGATTAATAGTATATTTGGATCTATTCAACTTATCCCACCAAGTTGGAAAAATTAAGTCGGTAATAGTTCTAGTCCACCCTTATCCCCTCTGAGTCTTAGAAGGATGGTAAGCAATGAAAAATAAGCCCCTATTTTTAGTATTACAGTCTAGGAGAGTAGGGACCAATCAGAAGATAGCTTGGATTTCATAAAGAAGTAGAATGGTCACAGAAGGAAAGTGCTGTGGGATCTCTTTTTAGAATAAACCTGTTACCTTTTAGAATAAACCCTGATACCCTACTCTGTATGTCCACTCTCCTAACCAGGGAAGACCAGGGCATCATCAGCAACTTTTCCACTTGGGCTACCTTCAGTCTGAGGCAATGAATCCACAGACCATTGAAAATCATCCACTGGCACTAGGAGAATGTAGGGACATATTGATGCCATTGCTTCCTTTTTCTTTTGGTTTGCACACACATTAAATGATGACCTCATTGTTTTTTTTTTAACCTGATATTAAAGAGTACATAATTTCATTGAACAATAAATCTTGGAACACTGAAAAAATAAAATTAAATTAAAACCAACCATAAAAAAAAAGATATTTGAAATGTTTACCAAAAAAGAAAAAAAAAACATGATTTATTAAAATAGGTGGATTATAAATTTCAGAAATTAACCTCAAAGTTATTGTGCGAAAGTTATACTTAAAATGAAAAGAAAAAAATAAAATGAAGGGATAAGGTCCTTGTAAAATTAACTAACAGCCATGAAAAATAATTCACATTGTGTATATAAAAGTGTATGCATTAATTTATTCAAAACCAAAAATATTTGGAGCTCTATGTACTGGGCACTGGTTTAGGCCCAAGGGATATAGTGGTGAATTAGACAAAGTCCTTAACATGAAATTTACAGAAATCATAATCAGATGTACGTGGGAATTATGGAGTATATTATAATGTATAGGTTAGGATAAATAGGAAAATGGTTTTTCTACTTTTTAATGATAATGCAGATGAGGGCATCATGATGATGTTGTTGATGATGGCAATAGCTTACACATATAAAGTGCTTAATATTCGTTGGGCCCTGGAATAAGTCTTTTTACATAGAATATGTCTTTTTAATTCTCACAAGTGCCTTCTATATCGGAGAAATAATTTACACAAACTCATATAGCTACTTAACTGGCAACACAGAGACTGTGCCCTGAACAATATGCAGTACTATGTTTCTTGTTTAGAAGCCAATACATATGCAGACTGAAAGGAACTATTAGCTCAGTAATTTTCTGAAGTGGTTTTTGGCACACATATAGCCAGCTACTATAGCCTCAGAAATGGTTAGCCCTTGTTTATGACATAGCATTTTATAGTAGCTTATTTTAGTTGTTTCTACTGGTTGGTTAGTTTGTTGATTGGTTAGTTGGTTGGTTGGTTTTCTGTAATCATAGAGTAATATAAAAATATTAACCTATATCAAAAATATTAACCTATACCAAGAATTTTGCTTTGTTAGTAAAAATCATATCACAACCTAAATTTTTGTAAGTGATAACCTCCAATTATATACCAAGTAGCACTTGCTCATTTGCTGAATAATATAATATCTCAGTTTAGTACCAGAATTTAGTCTGACAGAAGCTACATTAATTATGGTAGAGTGTCTAGAAGAAATAAATCAGACTCTGTAAAGACTTTCTTTACCAAAATTATTAAATCATAGTTAGCCCTAGAGAATTATGTATACGTACTAAAAAATCTTTTCTAAGAAGTGACTGAACTCATTCTCTGTAAAAACTTGTATGTTTTCCTTAATAAAGTTAGTCATTGGCTTTAACTTATGTCATCTCAGCCTCTTCTTACACCCAGCCTGAGACATGATGCGAATGACCTACTTCCCAGACTTGATTTGGGAATTATTGACCCTGATTCTCTAGGCTATGAGCAGAGCTCTCTAAATCCATAAAAGGTCCTCATGTTTTTGGCATTGATCAGTATTTATCAGTAGACACTTCCAAATCCCTTCGGAAAGTAACCAGATTAAATATAAATATATAAAAAATATATTTATTCTACAGAATTAGTGCATTCATTCAAACTTTCACAGCTCTGTTTGGTGCAGCATCAGGAAGGAAAGAAAGGGAGTTGGTCTCACCTTATTGAGTGTTTTGAAATAGTATTAAAACCTGTATGTGTCTCAATCTAAGAAGAGAAGATGAAGAGGAGAAGAGAGAAACATTTCAACCTATATTAAATAATTTGAAAACATAATCTAAAAACTCTGATAAATATTAACGTAGTTCACTGATTACTTAAGAACAGTTCAAAGGCCATCGTTGCTAAATGTTTCATCTTTATTACTGAAGTTATATGTTAGCAAGGAACACCACAATATGGATGTGGGTGCTCTTTAATTGCTAATACTGAGACTTGCCTTTATTTCTTTTTTGATTTTAATTCATCTTTGAAAGATTACATGCAATTGGATTTTCACCTGATTCTTATTTACATACATTAATATAAAAGCAGATATCAGGTAGAATAAATTAATATTTATTAACATTTGAATTTTGCAATTTGGGGCAGGGAATAATTTAGATATTTAAAAACAGTTTGTTTTGGGGGCCCCTGGGTGGCGCAGTTGGTTGAGCGACTGCCTTCGGCTCAGGTCATGATCCCGGAGTCCCGGGATCGAGTCCCACATCGGGCTCCCAGCTCCATGGGGAGTCTGCTTCTCACTCTGACCTGCTCTCTCTCACTCTCTCTCTTTCCTAATAAATAAATAAATAAATAAATAAAATCTTAAAAAAAAATTATTAAAAAAATAAATAAATAATAATAAAAAAAAAAACAGTTTGTTTTGGGACACCTGGGTGGCTCAGTGGGTTAAGCCTCTACCTTCGGCTCAGGTCATGGTCTCAGGGTTCTGGGATCGAGCCCGCATCGGGCTCTCTGCTCAGCGGGGAGCCTGCTTCCCCCTCTCTCTCTGCCTGCTTCTTTGCCTACTTGTGACTCTCTCTCTATCAAATAAATAAATAAAATCTTTTAAAAAATAGAAAATAAAAACAATTTGTTTTAATTTGATTCAACAAATGGATTAAGGACCCATAAACATGACACTCTTGGACAAGTTCAGCCAATATTTTTCTTGCATTCTAGGAATTGGCAGTTAAAACATGGTAGTGACATTTATCAAGTCCAGTTAATTAAATCAATTTATGTACAGAATGTAAGTGGATTAAGTGCTTGAGAAAAAGGGGATAATATGTGAATGATTAGTGGAGTAAGACCAGGACATTTTCTACCTTTTGGGGGAACATTTCATGGAACGAGACATAATAGCGTAAATGAAGGAAAAGAATTTGTAAAATATGAAACTAAAAGGAAGAAGTTTTGCTTATTGAGTGCAGGGTTTAGCAGACTAAGAAAGCATTTGCCAAGTGTAGAGAATAAGAGCAGAAGGAACCTATAGCTAATTGGATACACTGTCTTTGGTTAAAAAAAAACAAAAGTCTTTGAAATGCTTATTTCAGTTATCGTGGGAAACAAATTATACCAAACTCAGTGACTTTAAAACAGTACATTTATTATTGCTTATGAGTCTACCGGTCAGTGTAGCTGGGCCTTGCTCTGTTAATTGTGCCTCGTTTCATTGGTTCATGTGCAGTCAGTGGATACATCAGTGGGGGGCCAACTGGTTAGCTGGTTGTCACCATTCATCTTTTAACAGACTTGCCTGGGCTTGTTCCTGGCATGGCAGTGTGCTAAAACAAGTAGAAGTGTAAAAGGTGTCTTAAGACCTAGAAAAAGAGCTAGCACATCATCCCTTCCACTGCATTCAATTTTGCAAAGGAAGACACAAGGCCAACCCAGATGCAAAAAGCAAGAAAACAGATGCCCCCTCTTGAGTAATGGCGTGGCAAAGTCATACAGCGAAGGCATAGATACTAGGAAGGGTAAAATATTAGGGACAGTTTGCAATTTATCCACTACATTGGAGGAGGATCTTGGCTCTAACCTTGGGCAATGGAAAGCCAATGGGAATAACCTAGGGCAGTGGGAAGCCAGTAGGAATAACCTACGGCTACATGGGCAAAGATGCTTGGTTAGGATAAGAGCCAGAAGGTTCTGATGAAAAAGGCAAAACATGAGGATGGTCAGGGCACACACTTAGTAATTCAAAAAGTTTGGAAAGAATGGGTTAGAAATCTGTTGTGAGAGGAGAAACATGATAATGAATTTGCCACTTGACCAATTCTCACAGCTACTGTGGCAAATCCAAATTACGTGTAGGAGAAACTGATCAGCTTCTCAAAAAGCAATTGTACTAACTCAACTCATAAAAACATCAGTTTCTAGAAAGCAGAAGACTGCAGGTTCTGATTTTGCCCTTTTTCTCTTATGTTACAGAGTAGAAAAGACTCCTGGAACTTGAGGACCCCTTCCTGCAGAGGGACTCATTTTCAATAGAGTCAGCCTCCAAGAAGTCACAAGATTTGTTCCCAGCACTGGACAGCCAATCTGGTGAGGGGAAGGGCTATAATAAGCCAATCCTGCCGATATTTCAGAAACTGATGATAACGTGCCACCCTTAGTTCACCCTCTGGCAGTCTGCATTTCTTTCTAGTCTTTTCCAAATATTCAAACTTAGATGGCTGCAATGAGAGACATGTCTAGAGAATCCTGTTTGCTGTTCAATTTAGAGTTCACCTCCCAAATTTGCTTTTGTCTTGATTCTTCTGAACACTCCATTTGAATCTGGACTTGAGAGGGACTTCTATTGATATTTCTTTGGGTATTTGTCTATGTTGTTGTTGTTGTCGTTGTTGTTGTTGTTGCATAATACTTCTCTTACTAAAGTTGAACTCCTTCTCTTTAATCCTGATCAGTGTTTTCTGAGGCTTTTCCTTTCTTTTATTATGCTAGAAGTTTCTCACATAATTCCTCATATTCTTCTGTAGTTGAAAGAGTACAGTTTATCTGGAAGGGAAGGAGTTTGCAAATACTTTTTTGATTAATGAGTAACATAATCACAAGTTTGAGGGCATACAAATCATGAGCTTCAAGTATTAGACTGTCTTGGTGCATCCACTGCCCGGAAATAAGTGTTTCTTTTATCCTTTTTAGAAGGACATTTCCTAAAGCAATGCTAGAGATTCTCTTCACAAAATTCATTTGGGTTCCTGTAATCTAAACTTTGTGTCGCCATCATGCATTTGTGTAAACTAAAAACTGGGCATAAGGTTATGCATTTGTTATATATGAGAAGGGCTATAAGGCAATATTATAAATGTATTTTCCTGGGGTCTTAAGTCATATTGGTACACTAGAGCAGAGGTTGTCAAATTTTGTTTCTAAGGGGCCAGATAGCAATCATTTTAGCCTTTGCAAGCCATACTGCCTCTGTGGCAACTACTCCAATATGGAGGCAGCCACACACCATAGAGTAGATAACCGAATGGGTAGGACTGTGTTCCAATAAGACTGTTTTTATACAAACAGGTAGCAGGCTGGATTTGGCCCACAGGGCCCAGCTCTAGATTAGTGTTTCACTTAGTGATCAATTCAGTGGAATGTTACCAATAATTTAATAAAATAAAATATCAGGATACATTCCATACTGTAAAAGGGTAAGTATTTATCTTTTAAAACATAGGTGTTCAAGTCAACATGTAAAAATTCATCTCTTTTTGTAGGTTCCAGTTAATGAAAGTCTGAAAAACATTAGGCCTGAGTGTTAGAGCTCAAAGTCAGCTTTTGATAGTATGTAGTAAAGACTTTAACTTTGCCCAAAGAGAGGCCTGGCTTTTCCCTACCCACCCTCAGCCCCAAGCTGATCTCTAAGGCTTTTGAATGTCTTGCTTGATAAGGGTGTCTTTGTTTACCAGGGAACTTTGGACCATGCCAGGAAGAATAACATTGTGACTTAGGGTGAGTCTTTGAATCTTGTGGTATCAGTTTGATCTCTAGAGAGGCTAGAGATTGAGACCAAGCATGTGGGTAGTTGACTATGGAGACCCAATAGAGACTCTGGATGCCAAGCTTTGGTGAATTTTCCTGCTTACTAATCCCCTATGCGTTGCTACACATCATTTCTGAAAGAAAGGGGAACATGTTGTTCCTATTGCATTGGGAGAGGGTAACTGGAAACCCCATCCTTGGAACTTTCCTGGACTCGGCTCCATGCATCACTTCCCTGGGCTGATTTTCTCTCTTTCAACTGTAATAGACTGCAACTGTGACTTTCAGTTGAGTTCTGTGAGTTCTTCTAGCAAATTATTGACTCTAAGAGTGGTCTTGCATACCCCTGAACTTGTAATTGGTATCAGAAGAAGGGAATACCGTGAACTATGTCCTGCAAGTTTCTAAGATGTGGAAGCCATGGGTCAGTGACATTTATAAAGGTCGTGCAGCCTATTATAGCCACAACGAGACTATAGTCTCTATATTTGGAGTCTCTATAGTCTCCTTATTTGGAAGTTTCTTCCTATTCCTGTGCCTGTTCCTGATGCTTGTTGACACTTGTTGAGTTTATCTGACTTTGTCCCAAGGACCTTGTACACACTAACTTACTTTATTCTCAGAAGGACCCTATCAGATTCATACCAGTGACGTGGGCTGCCCCAGTCCAAGGACCCAGCAGTGGTTCCATGGGGTCCACCAAGACCAAGAGGGTCCTTGGCTTCATGTGGGAGAGAAATCAAATGTAAGCCCAGAGGAAGTGGGAGCAGAGTTTACTGCAATTTATTGAAGAGAGAGAGCAGATATAGACAGAGCATGTGAGAGTCTCAGAGAAGAAAGGAAAGAGAGTCTCATCTTTGCTTGGGGGTCTAGAGTTTTTTATGGGAGAGGTCTGCTGTATGTGTCCTCTCGAGCATCCAGGAACTGGTCAAAACAAGGGTGAATGCTCAGGTCGCTTCCATAAGTCACTTACGCCCTGGAGCTGAGGATTTGGACATCAAGGTGACTGGAGTGAGTAGTCTTGGAAAACATAAGTGATGACCCTGGGTGGTCACTCCTTAGACATTATCAACTGTCCTGGAAAACTCCCAAGAAATCATTAACTCCTTAACTTCTCAAGGAAGACATTACCCCCAGTACTCTAAATCCCATGTAAGGTGAGGGTGCAGGTCCTAGCAAGAATAGAAGCAGGAAAAGGAGCAAGAAAGCAGGGATTTTTGTTTTTTGGTTTTTGTTTTTCACAAGGTTTCTCTGTTTCCCTATCTCAGTAGGATTACACCCATTTTATAGCAACAAAATGAGGTTTGGAGAGCTTAGGTAAGTTTCCCAGGGTCGTACAGGTTTTAAATGGTAAAACCAGGATTCAAAGCCAGAGACCCTCTTCCCACCAGCATCTTATACTCTCGTTGCTTAATATTGTTTCCTTAGATGTTATATGTTGCATTCTCTAGTGAAGCTGATTGTAATTTATTTCACATGAAACCATCAGGTTATCTTGAGCATATGTATATAACAAAGACCTGCACCATACACATCTTTTGTATTCCCCTTGGTGCCTGGCATCATTAACCCATAACAAGTAGAGGGTGAAAAAAATGAATGAGGATAAAAAATAAAGGGCATTGGGTTAGAACTCATATATTTTCTTCGTTTTTCACATTGTTGTTGACACATTGCTTTTCTTTCTCTGCATCTTTTCCTTCTCTTGCTCTTCTCTCTTCCCCATTTTCCTCTCCCCTTTCTCTTCTTCCTCTAGTTTTCATCCCCCATCTCTATGATTTTTATTATTATTGGCAAAATCTGATAAGACTAATCTAAACCTCTTAATTGCATAAAAAGATGAATTAAGTCAAAATTGCAGCTGAGTGGGGTATTTGGTTGGATTTTCTCTAACAGTGTTTTCCTGCTATTTACACTGGAACCCAAATTTTCCCTCCCCCCTCCACCTCAGGCATTTAGGGTAAGGATACCCAGAAAAGGAAATCTGAGAAGAAGCAATGGAAAAATCATCACTGTATAATTCCTGTCCGTATTTATAATGCTCTGAAATCTAAAGTCAAAAAGACCATTCTAACCATCTATTCATAATTCAGGCCACTTTAAAAATCTAAAGGAAGTCTCCCTTTTGAAAGGTATTTAGTTTAATTTCTTTTTCCAGTCCTAATTCCAGAGTAGAGATGAGGAGATTGGAGAGATTCACTCATTTACTCACCAGTGGGAGGAAAAAAGATGTTTTCCTGCTCCTCATGTAGTCAATATTCTAGGAAAAGCCAGATTCTTGGGATGAATAAACCAACAAGTAATAAATAAGTATAAGACTAATAGTGACTTCTATTTATTTGTATGGTCTTTTGACACTTTCTGGGCACCATCACATTATTTCATTTGATCCTGAGAGGAAAGACAGTGTAGGTATTAAACCCCATGGGATATTTTGATTTATAAATAAATATATATCTGGTCTTCCTCCTGTTTCTGGCATAGAGCTCCTAAAACTTGGCACTTACTCTGTGATGAGAGCAACAAAGGTGTCTGTTGCTATGTGAATGAGGTGACTTTTGGAAAACACCTAAAGATGGGGGCTGGTTGACAGGAGAACCAACCATGTGAGTAGAGGATTGGAACTTTCAGTCCCAGCCCCTGGCCTGGGGAAGGAGAGAAGAGAGGGACTAGAGGTTGAATCAATGGCGGAAGGCCAATGATTCAATCGTGCCTGTATAATGAAGCCTCCTTAAAAAATCAAAAGGAGAGGGGCACCTGAGTGGCTTAGTCAGTTGAGCAACTGCCTTCAACTCAGGTCATGGTCCTGGGGTCCCAGGATCGAGCCCCACATCGGGGTCCCCGCTCAGTGGGAGTCTGCTTCTCCCTCTGCCCCTCCTCCCTCTTGTGCTCTCTAATAAATAAAATATATAAAGGACAGGGTTTGGAGAGCTGCTGGTTGGTATTTAAATGGAGATTGAGGGAATATGTGCTAGGAGAGAATGCTGCCTTTCCTCGTGCCTTGCTGTATGCCTTTCTTCTACCTGGCTGTGCCTGAGTTATATCCTTTTGTAATAAGCCAGTTATCTGGTAAGTAATGCTTCCCTGAGTTCTGTGAGCCTCTGCAACAAATGAATCATACCCCAGGAGGAGGACATGGGAAACTCTCATTTATAGCCAGTCAGTCAGAAGCATAGGTAACAATCTGGGCTTACGGCCAGCATCTGAAATGGGAGGCGAGGGCACCAGTCTGGGAGCACTGAGCCCTTAACCTGTGGGATCTGAGGCTATGTCAGGTGGGTAGTGTCAGGACTGCACTGAATTCCAACACACCCACCTGATGTCCAAGAATTTCTTGGTGGTGTAGGGGAACCCTCCCCCCAACACATACGCACCCCTCCAACACTGAAATTCCTCAGAACACCTAAAGACCTCATGACTTATTTTCATCCTAGAGATGACAAGATTATGTGCCCCGCCCCCCAGTCAAGGAGTTTCCAGAAGGTCATATGTCTAAGTCAGGACTTCTGACTTTCCTTTGTTTAAGTAAATATCCTCAGTTGGTGAACTCTTTCTTCAAACACACTTTTTTTTTTTAAACCAAGAGCTCTTAAGCTGTAGTATGTATGCATGAATATGTGGAGTGAGTTTCAGGCGTCATCTAACCTTCTAAAATTCAATTTAATATGCTGTGTATATATGCTCAAACCCTCCCCCCATGGTAAGACAGTTCATTTTATTTGTTTATTTATATATCCACCTATCTATATATCTATTTGTTTATTTGCTAAAGATATTTGTTTGCTTGTTTGTTTGTTTGTTTGTTTGTTTGTTTGTTTGTTTGAAAGAGGGGGAGAGGGAGAGAACAGCGGGAGAATCAGACTTCATGCTGTACAGGGGGCCTAATGTGGGGCTTGATCCCAGGCCCCTGGGATCATGACCTGGGCTGAACCTTAACTGACTGAGCCACCCAGGCACCCCAAGACAGTGTATTTTAATCTCAAAGGTGTCAATAAGTATTTATCTTAAGCAGATTGCCTGCATAACCCACATGAAAGAGGTTGCATTGGGCCTTTAGTCCAGATCAGGTACCGTCTCACTATAGTGAGGACTTCCAGGAGACTTAGAGTGCAAGCCCCGTGTACCTGCCTCCGTGCCGTCTCCCTCCCATTCCACTGTAATCAAATTGACCCGTATTCCCAATTATCTCCTTCCATGAGCTTTTCCTGTTATCCCAGTCAGTCCAAGAGACTGCTCCTTCTTCCACACATTTTCCTTTGTGCGCTGAGGGGCCTCTGCTGCTGTATCCTGACCACTACGTTACTGCCTTCACTTCATGTTTGAAGTTCAGGCTGTTCAGTTTTGCCATTCTCTCATAGGCAGTCAGTTACCTGTCATCCCTGCTTCTTCCTTGATGACATCAGAGACCTGGACTCCACCTGTCTCCCTCACCTGCTAACTTCTAAGACAATGACCCTCTTAACAGTTCAAACTTAGAATTTCTCATCTCCTTTACCCAAGGGATTACAATGCTGGTTTTGTACAACCCACTTTTCCATTATCTTGTTCTACTTCAATGCCTTAAAGTACTAGTATTTTTGTTGGCATATCTCCCATCTGAGATATTAATAATTTCTATCTGGAGCTATGCCCAGAGAGTATTAAAAACGCGAACAAAATGACGGTGAACTTTTTACTTTTTCATTTCTGTGTTGTTGTTTTGATTTGTGGTTCTTTAATCATGAGAAAGTTATATATCATTTCTTCTCTTTTCTGCTTTTTGGTGGTGAATTTTGTTTTTAGGATTTTATTTATTTATTTGACAAAGAGAGAGACACAGTGAGAGAGTGAACATGAGCAGGGGGAGTGGGAAAGGCAGGGTTCCCACCGAGCAGGGAGCCAGATGAGGGGCTTGATTCCAGGATCATGACCTGAGCCGAAAGCAGACTTCTAAGGACTGAGCCACCCAGGCACCCCATGTTGGTACATTTTTTACTGTAAAACTAATTGATGGGGTAAGAAGTCAAGATTGTGATTGCTCTTAGGCATAGAGTGTGACTGAGGGCAAACAAAGAGGAGGGGAGCTACTGGGAGGCAGGTAATGTTTTTGGCGTAGGCGAGTGAGGTCCTTCATTTCACACTTACGTTCACTTTGTGAAATATTTCTTTGTGCTGTATTCTCTGATGAGATATGCGCTGTTTGCCATCACAGAAAATATTCTGAGGTCCTTTCTCCCCTTTGAAGCTATCTAAGAGATAATGTTCTGGTTTTAATTCGGACTCCCCAGGTTACCAATGAATTGCGAATCTTATGTTTTAATCATCTGTAGTTCTCCCAAAGCCAGTTTGCCCTGCACTTTCTGGGATCCATAAGAGGATCTTAAAAACCGGGGGCCGTGGGAAGGACAACAGGGAGATCAGGAGGGTATGCGGTAGGGGGCTGTGGGAGCAGAGGAGAGCAATGGAGGGTGGGAGGTCACTACCTCGGCCAATTCCCAGGCCGACCCTGCAGGCTGATTACTGATGCACTTCACTCTCCTGCTCTTCTTACTTCAAGCCTGGTAAATTGTCAGGGGCCTGACCCCTGGTGCTCTTAGATGATTTATTTAAACCAGGATTTTTTTCATCAATCATCTGAGCCAGAAGGTCAAAGGCACCTCAGGCCTGGACCCTGACCCTCTTTCAGGGAGAGCAGCACGTCTGGCAGAATATAGAATCTGATGGCAGCCGCATCCTGCTTTGTGATAAATCGCCGACTTAAATATCAAAGTAGCAGCATTGTCCTCGTGCTTCCGTGTTGCAGGGGCCACTCGTTTCTATTCCCTTCTCTTCCCCTTTACCTCTGCCAGCAAAGGTTTACCTGAAAACGCGTTCGTCTTCAGTCCCACACTGGTGAGTTTTGGGGGACTTTGTCTCTCCCTCTCCTTTACAGAAGCCCAGAGGCTTGTCCACATCTTACTCTGTAGTCCCTTTACTTTCCCCCATTTTCCCCAGAGTCTGGGTTTCGCTGCCTCCCTCCAAGCTGGCCCAGGCAGCCGGCCATTTTCACACCATTCTGGTATCACTCCAATGTCAGATAATATCACACCATCCTTTAAGAGTTTGACAGAGCTCACTCAGCTGTCCTGTGGCAAGTCCTGCGGAAAGCCAAGGCCCACGGGTGTGAATTCCTGAGGCTTACCTTCTCAACGTCTCCTCTGGCTCAGAATCCTACCCCAGTCATTCCCCCCAAGGCCCCTAGCATTTCACCTTCTGCCACTGTGCTCTGATCGGAGTTTTTTCTTCAGCTCCCCAAGAGTGTTGTCACAACGCAGTTTTGTGTGTAGCAAATACCATTGACGATATAAGTGAAGAGGAAGTTATAAGATAAAAGAGGAAACAACCTGAAGTTGAATGTCTGCTGTCTCTGGTACCGTCTTCCTGCCATCCTTCTTGGCAAGCCTCACTATCCAGTCCTCCTCCTACGTGTCTCCTCAATATCCCCTACCTTCTGCTCTCTCTCACCTCTAAATTCCAGTTAATTTCTAGTGAAAATCCATCTCTCCACCATCATCATCTGAAGTTTTGTCTGCTTTCAGGCTGTTGACTAGGTATAGAGAAAACCTGGTTAACCTCGGCTCGGCCCCTTGCTGCCTGGGATTCTGTTACTTGTTATTTGAATTCTCCGCTGTATCCATCACCAACTCTCTCTTCTCTTCAAGAGTCCAGCCTTGCTTTAGCCTGCCATCTTGCTGGTAGCTGTCCTACCCTTTTACTCAGGAGAATAGTTTGAGAGCATCACATGTACACTCTCCTCCTTTTCCTCCATCCTGTAGGTAAATGTCTCAAACGTTCATCTTTCTTTGTTGGTGCCTTTCTTTTCTGATGGACAAGCAAGCATTTTCCTTTTTTGTTGCTAGGCCTATCTTTTTGAGCTCTTGTATCCCTGGATCTTCTGGGACTTAAGTCTATAAGTAATGCTGTTTCCCTTAGATTTTCTAATTCTTAGCCTCAATGGGCTTCCTCTTTTCTGCCTAATAATGTAACTTGCCCCCTCCACCCAAGTAACCACAACAATTATAATAATAAAAGAAACAGAGAAACTTTCCCTTGTTCTGCTTCCTGTATGAGCAATACCTTCCATGCTTTTATTTAGTTTCTGCTGTTGAGAGCATTGCCTGTACCATTTGCCCAACTCTGTCCCTTACCAATTACTCATTCTTCTGAAATCGTGCAAGCCCACTTCCATTCTCACTACCGACATTCTCCACGTGACTCTGCCACATGATGGTGATTTAAATTCTCATTCACTGATGACCTTCTTGATGCTGGAAGCTGCTCTCTAGTCAAAGCCCTTTCCTCCTTGAACATGGAACTTCATCCACCATGTTTCTCTGCCTGCTTCTGCCTCTTGGAGCTTTTCCACTCTGTATGATAGCTCTTCTTTCCAGGCTCTTATACCAAGACATGCCATGACCTCTGCCCTTCACACTTTTCTTTTTACTCCCTTCATGAAGAATCTCATCAGCAATCATATAATATACTTCTTTCAGAAACCTTACATCACCTTATTTGGCCTGCTTGAGGATGTAGGTATAAACAACTCGGCTTGACTTCAAAGTTCCACTCCAAACATTTTGAATCTACCATTATCTTCCCATTGTTTTTCTGAATATACCTATCCAGGGGACGGCTGGCTGATAGTTAAGTAAGCCTTGAGCTTTTCTGCATCCCAATTTTTGTAGATGCCATTTACTCAGTGTGAAAACCTGTCTTCCCTCCTCACCTCACCCCCTGTTCCCATGATATCAGCATTAGCATGCCTGCTCACAAGGGAACTACAACTAGTTCTAGGTTATTCAAATAAGAAACTTGCTTAGAATACTAGCCTTTCTTCATATATTATTCTTAGACAATTGGTTAACTTTTTCTCTGCCTGATCTCTTAAATAATGTTCTACTTTCAGAAGAGAAAAAATATAAATTCTATTCTATTTATGGAAGTGTTACGTGGTATTAGAAAGCAAGTCTATTTTTGGATTAAGAATTCGAATATGACTATGGCATTTTCTTTTGGTAAGAATATTAGAATGATGGTCCTAACTTTTTTTTTTTAAAGATTTTATTTTATTTATTTGAGAGAGATAGAGTGAGAGAGAACATGAGAGGGGAGAAGGTCAGAGGGAGAAGCAGACTCCCCATGGAGCCGGGAGTCCGATGTGGGACTCGATCCAGGGACTCCGAGATCATGACCCAAGCCGAAGGCAGTCGCTCAACCAACTGAGCCACCCAGGCGCCCCTTTTTTTTACTTTTTTTTTTTAAAGCTGTACATTTTGCTGGTGCTAAAGCCCTGGACTCCGTATTATAGGGGGGATGTGGGTGGTATTATAGTTCACGACTGTGTCAGTGAAAGCGTGACCATACTGTTGACTGGTTTGGCTTAGACAGTAGGAAACATCTGGTAGTTTCCTGATATTTATCAAGACAGAGCTGTGTTTCCTTTAAAAACAGCTTCACATGAACAATGCACTACATAATAGCAGAGGAATTTTATAACACGGGTATAGGAACAAGAATGTAACCATTAAATATAGAAATTAATTTCAACAATGTTAATCAAAAAGTTAATTAGACTCAAGAAACATATCAATATATATATTCTTAGTAAAATATCTTTAGTGAAATGCTGGAGCTTCTCATTTGCTTTTCTATAGCTAATTTCTATATCCAGTTTAAGTTGGGATATTGAAGCAAATGAAGAGGACTGCTATCCCTACCCCAACCACACCCTTCTTCCCAGGTCCCTGACCAACATTTGCATCTTTGATAGAGCTGACACTATAGAATGTGTTTTGCCATGGGGATCCCACCTACCCTGTGCTTTCTGTACTTACTTCTCTATGTATAGAGATACTGTTCCTCTCTTTCCTCCCTACCATCCTCTCTCTCTCTTCATCCCACTATAAAAAGAGTACATATTGAAAGCAATTTGATTCAGAATAGTGTTTCTTTCCACTGGAAAAAAGATCAGGCAACCGAGCTTGGATAGTGGTGCACATTTTGGTCATACTTTCTTTAATGTAAAGTTCAAATGTGTTTCCACACCAGTCCCAGATGAACTTGGAAGGAAGGAGTGAACACGAAATTTGAAAACAGTTTAGAGAAATGAGAGGCGTCTGGCATTTCTGCTTGAACTCTGTAAGTTTCAAAACTTGGGTTCCAAAATCCAAATCTTTCAGTTAAGGAATCTTAAAGTAGGGTGGCTTTGCCTGACATTTCTCCTTTTATAGAAACCTGTGATGAATATCTAAATGCTGCCTTGCTTCTGATCTCTATATCAGAAAATTGGACTAAATAACTTACAGTTATGGTTCCAGAGTTAGCAAATACATCAACCCTCTGTGCTTGGCCCAAAGCAGACATGGCTGATCAATCACAAGGTGCTCTCCTGCTGAGCTAGAACAGGTCTCATAGTCCTTTTCAATAGCACTGCAGGCTTACTAATCAATTGGAGTTGACATGACAGATTAAGCCCATTCACTTTCTCAGGTTTAGACTTTTCTAAATATAACAGATACAACAATTATTTGGGCAAAACTTTTCATTAATCACTTTTCAAAAAAAAAACCATGCTGGAAGACTATCTTGGCAGTCCCTCTTTTCTATTTTGTACATGGCCATTTTAGGAGATGAATGACTGCGGGTGATCCGATTCCTCCCTTATCTTTCTTCTCCAACAGGGCCTTAAAACTTGCTCTCATCCATTTTGAATAGACTTCTGAACACATCATTCTCAGGTCCTCACGACTGATCTATTTTCAGCAATGGTTGGAAGGACAAGGCGTCCTTCCTTTTTTCTGGAACTTATCTTTCCCTGTTCCTTAAATTCCATTATTTTCTTCCATCTTCAAAACTGTTTTTCACTTCATCATTTCCTTACCATGTTGTGTCTCCTCTCTCCAATAATTGTCCTTCCACACTGTATAAATATGCTGTCAGCTTTTCCTTTGCCTAAAATAAGCAAAAATACCAACTTTTCAGCAATTCTACTCCCTCCTTAAACTAACATAACTTTTTCCCCCTTTAACCACAACATTTCTTCAAAGACTGGGCTGTTTTCATCAAACCCTTCCTAATCCTTTGCAAGGATTAAAAACACTCAGAACTTGCCAAGTGCTTTTCTCTCCCCCTTGGTGTCTCAGAACATTCCTGACATGCTTCTTTTTCTTGGCTTCTCTGGCCCTGCACAAATTAAATTTCTTCTTCATTTGTACTTTCTTCATTTCATTCCTTAACATTTTCTGTACCTTCCAAAATCTTATCCTCAACCTTCTTCTCTTCCCTTTTTTCTATATCCCCCTCTTTGGAAAATTCAACTTCGAAAATTCCGCTATCATCTCCTTGAGTGTGACTTTTAAATAAATATGAACACCCCAGGCTTCTTTCCTAGATGCTAGTTTCACATTTTGAAATCCCCTTCTGAATATTGAAGAGTGACTCTCTTTTTCCAATTACTTTCAACCTTCACGAGACTTTTAGCCTGAATTTTCATTTGCTGCGTATCCTGCACGTCACATTTAGTTTCTGTCTTTCACTATGTTTTCTAGCGCATTCTTTCTTCTAGTTCTCATTGCCATCTTGATTAAGGTCTTTATTACCCCAAAACAGAAAGCCTAAAATAGTTATATTCCAACTACGTGTTCTAGCTTCTATTGTCTTTTTCCATAGAGCCACTTCCCATAAGGACCTGAGTTGCGTTTTGGGCAAAACTTATCAAGGTCTTGATACCCTTTATCCCTTGTTGAAAATCATCACATGGGATTACTATTATTGGTTGGGTGGGGCCTGAGCTCCTTATCTGCCTCTATGACCCAGGTTCAACCTATTTGTCAAGTTCATGCTCGTACAAACAGGTAACTTCCTGATTCCAAAATTCACCTTGATATTTTCTTCTTATGAATTTTACCTTGGTTTTTCCATTTTTGGTATCTGGGATAATTTTCTCTACTTCTATACAACATCTCAGAAAGTTTTCTTCAACCTTTAACACCCAAATTAAACAATCCCAGTATTCACCATGCAAGAGAGGTATGCCCAGGTCTAGGTGGGGTGCTGAGCAAGAAAGTAAGAAGGAGGCAGTTGAGGGTTCTTAGGAGGTACATAAGATTTATGTCCAATAGAGACATGGATGCTAATTAAAACCATGGAGTTGCTTAGGGAGAGAAGTGAAAGCAGAAGGGAGCCTGGGCCTGGCCTAAAGAATGACTATCAGTTACCTCCTGAGTAGAAGAGAATGAGCATGAAGAGGACACCAAGAAGCTATGACCAAGTATAGGAGAAAAGCTAGGAGAGTATGATATGACACATCAATAGAAGAAAGTGTCTCAAGAAGGGGACAGTGTTCCATGTTGTAAAATGCTACCAAGAAATCAAATAAGATGAAAATTTAAATCATAAAAAAGATAACTGCACTTAGTGACATGGAGGCCACTAGGGACCTTGCGAAAGCTGTTTTGGTGGAGTGGTGGGGTTCAGCCACATAGAATGTTGATCAGGAAATGAGCAACTAGAAGCAATAAAATATGTACAATGTTTTTGACAAGTTTGTTGTCACTGAAAGGAAATGAAGGATCAGGTAAACATTTTAAATTTTTCCTTAGGACAGGCTCGGAAAAGCTTAAAAGCAATTGAAAATATTTAAGTTTAAAGAGAAAGTTAGAAAATGTTACAAAGAGAAAGAAATATTTGATATTCTAAAGTTTCTGAGAAGTTTGGAGAGGATAGGCTACAAATCACAGCTGGGAGATTTTGAATTTTATAGGGAGGAGGCCCACTTCCTCTCTTGCAAAAAGAGAGAGGGTGCAGATGGATGAAGAGAGAAGGAATGTGTTTGGTGATTTTGAGGTTGAGGAAATGCCAGCTGATGGTGTGTATTTTCTCTCTGCGATGGTAGGTAATGTCACATGCTGACACCAAGGAAGAAGTGGAAAGTAGCAGAGATGAAAATTCCAGGAGAATAAAAAAGGTTTAAAATTGTCATGGCTGAGTAATGTGACTACAGAGTAATATGAAAAAAAAAAAAAGTTATTGGAATGCCAACAAGGAATACAAGAAAGAGACAGTCAATCAGTGGGTTTGTCCAGGAATGGTATTTTACAAAACCAATGAGATAAAAATGTAGGAACATACATACATTTAGAGTGAAAGCAAGAGTGTTACGGAAATGTTGGATAATGGAATACATGCTTTCTGGTTCAGAGCAAAGTAAAGAAAAACAGAAGGCTAGTGTTTTGTTTTTTTCAAAAAGTTGTAACTGGATTGGTGTTCCTCATGTGAGTCAAGAAGGGTCTCAGATGCCTTATCTCCTTACCCCATCTAGAAGTTCTGGATAAAGATCCAGCCTCACTTACCACAGTTGTTTGAATTGCTTGTCACTACTACTACTACTACTTCTTCTTCTTCTTCTTCCTCCTCCTCCTCCTCCTCCTCCTCTTCCTCTTCCTCTTCTTCTTCTTCTTCTTCTTCTTCTTCTTCTTCTTCTTCTTCTTCTTCTTCTTCTTAAGATTTTTATCTATTTATTTGACAGAGAGAGTACATGTAGGGTGAGCAAAGGCAGAGGGAGAGAAAGAAGTAGACTGACCACTAAGTAAGGAGCCTGTTGCAGGGCTCGATCTGAGGTCCCTGGGATCATGACCTGAGCCAAAGGCAGATGCTTAACCAACTGAGCCACTCAGAGGTCCTGCTTATCACTCCTTCCAATGTGATCGACCGTATGCTGCCATATTTCTTTGTAGTGTCCTGCTTTCTCAAGTGTGCTAACTGCACTGCATATGTGGCCACACCCTTAGTGTTGCTCATGATCAGTGCTCCAAACATATTTGTTGAATGGATTAATGAATGAGGGAAGTGAGGAAGGAAAGAAGGCATAAAAGTAAGGACAATATACTTCAGTTTGTTTTTTATTCACAGGTCGTTTTCAACCCATGTCTTACTGATGCCTTTTCCTTTCTGGCAACTTTCAGAGTTAGTGGAAGTTATTTTAGTCTTTTATTGATCCAAAGATTGAAGCATTAGATTAAGTCACTCAAACCAACAATCCAAATGTTTTATTTGTTCATTAAACATACACTTGTGCTTTCTTATTATTCACATCATGAGGCAGAAAATTGTGAAATTTTCCAGTAATTGCGATTCTATCCAGAGGGCAAGTCTGAGAATGACTCACCAGCTTGTCTGGACAGCAGCAGACCATTATTTACGTGGACAGACCCCGTGGCTATGCCTGCAGCTGACCCTGAATGGTAGCGAACTGCTGCTTTTCCAATTCCTTTTTAGTTTCCTTCTTTAAGAAAACAATTGTATATAGCAAGATAGAACACACTGAACATCACTGTTAAGATAATGGCTTTCTGATTTTGTTACTATGGACAAGAAGTCTGCTCCTATTAAAACTAATAATTAATTATCCACTAAAATGTGAATTTTTCCATTTTTACCTCTGAATCTGTAGAGAATACAAGCAAATCTGATTTACTTCCTTTACGTTTTTTGTTATGATTGTATTGCTGTCTTTCAGTCCAGTCTGTCTAGGGTTGCTTAAAATCATTTTACCATTTTCCTGTTTAAACACATTTTATATAGTGTCAAAGATGCAGTTAAAAAGTAAAAAACTTAAAACAATTTTTTAAATAAACAACTGTGAACTGGATCGTGCTGTGTTATCTTAAGGACAGTACTGAATCGATAATCTGATGTTTATTACTGAATTGTGTGAATTTTTTACTTGCCTAGATAATTTCTGACCATTAAATAACAGGTCTATCTGACAGAACACATCAAAGTTTGTTTCCTTGATTGCTGGATGGCTGCGTGAGGTAAACAATGTTATGTCCTAGGAGTAGAACATTGGTCTCCTTTTTTTTTCTTTCTAATTCTTCATCATTGTCATCATCATCAGGTACCTCAAGGCCATTGCCATCACCAGAAGGTGATGTTGAGTACCTCCTTTTATAAAGGCCTCATGCCCAAAGTGATTTCATATACAGTCCCTCAAAGGGCCAAATTCTCTCCAGTGCCTTTTTGCCGTCTATTAATTTGCTGGAGATGTCCAGATATCTAAAGAGGAGTTAGAATGGCATGCTTTAAGAGGAATGAGGAAAAGATTCAGAGTCAGTAGTCCGGGTTCAATTTTGGATGTACTGTCTACTTGTTTGATTCTGAGTAGACTGCTTTGTCTTCTTTAACCTATGTTTCTTCATCTGTAGATCAGGGGTAAGAATAGCTACCGGATAGTGTTCATTCATTTAACATCTGTCTATTTCTTAGATATTTACTGTGTGTGAAGCCCTGTGAGCAAGGCAACTAGTTGATGGCTTTATGAATTCTGCAGTTTAATGATGGCTTGAAACAAATGACTAATATGAGTGGTAGTATATGCATTAAGAGGTGGAGGTCCAGAGCCAGTCTACCTGGGTTCCAAACTTAACTCTGCCCCTTACTAGTCAGAGCACTTTAAATTGTCCAATCTCCCTTTGATTCGGTGTCCTTATCTATAGAATGTGGAGAATATGAATACCTTATCACAGGACTGCAGTGAGGATATGAGTTATTATGATAAAGTTGGGGCTTTTTTTTCTGAGGAGAGAATGGAAATTCAGAGAGCTTGAAATATGGAGTTAGGAGTAGTTCCTGTCTCTGAAGACGGCTTTTTAAGGAAGAAGACCTCTTATCTTTCAGAAACCTAAAGAAAAGTAGAGAAATACTGTGCTTCTGTAAATGGGTTTTTGATTTTTAAGGTCTGTATTGGAAAACATTCCTGGGACACAGAGGTCCAGTTGGAAGCACTGAGCCACACCTGAACATATGTGCTTTGGTGATGTGTGATGCTGAAAGCAGACTCCAGGCCTCATGCAGATGGACATATAGTGGAGATAAAAAGGAACCCCAGTGGGGGCACCTGGGTGGCTCATGGTTAAGCATCTGCCTCCGGCTTAGGTCATGATGCCAGGGTCCTGGGATCGAGCTCCATGTCAGGCTCCTGGGTCAGCAGGGAGTCTGCTTCTCCCTCTCCCTCTGCTCATGCTCTCTTTCTCTGTATTGCTCTGTCTCAAATGAATAAATGAAATCTTAAAAATAAACCAACCAACCAACCAATAAAAAAATAATAAATTAAATTAAATTTAATTTAAAAATAAAAATAAAATAAATTAAATTTATTAAACAAAAATATTAAATAAGTAAATAAAATTTTAAAAAGGGGGGATTAAATAAAAAAAGGGGGACCCTGATGAACAGAGAGGTCAGATACATACACTCAAACTCTCTCAAAAATTCTCTCTCTCACACACACACCATGAGAAACTTGTATTTTTGCTGCAAAGCTTTCAGTCTATGAAAATACAAAGGCATTACTTGTTCTTTGGAGAAGAAGAAAATAGTAAAAGTATTTAAAATTAATTTTATGATTCAACATCTCTCTTTTCCTAAACTGAAGTATTCATAAGATCATTAAATTTCAAAACTAAGTATAAACACAATTTCTAAAAAAAAATGTAGAGTTCCAAGGGAAGATATAAAAGAACATCTGTTGAATATCTACTTTCTGCCAGGATGAAAGTTAATATTCTATCTTAAATTTTCACAACATGTAGTTACTTGTAGCATTTCTGAAAAGACAGATTAAAAATGTGTGTGTGTGTGTGTGTGTGTGTGTGTGTGTGTGTGTTTTGTTTTGTTGCAAATCCTTTTTAGTGTTTACTGTTGTACCAGGCACTATTCTGAAAGCTTTCAGAATATTACATTTCAATGTAAGTAGGAAGTTAGCTGTCCTTTGATCCAATTTAGGATTTTTTTCTTCTACTCATACTTTGATGGGAAATTCTTCACATTAATGGGTGTTGACTTTTGTCAAATGCTTTGTCTGCATCTATTAAATGGACCATATGATATTTTTCTTCCATTTTGTTAGTATGAGTTACATGGTTGATTATCTATTGTCAACCCAACTTGGCATTCCTGGAATAAATCTCATTGGTCGTGATGTATTATCATTTTATATATTATTAGGTTAATTTATCTAAGAGTTTTAAGAAATTTTTAATATATGAATTCATTAGGGATATTGGTCTCTAGTTTTCTTTCCTTGTAACTTCTTCATCAGGTTGGTATCAGGATTATGCTGACTTCCTGAAATGAGTTCAAAACTGTTCCACTTTCCTTTATGTCCTGAAAATGTTTGTGTTGGTTTGCTATTTTGAGTCTTATGTTTATTGGTGGTAACGAATTCAATTTCTTTAGTAGAGTGGTTCATAAGTTTTAGAAGGCGTAAGTCATCTGGCCAACTTGTTAAAACACAAATGGCTGGGCCCTCTTCCAGGATTCTGTACATACAGTGTGAGGTCCCAAATCTGCATTCCCAGTAAGCTCTCAGGAGATGCCCCTGGCGGTGGTTTTCCAGGCACACACTTTGAGAAACACTTTTGGCATAGCTCGAGAGCTGTTGATGTTCTGTAGCTGCTGGTCTATAGTGAGAGTTATTTTAAAGTCTCAGTCTGATCATTTTTACGTCCGTACCATGCCTGGGTTCTCGATCATTGACTCTTCATTCCTGATGATGTATTTTCTTGTTTTTTCATGTATATTGGACTTTTTTAATTGAATGCGGGTCATTGTGTATAAAAGGCATACTTAGCAAAGGTAGGGAGTGCTGAAGAGTCCTTGTAGGTTCTCTTCCACCCCCAGACACAAAAGGGCCTTCATTTTTTACACTTCATGAGGGCCCCTCCCTGCATGGCTGCTCCTCCTTCACCACTGCCCTGTACTTGGAGCAAGACCAGGCCCACAGAAAGTTTTTTTCTTGGTTCTCCTGCTCTGCCTTGGTTGTAGGCAAACCCCCAGCCCCCCATGGTGAGGGTGAAGGTATCTCTCTCTGTGGCTCTGTATGTCCCGAATGTTGCTGTGGGTCGACCATGGCAGTGATTTGTGTGAGGACTAACGAGCAAAGCTTTTTTCACAGGAAAGATCTAAGGCAATACAAAGGAGTGACTATATACCTAGGATTCTTTTTAAATGCTTAAGTTATTGCAATATTGGGAAACAACCCCCAATTAAGTAGAACACCCCCTTATAGGAAGCATGGGAGAAGGAAGAGGAAGAGATTTTCAGCTGTGTGTAGAATTGAAGGAGTTAATCTAGGGAGGGAGTGGCTTCAGTGGGTTATGTAGGAGCCCGACATAGGGGCTATCCAAATGAAGTAAACTCTAGAGTCTCCTCCTAGAAGAGAAATTGGAAATTGGATAGAGAGGGGAGGTTCTTCAGGTTCTTGGGGTGGAGTGCACCTTTAGAAGGTACAGGGTTGCTGGAGCCAGTAAAATGTTTTGTTTTTTAATTTAATACTGTGGATCATGGCCCAGTGTACGAGAGGTCATAAGGTGTACTATAATTCAGTCTGCTTAAGAGTTTTAAAAGAACAATAAGGAAACTCTACATCCCTGAAGGGCAGTGCCCACCGTAACAGTGTATGACATGGTTTTCCAATGAAAACTGCTTCAAGAAGGTAACAAATGCCTTGCATTTGATCACTCTTAGGGGTTTCCAGAAAAGTTAGCATCCAGAATTTTAATTCTATAATCGGCTGTAAAGTAGGAGTTACTGAGCACATTTTATACATTGAAACAAATAAACTGAAGCAGAGATCGAGAGCGCACAGATTACACACTGTGGTGGAGCCCACACATCCAGTATAAGGCAAGGCAAACTGAAGACTTTAAATAAAAACAAGTTAGGCTTGCGTCTCATGTCTTTTCTCCTTTGCCACCACAGCTTCTCTGTAGTCTTTAGATAGCCTAGATTGGACACTGCCAATATATAATGCATTTTATTTTTATGGTTTTTGCATTGCATTTCCTTTGTTGGCTTTCATGTTGTTTCTTAGAATAGTTTTTTGTGGGTTTTTTTGGGTTTTTTTTTGTTTTTTTTTTTTTTTTGAAATTATAGCCTGGCTCAACTGCATTGAAGAGAAAAAGGAAAAGGAGCAGACTTGTCCATGTTGTGCCCACAGGGACCCCTGGCTCCCAAGGCTACGTCCAAGCAGAGGTGGGAAGACCCCCAGGGCTAGGGCATTTATTATTAAGTTCTCCCTGGAGAATAGATGGGACAAAAAAGACTGTTCTTTTCTCATCTACCCTGAGCAATTTTCTTGCAAAAATACAGGTGAAAATGGTTGAAAAGGACAAAGTACTATTTAAGTGTGACAGATATGACATTTTTAGTGCAATTGACTGTGGGAAGATTGAGTCTAAAAGAACATAATGGTGGTTTATACACAACACAGAGTCCCCTAAAAACAACACAAAATTGGGACGATAGCAGAGGAAACCTAAATGCTGTGCATTTAATGCAGTTTAGGCTCTGGATGATGTACTTTTAGGCTCTCAGTAATGGAAATAATTTTATTTTTTAAAATTCTTTTATTTGAGCATAGTTGGCACACAAGAAAAATTTTCTTAGTTATAGTACTTAAGTATATTGTTCTCTAAAAGTAAAGTACTTAAGTATTGTTCTCTAAAAGTAAAAAAAAAAGGAGAAAGCTTTTTCTGTTTCAAGTACATCCCTACTAAGCCATTCTTACTCCTAAACTTACAGTACATTTTTAACCCTTTGCATAGTTACAAACTTCAGTTCCCCCCTAAATTAAATATACCTCTCGAAAGACTGTTAGCGTTCATCTCAATTTTGCTGATTGCTTGACACCTTATAATTTCCTTGAGACTTACATTTTTGGTTCTTAATTCAAATGAGTTTTGCCATCGCTCTTAGCTTACTGATAAGATGATTATGTATTCTGCATCTAAGTGTGCTTTCTGGTGATAAATTATATTATAATTGTTCCTGCCAGAGCTGCTTTAGTTAAGTGCCTGGTAGCATTTTCATTATACAAGCCATTTTCCTCCCAAAGGGTTTGTAACTTTACCCTTCTAAACTATGTTTTTGTTATTCAGTTACTAATAGAATATGCATATTGGAACAGGGCAAAAACAGATATCCCTAATATTTAGACTGATTCTCCAAGGAGAACTTCAGTGATTAGAACTTCTGCAATGGAGAGGAAGACACTCTCCCTCTCCTTGTTGAAGAGACAGTGATGGATGTTTAGTGCGCCATACTTGTCGTTGGTTTGAAAACCATGGTGCAGGGCAGAGTTTACGCTGAGCCTGAATGTTCTCTCCCTCTTACACACGTACAAATGTGTAACCAGAAGCCTGCTCTTGGCTGTTTTCGTGATGGTTCCACAGAGTTACATAAAGCACAAAGAGAACTGCCGAGATGTTAAAACGTGGGCTACTCATCAACACAAGTTATTTTATGGACTGTCAGCATGATGAGGGCATGGCACTTCTGTTGAAAACAAAATTGAGTGCATCCAATAGGACTCAGAGGAGAGGAAGCAGTTCCTGACGTGCTAGGTGGGAAATCACAGAGGTATATTGGCAGGAATGTTTACGTACATTATGTAACACATTGTAGCGAATACTTAAAAAGAGTTGCAGGTGGAGAATTTACAGAGACATACAGGTGCTAATATCTAAATGTAATGCACATTTCCTTGCTCAAACTATTTGGTCTAGAAAAATGACAACATAAGTTGATATGTACATATTTATATGTGTGTGTGTGTGTGTGTATATTTATACACATATATATGTTTGTATGTATATTATATATCCATTACAAATGGCCTGCAAATCCTTCCTTCCTTCCTTCCTCCCTTTCTTCTCTCCCTCTACCTATCTACTTAATCTCTTTTTTTAGACAAGGATTTCACAATCATAGCATTTGTGGATGAAGATACTTCTAGTCTCAGAATAAGTAAATCATTCCTCTTTAAAGCATTAGCCTTTAGAGTCCTATTTAAAAAACAGCATGAGATCTTTAAGTGACAAACAAATAACAAGCAGGTTGTACAAAACTCTATTTCCTTCAAATTCTTATTGCTGTTTGCCCGCATTATGTAATTACTCTTTGGTGACACAAATACCATGGTGCCTCAGAACGATGGTAGAATCCGGAATTAGGCAAACTTGTGTTTGAATCCTTATTTCCTGTGTGACACTGAACAATACTTCTCTCTTTGGAGTTTTAATTTCTCATCTATAAAATGAGAGTAATAATTTCTACCACGCAGGGTTGCTATAACAATTAAATGTCATGTAAAGTACCTAACCCATTTTTACCACGTCGTAGGTGTATAATAAATACCAGATCCCTTCCCTGTGTCACCTAAGAAGGATTTTAAATGGGGTGGAGGTATTAGATTGAACCAATTATTTATCATTTCAAGATAGATGAAAAATATTATTTAAAAAGAGAAGGGCAACTGTGTTTTAGGTAATATTTGTAACAGTTCTTGACATGAATGCCTAAGTTTCCTTGGAATCAAGATTAAAATGGCTTGATTTTATCTTTGTGCTATTGCAAGTTATCAGATTATCAGACTTATTTTTTATTAAAATATTAAGTATAAAGATATATTTCAAAGTCACATATAACAATTGGGAGATCAGTAATGCTACAATCAGGGACTTCACAAGCTAGTAAGAACACAAACATGTTAGCAAACAATACATTGTGAAAAGGGTGGTATTAGATATTTGGTCGAAACCCTGCTCTCTGACGCAGATGGGACCAGCAGCTGGTCAGGTAATCAAAAAGTTGATTAAAGCTATGAGTCATAAAACTGATACATATATTCTATGTAAATATTTTATTTAAATTTAAAGCTTACAAAGGTATATTCAGTTGATGATTGGATGAATTGCTGTTGATTGGAGTGCCTACTTTTTTTTTCTCTCATAAACAACAACCATATACAACGCCTAGTGTCCCATTCTAGCTTTTAAGAGAAATGAAACAAGAACCTAGAGACTTGAAAAGCAATTTGAATGCTGAATGAAATTTTAGAAATTTTATTAATGTCTTACCCATCCCTAATTTAATAGTAGTATAAAACAATTCATCTTCTTCAAAGATATTTGTAAATGTTTTCAATTTCATTTTCATTAAACAACAACCTCCTTTCTTTAATCCTCCTATACCCTTGATTTACGTCATGTTTACTTAAGTCACATCATTAAAATGACGTATACAAATGGCATAAGCGTCCTGGGGAAGACCCACAAACTGACTCTTGGTGAGCCTATAGCTTCAGCTTGTGGGAACAAAAGCGCAGGGACGTCCTGGCCACGTGGGGCAGCATGCCTTGAGTACCAGGTAGCTTGTGCTGTTGAGAAAATAGAGAGCATGGGTCCACTTGTTAAGTGGAAGTTGATTAAGAGAGCTCTTAGTAAGTCTCCAGTTCTGGTGGTAGCCCCAAAGAAAGGATGTTCCTGTGGTCGTGGTGGTGGAGCCCTTGTGTGACATTGACCTGGGATGATGATCATTACATTTAATAATTAATTACGTGACCTCGGGCAATTTGTTCTAAACCTCCACTTCTGCTTTTTAAGATGATCATAATTGAGTTGTTATAAGAAGGAAAGGCACTTAGCACACGTGATGTTCCAAAATATTGGGGAGGAGGTGGAGGATGAATGGTAATGAAATATCGGAGAAAGCTTTTTAAAACAAAAAAGATGCAATCATACTTGCTCAGATGGGTTATTTTATTCCCTACATGGTGTCCTCTTCCATGTTTTTCTGTTGTAGTTGCCATGGTTGTTAGCTTGTAAAAACTCTCTAGCAAACACGGAACTACATTTCAGCAGGTACTTTAGGGCTCGCTTGTCATCCCTAGGTGTCTGTAGGAACAGTGACTGTTCTAAAATACAGGACCACATACTTTGGAAATGCTGTCTTCCGTTGGAAGACAGAGAACTTCAAGTGTCACAGGCAGAGCCACAAGCAAAGATTTGGTGGTGGCGGAAGGGTGGGAGGGGGTGATTAAAAACTAGAGTGAGTTCATGAAGACACAGCTTCTGCTAGATTGATATAATTTCCTTTTATGGTACAGTACCTTGTTTTGGCTACAAGACGAATATGAGGAAAGTTGCAATATGTCTACATGGTATCAAAGATTTCACAGTATTTGATTTTATCCATTCTATACGTTTTATCTAAATAGGAAGCTTTAATCTCTTCCCTTGTTTGATTGTTAAATATTGGTATCTTCAGGCTTCTGTCCTTCACCTCTTCTCACTTAAATGCTTTTAACAGAGAAACAGATTTACTTCCATGGGCCCAACTCCAACAAAAATATATGTCTTTGTCTTGTTTATGAGTCTGTGCCAATGGCCCACAGGCATCTTGCATACAACACGCTATAAAATGTAATAATTTTTGTCTCTCACTCTTTTAACTTGCTCCTGTCAAAGGGTATTTGCTCAACGCAGATACCTGGAAACCAACTTTGACCCTTATGCCTACTTTACTCCTCACATCCAAATAGTTCCCCCTAGACTTATTGGTATTTCTTTACAAAAAAATTTTAAAGTTTTATTGCAAAAAAAAATAGATACGTTTTGCTAAGATAGCATTTAAAAATGCCTAAAATGATTAATTATAAAGGGGGGAGATTACTGTTAACAGTGGTAGAGAATAATTCTGTGATGTAAAAATTCAATGACATAGAAATTTTATGGATGGGAGAAAGTTTGAAATGAGAGTTAAAGATGGGTGAGAATTTGGGGAACTGATATGGGGAGGCAGAAGGAACATGTTAACCAAAGGCCAGAGAGATAGAGCAGAGCATCAAGAGAACTAAAAGAACCAGCACTTCAAATGGTGAGGAAGCTGGGGCCAAGTGAGGACTGGGGGGAGGCAGGGGATTTGGGCACCAGAGAGTCACCAGTGAGCTTTGAATGGTGCTACTGGAGCTGAACATGAAGTCTAACTGAAACATCTGGAAAGATAGTGAAGAGAATGTACTGAGGTAGTAAGGTAAAGAGAAGATTCTTTAAAGAGAAGCTGTTTGAGGCAGTTTTTTTTGTTTTGTTTTGTTTTTTTAGGTTCAGAAAAAATAGGAGTTGAAATAAGAAAGCAAAGTAACAATAGAGCAAGTCAGTGTAACAAAGACTAGATGGTGGAATAGGGAGTACACAGAGAGGCATGATCTTGGAAAGGACATGGGATGAGTTTCCTCTAAGATCTCAGAGAAGAAAGGAAGTATGAGTGACAATAGCTGAAGAAATTTGAGGCAAAACAACAGCAACAATAATAATAAGAGAGTTTTATCATATGATTCTGATCACAGGGATTACGAAGTGAGCAGTCTGAGCAGCTCTTTATAGTATCAAGCTGGGTTACATTTCCAGCGATTCTGATATATGTGGTCTGATGTAGAGCCCAGGTATCAGTATTTTAAAAATATTTCCCAGGTGATTCTAATGTTCAACCAGGATCTAGAACCATGGACTAGAGAGAAAGTCTAGGGTGGCCATATATACAGGAGGTAGAGAAGGTAGATAAGGTTTGAACACCTGCTGAGATTAAAGAGCCATTAAGGAATAACATCATTTCACTGAAAATCAGGAAACAGTGGAACCGGAAGGGAAAGAACAATGAAAATGCAATTTACTCTCTATCTGGTAGATGCAGTCTTTTGCATTACTCCCGCCCCTTATTTATTTTATTCCCCTTTCTTATTATGTCCACCTGTTTTCCGTTATTTCTAACTAAGCCCACTGTCTCTGGTTTTGGCATTCCTTCCCTTTTATCTTTTGTTTTCCTTACATCTCTCATTCTCCACACTTTTCAACTTTTCCTAATTTTCTTCCCATTAGTTCCTTTCCACCTTCCTCTAGCCAAAGTAGCAGAAATAACTTTGGGCAGGCAGGGAACCGAAAACCAGACAGTTTTGATAAATGAGCCAAGCCTGAGTTGACTGCAGAAGAGAGCAGGCCCAGAGGATCTAGTATGGCCACAGCGACTCCTAAGAAAGTTGAAGAAGAAAGCAAATGACAGAGCCCCCGTGTTGTTCATTTACTCACAGAGATATAATCTGGGGCTCTCTAGAGGAAACTACAGTTAATGTTTACCAGTGTCTGAGTAGGAGCGAAATACTGGCCACCAATCCATGTTATCTTGTGCCAGTGGGTATGACTGGGAGACTATATTAGTAGGGACTGTTTTAATTACAAGTGAGAGAAGGAAACTTGAAAAAGCTTGAGCTAAAAAGAAAATCATTAAGCAGAAATGTCCTAAGAATGCCAAAGACACATAAGGACTAAAACTGAGAACTAAAATGGACTCTAGACAGTCTCTCCCACATTTCCCCCCCTATTCTGCTATTTTGTTGTTTGTCCCCCAGCCCGCCCGCCCCCCACCCCCACCCCCGACCTTGCATGCCAGTGTTTCCTGTTGCTTTTCCATCAAAGTGATGGAAACTGTTCCATGGATCACATTCCGCCTAGAGAAAAGGGTGTGTGTGTGTGTGTGTGTGTGTGTGTGTGTGTGTGTAGGGGGGAGGTGAGGAGGGAAGGAAGAAGGGTGAGGGAGGGAGGGAGAAAGAGAGCCTGTCCTAATTTTAGTACAATCCAATTGGTTTATTTGGGGTTACTTGTTAACTTTAGTCCTGGTCTTTGAGACAGCCTCAAGACCAACATGGCCACCAGGTCGCACACTGCTAAATGAAGGGGGAAGAACATGAATCTGAGCCACCAAAGATGGTCGCTCTGGAAACTGGCTCTGTATCTTGTTTGTCAATGTTAATTCTCTCAAAGTTTTTCTAAGATTATTAAGAATAAATATCTTAACATCCCTTAGGTAGTTCAGTACCTACAACTTCTTCATTTTAATAATAATAATAATACTATATTTCATAAATCAAGTCAGGACTCACCCTAGAAAAAAGCTGTAAGTTTGCTTAAATGTGAAGAACACCTTACCTGAAAAATGACCATATAGTAAATGTAGACAGGTACCTAATTTCATTTACGCTCTCTGACTGCGGAACGGAAGGCAGAGTAGGTCCTCCACAAGTATGCTGCTCCTTGCACCTGAGGCAGAAGTCAAAAGGAGAGCAAGTTAGGGGGCAATCACATAAAGGTGCAAGTTTACCCTTAATGTTACTCTTTCCATTCCATCTACTGCTGACTTTCAACTTTGCCTGGCTTTGTTTACATTTAAAACATGTATGTGTAAAAGTATCAGTAATGTTAATAATAGCAGTAGTGATGGCAAGAGAAGTTTTGTTTGTTTGAAAGTCATATATTTAAGAGAAACTGAAATAAAAAATAGATTTTGTATCTATTTTTAAAAACCGAATTGAATTTTACATGAGAAAGTCTATTCATAACTTGGGGTGCCTAGGTGGCTCAGTTGCGCATCTGACTCTTAGTTTCTGCTCAGGTCATGATCTCAGAATCCTGACATCCAGCCCTGTGTTGGGTTCTGTGCTGGGCATGGAGTCTGCTTGAGATTCTCTCTCCCCCTCTCGCGAGGCCTCACCCCCACACCCCTGCTCATACACTCTCTCTTTCTCTCTCTCTCACTCTGTCACATAAATAAATACATCTTCTTTTTAAAGTCTGTTCGTAACTCAAGATTTCTGTTTCTTTACAAATCTTTAATAATCTCTACTGTATTCTCTCACCTTAGAGGACCAAAAATGCTCTTATTCATAAATTATTAAGATCTACATTTTGGGGCCACCTGTGTAGCTCGGTGGGTTAAAGCCTCTGCCTTCTGGCTCAGGTCATGATCCTGGGGTCCTGGGATGGAGCCCTGCATCTGCTCTCTGCTCAGCAGGGAGCCTGCTTCCCCCTCTTTCTCTCTGCCTGCCTCTCTGCCTATTTGTGATCTCACTCTCTCTGTCAAGTAAATAAATAAAATCGTAAAAAAAAAGAGCTGCATTTTTTAGTTTAACATATTTCATTCCACAGAATTCATCACATAATTAGTTCTACTTGTGAAACCTCTGCAAAATTATCATCGTATTCCATGAGTATTTGAAAAACCAAGCTACTGAGGAGCATTTCCGCTGAGAATTCCTTTGCCCATGAGGGACAATAAAATTTACCCCCAGGAGAAACTCATTTGACACATACTGACCAGGACATATTACTAGAGAATTGTCTGCTTTACACAAGACAGTAAAATGGCATTTTCTTTGATCTTTCTATATTCTTAACATAATAACGGACACATTCAATTTGTATCCATTTCAGTTTAGTCGTAATCTATTTCCTCCATACTACTCCCATCACCTCCACTTCAAGTTTAGCATAATCCCTCTCGCGGTGGCTCATCAAATCTATAGATATTGGCCAACATAATTAAACAACTATAATTTTTTAGCTTTATTGAACTATAACTGACAAAAATTTCGTATATCTAATGTGTACAGTTTTATGTTTTGATAAGTATACACATTGTGAAATGACTACCAGAAAGAAGCTAATGTAGCCATAGCTACCAGGAGAGCACTTATGGTCTACCCTCTTAGCAAATTTCAAGGATACAGTACAATCTTGTTAACTACAGTCTCCAGGCTGTACATTCGATCTCTTGAATGTAGTCATCTTGTATAACTGAAACTTTGTACCCTTGTAATAAGCCTTCAGTTGTTCTTAGAAACAATTAACTGCAAATGTGCTGGCATAGTTTCACAAAATATATCTAATTTGAAAAGCAGATTATTTCTAATTGACCAGACTAGAATATTCAAACACTAAAGATATACAAGTATTCCAAAGCCATACATACAAAAGTAGTTATCTGCTCAGCAGTGGCTCCCAGGCAGGGCAAGAGAGCTTACTATTCATTAAATCATTTGACACTTTTGCACAGAATGCAAAAAAGATAGCTAATGCCTTCTGTGGGGGAAAAATACGAGTGTCAGTATTAGTCGGTATGACTAACGCACATTCAGTAGATGTTTTATATGCATTATTGTTTGTGTGCCCCGTAACAATACTAGGAGTAAACCCATTTAATAGATGAGGAGATTTTACCTCTGCAGAGTTAAATAACTCATCCAAGTTCACACACCTGGCAAATTGCAGAAGTGGAATGTGCACCCAGTTCTCTGGAAACCTGAAGACCAGATGCTTTTGCTGCAATATACTGTCTTCCCTTTTGAAGTATTTATATATATAATTATATATTTACAGTTTATAATTGGGGAAGGAAGACATACATGTGAAACATTTAAGTAATAATGAGAAGCCAAATATGACTTTGTATGAGAATTCAGTGTGTGTGTGTATATGTGTGTGTGTAGTCAGAGTATATATAATAGAGAAAGTACAACCTATTGAAGAGGTTTTGTCTCTTATTGCATTTGGTTTAGAGGATCTGCATTTTCTTTCCCTCAGCCTCTATAATAAAGTTCGCCATCTTTCCTTCTCACATTCTCCCCTACCCATTGACCAGCGACTTCAGCCCTCTGTGAAGGTAGAGGTAGAACAGTTCCGTTTCTCTAAGAAGGTGATTCATCTAACCAGTAGGTCACGTTAGGCAAAATTAAGGTGCAAAATGCCCAGCTCATGTGTCACTTATCTTTCTGTCCCTCTGTCCCTCTCTTCTCTTCGGCTCACTTTAGGAACCTCGCATGTCCCTCTTTCCTGATGAGAAGGAAGCCGGCCCTCCTGCCCAGTTTTGTTTTTTTTTTTTTTTTTCCTGACTGGGTGAATAGCTGGGAGTGCAGAGGAGAAAGAATTAGAAGCATATTTTTGTTCTTGGGTCCAAGGGAATGCTCTAATCCAGCTTTAATGAAATTTCAGTAGATGGTTTGATCACTATCTGACTCTTTAGCTCACTTCTCAATTTGTTCAGAACTCAGACAGGAGAAGTGTGTGATTATTTGGTAACAAGGGACTCCAACATCGAACAGCTTTAGGAAGGCTCTGTCTTCCCTGGAGGGAGTCCTAGCTCTGCTGAAGAGTGCCCCTCTCTTGTAAGTTACCGTCACTTGGTAGTCACTCTCCGACTGTCAATATAACAAGTCAGCTCATAAATCTGTCTGGTGTAATGTTGAAGGATATGAATGACCGGGAAGGAGACATGGATGCTGGGCCACTTTGCCCGTTGGATAAAGATGAGTTTATGACCTGCTTTTGTCTGGGAAGCAGAGAAAACCCAAGTCATAACACTCAAGACAATCTCCTAAGGGTATGCTCTCTTCATGGAGATATTTTCCTATTTCCATCAGGTTATATTGGTTACTGAAATCTCATACAACCTATCTTTCTGTATTTTAGTTTTGGGGTTATTTAAATTATTTGATGTGCTTATTTCTCATATTGTTTCTTTCTGGCCTTGCCTCTTTATAATTTTGGAAATGTCAGTTTGTTCTTAAATGTTCTGGTCAGCTTCTCAGGGTTTAACTTTGAATTTCTACATTGAATTTCAGGAAATTTAATATATAGTATTTTAAATCAACCTTGGGAGGATTGTATTTACCCAAATATTTATTAATTTGATGAATTTTGGCAAGTCTTTTTGTCTTCACAGGGAGAGTATAAATTACTAATTATGCTCAGTCAGTGGTTCTTTGTTAATGAAATATCTAAATTCACAATCCATCTCTTATACAAAATCAGTGTTATGTAAGAGCATTTGCATTAAAGATATTTTACTCTGAAATGAAATTTTGTATAATCTAACATTCATGAAAGAGGTAAATAGGTGGGTTTTGCAAAGACCATTTATCAAGACCTTTGTTTAGCAGAGGGAAAAAATAAAAGAAATAATTAAATATCAGTGAAAAATGGGATTTCTCCTTTGGGAAATGCATTCATTCAGCCTGACCGCCCCCAGAACATTCAGTAAGTAGCTCCTCTCGTCTAGGTAGAGTGGCAGGATATGGAGAAGCTAATGAATACATGGCCAAATTGAACCTCTGTGCTTGGCAGATATCCCTCCATCTCTATTAGCTCTGGAGGGGAAAACACTTTTTTTGACCTTTTGAACAGCTACACTTCAAAAGAATCTTAGAATTTGCATATTTTTCACGTTTTTTTTTTTCCTCAACCCTGAGCACATATGAAACACAGTCATATTCTTTACCCTGTTACCTTATTCTAAAGAACAGAAGTGAGGTAGTGAGCCCCTTGACATAGGACCCATGTCTTATTTCCTTTGTCATCTCCCCCCAATAATCGTGCTCAGCACATAGAAGATAGTTCAAAAATATCACTTGAATTATAAAATGAATGAATCATATAAAAAAGATGGGAAAAGGGAATTTAGAAGTACAACCGGGGATAAACATGTTAAATATTAAATAGTATGTGACTTTTGACCAAAAAACTTATAAAGCTAGGGTTTGAAAATACAATCATTCCTTTTTTTTTTTTTTTTTTAAATGTTTTAGTGTCTCCGGTAATATAACTAATTAGAAGGTAGAGCTAAGGGGTGAATTTTCAAAGTGAACATAGGAAGCTTGAAAACAGCAGGGCAGAGATGGAATAAATAGGCCTTGTCTGAATCCTGGAAAAGGGGACAGGCCATTAGCAGAACATTTTAAATAACTGTGAGTTACATATAATAATTACTGAGGATATTTATGTTATTATATTATTAAGCAAATTATTTGACAAAAGGAATACTGCACAATATCAAGCCAAGTCCCACCATACCAAATTGATAAATCTAACAGACTCATATATATACTGTATACACTGTAATATTTAAACAGAAATATCTATAGAATATAACATATACATGGGCACTCTGTTTCTCTTCACACATGATCTGAGAGCCCACATTTGTCTTTTAACCATGTATTCTCAGATCTTTTTTTTTTTAAGATTTCATTTATTTATTTGACAGAGAGAGACACAGCAAGATAGGGAATACAAGCAGGGAGAGTGGGAGAGGAAGAAGCAGGCTACCCACTGAGCAAGGAGACCAATGTGGGGCTTAATCCCAGGACCCTGAGATCATGACCTGAGCCGAAGGCAGCTGCTTAACGACTGAGCCACCCAGGCGCCCCACTCTCAGATCTTTTGAAAATAATGTGTCCCTTCCCAGGGGATGAGGGTGCCCTATGATGAGGTTCAAATCTAATCATCACAAAATTGGCAGGCTGTCTGTAACGCATTAGCAAACAGTAAATCAAAGTGTAGGCCATCGCTATGAGAAATCTACTCCTGCTTTGAAATCTGGGGACAGTCTCAGTCTGTAGAGTTTTTCTTTGTATTTTCTTAATACAAAAATGAAAATTCCATGCAAAACTTCCAATTCAAGGAGAAAAAGAATCACAGTGTGTTTCTGAACAGCCCCATTTCCTCTCACAGCACACTTGTGCAATCCTTTTAGACATTAGGGTTCAGGAGAGTTGACCTTTCTGGAAAGTTAGAGTAGCCCTCTGTCCATGTTTTCCCAAAACCATCTCTAAATACGTTTTATGGTCCCAGCATAATTATTAATGAAGCCCACTTTTCCTCCCCAAAGCACTTCAGTCTGGATAATAAATTATATAGTTACCCTATTTTAGTTAAGGCGATAAATAGGAAATTTTATTAATGATATGGGTTTGTTGCTAATGAGATTTAACTAAGAAAATTTTAATTAAACAGTAAGTTTCCATGAAGTCAGCTAACTTTTAAAGGGGCAAGAAAATGCTCTATTAAACAAAATTCTTTTTTATATTTTGCAGCTCTTTTCAACAGCTGCAATTTTTTTAAAAGTCCAATTGTGATTAAAAAAAAAAATAATCTTGAGAGAGTTCCAAAGAGACTTTGGTTTTTTATTTACTTTATTTTTTAATTTTTTTTGTCACATGTTTTAAATTTTTCAACTAACTAACATATAGGGTATTATTAGTTTCAGAGGTAGAGTTCAGGGATTCATCAGTTGTATGTAACACCCAGGGCTCAGGCTTTGTTGTTGTTGTTGTTGTTGTTGTTGTTGTTGTTGTTTTAAAATAGAGCTTTATCTGAGGCATCAGGCTATGGTTGTATTCTTTCCCACCCAGAGAATTTCATTCTCTACATCCACTCTTTGGCCATAATTCTGCTGTAGACATTAGTGTATCTTCCTATTCATATGCGATTGGCTGTAAAGCGTCAGCTCTAGGGCACAAGCTGCCATCCATGGGAGACAAATTTCATTTCTCCCTTAGTGCCAAGTAGCCAGGGAACAAACCCAACATGCATGAGGCACAATCACAGGTGTTGCCTTAAAGGCAAAGGATGTTGAACCACATATAACTGGTTATTTTCTGGTTCAGTTAATATTTCTAGAAAACCTAGAACCAGGCACAAATGTTTTATTTGAACTTCATAACAACCCATGAGGTCTGTGTTATTTTATAGGTAGGGAAATAGAGAGCCAGCGAGATTAGGTGACTTCCTTAAAGTCACTTAGCTGGTATTGAGGGAAGGCTGATTCAAATCCTGGCTGCTTGATTCAGCCTCTGTGCTCTTTCTGCCCCACCCCTGCTCACATCTCTAGCTCCAGTCTTTGATCTCTGGCTGAGAAGAGCATTTTCATGGGCAGAAAACCATTTCCTGCTGGCCTGAAATAAGAATCTCTGCGTGGAGGTAAAATTGAATATTCTTATTTTACTTGCGAAATCTTCAACACTCGCCTTAGAAAAAAAAAAGTGGGCAGATGGCATCATCCTTATCTTTTTTTTCTTCTCCCATCTGCCCTTAACAATTTTTTAAAGGCAATTGTACATTTCAGTGGGAAGGCAGTCTGATTGTACTGCCTCGAGACAGCCTTATCTTCTCCATTTCATTTATTTTTTTGAAGCTGTAAACTGGCTACGTTCTTCAGTCTTTTCAACTTCAAAACTGGAAAGTTGGCTCCAAAATTAAAGAGTATCAGGAATCCAAAGAAGAGCAGGAAAATTTGAGATTCTTTTCATTTAACTCTTGAGGATCAACGAACCCATTTGGTTGTAGAGAGATTTGAAAGAGAGTTCACAGACATCAAAAAAGTCTTGGGCTCCTTGCAGTCATGGTTGCCACAGATGTCCAAACTTCTTCACATGTGGGTTGAAAGATTGTCCATTCTATGGGACAAGAGAACACAAGGTCCTTAAAAATGCCACAGTCTTACTACTGTCCCAAAGCCTGCCATTCCAGAAGGCCGCCTGGAGGATCTTGGAACAGGAGGACATTAATAGAAAAACCGGGAACATTTGAGTACAGTCTGTAGTTTAGCTAATAGTATTGTACCAATATTGACTTCTTAGTTTTGGTGATTGTACTGTGGTTATTAACCATATTCATAGCAAGGTATGAACATTAAGGGAAGCTGTGTAAAACATATAAGGTAGCCCTCCGTGCTATTTTTGCAACTTTTCTGTAAGTCTAACACTCTTTCAAAACAAAAACTTTATAAATATGAAACAAAATGTACCAGAATATTATGAGCAGTTATTTTTAGAAGGTGAAGGTATAGATTTTCATTTTCTCTCTCATACTTTTCTGTCTTCTGAAATCTCTATACAATAAGCATGTATATTCAGAAAAGACATGTTATTTTAATATTCGGTCAGGAAATTCTCTATGTGTGGCTTTGGTTGTGAAAAAATTAACACATTTTTATTTTAAAAATAGAGAATGCAAAATTTTTATATCACATGCTAGAAAGCATCAGAAAGCTTTAAGAGCAAAGGGGATTCAGCTTTTGACAGGAAAAATTCCATGCCAGTTAATGCTGTTTTTGTATAGATACTTAAATTGTCATTCAGTCATCCTTTTGTTCTGATTACAAGCAGGCTCTTACCATTTTCCAAAGCTGAAATGACCCCAGAGCAAGTGTGAATGGGCAAGTGTGGAAAATGCCACTTTCTTTTGAATAGTTGAGGAATGTCCTGATACTATCTTTTAATATTATGTTCAACCATAATGCCATATATTGATTTTCAATTTTTAAAGTATTTCGGGTCTACAAAATATACTTGTTTTTTAAAAAAAATAAACTTACATCTTTCTTGGAAGCTTTGGAAGGCATTGCAGGATTTCACAGTGCCTCCCAGTCATTATTTTGACATGTTATTATATAATTCTCTGGCTATGATAGATGGAACTGAAAGGAAGCCTGTTTCTTTTTAGGCTTCTGGACAAATGCCAAGGAACAGCTGAAATGAGCAGGAACAGGCTTCCACTGGTATCAGTCCTTGGAACCTGAAGGATCCATTGTGAGAAAAGCCACATCATAGTTACTAAGCTATTCAAAAATTTTGTTTAAAGATGAAGGAAGACATAGTTTCAGGAGAGCTGCAGAAAAACTGAGCAGATAATTAGTGAATTAATGGAAAGCTTATATGATAGAAAACCTAAATCATTCTTTTATCCTTGCTCCTCCCCATTCCCCTCACATCCAGAATCATTTACCACGTTGCAAAGAAAGGACGTTAAGCTTTCACTTTCAAAAGTAGAGCAAGGAAGGTATGACAAGATTATTTTGAGAGCTTTACTAACCAGGATACATTGAAAGGTGTCTACTCAATGGCATATGGAGATATCTATATCTATATATAGATATAGATATTATTCACATTAAGTGGTGGAATAACAATCCAAGCATAAGAATGTTTTGATGTTTTATTTATTCACTGGTCAAGCCAAATACAAATACAGGCAAGATCTCTGAACAATGGTTTTCAGGGGAACTACAGAAGAAAACTTTTAATTTTTATTGTATTTGAAACAATAGGAATTAGCTTAGCATTGCAATGCTTTTTGTTTCATATTTTATCTCATCTCGATCATGGTTAATAAAAGTGGTTAATAAAACTGTCATGATTTAATGATGAGCACTTGGATACTTCAGTCTGGTGGTCTATAGATCTTTGTCAAAGAGTCATAACATGGGTTACAGATCTGTCCACTGTTCACAGAGTTTTCAGCCTCGAAAGTGATGAAGCATTTTTCCTTGACAATGACTTAGACTCTGCTCTAACCTGTAAACCGGGGTGGTACTTGGGCTATTTCTGGTCTTGAATACATGTTTGTCTTTGATTGATAAAATTGATAAAATTCAAATACATTTGAATTTTATGTATGTTGAATCAGAAGACAATTGCTTAGCTCCTGACAGGAGTACTTGATCAAAATGGGGCATGGAGCATAGTGATGGAGCTGTTATTGCACCTCTTAAAGATGATTTTATTTGGATGGTCTGTGATTGTCTGTTTTCCTCAAAGCAATTTTCCAGTGAAGTTAACAAGACATGTAAAATATACAAACACCCGAAGGGGCATCAAGCTGCAAACTTTTATAAGCAGGGTATTTGTTCAGCTCATAACTGGATAATTTAGCAGCCTTGGCTACGCCTCTCTGAGATTCAGTAACTGAACTTAAATGTTATTTTGACTAAAAGTAATATTATTGTGAGAATGTTTCTTTCTAAAGTGGAAAGTTAATCCAGACAATTAACCTACTAATTAAATTGTAGAGAGGCAAGAGCCAGACACTCCTTTTTATTTGAATGTTTTAGAATTGATGACCTATTGCAAGATTATGTATTCCTAGGTAACCGTATTCTAGATGACTTTTTTTCTCCTCTTTGAAAAACGTCTCGGGCACTTAGGCTTAAATGATTATATTAATACTAACAATGAATTTCCCCAAAGGCTCTTATTGGTTGCTATTTTACTCACTGGATTTGCTGCCATTGAAACTCATTATAGCTGTTAGCACATGCCCAGTGAAGTGTTTGTGTGCAAAGCAGAATGACTACATGAGTCTGAGTACTCTGGGGCGGGGTCGGGGGGTGGGGGGGGGGGCAAGCGGTGAGGCGGAAGCGCTTCGTGTTGCGCAGGCGCTAGTCATGCGCCACTTCCCTGAGTCAGCCTCTAGCCCGGGCACTTAGTATTTCCTCTGCTCCGCTGGCCTCTCCTCCGTGCTCTTGGCTTAGCTTGGCTTGGCTCATCTGCCTCCTCCCAATCTCAGCTTCTTAGAGAGACCTTCCCTCATCATCCCATCTGTAGGGGGCTCCTCAGTAACTCTCGCTCTGATTACCCTACTTCTTTATCAAAATAAGCTCATTTGGGGAGTCTATGGATTTAGCTTCTCTCTTTTATGCTTTGTGCTTCATCCTATCCTCTCATGTCTAGCAAAGTGCATGGCAACATGGAGAGGCTTATTAAGTATCGCATTTGGTAAGTGAATGAATGATCCCCTCAACAGTCTTGTGATGTGGATAAAAGTATCCCTTGTTCGTAGAAAATGAAACGGGGCCAGAGAGATTACACGACTTGCCACCCAGCTAATAATAGAAAAGCTCAAATGTAAACCTAAGTATTTCTGATTGAAACTTTTCTTGCTCCATCAAAACTTCACTTGGGGGGCACCTGGGTGGCTTCAGTTGGTTAAGCAACTGCCTTGGGCTCAGGTTATGATCCTGGAGTCCCGGGGAGTAAGCTTCTCCCTCTGATCTTCTCCCCTCTCATGCTCTCTCTTACTTTCTCTCTCTCTCAAATAAATAAATAAAATCTTAAAAAAAAAAAAAAACCCGAAAAAACAAAACAAAAGAAAAAAACCAACTTCAGTTGGTTTTTTAAAACCTTGGGTAAATTACATTCTTAAAATTGTTATAATATCCATGATATCGTTAGTCTTTGGGTAAGCGAATGTTCTCAGATATTAAGGTTGTATAAGCCACACAGCACCTGAAAGCACAAAAAAAACAACAAATGTTTAAAGGAGCTGAGTTAGCACATACATTCTATGCAATGAAGGTGCAATTTATTTGCCCTCTAGCATTTTTTCCCCTAACAACTTTTAGTGTTTTTAGTGATAATCTTGATATTCCCCATTGAGATGGTTAGAGCTTCTCTACAGGTAGGGCATTTCATTCTTCAGTTACTTCCCTCAAACTATGATGGTTTTTCAATAAAACAGGAAAAAAAATACCTATAGCCTAGTTTTTCTGCACTGACTTCATTACTAAGTTGGGTAAACCTGAATTGAGGGAGAAAGCAAGCATTACTAATGAATAAACAAGTATCTTTTTAAAGAAATTATATCTTCCAATCAATGTGGGATTTCAAAATCTGGTTTTAAATTCCAGGGTATTTTGTTTTGTTTTGCATGTTATCCATTTAAAAGTCTGCTTAGTAATACAGTTCATGAAGCAGATAGGTATACTCATATCAAATTTCATTAGCCGCCTGTCTTCCCGTAACAGTTTCACAGATACATGAATATTCATTATTCAGTGAATGTATAATGAAGTGACTATTTTCCCTGTGAAGCTCAAAGGAATAGCTGTTATATATAATACAATCATTCACGCTGTTCACCAAATATCTCTCTTTCCTTCTAGGCACACAGGAAGATTTCTCTTCCTCCCTTCTAAAGTTTGGGTGGCTCTGAGATGGCCTTTGGCAGTGAAATAGGAACAAAATGCCACATGTCCCTCTCGATACTTTAAAACAAACAAACTTGCTATTAACTCTTATTTCCGGTCAGTAGCATTCTCATGATATAAGCGATTGAGAAGAAAACATGGCCTCGAGGCGAAGTCTAGGTAGTGATGTGAACAAACAAGCACTTGTTTTAAAGGTAACCAGACTCGGTTGGACTTTGCCCCACTTACTTCTGTGATCTTAGGTAGTTCAATTGATATGATGATTCCTTAGTTTCAACCTTTTTTTAAATGATCACACTTAAATTTTCTCTTTTCAAATAGTAATAATCGCGCCTCGGATAAACCTTATTGGCTACAATACTGCCACTGCGCAAAGCTTAAATTTTCTTTTTTAAATGGATCACACTGCCCCTAAAATCTCTTTCGCATCCATTAGTTTTTTTTAAATTATTTTTTGCTATGTCTTGTGATAATAGAAGCAAGTACATGTCAGAAATAATAATAAGATTTATTTGTGTGTGAGGGAGAGAGAACACGAGCAGGGGGGAGGGGTAGAGGGAGAGGAAGAAGAAGGCTCCCCACTGAGCAGAGAGCCCCACGTGGGGCTCCATGTGAGACTCCATCCTAGGACCCTGGGATCATGACCTGAGCCAACCAGGCACCTCAGAAATAATAATTTAAAATTAACTACGTTAATTCTTGTAGAAATTTATTGTGTCTTTAATTTTTCTTAATGTCATATCTTTTATGCAATTTTTAGAGTAATAAACTTATGAATTTTTAATCTTGATATTCAACTCATTAAATATTACTAATTATTAATATTTATCCTATGTGTTAAGAAGTTATATCAATCTTCTCTATACTTTATAGCTCAACTTTTAGGAAGTCACGTAACCAGATAATGAGCTTCACCAGATAAGGTTGAACTTAGAAACATTCATCTGTGCATTCAGAACGTTTTGATTAAAGCTGTATTCCCCTTCTCTCCTAGATAGATCTTTACTAGTTATTTCTGTGTGCAAATTATTATTTATTTAAATTGTGATAGTAAAATAGTTACACATAAGTAACTTAAAATAGTTCCAAATAAGTAGATAAGGGCAGTTGCGTGACTAGGAATTGTGCAGAATTTTAATAACCGCTGAATGGTAATCAGGGAGAACTCAAAGGAGAGAGCCCATCTGTTCTTTATTAGAGAGAGTATTAGGGCCAATGAACAGTTAATTCCTCCTCAATTAAGGAGGTGACCTATCCCCTTCTTTTTTAGTACCCAGAATCACAAATTCACAAAGATGGACTGAGAATCCACAAGTAATAAAGGACTTTTTTCTTTTTTTTTTGAAAAACAGGAGAAGTCATCATTTAACATGATCCAGGTTTGTAGAAGACAACTGAGGGATGGTACCTTCCCTTGCTCCCTCCCCTCAAAAATCAACTATTAGACTTAATAGTGTGTGGTACAAAACCTTCTAAATGACAAGAATCCCCTTGTGTTGCCAATAGGAATCATGGTCAATATTTTTACATTTGGACCCTTTGGAGAATAAACATTTCTTTTATTGTCTCTTCCTGCCACTTAAGATAGGGAATGTTTTTATTCTCTTTTTCATTATTAAAGTTTGAATTTCTCTTGACATGACAAAGTCCCTGAATTAATGAGGGAAAGGCAATTAAGTGCAATTATGGGTATATGTAGAATTAGAAAATTGTCTGCGGTAGAATAGATACATCTATGTATACCATTTCTTTTTTTTTTTTCCTCTCCTCCAAGAGAAACCATTTGGAATAGCATCTAGTTTTCCTCCTCTAAAATTATGATGATGTGATATAGCCCTTTAAATTACTTTGGCATATACAAGTTAGTCAGTTTTATGTTTATGTATGACCCAGAAGGATGTTCAGATGATGAATTAGTATCACCATGTCCCTGATCAGCTGTTACTTAAGAGTCACAGGAAAGTAACATCAGTGTATAGACTAAAAACATCATCAATATTACACTCCTGAGAGGTGAGTTACCGAGTTAAAAATGAAACATGCCTTTGTAGTAAGGATGCGTGGTCTGATGCGGCATCGTCTGAAACTGCATGATGTGGCACAGTTGGATTTTGAGCCAAATATAGAGTCATCTACGGCTGTCATAGTCTGCACTGCTGTCCACATAGATAGCAGTTTACATAGTGCCAAGACAAAGTAGAAATACTTCTTAACAAATTAATTCACCCCACAATTCACAGAATTTTTTTCCTCCAAGTTCAAGTGGCAGACGTGGAAGTTAAGGGACCATGGGCCCATTTTGTGTGTTTTCTCTGAGTAATATTAAAATTACTGTGGGGCATCTGGGTGGCTCACTGCCTGCCATGGGCTAAGGTCATCATTCCAGGGCCCTGGGATGAACCTGGTCTGGCTCCCAGTGGGGAGTCTGCTTCTCCCTCTCCCTCAGACCCTCCCCAGGCTTATTCTCTCGTGCGCGTGTGCTCACTCTCTCTCTTTCTTTCTCTCTCAAATAAATGAATAAATAAATAAAATCACTATAGCACATGAACTTGTATCACACATGGCAAGGTATATCAGTCAGAGTTTTATGTAAAGAAAATGGTTTTTTGGAGCACCTGGGTGGGTCAGTCCATTAAACACCTGTCTTCAGTTGAGGTCATGATCTCAGGGTCCTGGGATTGAGCAGGGAGCCTGCTTCTCCCTCTCCCTCTGCCTCTCCTCCTTTGCTCATGTGCACGCTCTCTCTCTCTTTTTCTCTCTCTCACTCTCAAAAAAATAAATAAAATAAAATAAAATAAAATAAAATGCTTTTGGCTAACTTGAAGAGCAAATGACTCTGTTTGAAAGTTGTCGTCATAATCATTCTGGAAGTTGGGTGATCAAGAAGAAAAAATTGATACAGGCAGCTGGAGGTTGGCCCAAGAACAGGAAGCACAGCCAGTCGTGACTGCTGGGCACTCTTGATGGTTACCACCGGCACTGCCACTAGTGGCCAGCAAGACTAGGATTGTACTGTCTCTGCCAGACTGTTGAGCACAGGACACGCAAGGCTGCTGCCGCTGGACTCCACGTCTCTCTGTTGAGTAACTGCTGCTGCTGACTATTGTCACTAGTAGTTTCTCAGCTCCCTGCATCGTTTGAAGTCCTGGTTGGAAATACCCAATTGGTCAAGCCTAGACTGTAAGCCTCCACTCAGGCTCCCAGGAGGGCAGGAAGAGAGTGTCTCCAGCCACCTTGGCTTCTGAGCTGGGAAACAACACTGAGACGGAGAATGTCCCATAATAGGTGGGCGTGCTGGGATGCTGAGTACATAGCAAACAATCAAATCCACCACATCAGCTTTGCCCTGTCACTTTTCTGTGTAATGGCAGGGATAGACAACCAACTGAAAGGTGCTTTATAAATATTTTCATTTAAAAATGTGTTTACATTGCCTGAAAACAGTAGAATTTTCCCTTAAGTGTCAGGTCATAAATTAGTAAACTCAATTTAACATTATATAAAATGTTTATAACCCTGTCCTCTTTTAAACATGGTGGCACAGAAAATCAGTCCCTAGATTGTTTATTTTTTAAAATTTATCTTGAGAGAGTATGATATATTTCAGAGGGATTTAAGTTGCCTATTAACATTATACCTTCCTTTGTGTTTCAGTTTACTTTAATTCATTCACTCAAATATTTCCTAAGCACCTGGACACTAGGGACAGACCAGGGCTGACAACAAACAGCTCTGAGTCTTATGGAACTGATCATTTATTTTACCAATTATTATGTCCAGTTGGATTTTTTTTAAAAGATTTTATTTATTTATTTGATAGAGAGATCAAAAGTAGGCAGAGAGACAGGCAGAGAGAGAGGGGGAAGCAGGCTCCCCACTGCCACTGAGCAGAGGGCTCGATGCCAGGACCCCGAGATCATGACCTGAGCCGAAGGCAGAGGCTTAACCCACTGAGCCACCCAGGCGCCCCAACTTAGGGCCAGTTTTAATCCTGTGCTCCTTTGACCCCTCAACTGCAGGGTGAGAGCAAGGAACTTACACAGCAGTGCCTTGCTCCCTCATTGCCAGAGGGTTCACCACTCCTCTGGGTATTACTGCACCTAGTGTAGGGTCTGATGTTATAAGTGGGTGAAATATGCTTACTTAAACTACCGTAATCCTATGTGTTTTCCCAGATTTGACTCTCCAACTTTGTTGATTACTGTTTACTATAAGGATCCTTTTCCTTGTATGAGTGGAAACAAGGCTTTGAAAAGGAACAGCACATTTGAGGCCATCTATCTCCTCATGCAATAGCAGGTGTGATATAATTACATGACTTTAGGGCATAAATTTAAGCTCAATTGCTCTCTGACCCCCATTCCCATTAGTCCTAACGTGTATATCTTACAGTAATGCTGCTTTAGGCTCCATTATGGAGTTCCATAGACTAGAATGGTTTTATTTCATAAGCCATTGTTCTCCCATTTTTCTTGGTCTCTAAGCCCTGAGAATAAGGCAAGGGACAGTTTGCATTTGCAAGAATATGACCAGATAAATCAGGTGCTCTTATTTCCTTTAAGTGTTGCTCTTATGTTCATCTTCTTGCTTCTATGTTCATTTTTCCTTGTATTAAAAAAATAGATTTAAGATGGCCTTTCCTCATCTTTAGTGTTTTGCATTTTTAATACGATGTGTCTAGCTGTGGGGTTTCTCTTCCTGTCCTCCCCTGCCCTCCCCTTTCCCTCCCCCTTCCCTCCCCACCCCTCCCCTTCCCTTTCCAACACGGCTACCATTGTACTATACCTATAGGTAGTGTGGCATATCAATCTGAAAACTCATGTACTTTTTCAATTTTGGAGAATTTTCATCCATTATCTCCTCAAAACTTGCCTCGCTTCCTTTTTCTCCATTTTTCCTCCTTGGGATTATTAGAGACATGTTGGAGTTCTCATTTTACATATCTTTCTTTCACTTTGAGTTTTCGACTTGTTGTCTCTCTCTGCTGCATTCTAAATAGTTCGTTCAGACCTATTTGGCCATCTGGAGATTTCCCAGTCATCGTTGTCATCTTCTTCTTCTTCTTCTTTTTTTTTCCTTATATACCCAGGACCTAGAACATCTTAGAGTTGGTGATTGTGCTGTTGGCAATGAACCCCAGTGGTCCTCATGTGATGTGTGGATTTAAATGATTTTATCCTTTTTCTGTTCCCCTAACACCAGTCTTCTTTTCTTACCAATTCTGCTATTTCATTAGCGAACCTGAAGTTAATGATTAGAAATTTGATAATGACAAATAAGGTAGCTAGACCAGCAAGATAAATCTATTTGACATTACTTCCCCTGCATGTACACTCTTGACTCAGTTGATCCTCTGTTTTCTCTCAGTTTGTCCAATGAAAATATGCAGGCCAGAACCTTGCATTTATAAAACAGTGTGTTGGAATTAGATAGTGTCTCATTTTCAATTCAAAATTATATAATAGTGTGAACATACCAGAAATGTTGGTTAGCTCTGAAAATCCACAGTAGACCCTAAGAATTGAGTTTCTAAGATGCTTTTATCACTTGCCTTTCCTGAAGGAGAATGGACTGCCTTCTCTGAAAAATATAAAACTATTTCCTCTGATTCCCCTTTTCAAAAGGTGTCAAGATAACAGATGTGAAGAGAGGTGAGGACTATATCTTCCGTGGCAGCAGCACGTGGACCACCAGGACGCTAGGCTGACTGCGTGAGTCTACCTGATTACAGTGGAAACGTGATGCCCAGCTCCTTGACCTGAGTAAGTCCTTGGTCTGCGCTCCAGTGAAACTCGCAGGTAAGTGAGAAGCCACCACTTACATTGCTGACTACATGGGTTTTACATCTTGTCATAGGACTCTGTGTGAAATGCAGACTTCTTCGCTAAGGACGGGAATCACTAGATAATCGTAATTACTTAGGAATAGAAACAGAAAAAATTTTGTTTTAAAAATCTAGGTTTTTTGGGAATGGAATGCCTGTTTCCCTGATCACGTTGAGTCCAAGATGCTGATAAGCCTCTGATGTTTTGCAATGTGAATGGTGGTAGATAGAGGAGTTGGAAAAGGAAATGGCCTTCCTCAACTCTGCTGCTGCTCGTGCCTATTTCAGTGGCATCTGTTCTTGACCCAGTAGGCAGGGCATCTGATTGTAACCCATCTTCCTCAGCTGGATTAAGGGAAAGCCATGAATTTGAAACTAGCAACAAATTTTGGCCCCTCATTAACTTCATGGCTACAGTATTGTGCCTCCAATATTGAAGGAAGCTCAGCTAGTAACTGAATTTGGTATGTTATTAATCAAGCCACACGTTTTTATGGAGAATTTTCTATGGTCTTAACACTAGGATTTTAGTGAAAGATAGGAAAAAAAAAAAGATGCGTCCCTAGTAGGGCACATCAACTGATTAATCAAATGCTTCTTGGGATTTACTGTTGTGCCAAGTGCTGTAGGGTGTTTAACATGCGGTCTCTCATACTGGTAGATACCTAAGTCTTTTCTGAATGAAACAAAAATATTTTATTTTTGATAGTTAAAATTTTCTTTTCTATGAATAATTTTCATGTTCTTTCATTATGAGGAATTCATATCTCTAAAGATGTAGTAAAACTGAGTACATGGGATATGTGGTCATCCGAGGCCATACAGATTAGTTTTGAAGATGTAACAGTCATTAAAAAGTTTCTCACTGGTAAGGAAGAAATGGTTTTAAATACCCGATGGTACAGCACCAAGAAGAATGTATTTATAAAAGCTCTAAGTAAGTACCAGAACAAAAATTGAACAGTCATGAGTAAATTTATACACACACACACACACACACACACACATATAGAAAAATATATAGAGAGAGAAAATAAATATTCTTCCTTCCTTCTCACTTGCTCACAAATATTTAACTTATATTAAACCTTAAATATTTGGTTTTTTATTACACGAAAAATTCCTGGTGATTAATGCTAGGGAGTATGACGGTACAAAGACCTTCAGCAAGTATATTAAAATCATAGTAGCCTTTAATTTGAATATGAGAATAGTGTTGTTTCATGAAATGGTTTCGTAGCCTACATTAAAAAAAATAAGCTTGAAGTTTGAAAAGTTTGTGAAGAGAATTCTGAGCGGCTACCCTAAAGGCAGTTGGCTGACCATGACCAACAGGTAGATTGAGATGCACTACGTGTATGGAAGCGGATGAATTAAACTTTGCATTAAACAATTTTGCATTAAGCATTTGTCTTATCTCACCTGCGAAGAAGTTCACAGTAAGAAACCTGGCACTGCCACTTGTCCTATGCGACTGTGCTCGGGAGTGCAAAGACAATTTTCGTGCCTTTCTAGTTTTCTGCTAGAATCGTAAATATGCCATGTCCTTGGTGCTGTTTCTGCTGAGCCTTCAAAAAAGAGGTGATTCTGTGGCAGTTTTGAAGAAGAAACTGTGTATAAGCAATAAAAAGAATGTTCTCTATCCCCATTGATCTCACTTAAAAAACTCTCTATATGAATTCTGGAAACTATTTTAGAAATAGCCTAAAATTAAATTTAAATTATTTAGTCATGAGAAGTAAATGCAGACAAAGTAAAGAGAATCTGAGGGAGCAGACCAGTATCCACCATTCAGAAATTTTCTTGACTTTCAAGCAATAACCTAGAGGGTAATCAATTAATTATTGAAGGAATTTTTATCTTATAGTATGGCTATCTTTAATAAAACTCACTAAACGGGGGCACCTGGGTGGCTCAGTTGTTTAAGTGTCTGCCTTTGGCTCAGGTCATGACCCCAGGGTCCTGGGACGGAGCCCTGCACCAGGCTTCCTTCTCTTCCCTGTTTGCGCTCTCTTGCTATCTCTGTCTCTCTCTCAAATAAATAAATAAATAAAATCTTAAAAGAAAAAAATCACCATATTTGTTCTCCATGGAAAACCATTATGTGTACGTGTGCATGCACAAACATAACAAACTTAACTTGCCTTTGAAATTTTTAAAAATGTTTAAATAATATAAATATAAATATACATAATGCGAAATTAAAGTATTTTTTATTTTTTTATTGTTAAAAGACTTTACTTATTTGAGAGAGAGAGAGAGCGCACAGAGTGAAAGCACAGGCTGGGAGAAGAGGCAGAAGCAGATTTCCTGCTGAGCAGGGATCCCAATGCGGGGCTCGATCCCAGGACCCTGGGATCATAACCTGAGCCAAAGGCAGGTGCTTAACCAACTGAAACTACCCAGGCACCAATGCAGGGCTTGAACTCATGAACCTAAGATCAAGACCTGAGCAGAGATCAAGAATCGTGTGCTTAACTGACTGAGTCACCCAGGGACCCTAGAAATTGAAATACTTTCTTTTTAAAAGGAGACTTTAAAAATGTTGAGCATTAAATCTCTATATGTCTATAAGCAGACTAAAGCATTTCATTCCAATAACTTTCCTGCATATAGGTTATCATATAACACTTATGCTCCAGTTTCCTGGAGTATAAATTATACTACGAAATAGTATATTTACTATTTACTATATTTACGAAAGTAAAGAATATATGTTTAAAACCAATGGATTATTAAGTAATGCAGAAAGCTTAATTATCGGTTTCTAGGACTACACACTAATAAGATAAAGTTGAGATAGGAATAATTATAAATATTTTTTAAATATAAATTGATGACCTAACAAAGTTTTTTGCTGTTTATTAAAAATCTGTTTTATCAGACTTTTTTTTTTTTTTTTACCAGTTATGCTGGGGTTTTTTGCTCATTTCCAAATTCACTATAGTCATGAGAGCACCTATAAGTACTGGGAAAGTCAGATTCAGCTGCCTGCTTTCATGAATCACACCATGATGGTGGATCTTGGAAAAGCACAGTAGGAACAGTTTTTTATACAATTGTATTAATATTAGACCCTTGTTGAAGTTATTGAAGTTGACTTAACTAGCAAAAAGAAAACATTAAACATTCATTTTTCTTTATAAACGTCGTAGAAGCTTTCTAGAACACTTACATTTATAGTGGATAATGTGGTTATATTTGTGAATTTTAGAATCTTACCTGTAGTATGTGGATAATATTTTTTGTGAAAAACACATGTTGTATATTTCTATCTTTCTGTTCATTTTGAAGAGTAAGGAAAGATTATTTTAAGACCTGGTCTTGGCACTTTGCAAATCTCTTCGGTTTATACGGTAGTCCTTCAGAGGCTTGTGAAAAATTCTTCTAAGAAGTGCAAAGAGGTGAGACCCAATCAGTTGAAGTCCTCAGCCAAGATAAACTTTAGAAGCTAATATACTTCTTCTTTTTTTTTTTTAAGATTTGTTTATTTTAGAGAGAGAGAGAAGAGACAATCTGAAGCAGACTCCACACTGAGCAGGGATTGACATGGGGTTCAATCTCAAGACCCCGAGATCATGACCTGAGTCAAAACCAAGTCAGGCACTTAACCGCCTGAGCCACTGAGGCGCCCCTAGAAGCCAATACATTTCTAAAGAGAGAAAATCTTTAGAAAATATATAGAATAATCCTCACACACTGTTTGAACATCTAACTGCAGGGAAAAGCATGGAGAATAACAATAATCACCTACCCTTTTTGAATATGATTCATATAGAGTATTTAACTATTAGAAGATAGAAGGTTCATAAATATAGCATTAATTTACTCATACAGATTGAAAAATAGGTGGACATATGCAAAATGCACAAATCATCTTCTAAGAGTCCATTGTCATTGAAAAATATTCTCCTCAAGTTAATTTACCAATTTTGCTCCATATTACCTAATTTTTCTCCATTAAAATTTAAGCGAGAGATTCTCCCCCCTCCTTTTTTTAGAGAGAGAGAGAGAGAGAGGAGTGAGAGGGAGTAGGAGAGAAAGAATCTTAAGCAGACTCCATCTCCAGTGTGGAGCCCATTTGGAGCTCGATCTCACAACCCTGAGATCATGATCTGAGGTGAAATCTAGAATGGGATGCTTAGTCGACTGAGCCAGCCCGGCGCGCCAAACTACTACTTCTTTTAAAAGAATATTTATCATCAATATAGCTGGTACACTATTGCTAGTTTGTACCAGCTCATGTGCTAGCTTGTACCAGTTGGCTCATGTACCAGCCAACTGTGTGTATATTTTCACAATTCTATGTCCAGTGATGTCACATTGGTTGCTTGAAAGCAAGTGTGGTGGGAATATTTACACCAAAGAGAAAGAAATTTACTGTAAATCGCACTCCTAGCCCCCGAAAGCTGGTTCTATATACCAACTATACCATTAAACATTAACATATAATGAAAGGAAAAGAGAAATTAGCTTGGGGTCAAAATCCAACCTTTCAATTAGGGAAACATTTTAGAGATTTTTTTTCAGAGGATAGTATAAAAGATTAATATGGTTCTTATCAAAATCCACTATGGTTGATTAAAATATTATTGAAGTATAATGAAGTTCATCAGAAAGAATGAATAGGTATCTATTAGCTATTAAAACACTACAAAAGTCCAATAATTAAAAAGCATGGTACCAGTGCAAGGATAAAAAATTGAATAGAACAAAGTACATACTCCAGAAAAAGACCCTATCATATACTCCAACAATATAGAAGAAGAAGAAAGTGTTATCCGGTATTTACTGTGAGAATAACTGGTTGGCACTTTGTTAAGTTAAAAGGAAAATTATTTGTGCCCCGTACCTCATCCAGTAATTCAGTAAGTTTCAAACTAGAATTTTAAAATATAACAGTAGAAAAGTAAAAGGAAATAGAATTTTTACCAACTTTTTCTCAAACCTCTACAGGTAGAAAACTTTCTAAGTTTCTTTGGATTTCTGCTTCCAAAGTTGAGGTCTGTTGCTCTCATTCTAAGAACTCAAATAAGCTAGACATACTGGAAAATCATAGGTTTTTTATTTTTTTTAAAATCCCATCAGATTGCTGAGGCAGCAAAGAAACCTAATGAATTAAGTTCCAGAAACTGGTGACCTCTGGCTAGCAGAGGGAAGGCAAATAGCTGCCCTCGTTCCTAACAGGATGGTAGTGGCGGGGTGCGGGCCGACTGCAGGGAGAAAACGGCCAAAATTGTTTCAGCAACATGTGGGGGAGTGGGACCGATTAGATTCCTAAGTGTCCCGTCTGACCCCAGAACTACCACTGAGTCCCAGGAATGCATTCTAACTTGTTTACAAGGAATGGCACTTAAGTAGCACAGTAACACTATGTGTTACCGCTACCTACCCACAATTTTTACTGCAATTTTACAAATAGAGTTACTGAGGTGGAGAGGCCATCAGCCCAGACTCATAGGGTGAGTGGGAACCAGGACTTATGCTCAGGCAGAGTGATCCCCTAGCTTTCAGTCTTAGCTACGACGCTATTCTGCCTCCCAGTTAATATTCAGTATAGCCTGAGGAAGTTATTTACTGACTGAATGTACCCAAATTATCAAGCACTTTTCCCACTTTCTCTACAAGGAAACAAATTCAATAAATATAATTTGAAATTTGAGAGCATTGAAAAATTGGGACAACTAGTTTATTTTTTAGAACCAGCAGCTCTCTATGGGTGCAGGTGCTCGGGTTTTCTCTTCCAGAATTCTGATGTTTAAGATGATGCATATTTGTTTTAGGTTTAAGAGCTATTCTCTAATCAAGGAGTATCCATGAATTAATTTCCATGCTAATTTAAATTCTACCAGTAATATGTATAATTCTCCCTTTGCTCATTGTAGAGACCTACACCTTGTGTCCATAGAGGGTGATGCAGGTAAAGTTACACTTTCTATCATTTGCAAGTGTGTCAGCACTTTCACTCGTAGTGAAAAGGAGTAGATACTTTGCAGAAAAATTTGGACATTTGGGATTTTCATAAATTATTTCCTGAATTTGCTTCACCAATGTATCACCCATCACCCAAATATCTGCAAGTCTTTTGTTGTTGGAGTAAAAACTATAATGTGGGTATGTTGCCTGTTCGACTATTATAATCAACTTCCCAGGCACCCATAGCAATAAGGTACTTTCCTGAGTTAGCAGTGGGTTTGTAAAGGATGATAAAGGATTTGAGTTTTCCCATATTTGATGTTTCCTGCAAATTTTGTTTCTGTGAGCACTTTTTGCTAGGGGTCCCCCAAGCTGCCAGAAGAATCTCCGATAGGGCAGGGACAGGCCCTTCCAGAGGAGTAGACTGTCTGCCAGGAATCTCAGCCAAGGCAGGGATAAGGGAGTAATAGGAAATGCTGGTTAGGGACCTTAGGCAGTTCTAAAAAAAGAATCATAATATAAGAAATGCTAGACAGTGCAGCGATGAGAATCACTTTTATGTGACCCCAAACCCCTTTCCCTGAAATCCCCACCTCCTTGATAATATCCAACACTGAAACAGTGTTTTAATACTTTCCAAAGATTGTCATCTAACAGCGAAACCTTAACCTTGAAATCCGTCCTTCACTTGCCATCACTGGTTTTCCCAAGGCTTTGATCTCATTTACTTCCATTGTTGATTCTCTTGTTTCCATCTTCCAGTCATTTTTTTCTTTGGCACTCAGCTCTTCCTTTTGCAATTTTAGTTATTGACAGAGTCTTCCCAAGCTCTGATATCACATAATTGGCACAGAATACAGTTAAATAGTTCTTGAAAACTGAGTCTCTGATTGAGAGGCATTTCTGCTTGGAAGTCACAGCATCACCTCAAAGCCTGAAACCACCATACTGTCTTGCTCTTCAAATAAGTCCCTTTTCTGATGTGTATGTTAACAGTAGGGAGAACTAACATTTATTGAGTGATTATGTGTTATGTATTTTCAATAAATTTTCTACCTTTGACTACAATCCTATGAAATAGGATTGATATAGGTGAGTTGAAATAGGTGATTTAATGGAGACACGGGCCCAAAAACATTGAGCAAGGGAAGGAATAGAGATTTGAACTCAGGTCATCTAATTCAAATCAGAGTCTCTCACATCATATCACAAGACCTTGGGCCTGTTTCTTTGTGTCTTTTTTTTTTTGGTTAAGGCTGTTTCTTATATATGAAGTCACTAAACCCTTCTCCGTTCTGGGTTTCAAGTCTGTCAAATAGAGGCCCAAGTGATGACAAACACAGCAAAGAGAGGACCCGAACCGATAGATAATTAGGGATGAGCAAAAAAAGATTGCATTCTCGGCAAAATCAAAGATAAGAGACTACAACAACTAAAAATATATGGAATTAAAGAGATTTTTTGAAACTGCAGTCATTATTTATCTCATTTGTTTTAAGCAAGTTCTGAAATAATACAAATATATTATCTTTTCTAGATTTTGTCTGGGACCTGTTTTCAGGACCATTTCTCAGAGTCTATGTTAAAAAAAAAAAAGAAAGAAAGAAAGACTTGAACAAAGAGGCAACAAAGACAATCTATTTCATTAAAAATTTTATTTTTAGAGCCCATAAATAGGCAAATTTCAAATAGTAGCAATACAGAGTATTTAAGAACATCTTAATATTTCTTTTTATCCATCTTTGTTTTCCTTTTCATAAACAAATATACTGGATTAAAGCAACAGCACTCTTAACCCCAAGTTCAATGCCCAAGTACTTTCAATAACTATTTTGAACACATAATAAAGGAGAGCCAGTTAATTTTATTTCCATTCAGAGCTTAGCAATTATTTTAGCTTCACATTATTCTGTCACAAATGATAACCAAATGGTCTATCTAAGTAGCTAAAATCATTGAACTATTATAAGCCAAGTCAATGGTATGTATAAAGTTAATATAAAATAACTAGACTGGTATACATTTGTTTGGGGCCCTACAAAAAATGTGCCAAAATAACAAGCTTTAGTAAAAGATGAGGTCATTAGGCAGAGAGGAAAGAGGAGTCATGTCATCAAAATTTTGAGGAAAACTGTAGGTAAAAGGAAATCAGCTAACAATTTTAACCAAATAGAGGAGGAAAGGGCAGTACATTATCGGGGTTGATGGCAATTCTGGAAAATACATATACCATTCCCTCACAAACTTGTTCACTACCTCAAGAGTTCAGAATCAGTCTCTCCAGGGATTCTGTTATTCTCCCACTAAGTTTCTTCACATGGAACATAAACCTACACTTATGCTAACAGCACAGTATTGTATGGTTATTTAAGCTGACAGCGAACAACAGGAAAAAAAATTGTTAGGGCCGGAGTGACTTCGGGCCATCTCAATACCCCTGAAAATAGGGGCAAAAAATGAATCATTAAGCAACAGTATTCAAAGAGCACTGTGTTATCTAATGTGATTTATAAAACAAATAAAATTCAGTAATCCTCCATGGAAAAAGTCATAATATTTGGAAATTAGGAATGTTCTGATGCTGATTTTTTACTGAAGTGGCACTCGGAGGAGTTAAGTTGGAACAAATTCCAAACTCACACTTACTTGCATCACCTCAGTTTAATAATCCAATAAATGATGAAAAAGACAAACAATGAAAATAACATCATATAGCACAGCAGCTTTGTTTGGCTCCCTCTGGATAAAATCTTCAGTTTTCCCATAGTTTTACCTAGAAATCCAGTTGTAGAATCAAATTGTGAATCCTATGAGGAGAAAAGGAAAACAAAATAGTTAGATTCTAAAATTCTACATATGCACATTTAAGTAACTGAATATACTGTTATTAGAATACATTTTTAATGATATTTTTAGTGTTTAATCAATTCAGAAGCCTGTTTGTAACTTGGGTAATCAAGTCTGATTACTCTGTGCAAAACAGAGTAATTCTCTCAATGAATAAAAAGCTCTTTCATTATCCAATAAACATTTTCTTCAGCACCAGAGTAATTCAAAATCCCAAACTATTTAGGTCTTTTCCCAATCATGTGAATTAAAAAAACATTAACAATAAAGGTACATGGTTTGTCTATTATCATACAGGTGTTTTCTGTTGTTGGTGGGGCACTGCTCTCCAAGATCAAATGCTTGGTTGCTTTCAGTAATTCAGTACAATAATTCATCCAAAATTTAATATGGTTAGCAGTTAAACGTACTTTACTTAGGATCTTTTTATTTAGATAGCTGACCTTGAAGTATAGTAGGGTCTATTAAAAGTTAAGAGAATATCATGTAGAGGTGGTAAAATGTGGTTAAGAGTATAAATATGGGATGGGGAAAACTACCATGTTAAACCCTAAAGACGAGAGATCTAGGTGTGGATTGGAAATACTCCATTTTCATAGAAATCTCAATATCCTAAGATGTAAAGGTATATGATAGCCTTTGCACAGCCCAAGTTCTATGGAGTTCAAGCACTTTACATCACCAGGGTTATGTATCACAATGACCTGGGACACTTTCTTTTTTCACAGTACATGTGTGTAAGTCCCTCCCCCTGAAATTCTCTTATCAGTATATTTAGATTGGGAACCAGGCATAAATATTTTCATAAAGTTCCCCCGATGATTCTAATGTACAACCTCCATACGAACATTGCTTTCAATGCCATATTTATTTTTTTAATGCCATATTCATTTTTTAATAATACAATTTTAAAAGCAAGTGGAGAAATTAGGGAAGGTCCAGAGAAGTGACATCCAAAATAAACATTCAAGAATGGAAAGAGACTCGACAAGGAAAGGTATATGTTGCTGAGCTCACTGAGACGTGAGATAAAAGGCTTTGGGATGTTACTATGTTCAAATCTTAATGATTTGGTCAGAAGTGATCCTCAGGAGATTAAGCAAAAGAAATAGGCTCACATTAAGTCAAAGACATTCAGCTGGGTGGATATGAGGAGCTTTTTGATTAGTTGGTAGTTTGTATTCATTGCGATTTCCAAGAACACTCAAAATAGTCATTTGCCCTGAGTCTTTAAAAGTGTTTCTAAATACAAGATGAAAGATACAATGGCTTCTACCTCATCCTCCCATTTGTCTTAGGCAAATGAAAGATGGGAAAATAAACTTATTAGTTATCTCAAAGCAATGAGATACAAAAGGGCAGGAATCCAGGACTAATGATCTTGAATTTCAAAATGGATAAAAGTTAAAATGATATTATTCCTGATTAACGGACTAATATTAGATCAAATTTCAATTTAAAGTCAGAAGGAACTACTTACCATTTCAGCTAATAATTTATTTTGATGTTTAACCTCATGGCCTATTTCAATGGAGAGCTATTTAAAAAAAGCACATATGTTACTACTCATATAAAGGTATTTAAGTGTTATAAAGTAAAAATAATACCACTCTAAGCATACTTTTTCTCAAGTAAAACTGTCTTCTAAAAATATAAAATACATAAACTTTCTTCTGATATTTTTTTCCACTGACATTAAAGGAAAATAAATTTAAAATTTCTACTCCTTCCCAACTATGGGTATTGTCTCCCTGCTCTTCATTTTGATTTCATTTAATACTAAATTCCATCTTTTAATTTTGGTACATACTTCTGTCTGATTCTCTTAGCCTTGCATGCTTTTTTCTTCCTCTCTTTATATTTAAACAACAGCATTTATCTGTATATTTTCTTCTTTACGTTTTAAAAGATATATACAAGTACCTGTATTACCAATTCAAATCTACATTAAGTATTTAATAATTTTTTAATGAAATGGGACATTACTTTGAATATATACCTAAACTGCTTATTTATTTAGATTCTAAAGTTTTTTTTTCTTTAAAATGTAATAATAAGGGTGCCTGGGTTAAGCTAAGAATAAGGGCTCAGTTGGTTAAGCTCAGGTCATGATCCCAGGGTCCTGGAATCAAGCCCCATGTCAGGGTCTCTGCTCAGAGGGGAGCCTACTTCTCCCTCTCCCTCTGCCTGCCACTCCCCCCACTTGTGTGTGCATGCACTTGCGCTCTCTCTTTGTCAAATAAATAAATAAAAATCTTCAGAAAATCTTTAAAAATAAAATAAAATAAAATATGATAATAAATTGGAAAAAAACTGACAAGTTATTGTTACCTCCATTCTGAGCAGAGCCTAAAAGAAATACTATTTATGTGGTTATGGCTGCTATTCAGGCCAAAACCTATTTAATACTCTATATGACAAATTCAGCAAAAGCTTCACTTCTAAGATATTTGGATAAATTACAAGCAACAAATGAACATCTTGGCAAACCGCTGCAAATATTATTTTCAACTTATCTTGTGTGGAAAGAAATGGGGTGATTTTGACACAAAATCATACTAGAATTCTATAGATCAGAACATGAGCTTTTTTTCCAAATTTAGCAATTCAGAGATAATAAGGCAACTATAAAACTAAATATCCCAAACCACCTAACTACTTTCTACAACTGTCATTCATGTCAAGGAAAGAAATTTCCAGGGGGAAAAAGCTTTCTTCTAACAAGGAGCCTAAATTATCAAATGGAGTTTAAAAAAAAAACCCAAAAAACATTTAATTCTTAATTCCCTCTAAATATTGATTTTCTAAATTGTAACATTATACAATATTACTTAGTTCATTGATCAACTCCTTTTGATTTAATATGGCTTTGAAAACAATACTCATTTCAGATGTAATGAGTATTGTTTTCAGTATTGTCTCCAGGCTGAATACAATTCTATCTTCCAAAGACTAATGAAATACCAATTTAAGTTTGGCAACATGAGCTTCTACTGAATGCTCTATTAGTGTAGAGCATGTTTAATGTAAAATAGAATCAATCACATATGCTGTTAACATCACCTTTTTATAATTCCTTTATTTAATACATACTAAGCTCAATATCACCAATAAGGAATTATGCTTAGGTGCTGTGTAAAAGATAAAAATAAGTACAATAGGAAAACCCCTACATTCTGGTAAATTTCTTTTACATACAAATAATTCCAAAGCAGATCCCTATGCAATACATGCTAGAGAAATGGTACAAATGGTCTTTTGATCACATGGGAAAAAAGTTACTTTTGATGTGGTAATCAGGTAAAGCTTTCAAGAAGGAAGGAGTGCAGTGAAATGGAGCCTTTACTATGGACAAGCCTTCAGTGAATATAAAGAGGGACAGGACACTGCTAAGGCAAAGGAATAGCAGGATCAAAGATATGGGAGTGCAAGTGACAGCCAGCATACACACGACACAGAGAGTACTCTAGTTTGTCTTGCAGAAAACATATACACATTCCAGAAGTGCGGGGCATAAGGTCTGAAAAGCTATGAAGAATCTTTGAAGGACCTATTTGATCAAGCTACAGAGTGTGAATTTCATTCTTACATATGGGGAAACACTGGAGACTTCTGGAAGCATATGATGCAATTTATTTAATTAACATATAATGTATTCATACGATGCAATTTAAAAAACAGTCCAAAAAGCTAAAGTAGCTGTGATGACAGTATGTAGCTCAGAACAGAAGGTGCAAAAAACGAGAAACAAACAGGTTAAGAGGCTCTCTCAGTAGTTCACCTAAGAAAACCAAGGGATAGTATCAGAAATAGAAAAGTAGAGACAGAAAGAAAGAAACACAAAACCCAGTGACTGACATGACGTGCAAAGGTAAAAACATGAAACACTGAGATGTGTAGCTTAGAATACAAGAAGAAGTAAAGTCAGGAAAAGAGCTGCTTGGGGGCAGGAGATGGACTGCTCTGAGACATTACTACAGACAACATACAGTACTGTAGACTTACCCACACACACACAAAAGTGGAAGTTTAAAAAAACATGTACCATATGTTTTGATTGGCCACATTTTCTAATCTACTACTCAAATCATGCTTAAATTGTGAGTGCATTCTGACCTTTCTGAACAATACACAACTTGGGTAACTGAATTCCATAGTATGATGCCAATAACAATAGTTTATAAGTATATAATATGTACGTACACAATACATAAATTTGAAAGTATATAACATCTATTAAATACTTACAGATTTTATAGCAGTTACTTTGCTTCTCAGACTTTCAGTGAGTCTCTCGTTTTCTTCTTCACAGGCACTATAGCCACTGTTAGCATAGCCATAGTTCCCATAGTTGCCAGGAGGTACTCCTTCACCTGCAAGGATAAGAGTCACAGTATAGTTGTAGCAAAAACAAGCCACTTTGAAACCTTGATAGGAAAGAACCAAAAAAGACCCCTGGAGGGCGTTGCAGACCACGTATGTCTATAATATTCACACTTCAAGGGAATTTTAAAAATTAATAACCAAACAGAGATCAGAATAATTCTTTCTAATGCCCTCTTTTAAGCCAAGAATATTCAATTCATTTTTATACTTATTTATTGATTGTTTCTTGATTGCCCACAAGACGCTAAAATAGGCACTGATATACAAGGATACTCAGGATACATCCCCTGCTCCATAGAACTACAAATTTTAAAAAGGATCTAAAAGTAGTAGCATCAACTGTCCATTGAAGAAGTCTGGTGATGAAGGAAAAGGGAGAGAGAGGATGAACATAGCAGGAGGGAGCCCATAGCAGCGGTGTGTGTGTGTGCTGGGGGGGGAGGTGCGGTTCCTTTACTGGCATCTCTTTTATTTATTTATTTATTTATTTATTTATTTATTTATTTATTTAATCTCTTTCTTTTAAATAGAAGAGAGCTGGAATAACTTATGGAGAACATTAACTGAGAGTTAAGAGGGACATGCATTCATTCAACAAATATTTCAGAAACTCCTATGCATCAGATCCATTTTTCTTTCTGGGTACTATTGTTGGGACCCTATCTTCTAGGGAACTGCACTGAGAATACACAGTCCCAGCTACTGCCTAATAAAGTACTTGGTATTCACCAGGCAATCAAACAGATGGAGTGAACCTTGGAGAGTGAATCTGTATATAAATGTGCTAGAGGACTGCGACAGAAAAGCACAGTTGAGGGTGTTGTTTAACCACTTTTTTTTTAAACAATTTAAAGACCATCAATTTTCTCAGTAAAGGAAGAGATAAGACTATCTTTAAGGAAGGGTATGATTTGGAAAAATCGGTAAAGAGAATAATGGGGGGAAATGACTAGGACTCCATGAGTCCTAGGGGGAGAAAATGATCCTGGCTGAGGCAACACACTGTGGTGGTGTCAATCCTCCTGGAAGTGTGATTTTTCTGAAGTCCTCATCAACTGGAGTTAGCCTGTGAGACTCTGGATGGTTGGATTGATCAAGACTTTGATCAAGTGGTTTACAGCATCAGGGCTGAAGAAAAGAGCCCCAAGAGGCTGAGATTGCTTGCCAAACGAGAAGTTGAATATATGGAATGTGGGGACTCATTAGACAGAGATAGAAGCAGTTTCAATGGAGAAATGAAGGAAAGGGATGATACAGGGACTAGATCTCTGTAAACTCAAAAAGTAGATGAAGCCACAGAGACAGTGAAAGATGGAAGGACAGGAAGTAACAGTGCTGGTAGGTGAAGGATGGTTGAGGTGTAAATAGGAAGCTCTTTCAAGATATGGCACAAACCTCACTTTCTCTTAAACGCAAAACTCCCTCTGAATTCTTACAGCTCTTACTACACACACTAGTATCACACTTTAGAGGATACTATAAAGGCGGAAACTAAATCTGTTTCACTCATGGCTGTATATCCCCCACAAAGTGTACACACACACACACACACACACACACACACACACACAGTAAGGCACACTCAATAAATACTTGTAAATGAATTAATAAATAGAATCTGACTTCACTGTTACTCAACTTTGAATAACATTCTTTGGCCTCTTTTGCCAAGAATGGAATCATAAACTTCTCTGAGGGCAGAGACAGTGTCTCATACTTCTATATGCCCTGTTCCTAATGACTAAATACAGAAGACACACAATTCCCGCCACTACAAAAACCACAACAAAATGTTAAACAAGTATGTTCTGGGGAGAAAGAGTTGCATTCCTCAAATTTTCCCTTAAGCGCTGATATACTATATAAAACTCCAAATATAGTATGAAAAGTTGTAGGAGAGCTAGTGAATGCCAAAGATCATCCTCAGCCTTTGTCCATTTAGACAAATGCTACTTGTTAAGGGTAGTTTCAACCCTGAGCCAAATCATTTAGAGACTCATGGGAAGTGTGCCACATGAATACCTATCAGCTTCATTATTTATCCTAAGTTTGAAATTCCAGGTCAATTCAATCTGATACTTTAAAAAAAAAAAAATCCAGAACAAAAAGAAATCACTTCATACCAATGTGAATGATAGCAATAGAAACTTAAGTAAGCATCTTTCCACTCAACTGCAAAGGAGCTTCGGGGAGAAGGGGGGATGGGAAAAGGCTCTATCCTAGAGATTCTAATATAATTAGTCTGGGCTGCAATCCAGGTATCAGTGCCTTAAAAGCTCTCCAGGTGATTCTAATGTACAGTCGGGCCTGAGAACCACGGCTTCTCAAGTCTCTTTTCTGCCATTTATCATGGCACACTGCTGCATAAAAACATTCAAGGGAGCCAAAGGACCTATTGATGAGATCTAAACTCTTTGGCCTGGCACTCAAAGTTATCTCCTCAATGGGGTTCTGGTTCCATGTCTCCTATCTCAATCACACTGGCTTAATAATAATCCCTTATACACACCATGCATAATCCTATCCTACAACTTTTGGGGGGTAACGAGGAGGGGTAGGAGAGTCTTGCTTCCAACTGGAAAATGCCTCTCTCACCCTCCACTGATCAAGCTCTAGTTCAAGTTCTTATGTCTCTACAAAGTAAGCAGTGCTCTATCTCTGAAATCCCTGAGACACTACCTGTATAATTTATTTGCTATTTAGATATACAACTATCACCTTGTACTATAATTTATCTTCGTACATGTTCCTAGTCACCAACTAGACTGGAAGCTGTGGGGGCACAAACAGGGCCACAATCAACTGTATACCTAGAGCTTACTCAAGTACACAATAAATATTTGCTATCATTAATAATGATAAAAAGAAAAAAAAACCATTTAGACATATAAAACTAAACTGCTCAATATTAGCTATTTTTGTTTCCCTCTACAATTTACCTGGCCAACTTTCTATGATCCAAGTATTCATAAAAGCTATTTTTTTTTCAACAGCTCTTTCTCACACTACAAGTTTTTAAATCAATGAACAAGTCTAAAGTTACTGGCAACTTTCACCAACTTTAAATACCTGACAAAACTTTTTTATTCTTTTTTCCATTTTATTGTAACCACTGAAAATACCTGACAAAACTTTTTAATTCTTTTTTCCATTTTATTGTAACCACTGTAACATTACCTTTTTTCAAACATTCCACATATTTTCCCAGGTATGCTGCACGCTAGTTTAGCAGAGTTTTTTTCTTTCTTTCTTTTTAAAAATACTCTCTTAATAGAGAGCTTCAAAACCCAGAAAATGCTATTTTGTTAGCTGTGCATTATAATGGCTGCTTAAAAGTTCTTGTGCTTGGTGAACCTGTTTCTTAAGTTTTCACACTGGAACAAGATTCAGATAAAAAATGGTCGAGTTTAATGGCCTTTGACCCCGATGTTACATACTACGGCCTTTAACAATAATGACAGGTACATTTACCTTTGTAACTCACTGTTACCAAATATCATTATTAGTGTGCTTCGCATGCAACATTCATTCTTCAAATTTCACTTCTGGAAAAACTAACATCCCAGGACGAGTGGAGTACGAGAAACCGAAGCCAGACTTGGGGAAACTCGTAATCACTCTCTGTCGATAACACTAAAAAACTTGGCAGTTCAGCTGGCACCTGTACATACCCCACCGCCATTCCTCCACTACTCTATAAACCTACCATTCAAACTTGGACTGAACCAAACTAAAGGAACCCCTAGGAAGTGGTACAAATGGTGTGCTTCTACTTGGCTCCGCCTCCAAAGACCCCTCCACACATCCTGCTTTCTAGCCCAGGTTCCAGTGACATAAGACTGGTCCGATTTCCTTCCGCGTCCCCGCGCCCAGCACGGCCGGTTCTGGGGCCCCCGAACTTCGAACCTCAGCCCTCTTCTTACCCAGGCCTGCACGCCTCATCCTGCCAGAGTAGGAAAGAAAAAAGCAGATGAAGGGGTGGGTAGGAAGGGGCCAGGGGTTCCCCCGGACGGCGTCTTCAGTACCAGGGCCCAGAGAAACACCAACTTCTTTCCCCAAAGCGCCACGACATCACTGGAGTCTAAACATCGCGCCGGCTGATGGCGTCACCCAGACACTTGGGCCTCCCTTGCGAGGCGGCTTGAATGGCATTCTGGGAAATGTAGTTCACCGTCGCGGCAGGTAGTGAGGCAGGGGCAAGGCGTGAACTAGGCTCACGGAGCGGGCGGGGCTTCCGGAGGGGGGCGGGCGCTGTGGGGGGTTCGGACTTGATCTGAGACTGAGTCTCCGCTGCGTGGCCAGAGGCTCCCTGGACCTTATTCTCAGCTTGTTGCCTCCCCATCCCCACCCGCGAGTTTAACCCCGTAGGTCTTCCTTTCTCAGACCTTGGGAGGATAGTTGACTCATTTTTCCTGATTCCTCCTCTTACTTCCTCTGACCTCTAGAGTCAGTTCAGGGAAAGTCCTGGAAAACTTATCCAAGTTTCTGATCTCACACTTAGATAATCTGAGACCCACAGAAGGGAAGAGGGTAACAAATTTGTGCTGGGTCACCCCAGTAGAGAAAATCAGGTCCCGTGGCTTAAGACTTCTGCTTGGAGGGGCGCCTGGGTGGCTCAGTGGGTTAAAGCCTCTGCCTTCAGCTCAGGTCATGATCCCAGGGTCCTAGAATCAAGCCCGGTATCAGGCTCTCTGCTCAGAAGGGAGCCTGCTTTCCCCTCCCCCTCTCCCTCTGCCTGCCTCTCTACCTACTTGTGATCTCTTTCTCTCTGTTGAATAAATAAGTAAAATCTTGGAAAAAAAAAAAAAGACTTCTGCGTGGAATGAGGCGGTCAATAAAAGGAACAGGGTTTCCGGAGGCACTAAAAAAATTGGTTCCCTGTTACTGGATTGGTTGCATTTCTAGAAATAACCAGACATGGCTGCTAGCTGTTGAAGATCGAAGGAATCCTAAACTCTCTCGCACTTAGACCTTTTTAATGTACACAAAGAATATGGAAATAATATTTACACATGTTAATGTTCCAACGTAAGGATTTAAAAGCTTCTTGGCAGGTGGAGTGGTACTGGAATCCGGGTTAGTTCTAGAATTTTATCTCGCAGGATTATCCCGAAGAGTAAGCGGAAATAACAGTTTGGTTTGTTGTTGTTGTTGTTGTTGTTTGGTTTTTGGGTTTTTTTTAATCCGATACGCAGTAGACGTTTAAAAACCACTGGGTGTTTTGTTGTTGCTGCTGTATGACAGTGGAATAATCTCCAAACTAGAGATTTCTGAGAATGCCATCTCTGATAATTTTAGTGGTCCCTCATAGTTTCCCAATATGAACATTGACTGTAGTAGTGGCAGATAAGTCTTAAGGTTGCACACGAAAACAATTTCTAATAAATAAAGTAATTAATTAAATTTATTTATTATTATTTATTATTAATTAAGTAAATAATTAAAGTAATACTTATTTAGTTTTTAATAAAGTAAATAATAAGTAATATTTATTTTTATTTATTATAATATTTATTTATTATCTTTATTTATTATAATATTATAATAAATATTTAATAAATAAAGTAATTAACCTGGGAAATAAACTTAATCTAAGAAGGTCTTGAGAGAAGAATAGTTTTCATAAAAATAAAGTAAACCACCATTCTTTAAAAGCTATGGAATTAAATGAAGATTGCATCTGGGACACGTTTTGCAAACAAACACTAGAGGTTCAATAAAAGAAATGATGGCAAGGCTTCTGTTTTTAATTTATAATCTGTGACAGTGCCTTCTTTTGTAAAAACTGCACATGTTCTATAAACAAAACATGTCAGAAAAATCATCTTACTGAAAGAAGTCTTTCTCATATAAATGTACTTTTTAAAAACATAATGTTAAGTTTACCTAAATAGACCATTTAAATTACCTGTGTACTTGTCCTCGTATAAACTACTTCCCTTACATGGTAGGGAAATCTCAGAATATAGCTAAAAGGAGAGGGGAGAGTAATAAAATATAGTAAGAATAGAACTCACGACAGGAAAAATTGGTTTATATTGAGCCTATGACCTAAAAGTCCAAATATAGGCAATTGTTTATGGCTACTGTTGCCAGTCTCAAATTATGATGCTAGCAACTGAGAAGATTAGGCATTCAAAAGATGAATTGGAAAAGATGGATTTTAATACACAAAAGAATAATTATTAAATGTGACCACAACTAAGATAAAGACTACAAGGAATTCTATTTTATCATTTATCATTTATTTTTATTATTTTCTTTTTCTTTTCAAGTTAAAATGCCTAACTCTCCTTAGTGAATGAAGATGAATAAAATTCTTGGAAATAAATAGCATTTCGAAATTTTTTTCTATTTTCATAGGAAAATTTCATAGAAAACACCTAATCTCTGAGGATTTGAATGACTGAATGACTACATGATTTACAATGAGTAAATAAGTATCCCTAGTAGTCATTACAGAAGCAAGAAACTGACTAGGAAAATGACTAGGAAATGCCTGAATCTTAGTACAAAAATTCAAACTTTTTTCCTCCTGTATTCTGCTTCCTGTTCATATGTCCTGCCTCTTCCTGACCAGGGCTAATCCAAAGGACAATAACTCTCCAAGATCTCAAATAAACATTTACAAATTTTCCACTCTTTAAGCAAATTTAGTACATATATCAAGCATTATATTTGAACAATAAGAAAATGTAAAACAAAAGGAGATAGTTCTTGATTTGCAAGCAGGCTATGGGAAAAAAGTTTGTAAGTTAGTTATTTGGCACTTAAAACACATATCTCCTGGAGACAGATGATGGTAAGGTTCACAACCCAGCCCTAGAAAAAACTTGATTACTGTGGCTCCTATGTTGGCCAAAATCTATGTAGCCCATAGTACAGCTGAAATACTACATCTTTTCCGTGAAAACAAGTAGGAACAAAAAAATTGTAATCCTCATGATAAAATAAGGCAGTATCATTAAAGAAGGAATAGAATTTAAAAAAAAAAAACTATTTTGGGGCGCCTGGGTGGCTCAGTTGGTTAAGCAACTGCCTTCAGCTCAGGTCATGATCCCAAAGTCCTGGGATCGAGTCCCACATCGGGCTCCCAGCTCCACAGGGAGTCTGCTTCTCCCTCTTTCCTTCTCCCCTCTCAGGCTCTCTCTCATTGTCTCTCTCTCTCAAATAAATAAATAAAATCTTTAAAAAAATAAAAATAAAAAAATAAAAATAAACTATTTTGGTTATTGTGTTTGAGCAGGTATTAGTTTTACTCAAAACTTCTTGAAAGAGCTAGGAAAATTTTCAAGAGTTTTCAAAGAGCCACAAATTTGATCTTCCCTTTCCATAACTCAGGAATATGGTGCTAGTACTAATGTAATCCTCCCAGCCATAATTAGTAAAAATGAGGCACACAATTGCAAGGCTTTTTGACACATGTTAATGTTCCAATGTAAGGTTTTAAAAGCCTAAAAATCCTTTAGACTTTATAAAAGTCTAAAGCAGAGCCAGCTGCGTGATTTGGGGGCCCAGTGCCAAACAAAAGTGGAGTACCCTTCATTCAACGAGCAGGAAAAAAGTGCAGTTAAAGGTACTAAAAAATAAAGATTTACTCTTTTGTCACAATGTCTACCACTTACCAACTTATCATCATGTTTTCTTTATTATTTAATGAAATAAATAAAATTTACTTCTACTTTAAAAAAATGAAATTTTAAATTATTAGCATGATTTTCACTCTTCATCTTTACATTATGCAATGACAGAGTTTTAAATTCAAACGTAAACATAAGTTTTAAATTCAAACATTTAGCTCATGTGTGAAATCACCAAAATCACACAATTCAAATTTCATAGCTCATATACAAATATCTATTTTGTAGAAGTACTACACAAAACTAACTCAACTGTTTTTATTCTATGTCTTGATGTCTTGATACTTCAAGACATATCTGGAAACTTCCCTTGAAACAATAAATATAGAGTATTTATCTTATGGAAAGGGAAGTATATTCAAGTTATGGAATAACTTGATATGCACTGTGTCTTGATACTTGATACATTACCTTCAGCTTACTGATGAGTTAGGAGGGACTAAAAAGAAAAGGAATTAATGGGTTGCTCTACCTTTTCCTTTCCTTTCATGTTATCATTTTCAATTAACTGGTTAATACAAGGAAGTCAGATGAATAAGGAAGAATATAATAGACTTCTTTGGTTATTTTTTCTCTCTTCAGAAGAAGTGCTGGTTCAAGAAGAACATGTGGCCCTCTGGGGCTCTCAGTACCCACACTTACTCAGTCACAGAGTTGACACCCTTACCTTATATTAACTTGGGAGTTTTCTGAATTCCCATGCATTATGGGCCAGCTGGAATTCTACGTTTGTGGGACATGGCAAATGTTACACGTGAATGGGGTGGTAAGAAGCAATAAATATGTATTTTGCTCATATCTCTTTTGCTCATATGCATGCTCCATTGTTCCATTAGACTTCATTTACAAAGGAAGAGAGTGAGCAAATATAGAATATATATCCACCGGGAGAGATGGATCAAGGTGAAATAACTATGCAGTGGAAGTCACTGGGAAGCAAGAAAATGGAGTATATATGTAATGCCCCAAGCAAAAAGGGAAAAAAAAAAAAAAAGCAAAAGGAAAGAAGGAGAAGAGGTTGTAAGTTGCATAGTTCTCCCCAACCACCCACCAAGTTGGTTTCTGTCTGCAGTAAGTGGTTGATGAGCCATAGATAAGTGAAATTCTTGTGACTTGGCATGTATAGGCAGTAGAAAAAATTCCCTCAAGGCGGGCACAATTCCAACAACCTGAGTGATGAGGTGTGATCCCAGAGATGAGGCTCTCTCTGGCGTTCTCATTCCAAGATGTTTCACTCTTCCAGCAACTCTGTTGTGTTACTAAGACCTCATTCTGGGAAATGATTCCTTCCTGAATGTCAGTTAATCAGTAACTTTGTGTTGTTGTTGTTGTTTTCTTTGAATATCTGAATGTACAGTAGGGCTAAGTTTCAAAATGGGCATGTTGCATAGGCTGCCCTTTTATATTCCAATTTTAGAGACATCTTTGACATTTCTAAAACATCATTTTAGATTAAAGATGATAAGTTTAATTTCCATTGCCTAGAAAATATTGGTGTTGTACATTTTAAAAGGCTCTGTGTTGTCTATATTCAAGACGAATCTAGTCAAGTTGATAGTTATTTTATTTTAATAGCATTTATTCCTCAAGAACAGTATTAACTTATACTGATACATTCAAAGTACAAAAGGAAAAATGAAGTACACAATGTAGTTTTATTTATACAGCACTGTTAGACACTTTGACAGACATAATATTTAATTACTTTGCTTGCTGACTTGTTTTTTCCTAGTAGTGCAGATTAGTTATGTATATGTGAGAGATAAAACATTTTCAATAAGTTATTCAGGGGTAGAAAATGTTATCAGTTGTTATGTAGGAAACAATCACCCAATATTTTTGTTTTATTGCACACAATGGCCTCACTACTCTTGATTTCTAAAATTGAGCCAAGACTATGTCACAGATGTACCCAAGTTGTCTTATTTCAATTTGCCTTCGTTTATTGACACAGGAGTACTCTGTAGCCAGAGCCTAAAAAAACAAGTTTATCACCTTGTCTGTTATTAACCATAATCCCACAATCAGCTGAGATGGTCAAATGTTTATATCTTCAATAGTTGGTTCCTTTTATTCTTACAGACTGAATGTAATAGTTTCAGAGCACTACATAACATTAAAGTGATTTAGATTATGAACCAAGAATCACATTGTTTGACACCTACATTCCAGGAGGATCAAGTCCGGTGGTTCCCTTAAAATGTATTTGTGCTTTCAGTAATTTTTTCCTGCAACTGATTTGAGACTTCTTAATTTGCTTTGTGGTACTTATATATCAACAGACCCCAACTTTGTACATTATATATTGTCACTTGACTTATGCTAAGGTGACACTATAGCACAATGGAGGAATTTTTCAGTATTTCAATTTTTCAATTATTTTTTCAATAAATGGCTCTCTTTCAATTTATATTCATATGATAAAAACAATTACCCCTACCTCCTTCTTACCCAAAATCAGTTTGAGATGGATTATAGGCTTAAAATGAAAGGTGAAATAAAACCTTAAGAAAAATATATGTATCTTTTGGTTAGAAAGGATTTCCAAAATAGGAAATTTCCTTTCCAAAAAAGGAAAATTTGATAAATTACACTACATTGAAAATAAAGGACTCCTGTTCATTAAACAACATCACTGGTAAAGTGTAAAGACAAGTCACTAACAGAATATGATACTTACAAAACATGTATCCGACAAAGAACTAATATGGGAATACATAAAGAATTCCTACAAATTAAAAAGGAAAAGATAGTCGACTCAATTAAAAAATGGGCAAAAAAGTTGAAGAGCTCTTCACGAAAGAGGATATTCAAATGGCCAATACCTATTTGAAATGTTGCTCAACATCATTTGATATCAGAAATATGCAAATAAAAACCATAGTGAGATAACACTGTGCCTCCTTCAAAATGGCTATATATATACACATACAATGCCAAGTGTTCATAGAGATTTGGATGTGAAGCAGTGAGAACTCTCAAATGCTACTGATGGATGTGTAAACTAGTGTAACCACCTTGGATAATGGTTTTATAATATCTACTGAAGCTGAAATGTACACATATGCCCATGAACCGCCACTTCTGTTCCAAGGCATATACTAACAATAGGTGAACATATGCATATATGCAACTACCCCAACAAGAAAGTTTTAGCCCTATGTCTCTCTGACCCTTTGGCTTGAGCCCTATAATAATGAGTCTCAAGGAGTTTCCCAATTCTAGTTTCCTGGAAGAGAAAATCTGATTGGTCAAAAGTGAGTAAGGTACCCATTCCTGATTAGTTCAATCAGCTGATGATGAGTGATAAGATTTCCAGAAGTTTGGGCAGAGAAGATTCACTAAGAAGTGGTTGCAAAGGTAGGAAAAAATATCATTTATTAGTACCTTAAAGCATGTATTACAGCACCTTGATCATTGGCATAAAATTTCTTGGTCTCTGATCTGAACAATAAACAGATTTCATGGAATAGCTTAGAAAAGTAAAGGCTATGTGCTCACTCACATCACTGGGGCCTTTATCACTATCATAAACTGGCCATAAAAGTTATGGTTTGTTAGTAAAGGCAATGATTTGTATTCCTAACCCAGGTGAGTTTGGTCATCTACCTTCACTGCTGTTTATTTTATTGAATTTTCTTTATTGGGGTCAGAAGACCAGCTTCTCTGCAGAGGCAAGATAAAGGCCTAATCTTATTTGAAACACACTGAGTTCTCTGCCACTCCCTGTGGTGGAGATGAAATCTCAAGCTGTTGTTTCCACACAGACTGTCTACAGAAAGACAGTCTGAATTTCTTCATATCTGTTTAGAACCCATTCATTATTGACAGGGACTCTGAAAATTAAATCCAATCCCTACGTTTTAGTGAAATAGAAGAAATCATTAATTTTAAATTCTTCTGTAGTAAGTTTTGTTTTTCTTTTCTATAAAGAAGATCATTTCTGGAATTAAAATGGAGTCAAAATTTGTACTGTTGGGGAGAAGGAAATTTTCTTCTGTCCAAGATTCTTCTAGCTCACCTAAGAATTACATTTACATGAGAGAGATTAAGGAAAAAATCAAATTTAATATTGTACATGGGAGAATCCACACAGACACGAAATTCCAAAGACAGGCAATAAGAAGCTTATATGATATTCTGATCTAAGGGGAGGGTTATGGGTCTACAAATAGGGGGAAGGTATTAGCAGGAAGGTGAGAGGAAATATTTGGGAAACACAGGTTACCCTATTATGCAGGTAAGAAGGCAACTCTGTTAACAGCTCTCTTTGTGGTATAGGCACTTCTTTCCAATGTAAATTTAGGCAGTGGGGATGAGGAGGTAAAGAGCTATTCCTAAATCTGCTGGGTTCTGATGGCTTGTAACTAACAATAATTTTGCTAATATAATTTAAAATTAATGAATGGTTGTCTGCCCTTGTCCCCTACGATACCCATTGCTGTAATAAAGTAAATCTTTGCTTCATTGTTTACCTGACCATAAAAGTTGTTTATGGCTAGATGGGAGACATTATGAATTTGATTTCTTCAACTCCTAAGCACCTCCCTCGCCCCCCCAAATTCTTTTAAATATGGCCCCAAAGTTAAAAGGTAGTTTGTGACTATTAGCAAGGGATTATGAGGAAATAAGAATTCTTACAAAAAGAATTAGAAAATTGATTTCTTAGGAGTAGGGAAGGAAAATTTGCCACCTCAGTCCCAGCCCCCAAACTTGATTAAAGTGTTAATATGGCACTTCTGGACACTTAGTGTGGATGCCTAATTCTAGGCTAGCGTGAATTTTTATAGCCCAATTAGGAAGCTTTGAAAGGAGAAAAAACTGTTTTTAAATGGTAATGTGTTACATAAATATTCATGCTTATGCACTCCTCTGAAATTTGGATCATTTAGAACTTTATTCCATTAAAGAATAACTTTTTTTTTGTTTGTTTGCATCCAGGTGCCATCCATTAGAGAGGAATGGTGGCCAATGACATCCATCATGCATGGCCATGAATATTTATATATTGCCTTATCCCTATACTAGAAAGAATAGGAAAAAAGGAGTCATGAAGAGGTTTTCTTCCATATCAGATGACTGGTCTCTTCCCTTAGCCCACCTGAAGAAGTTAAGTGGATTGGTCCTCAGATTTAGCATCATCTCCTACTCATGTTCTACTGGGTGAGGTTTAATTGATGAAAGAAGGTGCCTGACAGATTCTAATGCTAGTGTAATAATGGAGTGGCTTGCCAGAGTCTACTGAAACATCTCTTTATCTAGAAGACTAGTTTAACATTTCAGTCAATGTTTTGTGTGACTTAAGAGTTACTCAAAGGTGGCTCTCAGCAGAAGTGGTCAGTCTCTGTTAATATCAGCGCTTGTCCTCTACTCTCCATTCCAAAACCAGGCTCGTGATCTGCGTATGCAGATGATCCTGCATTTGTAACTCAAGGAACAGATGTGAGAGAACTGAGACAGACAGTGACTAGCCATGTGTCATTTGTCCGCAGACACTACTGGATGTCCTATTCTATCACTCTTGGTCTTGCCTCTTTCTTTACTGCCAATAACTTATTTCTTTGGGCATTTCCATTTGCATATGCCATGTCATTTCAAACTCAATAATTTTCTTCCCAAACCAGCTTGCCTTCCTGATTTTCTATCCTTACTTAAAGGTCAATGCTCAAAACCTCTGGGTCATTTAGATTCTTTTCCACTTTGCCCCCAATATCAATCCAGCTGCTAAGTCCTATTGAAATGTCTTTTCAATTTGCCCCTTCCTTTCCATTTCCCCCTTTCTTTCCATTCCCAAACTGACAATATTATTCTAAGTTTCAAATACCTTAAATCTTGCTTCTTAAATTCCTTGCTTTTAGGTCCACTCTCCTCAAACACACCAGAACTCTAACCTTGTCTCATCACTGTTTAATGGCATTTAATGAATTCTCTGTGATTTATTGGGGGAATGGATGAATTTTTACGTTTTAGCTTCCCTGAAGTCATCTGGAGATACCACAAAGGTGGGGACTGTGTATGATTTTTGCTATTAACACTTTTGAGGAACAATGCAGTAGACATCTGAATCCCTCTAGCACTCTAAATTATTAGTATTTTGTTATTCACATTTATAACTATACTTTACCTGTAATTAGTTTTGTTTATGTTATGAGATGGGAATTAAGTTGCATTTTTTTTCTGTACAAATACACAATTTTCTCATTTTCATTATTGTTGAAAATGTTGTTTTTTTTTTCTTTCTGTCCCCTGATCCTTCCTCGTAAACTAAGTACCTCTATACCTATGGCCTTTTGATAAACTATCTTATTCCAGTGGTCTATTCTTATATCCTATAAAAATGTTTTTCATAGTTTTTATTCTGTATCCTTTCATCAGCAACATACTATCTTATATGGCTTTACAACATGAGTCAATATTCAGTAGTACAAGTCTTCCTACCCCATTCTTCTTGAAAAGTGCTTTATTATGCCCCCTTTGCAGTGTTTTCTAATGATTTTATTTATTTATTTGAGAGAGAGAGCATGAATGGGGGTGAGGGGCAGAGGGAAGGGGAGAAACAGACTCTCAGCTGGGCTCCATCCTGGGATGCCAAAGTCATGACCTGAGTTGAAGGCCTATGCTCCAATGACTGAGCCACACAGGCACCCCACTGTCTTTGCTGTTTTATAGAATTCTTAGAAAAAAATTATCAAGTTTTCCTTTAAAAAATCCTCTTGGTATTTTGACTGGGATTGTATTGCATTAGGAGAGCAATGATATCTTTGTTTATGTTAGGTTTTCTCAGTTTCCCCACGGTAATGTTCTATAGTCTTTTGTGTAGAAATTTTGCATAGTTTTTGCTAGCAGTTTCACTGTGTATTGATATTTTTTATGTTATTATAAATAGTACCTTTCTTAAGAATTTCATTTCTGTTACTGGCATTTAAAATGAAATAAAACAGGGGCACCTGGGTGGCTCAGTGGGTTAAAGCCTCTGCCTTCAGCTCAGGTCATGATCTCAGGGTCTTGGGATTGAGCTCCGCATCCGGCTCTCTGCTCAGCAGGGAGCCTGCTTCCCCCCTCTCTCTCTGCCTGCCTCTCTGCCTCCTTAGGATCTCCTCTCTGTCGAATAAATAAATAAAATCTTTTAAAAAAATGAAATAAAACAATTCTTACAGATTTAAGCAAATTGTCTATAAAAAGTAGACTATTTTATTTCCTCATTATAATCCCTGGTCCTATTATCTTTTCTATGTTTTTCCTTATTCTCCTGCTAGGACTTCCAGTACAGTGTTGAACAGTGGTGAACTTATTTCAAATTTTCAGCACTTAAAACATTAATAGATAGTTCTCATAAATAGTTTGCCAGATTAAAGAAGTTTATATTCCCAGTTTGTCAAGAGGGTTTTTAAGAAATCATTAATGGTTGTAGAATGTTATATTTTTCTGAACCTACTGAGATGATGAGCTTTTAAAATCTACTTTCAATGTGGTGAATTAAATTCGTTTCCAAACGTTAAACCAATTCTACATTCTCAGAATAAACTCAATTAGGCCATGATATAGTATTTCTTTTCTTATATACTATTTACCTTGAGTTGATAATATCTGTTGAAGATTTATATATCATTATTTATAGGAGAAATGTGCCTATAATTTTCCTTTCTTGTGATGACTTCTCAGGTTTCATTTATTTTTTTTTTAAGATTTTATTTATTTATTTGACAGAGAGAAAGAGATCACAAGTAGATGGAGAGGCAGGCAGAGGAGGAGAGGGAAGCAGTCTCTCTGCTAATCAGAGAGCCTGATGCAGATGCGGGGCTCAATCCCAGGACCCTGAGATCATGACCTGAACCGAAGGCAGAGGCTTAACCCACTGAGCCACCTGGTCACCCGACTTTTCAGGTTTTAGAATCAAGGTTATGCCAGCCTGATTCCTTTCATATTGGGAAGAATTAATTGGCAGAGGCTTTGGGTTCCGAGGATTTTTCACTTATTTCTTGAAAATATACATTACAGGTATGTATGTGTTTAACACATACATATATGTGTATATATGTGTTTAACATCTGAATCACCTGTGGGCCTGTTTAAAGTGTCTTTTATCTCTTTGTTTTAAGTTACTGGTCTTGTTTCTTAGCATCTCTGTTAACTCTTAATTGAATTGTAGAGTATATGTAATGCTACTTCATAAAACCCGAAATGTTTTTCTTAAAAAAACAAATTCAGCATTTTCTATCTCAGTATATAGTATGTTGCATTTTCTGATTTGTTCAATGCTTTTAAAACACAAAATGAGCCTGTTTTGAAATATACATGAACTACACATGGGCCTGACCATAAAGATTTAAGCAAACAGATGAGAGTCTCAGTAAAAATGAAAATAGAGCAAGTTAGTATAAAGGGAAAGCATATCTATTATACATTTGAGAAGTACAATACCCATAACGTTGAAATTTCTACAGGTAAAATGAGACTATTCTGGAACTGATCCACCGCAAGATTCTGAACTGGTTCTATTATAAAGAAAATGGAGGGGAACTGGCAAACTATACCTGAACTTTAAAAAATCTAAATATGACAGAAATCCAGAGCCTAAAAATTTATTTATTTTCTCTACTTCATGGTGAACCTAACATAACTTTTAGGAACTAATGATGAAATGTTTCAAAGAGCTACAAAATTAAAACCTCTTTCATGAATACTGTAAGGGCCAAGGGCAAGCAGTCCCAAAATGTGCCACTTTAGCATACTGATTATTTTAAATCAAAATTACAGAGGGTGCCTGGGTGGCTCAGTAGGTTGAGCAGCAGACTCTTGATTTCGGCTCAGGTCATGATCTCAGGGTCCTGGGATGGAGCCCATGCTCCATGCTCAGCAGAAAGCTGGTCACAGGGCTCCATCCCAGGACCCTGAGATCATGACCTGAGCTGAAAGCAGACGCTTAACCAACTGAGCCACCACATCCCAATAAATAAATCTTACCCCCCCAAAAAAATTTACATAAGAGACTGCCTGTGCAAGATGGACACTCAGATCTTCCTCTGTCTGCCTGAAAGCAGAAAATAGATCTCCCCTGTGAAAGGTACCCTCCTTGTACCAGGAGATCCTTATCACAGGAGATGGGTAAGAAGGTTGTATATACAACACTGGTTATTGCTTACTAATTTACTACCCCTGTCCAGATTCTGTTTAATATTCTTTACTAATTGAAACTCACGAAGTTGACTTTTCTTTGTCCTGTCAATTGGTGACAGATTAATTGTCTCCTTACCTACAAAGTATGAAACTGTCTGCCTTGGTAACTTCTTTAGGTCCCAATCTTATAATTGGGTCTCTGTGCACATGTAATAAAACTTTGATCTTTTTTCTCCTGTTAATCTGTCTTACATAAATTTGATTTTTTAGTCCAGCTAGAAGATCTTGAAGGGTAGGAAAAAATTTTTCCTTCCCATCAGTATCCTTACAGCCAAAGTATAGAACAAAAGTATTTTTCTCCCCGTATGCCACATAGGATTTAGTCCACTTTTAAAAAACATAGTTTTCATGTTTATATATAAGTTCCCAGCTATTTTAGGCTCTGTGTGTGTGTGTGTGTGTGTGTGTGTGTGTGTCAGGGGAGGTGGGATTCTATTTCAGACACAAGTACTTGTTTTGATGGCAGTAATGAACCTAAAATTTAACTTGGACCCTTACTTTCTGCGCACACACTCATATACACATGTGCAGTTGTAATATACTGTACAAAAGTTGAAGTACAATAGGATGGCAATATAACGGTAGGAGAGGTTTCTGCTCTTTCTTAATATTTATTTATTTTAAAGATTTTGTTTATTTATTTGACAGAGAGAAAGAGATCACAAGTAGACAGAGAGGCAGACCGAGGGAGAGGGGGGAAGCAGGCTCTCTGCTGAGCAGAGAGCCGGATGCAGATGCGGGGCTCGATCCCAGAACCCTGAGATCATGACCTGAGCCAAAGGCAGAGGCTTAAACCACTCAGCCACCCAGGCACCCAATGTTTCTGCTCTTTTTGCTTCAGCCTCCATTTCTAGAATCTCACATTATATTCCTTAAAAACCCATTTTTCATGAGAAATAAAGTGTATTTACTAAAATATAATTAGAAATTATCCCCCCCAGTCGCCTTCAACACATAGGCTGATTCCCTTCTTATTTGTTAGAAGCATAAAACATTTAGTTTCTATTGCTCTTTCCTCCTTTAGATTTTTCCTTAAAACAAAAAAAATGAAAGGTAAGATATTTGCACAAGGTAACAAAAAAAAAGGTTTTTTTTAAATTAAAAATGTGATTTAAAAACATGGAAACAAGCACATTCAGTGTTAATGAAGAGAGCAAGCTGGAAGCATATATAGTTGACAGTAGAATGAATTTTTGCCCCCAGTTATACAGTCACATTAAAATAAAGGAATGGAACTATATTTTCATATTAAACACATAAACCAATTGCTTGTTCTACAATTTGTTTTTAAATGGCTATAATAAATTCTTCTGTTGTAAAAAGTCCAATTCATATCCAAAGCCAGGTCAAACATGAACCTCCTATTCCAGAATTATAGGGTTTCCATGGCCAACAAAAGATAAAAAGAAAGAAAGAAAAATATTTTTCTAACATTCAGCAGAGGCTGCTTAACCCATGGTAGGTAGTACAAGCAAATCATGTTCTCTGGGGAAATTAATTAATTAATTAAAAAGAACATCATAACCCTAAGGCATTCTTTCAGTGTTCTAAGTAAAACCCAAAGGTGAGGGGAAGAGAGGGGAAAATATTGAATTGTTCTGGGTTTCCTGTAACTAGTTTATTACTCTAGTCACGACAGACACGGAGAGCTTTTAAGTGGAATTTCCAGGTGAAGTTTTTTTCAAGAGATTCAGTTCAATTCTGGTAGGTGGTTATATCCAGTTGAACTATTCTATTTTTCATCTGTCCTTCATCCTACAGCATAGCCCCTCAAGCTCTCATTCTTCCTGGACCTCAGCCATTCCTCTTTGGTGAATTCAAAATTCTGTCTTCCTGACACCACCTGATCACTGCGTTCTCTGCTTAAAGGTTCAGCCCTGTAGAAGCTGCTTTCTGCATGATTTCTCTCACTGCACTCGCACTGGTTCGGGCCAGCAAATGCACCGTGGGCAGATTATATACAGAGGATTGGACTCTGTGCAGATCCCTTTTTTCTAGGCTCTTGGTCCTTCGAGTTCTGGTTGTCTTGGAAGCTCTGAACTCCAATTTCTGTCTCCAATTAGAGGACTGTTGCAAGTTCTAGGCTATCAATTTCTGCTCAGACTCCATGCCCCAGGCAATGAACCAGAAAATAATTTGCAAGAAGAAACAAGTATTCATTTACTCTTTATAAAACTAAAGAAAACCAACCCCTGCTTGGCAAAATAGCTCAGTGAAGTTGTATCAAAGATTGTACCTGTCTCCTAAATCTTCTTCATCCCTTCTATAGTATGCAGTTGTAGATGGGAAGTAACAGCCCAGCCAAGGACTAAATTTCCCCATCCCACTTGCCACTAGGTGTAGCCACTGAAATGTGAGCGTAGTAAAGTATGCTAACTTCTGGGTTAAAAAAATTATAAACTGAAAATATATATTGCCAAAATATATAAATACATTACTATAATCTGGCATAAGTTTTAAAATTCAATACACAAAAGAGAAATATTTCGGTAAATACTAGGGTAAAGGCAATTCTCTAAAGAAGGTATTATTAAGTTTACAATAATGTTCAAATCAATTACTGGTGTTCAAACTAACTACTGATGTTAATACTGTGTATTAACAACAGGATAGGGCATAAAGCCTATGAGCGCAGCAAAAAAAATTTGAATCAAAGTATCTAGTGCTGACAGACGAGAGAAATGTACTGTCAATAAAGATGTAAATCAGTAAAACCTGTATAACAGTTTGTCAATATGTAGCAAAGTTTTAAATTGATGGAATACTTCAAGGCAGAAATAGCACCAACACTTTTCCCAAGAAGAAAATGAGCATGAAAGCATGTAAACACCATAATGTTCATCATTAAAAACTACCTAAAGAAAAAGAACTTCAGTGAGATAACCATTATATATATTGTGCTAGTATAAAATTATATATATGACTTATTTTGAGTGTTATTCTTGTCATGAGAATTATTTATTCAAATGTAAATATGCACATTTCACTTATATGTACTTGTATTTGTGTGTGTGTATGTATGTATGTATGCGTGTGCACACACAGATGTGTTTAGAGACAGAAAAGAATCTAGAAAGGTATTTACCAAAATGTGAACAATGATTATCAGTTATGATGGTATTCCTGCTTTCATGTTTACGTCCTTTTGAACCTACATTGTCACATCATTATCACCCAGAGTCTGTCCTTTACGGTCAAGTTCACTGTTGGTGGTGTACATTCTCTGGGTTGAACGAATGTGTGATGATGTGTATCCATTCATATAGTATCACACAGAACAGTTTTATTGCCCTAAAAATTTTATGCTCTTTGAAGTCACATAACTCTTTTCTTTTCTTTTTATTTATTTATTTGAGAGAGAGAGAGTGCACGTGTGTGGGAGGAGAGAGAGCGGCCCGCTCGCACAGAGGAAGAAGCAGACTCCCCGCTGAGCAGAGCCCGAGGAGATACTCCATCCCAGAATCTTGAGATCATGACCTGAGGGGCAGAGGCTTAACCAACTGAGCCACCCAAGCGCCCTGAAGTCAGATAACTCTTTGGTTAAAGCCAGTCTCCTTTTCCCTTCAAAAATGAACATGGAACATGGACTACATGGATAAACTTTCAGGTAATGTCAGGAGTTCCAGGCTCTAAGAGCCCCTACTTTGGCACAGAGAATTGCATTTAGACTCAGAGCAGTCGTCCCTTTGAGGTTCTTCCCATGGGCAAAATAGACTAATTATCTTATATACTAATGATCTTCCTGAGTGTCTCTGAGGATATTTTGGTATGAGAAAGAAAATAATATTTTTGCGTTGCAGTTTCTGCATTGCCAGTAATGTTGGCTGGTAATGATAACTTATCCTTTATGAATTATTATATCAAACAGATAAAAACTGGTTTGCCTGGGTAAGAAAAATAACATGGAAAACTTTCCTTCTCCTATGAGAAGCTCTCCATCTATTACATAGCTTTCAAGAACAGAGACTTTCCTTTTATTGATGTTTCTGTCAGAAATCTAGGAAACTTGAGCATAACTTTAAGCATGCCCAGAAATACATGAATCATTATTGCAAAGCAAAATATGCACTTTAAAACTGACGGTTGGATATCCGCACCTTACTTGGGTAAAAGTTTTGGGATATATTCGTTTTAATATGATGAGCCCAGCATATTTCCGGTTCCCTCTTTTTAATTTTGTTCATGTCCTTTGCCAAAATTATAATCTTAAATGATTTGATTGCAAATTTATTTCTCTGAAGATCTTACCACCTAATTACTATCCTCCTTTTTTTACTGTATTCCCCCTCACTTTCTTACTCAGGTCACACTGGAGTTTGTTCCCCTTTATAAATGTCATGCTCCTGTCACTCTCTGGGTCTCCACATGTGTTGTTGATGGAACAACACGTGTTTAGAATGTTCTTTACCTTCTTTTAGCTCTGAGAAATTCATATTGTCTACAGTAAGCAGAATGCTATCATCAAAAACGTCAGTGTCCTTATCTCCAGAAACTTTTACAGCATCTGTGCACATGCCAAAGGAAAATTAAGTTGCAGATAGAATCACAGTTGCTAATCAGCTGACCTTAATTAGCCTGGTTTATTCAGGGGAGCCCTTTGTAATCAGAAGGGCCCTTAAAAATGGAATGGAAGAGGGAGGAGGAGGAGGAAATTTGGTTGGAGGACAATAAGATTTTGAAGAGAGGCACACAGAGATTAAAGTGTTGCTGGTGTTGACAAGAAAAAGGGGACCGTGAGGCAACGATGAGAGAGGCCTCTAGAAGCTGGAAAGGACAACAGCTTAGAGCCTTTATTCTCCCTTAGAGCCTCCAGGAAAACAGAGCCCTGCTAAGGCTTTGCTTTTCTCCAGTGAGATCCATGTTAGAATTCTGCCCTACGGAATGGTAAGATAAAACATTTGCATTATTTAAGCCATGATGTTTGCATAATTTGTTACAGCAGCAATAGACAACTAATACATCTTCCTTCATACAAACTGAATACCACTTACTGATTTCCCCCCTAGGTTCCCCTCGTAGACACTTTATTGGCATAGCACTTGTTCTTTTAGCATTTGAAAGCATGTAAAACAACCACAACTATGATTGGGCGTCTTGTTTATTGCTGTTTTTCCCTGCTGGTCTGTAACTCTGGGGTTATGGTACTTGTCTTTCTTGTGCCTGCCACAGGGTCAGTGTTAATGCCTGTGTGTTCAGGGATCGACTGTCCCCTTCTCTTCCTTGCATACATGTGAGTCCAGGAAGGGAACTCTGATAAATCCCCCCCCCCCCAAAAAAAATTACTGGACAAAGATAGTCACCTTCCATCTAGTAATACCCCTCTTTTTTTTTTTTAAGATTTTATTTGTTTATTTGACAGAGAGAGAGAGAGAGATCACAAGTAGGCAGAGAGGCAGGCAGAGAGAGAGCGGGAAACAGGTTCCCTGCTGAGCAGAGAGCCTGATGCAGGGCTCGATCCCAGGACCCTTGGATCATGACCCAAGCCAAAGGCAGAAGCTTTAACCCACTGAGACACCCAGGCGCCCCTAGTAATCCTTTTAATGGACAGAGTATTTTATTTTCCTAGGTCATTAGTTATCCAGATGTAATCCCCTGACTAGCAGCATCAGCATCACCCGGGAACTGCTGGATGATAGTTGATCCCAGCAATGGGTGTCCAGGCAGTTCTGAGGCAGACTACCTGCTGTAGGCCAGATTGTTTTACTGAATTTCTGACTTAGTAGGTCTGGTGTATAGCCTAAGAATTTGCATTTCTGACATAGCCTTAAGTTATTCTAATGTCGCTGGTGCTGAGACCTCACTTTGGGTATCACTGCCCTAGCCATAGGTAGGCTGGGCAATTTCTGTCCGTGGAATTTGACAGCAGAGGTCTCAAAACTTTGAGGGTCTTTATCACTTGATGTTTTGTGGTCCGTGTGCCATCCTTGAGCAGAGGCTGTCATTGTCTTTAGAGCAAGATAACATAAAATCCGGCTTGGAACTATATTACAGCAAGTGGCAATTAAGTTGAACAACCCAATTAATATCTTTAAGAGTATCTAGTTCACAATTGTACATATTTAGTATTGCTTGCTTTTTTTCTAAAACAGCAATAGTCCTTGCAAAAATACATGCAGAGTGACTGCAAACCAGTTTGTTTTGCTCTACAACCTACTGCATAATTACTTTCCTAGGAATAAATGTAAAATTCCCTGATGTTATTATATTTCTGACAGAGTGACACCAATTGCTTATGAAATATTTAGAAATGTGCTTTAACAACTAGGAAAAACAACTTACTGAACACAAATTACATTTTAAGGAATGATTTGCTTTAATGCAAAATTAATAATGTATAGTTTATAGATTGTTCTGAAGTCAGCCCTCACTTAGATGTTCCTGTAACTAAGAACCATCGTGGCACCAGTCTTGTGGAGGGAGGGTCCTTGTGGACAGTTAAGCTACTGTATTAAATCAACCGTGTTTGTGACACTGAGGCTGTAATGTTCTGACACCTACAGTGACGCGTGGTGGCCCGATAGGCTGATTACAGGGGGTAGTCAGGACCCCCCCCCCCCCCGTCCTCTATTTACCTGCCTTCTGCAGGGAACCAGTCCTTCCGTTTCATAGTTGAGGGGGTCTAGCACTCAAGGTGTCCTGGGACAGGTAGCAGGTTGCTTTCCATCCTCTAATAGAGTCTGCTAGAAGTAAGGTGGGGTAAGAGTCTAAGAGAAAAGCACAACTCCAGGGGAACCAGAAGAAGGAAAGTAGATACAGAGAGAATAAAAACATAACTAGGCATGAAAATGCTGGGAAACAAACGTGAGCATTTTGAAACAGCTAGTGATTGGCTTATAGTGACTTTAGGGAGATAATTAGGGTAGAAAATTAAGAATAGGTTTACAGGGTTTTGCACCTAAGATTTTGAGACCCTGCTTTTAACTATGATGCAAATCATAATGGAAGAACAGGGGCGCCTGGGTGGCTCAGTCATTAAGCGTCTGCTTTTGGCTCAGGTCATGATCCCAGAGTCCTGGGATGGAGCCCAGCATAGGGCTCCCTGCTCAGCGGGAAGCCTGCTTCTCCTTCTTCCACACCCCCTGCTTGTGTTTCCTCTCTTGCTGTGTCGCTCACTGTCAAATAAATGAATAAATAAAATATAAAAAATAAAAAAATTGGGGCACCTGGGTGGTTCAGTGGGTTAAGTCTCTGCCTTCGGCTCAGGTCATGATCTCGGGGTCCTGGGATTGAACCCCGCATCGGGCTCTCTGCTCAGCAGGGAGCCTGCTTCCCCCCTCCCTCTGCCTGCCTCTCTGTCTACTTCTGATCGCTCTCTGTCAAATAAATAAATAAAATCTTTTTTAAAAAGTAAAAAATAAAAAATTTAAAAAATTTAAAGAATAAAGGAAGAATAGATAAGGTCAATGGCATTCCCACCCTCTAGGAGTTTGCCTTTTATTTATTATTTTATTTTAATTTTTAAAGATTTATTTATTTATTTTAGAGAGAAGGAGAGAGCCGGGGGCAGGGGTTGGGGCGAGGGGAGCAGACTCCCCACTGAGCACAGAGCCAGAAGCAGGGCTCAACCCTAGAACCCTGAGATCATTACCTGAGCTGAAATCAAGAGTCAGACACTTAACCAGAAGAGCCACCCAGGCACCCAAGGAGCTTGCCTTTTAATTGCTAGGACAATATAAAAGATATAAAATATTTTTTAATGGCTATGGAATAACTGAAACCAGAAAGAATCACTACTGGTTAGTGTACTGTCTGTCCTAAGTATGAGGTGTAATTATGACATAATTAACTCAATTTGATGGGGCTTATGGAAATTTTAAAGAAAGAGGTTTAAAGAAAGCATGCAAGTTAAAATGAGGCAATTATTAACTCAAGAGAAAATCTAAACATGATACAACATCTATTTCTAATGATCAGTATTTACAAAGTTACATTAATGTATAACATAATTTTCTGTAACTAAAATCATGATAGAATCATGATATTGGCTGGGAAGAGAAAGGGGAGTGGGCATGTGTAATCGAGTATTTCTACTCTAACAAAAAATGCACAGTTAGTATCAAAGAATTATTAACTCAGGGGTGCCTGTATGGCTCAGTCGTTAAGTGTCTGCTTTTGGCTCAGGTCATGATCCCAGGATCCTGGGATCGAGCCCCACATCGGGCTCCCTGCTCAGCAGGAAGCCTGCTTCTCCTCTCCCACTCCCCCTGCTTGTGTTCCTACTCTCACTGTCTCTCTCTCTGTCCCATAAATAAAATCTTTTTAAAAAGTATTAACTCAGAGGGGCGACTGGGTGGCTCAGTGGGTTAAAGCCTCTGCCTTCAGCTCCGGTCATGATCTCAGGGTCCTGGGATCGAGCCCCACATCGGGCTCTCTGCTCAGCAGGGAGCCTGCTTCTCCCTCTCTCTCTGCCTGCCTCTCTACCTGCTTGTGATCTCTCTCTCTCTCTGTCAAATAAATAAATAAAATCTTTAAAAAAAAAAAGTATTAACTCAGAAACCGTAGCATAAGCATATTATTTACAAGTAGAAAAATAAATACAACAACATAACCAAGAGCAACTGTACAGCTGAAAGTGTTCAAAGCGATCGATTGCTCCGCAGAGTAGACATAAGGTGAGGACAGAACAGGATACACGGGCTCTTACAAGAACCCTTTTACCAATATGTTCACGTAAAAAAATACATTCTCGTATTGATAAATGAAATAGAACACCTTAAAATAAAGACTGTGATGCTTTATTTCTCTGTTCTGAATATTTCAAAGGTGACTGGCCAATTTATTCCATCCACTCTCACTTCTTAAAAGAAGTATTTCTTTTTTTTTTTTTCAAAGATTTTATTTATTTCTTTATTAGGAAAGAGAGAGAGTGAGAGAGAGCATGAGAGGGAGAAGATCAGAGTGAGAAGCGGACTCCCCGTGGAGCTGGGAGCCCGATGTGGGACTCGATCCCGGGACTCTGGGATCATGACCTGAGCCGAAGGCAGTCGCCTAACCAACTGAGCCACCCAGGCGCCCCTTAAAAGAAGTATTTCATCTTCAATTTATAAAAACCCCTGACGACAAAATTCAATCCGATATCTTTGCTCTTGGGTGTCGGGCTCTTGCTCTGTTGCCTCCCAGAGCCGCAGGAGCTTGGGCAGGTCCTGTTGTCTTACTTCTCCGACCTCAAGGTTCGTCATAGGTAAGAGTTACTGTAACAGAGGATTAGATAAAGCTGTGCCTGGAAAGCCCTTGGACGCGGCCCGGCACATTGTTACTTCAGTCATTCCACTCTTCATCTGTCCTTCCTACTTTTCTGAAACTCATGTCATGCACACACACAAACAAACCAAAACAAGACAAAAGCAGCTTTTAAGTCCATGTCCGTAAATATAAAAGGCTCTTATGTGACTTCTCAGTATCATCCACCACATTTTCATTCTTTCTTTGATATTTATAGCATCTGTTTTATCTGTTTTACTGCAGTCGCCCTGGAGGCTCCTAGCTCTAAGGCCGCATCTTCCCTTTTGATCGTCTCTCCTCGGAACAGGGGCACTTTCTGAGGGACTCTTTTCATTCTCCTGCTTCATGCCAGATGACCACAATTATTTTTGTGCTGTTAACAACTATTCATTGACAACTGCCATGTTTGCATTTCCAGCACAGATCGAACTGCCTGTCCAGTATCTCCTTTGGAATACTTCAGGCATACCTCAAACTCAACCCGACTAAAACCAAACTGATGATCTGCTTCCCCTAAATGTGCTCCTCCACTGTTTCAGATCTCATGAACAGCACCTTCACCCATCCATTTAATACAGCCAGAAACTTCAGGAGTTCATGGACACCTTATGCTTTGGAAATTATATCCTGTCCAGAACCCCAACCAGGTCCACCAACATATTGATTTTATATCATAAATATCTTTAAAAGATGCCTCTCCTCTCTCTTTAAAGACTTTACTTATTTATTTGTGAGAGAGAGAGAGCACAAGCAGAAAGATTGAGCACAAGTGTCAGTCAGAGAGAGAAGCAGGCTCCTGCTGAGCAGAGAGCCACCAATGCGGATATGGGATTCAATCCCAGGGCATTGGGAAAATGACCTGCATCCAAGGCAGACGCTTACCCGATTGAGCCACCCAGGCGCCTCTCCTTTCTTCTTGTACCACCACTACCGATAGCACTCTAGTCCACGCCATGATCCCTCACATCTACACTCTTCTAGCTTTCTAACAATTCAGTTTGCACCCTATAATCCACTTTCCAGGGGGGCACCTCAAATTGTTGGCTATTGCTGTCCTTCCTCTGGTCTGTGGGGAGTTTTCTTTTCTATTCTTTTTTTTTTTTAAGATTTTATTTATTTATTTGACAGAGAGAGAGATCACAAGTAGGCAGAGAGGCAGACAGAGAGAGAGGGGGAAGCAGGCTCCCTGATGAGCAGAGAGCCCGATGCGGGGCTCCATCTCAGGATCCTGGGATCATGACCTGAGCCGAAGGCAGAGGCTTTAACCCACTGAGCCACCCAGGTGCCCCTGTCAGGAGTTTTCAATGCCTATTTTGTTAAATAAATGAATATTTCTCTGGGGCCTACTTAAGTAGTAGTGAATATCACATTAAATAATGTATATAAACCGTCAAACAGGATTTACAATGTTGCTAATATTGACCTGAATGCCTTAGAAGTAAATCCCACTGAATGTGGAAAGCTCTACCACCTTTTGAGGGTAAACAAATTAAATTCAAATATACGGGAAACAGGAGAAAGATGAGCTGCTTGAATAGGAGAGGGTCAATTCTTTCACCCTTGCATTTCTCTTTGTAACAGTGTTTCTTTTTGTTTTGATTTGCTTTGCTTTGGTTAACTTTTTACCTCTATCCTGTTGGGTTTCTGAAGTAGCTATTGATTTAAGACTTTTGATATGAAGGCAAAAATAATTTATCTTCTGTGATAAAAGAGACACCATGTTCATTATTTTCAGTCTGGAGAGAATTAGAATTCAACCGGGCATATATGAGCTGGCAAATGATGAGAACATACAGCATAAGGAACAGTTGGAATGGAAAGAGAAAGAAAGAAGGAAGGAAGGAAAGAAGGAAGGAAGGAAGGAGGGAGGAGGAGAAAGGAAGGAAGGAAGGAAGGAAGGAAGGAAGGAAGGAAGGAAGGAAGGAAGGAAGAAAAGAAGGAAGAAAGGAAAGAAGGAGCCATACATGGTAGGGGTCATGGACCCGGCTCCTGGACCATGTGAGAGAAGGATAAGAAGAATCTCAGAGTCTGGCTGGACCACAGGAGACCACAAAGCACTACGTGGCTGAGGGGCAAAGTCTGGAAGACCCACTTGAAAGCAGAGTTTGTGGGAACTGTGAAACAATTATTCCATTATGCTCCACGTTGAGCAGACCTAGAATATTCTGCTTTTCAAGAGAACCAGGATGTGGGAGATGTGTGTGGGAGTTGCAGGAAATCCACAAGCATGAATAAATGCTGAGAACATTAAATCTGTATGGATTATTTCCACATGAAAATCCTGAGAAAGTTTACAAAAAGGATGGCAAAGTCTTTTGGAGCTAAACCTTCCTGTGTTCAGAAGAAACCTCTCCTAAAAATCACTTATAGTGAATCTCTAAAGAAGCATTTCTTTGAAGTCCTAGTCTGATAGATTATACATGTCGGTGGGGGCCTGTAGTTTTGCTGGGGGACCTCACTGGAATGAATACCATAGCTTTGCACTGCGTATGAAGAGTGGCTGGGATGAGGCAGTTCAATGTGGCATCTAGCTCTACACAAGGGGCTGGGCTGTAATGAACATACAGGGGGTGGGATTATTTTTGCTCATATTGCTAGTAATGTTTAAAAGATACGGCTGAGAAACTTAGTGTTTTGGTAAGTTATTCTGTGGATACAGGGAATCTAAGAAAATGTGGGTCACAGAAAAAAAATTGGGGGCCATAATCTAACTTTTGATGCTATTTCTTTTTTATGTCAGCATATTATCCTGACTAGGATTGGCTAAAGGATGGAAAAGCTTTGATTCCTTACTATGGTTACACAGAGACCTTTTGGACAGAGACACAGAATAACTTGAAAAGGGTTGGGAGAGGGCACAGTGTATAATAAGGGGTTGGTGACTCCACGAGTGGAGGCTCCTTATTTTTCTTTATCTTAAATTTCGATCTTGATCATATTTTTGAGTTTTTAGTCTGTGACAGAATAGAATATTATTCTCCCCTTTGTCCTGTTATACAGATATTTCTAAGTTTTTTTCAGGCTTATTGTTCTAATAAATTTATGACGAGTAGTGACCAACCTGTCCCTTAACTGCAGGACACTGTATTGTGCGACGTGATACTCGGACATTGAGAAAGCTGTGCTCTACCGGAAGGCTGTGTGCTTGAGGCGGGGGGCATGTGTAGGGGCAGGAGGCTATGATCTCTCCCTAGGTCCCAGATGCCGTTCTCTGCCTTTTGGGACCTCTATTTTCTTTCTTAATTAGCAAAAAACAAAACAAAACAAAACACCCCCGCCCAAAAAAAAAAAAAAAAAACAAAAAACCAAAAACCCACACCTTATCATGAAGTTCTGCTTACTAAACATGCAGCCTCAGCCTTCACGTAGTATATATCTGTGCAATCAGAGGTTGGCTGATTTCTAGGAGGTTGGCAGAGGGCTAAGTTCATAGAGGGTCTTAAGAGAGCCCTAGCATTTATTTGCTCCTGATGGTGTTGTGCATTTTGGCTTTCATCACACTTTGTAGAGGACCTGTGTTGTTCTTTTACCTGTGAAAGGAGAGGCTTTACTGGAGATCTAGTTAGTGTTTTGTGTCCTAGATCTGCTACTTGGTATAGAATGATCCTAGATTATTCCTCTTGTAGTTTGAATGTAGTACGCATTGATTTATGGCTTTTTAATGTCTGTAATTCAGTGTTAGTTACAGATTTAATCTCACTGACTTACTTTCAGGAGGGTCATCTGGATGTAACATTGCCATTCCACCGTTCTCCAGGTCTGGTTCAGCTGGAAGGTGAAGAATCCTAATTCTGTCCAGGGCTCTCAGTAACCCCTCATCAATGCTGTAGACTTGATCAACAAGGGAAATCTATCCATATAACAGATGCTCTTTAGTATGTACCATGAACAAAAAGAATGTATATTTAACATAGGAGCATAGTTGGCATTAGTCAGAGCTCTCTTGGTTACAACCAAATGAACTTAACAACAACAACAACAACAACAAACTATCAGCTCACTTAGCCAGAAGGTCTAGAAATGATGTCTTCAGGCACAACTAGATCTAGAGTTTCAAATCTTCTCCTTCATAGTCTTCTTACCCTTCGTTCATATTTCTGGTTGTCTCTCCTTCTCTGTGCATGATGGTCTCTTTACTTTTTGTTATAGACTGCCTCCTTCATGTGGCCGGGGAAGATGACCACTTGCAATCACAGCTTCATACCATCCTACTTTGACAATCAGTAGAAAGAAAGCAGTGCTCTTCTCCACAGCTGCTTATCAATCCTAGGCAACCCCCACTGGGGAAGGTGATACTGGGATTGACCATTACTGAAGCATAACCAATATTTCATCAGAAACATATAGAATGAAGGAAGTATTTCCCAAGGAATCAGAGGATGAGAAGCAAGAAATATGCTACACAATAGAAATTACAAGTTACTACAGTTTGGCACATAAGTTACCTCCTATTAGAACTCTTCTGAACTGAATACCAAGATAGCTTATAAGCTATCTGATAACCAACATGCAACCATGATTTGATTGGTGTGGTGACTAATTGTATATATCAACTTTACTGGGCCATGAGATACCTAAATATTTGGTTAGAAGTTATTCTGGGTCTTACTGTGACCCAGAGCGTGATTTCTGGATGAGATTAACATTTGAATCCCTAGAATGAGTGAAGAAGATTGCCGTCTCCAATATGAGTGGGCCCCATCTAACCTGTTGAAGGCCCTAGAACAAAAAGCAAAGTAAAGGAGAATTCATCCTCCCGCTTGACTCCTTGGTCTGGGGCATCCACTCCTCCTGCCTTCAGCTCCGGTTCATTGCATTTCCTGGGTCTCCAGCTTGCCAACTACAGATCTTAGGACTTCTCAGACTCCACAGTCACATGAGCTATTTCCTTATTATCAATAAACCTCTTTATTTCTCTATCCATATATATGTATAATATTCTGGATTTTCCAGAGAATCCTGACTAATACAATTAGGGATATTTGGGTGGCAGACAGGAGAAGGGATATCTAGACTACAATATCTGGTTGCTGTTTAATGCTTAGCCTCAGTTTTCTATCACTGGGATATGTTTTTCCTCACCTGATTCCAGATTGCCTTTTATGGAGTAACTATCAAAAATCAAAGTAAGAGATCCTTATTTTGAGTTTATGCTTTCTAAATGTACAATTTTACTTATTATACCATGCAAAAGAATGAACTCTACCAAATAGCATAAAATGTTGAAAATTGTGTATACCTCCTATATGATGTGGTCTGATTAAACTTCACATTGCTTTTTCTAAGAATCAAGAGAAACACAGAGGAGAAAATCCAATGCATTAAAATTCCATGAATACTGGGGATGGGTAAATCTAGCAATTTCCTTTCAACTATGTGCTGGGCTTAGAATATTATCATGTAGAAAAGAGAATTCTGGTTTAAATTTATAACCCATGAAAATGAGTAAATTATAAACGTGGCAAATACATTTTCCAATTTCTAAAAGATGTTTGGAAATAAATTCAAAAGAGCATCAGTGGAAAAATGGAGGAAACAGGCTTACCTTGCAATAAAAGCGGAGATAATTGACAACTTTTAAATGTCATTGTGCCACATAACCAACACCTCTTTCATGACTTTTATTAACATGCTCCTAATGAATGTACCTATATAGTTTCTTGGAAGCTCGAGATCTGAGGATCAGATTTTATATCGTTCCTAGAATTATCCAGAAACTAGTAGAGTTGGTTAAAATTCTTAGGATTTTTTCCCCCCAGACAGGCTAACTTTGTGTGTGTGGGTTGTTTTTTTCTTCTTTCCTAATAAGAAAAGAAAAAACACCCCACACATTCCTTTTTGGAGCTGTGGTCACAAAATTAACCATACCAGAAACACGGGGTGTTAAATTTCCTGTTCCAATTTTTAGAACAAATATGCAATTTAATACTTAAAATTTTTAGTTCCTCAGAGTAATTACAATTTACATCAGTGTACACTGTATTGCAGTTCTAATTAATGGATAGAATACCAGGTAGGACAGTTTTACCACACTAATCTTGGTCATCAATTGGAATTAAAGAGAAAAACAAATAGGCAAATCTTGAAATGATTACAGAAATGGTATCTGAGTAATAGCTGTCAGGTCAAACCATTAAGCCAATCCAACCCATAAATTGTGGGATTATCTAAATAATTCAAGCTGGCTGTATTATATAAATAAACTATATAAATAAAATTTGGGGTGGAACTTCCCAAATCAGAGCTGCACTCTGATCTTCACTGCCTAAAGTGGGCTGAGTCACTTTCCCTAGTGCTTTGTAGAACTGACAGAAGTGGGCCTCTGGAGGGCACTTATTCTCATGCAGTGTTTCAGACTCCATTACAACAGTTGTCTCAGCGCAACAAGCTGAAAGAAATGGCACTTTTTAAAAAAGATTTTTTTACTTATTTATTTGACAGGAGATAGATCACAAGTAGGCAGAGAGGCAAGCAGAGAGAGAGAGAGAGAGAGAGGGGAGGGGGAAGCAGACTCCCTGAGCAGAGAGCCAGATGCAGGGCTCTATCCCAGGATCCTGAGATCATGACCTGAGCCGAAGGCAGAGGCTCAACCCACTGAGCCACCCAGGTGCCCCAGAAAAGGCACTTTGAAATGTATGCCAGCCTCCTGGATTGCTAAATTAACTGAATTTGATATATTGAAAAAGGTTCTTCCCATCTCCATATGGGGAAAAGACAGGGGATGACAAAACAAAGGCAAGGAACATAAAATGTTCCTCAGGAACTTTATGGGCTGAAAGCTTCCCTGACTGAGGCTGGAAAGTGTGAGTAGCATTCCACATGCTCAAGACCACTCCTTTCCTGACACTTCCCTCCAGCCCTAGTGGTTAGTCTTCATTCAGTTGACAGAGTTGATGCAATTTGCTCAAGGTGTCTATTAGCTCAAGAACTCTATCATTCTCAGTGATACCCCACCCCTTATCCCCTCTCCCATCTCTCACCAAATTTCGAAGAAGTGTTGTGTCAAATATTAAATCATACCCTTGGATCAACATGGCATAATCAGGCAATACTTTAGAAAAAAAAAGATTTATCTTATTTATTTTAGAGAGGGGAAAAAGGAATAGAGAGAAAGTAGGGGGATGGGGCAGAGGAAGAGGGAGAGAGAAAATCTCAAGCGACTCCCTGCTGAGCACAGAACCTCACCTGGGGCTCAAACCCCTGACCCTGAGATCATGATCAGAGTGGAAACCACAAGTCGATGCTTAACTGACAGAGCCACACAGGTTCCCCATCAGCTAATACTTTTTAAGTAATAAGAGCTTATGTTTGTGTTTTTGTTTTGAGCATCACTTTTATAAGAAATTTGGAAAAACAGTTATATAAGAAAATGAAATGAAACATAATGTACCATGTGAAGTTTTGAAGTTAAACCCGAGACTGTGAAGACAGTTTCTATTGTAGTTGTATGGCAGACCTCCATCCCCTCTGGACTTCACCTTAACTCTCTGTCCATAAGGGATGCATTGAGAAGAACTGGAATAAACCTAAGCATCCCTCTGGCTCTACCTTCATAGAGAGTTATATGCTTTGCCTCTAAATCTCACAGCAAAGTGGCACATTTCACATTTGAAAGAGCCACTGGAAGCCCATACTTCCATGCTTTTATTTAGAGAAGGCATTATCAGGACTTAGTTTTTTCCATCTGGCCAATTTCAAATTCTCCTGTCTGATTTCTCTCACATCTATACTGAGATATGAGAAAAGCTAAGTAGCTTTGAACAATAACTTGGGATACACATTATACTTTAGTAGTTTTGTTTCAAAATAAGTTTAGATTTACAGAGGAGATGCATAGAGAGTTCCCATATACTCTATCATCCAGTTTCCCCTAATGTTAACATTTTATTTAATCTTGGTACTTTTATAAAAACTAAACAATTAACATTGATACAATTAATTGAACTTTATTCAGATTCCCCTAGTTATTTCATTAGTAAACTTTTAATGTTCCAGTATCTAATTGTACTTAGGGGCTTTTTTTTTGCTTTACATATTCTATTTTTAAATAACAATAGACACAATGTTACTATTTTTAAAAGCTTTGATCTTTCACAATGATCAAAGGCTATTAATAGCTCCATATTATTTTTTAAAAGTGTTAAAATTCATGCATTATATAGGCTGAACTGCTTTAAATCAGTAAGAAATTTATTGTGTGAAATTTTAAAACTTGAGTATAATAGGAAGATAGGTTAAAAAAAAAAAAACATTTCAAGACTCTTTCCTTCTAGCAAAATCATTTTTACCTAGGAAACAATTTTCTGATAGGCTAGATTTGATTTACTACAGAAAAGCTCTGAATAATTTTTGCTAGGGATTTTCCAGCTCACTTACAGCTCAAACTAGCACTCTCTTATGACACAGATATATTTTGAGGTGCTTGGAGGCAAAAACCTGTTCTTGCTCGTTTTTGTATCTTTAACATTGCCTTAAACTTGATAAATATTTGTTGAATTAATGAACATATGAAATTTCCTAGAATCTTCAGGCTGGAGTGAATTTGAAAACTTGACACTTTCAGGTTAATTAGACTCCAGAGCCTTCACCTCTGACTGCCTTTGGGATGTTTTGGTGTAGATAGTGTCAAAGGGGTTGATAGGTGATGTGTTATAGACAGCTTCATGGAAATGTCGTGAACCCGTGTAGAATACTTACTGCCAGAAAACTTGCCAAGTTTTAAATGTCTGTTTCTTTTTTCTGAGAGAACTAACAAGAAGCCTTATCTTAAGTGTGCAATCAAAATATTATCAAGAAATGTGGTTATAGCACAATGACAAACATCAAATGAAGTACTGGTCATATCCTGCTTAGGTATAAGCAATTTTCTAGTACTAAAGGTATCATTCAAAAAGCAATCATTCTAGGGCTTTCTATAATGATGTGTGCAGGGTACTAGGACAGAAATGTGTCTAGTGATCACTCTATTGATCTCAATGTGCCTGGGTTTTCTGTCATCTTCCTCTCTCAGTTCTGGAACTTTTATTGATAGATTATTGCAAACGTCTTTTGATGTTACATACGCTTAGTTTATGCATTTTTAAAATATTTTGTTAATAATTTAGAGTATTAAAGGAATTTAAGTAGGAATGCCTTCATATAACTGTAAACAAAGAATCCCTGCCAAAGCCAGAAAAAGTAATAGCTTTTTTTTTTTTTTCTTTTTAAGCCTAAGGGACTTGAAAGTCTGAATATGTTGTCAAGGCTAATTACAGAATTTAAATCTTGTGGGTATTAGTTTCTTAGAAGTCTGGTCTGTATTTTATCCAGGCAGAATGTCAGCTGTGTCACACATGATCTGGACCTCATATGTCCTATATCACCCAAAACACTGAGAAGAGAGCTTTGGAGAGGGGTTCTGAGTCCATATTGCTGCTTGGAAAAGATTGTGGCATTGGCCATGACCCTGGAACTCTGCACTATGCAAGTAGCCAGCCACATTATTTCTACCCTGATAATCGATGCTCCTGGGAAAGATTTTGACTGGAACTACTCAGTAAGAGGTGAATATGCCAGTATACACTTAATAGGATCTTAATAAACATTGTTGATTTGACTGGGCTTATGTGATAGGATATGAAGAATTGGTTATAGCTTTGAGCAGGAGTGGACTTTTTTTTTTTTGGTAAAGTACTGGACAGTAAACATGTTCAGCATTGCAAGTCTCTCAAACTACTCTGTTCTTGTAGCTTAAAAACAAACATAAATACTTTATAAACAAATGGATGTTATTGGGTCCCAATAAAACTTTATTTATAAAAACAGGTGAGGGGGGCTGCATCTGGCCTTTGGGCCATAGTTTATCAACTGGGTTTAGAATCACAGAATGTTCTGAGTCTTTCCTAAGGCAAATCCACATTTGGAACAGACTTAAATGGATTTAGACTCCTTAAAATAACACTTGTGCTAATCAGAACTTGCCACTTTGTTCTGCACTAACTGCCTTCTGGATCTTATTGCCTCAGAATGAGATTCAGGTGAGATATTTGTAGGCGATCTCCTAACACACAACCAGCATATTGAATATGAAGAAAGAATTGATTTTGACTTAACAACATAAGTAACTCTGTACTAATCATTTTAATTATAGGGAGATGATTTATGGTAATGACTAACTCAAAAATTATTTCATTTGATTCACATGGACACAGTGTGAAAATTCAAACTCAATTTAGTGAGAAATATTTGCAGAATAGGTTTCTACTCTACCAAATTTTTGGTGAATGTTAGGTTAATCAGACACTGATTAGGTCTCATTTTACACTTGACTGGTAAAAATGTATCTCTCCTGTCTTAGTGAAAGGTGCTTTAGTTTGCCTTAGGAAGCAGAATAGAGTGAACCTGTTGCACTGTCTTTGCTAACTTGCATTTCATTCTTCTGTTGCTTCAACACTTGTTGTGTACCTATTGTGTGAGGAGGAGGAAGGAAAGACAAGCATATGTAAATTAACCACCTTTAAGCCAAATAATTAAAAATGGTAATTACATATTTAACATAGTCACAAAAAATTCTTGTCCTTTGTTTCACAGGTACTGTGAAACGCTTGTGCCTGTGGTGGTGCCCAGAGTTCCTTGCAAAAATTCCAGTGCCTTTTAGGCAGCTGTTATTAGCAGGCAATTACTTGGTGGTTTCTATTAATCAACCTGGTCAGGTTTAACTTGAAGTCACTTACTCTTGTGCTCAGTCTCATAACAGCCAGCATTGGTATCAACTGCTGAAATGTCTTTTTTTTTTTTTCCTCTGGCAGCAATTGAAATTAATTTGGTTTTCTTCCTGCTGTGCTCACCCTTGTGGATCATTATTTCTTCTTAGTTCTTGACATATTGGTTGCTTGATGCATAACTTGTGTTCAAAGTTGTCCTCCAGCAGGGCAGCCAACCTAATCCCCAATGAAGAGACTGTCCCAGCTGGTAACCCAGCATGACACAGCAGCAGACACTGAACCCTAACCCAGGTCTCCTGGTCCTCAGCCCTCTTTGCTCTACTCTACCTGCCTAGCTTGGGATGAGACTCTTAAAGGGGCGTTGTTAAAACTGTAATTTATGTTAACAGACTATACACTTTGGTAGAAGAAAGGGAGGCTCTGAAATTAGAAAGACCTGGTGTTGCATTTTTAAAATTTCTGACTCCACCCCCTACTTGTATCACCTGGGGCAAGGTCATGAAGCCATTGATGACCAGAAACCTACCTCATAAACGATTGTGGCTATTACGAGAAAAGCGCCATATGCGCGCCGGCGTACCCACGCACGCGCGCCGGCGTACCCACGCACGCGCGCCGGCGTACCCACGCACGCACGCCGGCCTACCCACGCACGCGCGCCGGCCTACCCACGCACGCGCGCCGGTGTACCGAGGGCTTCCATCCTCCATGGTAAGTGCTTCTCAATTTTTTAGTTTGGAGGGAATGGCTTTTCTGTAGCGTCAGCCCAAATGAATGCTTGTGACTTTTGGGAAGGATGTCCCCCTAAAGGCACTCTGATTCAAGTAACCTGGGCTGAGTGAAAGGGCAGCCTTCTCAGGGCCCCGTGGGTGAGTCACTGGCAATGATTTATGCGTTGTGACAAGTGTTCACATTTAGAACCACAGCTTGCTGAGGCCAGTGTAAATTTCTGAGGCTTTGTATAATGGCCTGTGTGTAATGCTAATAAACACGAAAACTTCTTTTCTATAAACATGTTCCTTGTGGACCCCTGAGGCTATAGTGCTGATGAGCTTATTTTTTTAATGAGAAGTAAGATGAACTGTAAGCACCCAATTAGAGAGGCTCAGTCAGATCACTAGAAGCTTTCAGGCCTGGACACAACAGAGGAGGTTTTAAGGGGCTCAAACAGGAGAAACCATAATGAGAGAAACACTGAACTTGCTTTTATTCTTAGCAACAGCTTTGTTTGTCCTCTCTAGGCTCAGAGCTGTGCTGCTGGGACTGAACTCCTTTTCCAACAAACTATTTTTGTTTTTCACTAGCGGTGCTCTGTGAATGACTCTCTAAAATGCAAACTTCTTAGTCTAGGTGCAAAGCACTTGACCACGCTACCTATTCCTATTGCAGAAGGCAGCCCCACACCTAGAACAGTTCTAATTCAGGAACCTCATCCTTGGCATGTTAACAAAGAAAATGAGACTATGAAAGTGATACTTTTTAGATGGTGCTCTTGCCCATGAGTTACAGCTCAGAGACTGCCATATGTGCATCTTTTAAGATTAGTTTGTGGCTAATGGAGTTGTAAGCAGGTGATGGGGCAAAACATCAGAATAAAAGCCAGTGCAATTAAGATTAGAACTTTATCTCTTTAATATTTTAGCCAGATCTGAGACTCAGCAGGAATTCTGATTAAATGTATCCCTTCTTTGTCTTCCTGTAATTGTGCTTTCCCTCCTGGTGTCCTGATCATTGGTATATTCCATTTTATGCACATTTATGGTGTATTTTTCTGTCTTTTTTTAACGTTAGAGATAAAGATATATTTGCTTACCTCTTAACTTGAGTCTCAAAGCAAAAGAAATACAGTTGATCTTTGAACAATGCAGAGGTTAGGGGCACTGACCCTGGCACAATAGAAAATTTGTGTGTAACTTAACTACTCATAGCCTATTGTTCAGCTGGAAGCCTTACTGATAATAGTTAATTAACACATATTTTGTAAATTATATGTATTACATGCTGTATTCTTAAAGTAAGCTAGAGAGAAGAAAATGTCACTAAGAAGATCATAAGAAGAGAAAAGACATTTACAGCACTATACTGTGTTTATCGGAAGAAATCTGCCGGTAGGTGGACCAGTGCAGTTCAAACCCATGTTGTGAAAGGGTCAACTCTATCTGTTCTGTGAATTTATCTTACTTTCCTAGTAACCTACTCAGTACAGGTGTGTTTACTGTGCACTAACACCAGCCAAACCCTTTATCATGTGCTAGGATTCAATGGTAAACAAAACAGGCACAGACTTTTATTGTATAACTAAATAATTAGATGAGTAAGTAATTGTAAACTGTGATCAGCTGCACAGATGAAACATTCAGGCTATACCAAGAACTTGTAGCTGGGGAGTTGATGAAGGGTAATGCATCAGAAAAGCACTCTTAAGGAAGTAGGCTTTGAACCTGGAGCTGAATAATGAGTACATGAAAGCAAGAGGAAGATCATTCTGGGCTATAGGAACAGCATAAGCAAAGACCTGAACCAAAAAGAATTTGGCATATTGGAAAAAGCTGAAAGCAAGAGAGTGTGGCCAGAGACCAGGGAAAAATGGAAGATGACACTGGAGGTTGGTTACCCCACAATCAAGTAGGACCACATCTAGTAAGACCAAAGATGTTGGGTTTTATCTTCAAATCAATGAGATACCATTGAAAGGTTAGTAGGAATAGAGATGTGCACAAATTTGCTTGTAAAACATTGTGACTACAATATAAATCCCATCAAAGATGGGAAGGTTTTAAGGTATGTCTGTAAATTCTTTGATATTCCTTGCTTCAGGAAATGGAATTTAATTGAGTGTGGGAAGGGCTTAGTGACTCACTCCTTTTAAATAGTACTTGATAGATGTGATGGTATAAAACTTCTAAGTCTAGCTCAAAAAAGACAGTGCGACCTCCACCATCCCCTCTTTAAATCATTTGCTCTGGAGGAAGCCAACTGCCGTGTTATGAGGAACTAAGACCTGGCAAGAAATTGGATCCTCCTGTCAGGAGTGGTGTCAGGGAGCCGAATCAGGAGTACATCCTCCCACCTCACTCAAGCCTTCAGATGGTTATAGCTTCCCAACATCCTGACAAACTCAAAACCAGAATAAGCCAGTTTAATGGCTCCCAGATCCCTGACTCTCAGAAACCGAGATAGTATTTGTCATTTTAAGGAGCCAAAAGGTGGGATGATTTGTTATGCAGTCATACATTGCTAATATAGCAGGTAAACATGGGAAGAGTGGCAGGAAGTTCTTATAATGGTCAAGGCAGATGATAAGGATGGCACCTTGACTTAAAGTAGTTGCTTTTCAATGCCAGCTTTACTTCCTCTTCCCAGGAATATACCATGGATATTAAAGCATGACCAATAGAAGACTGTAGATGTGGCTTTGAATCCAGGTTTTGTTTCTTAGTTACAGGTGATCTTGCAAAGCCTTTCTATGCCAATGATATTTTTATTAATATGATGGAGCTATAATATTACTTGCATTTTAGTTTACGTGGAGGTCCATAGTAAGGTCCATAGTGGAGGTTTTGAAACATAGTAACTTCTTAGACACTATTACCTGCTAGTTTGTTTTTGTTTTTTTATTATATAGCTAGTAGTTTCTCTCTGAAAATCTTGTTCTTTGCTATAAGAGGAACCCCCATTAAATGCTGCCATGTCATTTCTGTTATCAGGTTGCATTCAGAAATTCCCATTACATTCAAAATAAACTTTGACTTCTTTGGCTCTGCATTGATAGTCCTCTAATCTCTAACTTGAAGGACCATCTTGCTACCTCTACTCCATGCAAATTCATCATGTATTCAATTAATTTCTTTTTTTGTGTGTGGCTCGTGATACTTGGTTGAGTCAGTTAATTTCACTTACCCTCAGTTTTCTTATCTGAATGTTATGCATAATAACGGCTACCTGTCCTTCACTGTTCAGGGTAAGCATAATAAAAAGTTATTACATTGTGACATCATCTGCAAACTTACTCTGCTTACAAGAAGCTCTAGCATGCATGTTGTATTTCCTGCATGTACATACAGAAAAAGTAAAGGACCACCATAGGGCATCTCTCTGGATCTTTTACCAGCCATGGGGAGACACCTTAGACCTCCAGTCTGGGTGATATTAACTCACTTTCAGGACTTAAAGCCCATTGGGCTTACCTCTTGTTTCCCAGCACAAGTTTGCAATGTGATTAATTACTGCTGCCTGCTCAGTTATGCTTTATTGCCTAATTAACCTCAGACAGTCTCTTGCCATTCACAGGACAATCCAAAGCAGCTGCTTCTCTACACTTAGAGACGATGAAGAGAAAGATTTCCGTCACTGGCTGGGGCAAATAGCGCCTCCGCTGATGGCTGAAGAGATGACCTCGAGTCCCCAAACTGGTCTGGACCTCGCTGGCCAAAGGAACCTGAGAAATGGGTATGTTAGACTCACATTGAATTCATCCTACAACTCAAGTGCAATTTTAAGTTGTGTGTTCGTAAAGTAATTTCCAATTTATAGATTCTCCCCCCACCCCTACTTGGCTCAGAATTATGTGGGCATGATTTTTCTACTGTCCATCCATGTTCCCTACAGATAATAATAGGAGGTTTTTACTTCCGGTGGAATGTCCTCTAGGGTCAAGAAGCAGTGCTTGAAACATTACTTATGGGTCTTTACCCCTCTGAAAGCCTCCTTTAAAAGAGAGAGAAACTCCGAACAGAGATGCTCTTTATTTGCCAAGGGCTCAGCCCAACTTAAAATTTTTTCTTGTTCGAGTTAACACCAAAACGCAGTCATTTTAGTTAAAACAAAGTATGGCAGTGACTGCAATGGGGTATATAATGAGAATTTTTTTGTAGAAATCTTTGCAACTTTATGTTCATGTTTCCAAAGAGACAACTTAAGTTTCTCAGCATAATTTTGCATATGGAATATAATTACCAGTAGCAAGTGAATGATTTTGTTGCTCTGTTGCGTTATCTATAATCTTCTCACATCTCTTCAAATATGAGTGTCAGATTCTTTATATAATACGATTTTGTGGTGCAGTTGATATTTTGATGGCCTATGAATAGAAATCTTATTGATCTGTATAATTGAGATATAGCCTGAGTTCCAACATTTAGAAAATGTAAACATTATATTTAAACAGATAAATAGGAAAGTACATACAATCCCAAGTATGTATTTCATCAAATTTTAATGAAATAAACATACCCACATCCAGCTTTTATTTTTAATTGGTTATTCCTTTGTGAATCTTCAAAAAACCCCAATAATTTTAATTTTCCCTTGAAAGAATAGGTATCTAATTTGAAGAATGCTAATTGTGCTATTATATATTTTCTTCTTAGTCAGATTGGGATCCCTTGATATTAGTATGTTATATTTAGACACATTACTTATACAGATGTTATATTTTATTGTGGACATGTACGTATTTGTGTGAGTGTGTGTACATGCATGCACACATGTGCATTGGGTAGGGAGATGGGACTGATTTAGCCAAGTATGATATGAAATTACTTTAGATATTTATGCTAAAAAAAAACAGGCTATTATTCTTAGTCCTTCACATAATATCTAAAAAAAATGAATTTACCTCAGAATATGTATATTGAATATACATATTCAAGTTTTGAATGTGAAAAGTTACAGCTGGAAGGGACCTTAGGGATCTCATTTGCATGTGAAGAAAATCAAGCCTTTATCTTTGAGTGGGTGACCCAAGGCACACACTGATTAGTGGTTCACATACTTGGTTAGTTTTTACTGTCCAAAGGATTCAACCCAAGTGACCTATTATGATCGTTCTCCCTGTAGCAGACATTGGGAACCATAACTCTTGCTGGCCAACACAGAAAGAGAACTCACTTCCATGAGTGAGGAATGTTTCAGAAATTTCCCCTCTTCAGGCAACTCAACATTTACTCTACTTATAGGGTCCTAGCTAGTGCTGCCTCTTAGATAGATGTATGCTTTTGGGGAAATGCCAAAAAAATACTGTAAAAACAAGATAAAAGACTATTGTTTTGAATATATTTTGTATATAGCCTAAAAGCTACTTTAGTGTGACACTCAAAATGACAATTTGAGATTCAGGTTGAAGCAGAAAATTGGATTTCTATCTTTGTTATCAATGAGATCATAGAATTCTGATTATAGGTATTGGCTATGCACTGGACGTGCTAAGGTAACATGTGACCACATAGTATTTCCAATCCCTGTTTAGCTACTCCAAGGCTGGGGCACCATGAGGGAAATATATTGTAATAGCTATGATCTTTTGCCCTACTCCATATGACCTATCCACCCATACAAATATGATATTTACATTGGTATAGACACACACAAAAAACTTCTTGAATGAGACAGGAAAGTAATAGATTCTTTCAGATCACAAGCACACATAGAACCGTAGAAGATTTAAAAGTAAGGAATATATAAGAGCTGAAGCTTGTGTCTCTTGAAACATCTAAGTCCAAGTCACTATCAGTATAATGAAAGTGCTATGGGGCGCCTGGGTGGCTCAGTTGGTTAAGCGACTGCCTTCGGCTCAGGTCATGATCCCGAAGTCCTGGGATCGAGTCCCACATCGGGCTCCCAGCTCCATGGGGAGTCTGCTTCTCACTCTGACCTTCTCCCTTCTCATGCTCTCTCTCACTCTCTCTCTTAAAAAAAAAAAAAAATAGTGCTACCTTTTACCATATTTCTGAGTAATTTCCTCATCTAAACGCTTCAACAGTATAAGCTAGTGTCATTTGCTAAAAGGATGTTTGCATTTCTTTACAAATATATTCTACTGGTGATGTTTCTTAAAAGTAGTTATTCTTTGATTCATATATAAATGATTTATCATTAATCTAAATGATTTATCATCACATCTAAATCAATTATCTTGTGTTTGTTCTTTACTTCAAGTTGCCTAAGATTGTTTTAGGGAGTAAGCAAGGTATAGGAGGGAGGAATTCTTTATAAATTGCCAGGGTGAAAGGGATAATTCCTCTGTGTTTGGGTGAATAGGAAGGTATATGAATTAAGCAATGGCAGGATTCTCTCCCACAAATTGAATTTAGCTGGAAGGTAATGATTAGAAATGTTTTGTGGAAGTTTTTAGCTTTCAGTTGGCACATTGGACATTAGAGTCTCAAAGAAATTATTATATCCTAAAAATGGACTATTAAATCTAAGTTAACTTTTGGTGAAATAAACTTGCCAAGCTCAACATTGTTTATATAGGACAATGGAGTCTGAATTTTTAAAAACTCAATTACGTGGAAGACTTTAGGAATAATCATCACTTAGGTTTATTTTGGTTTAAGGTATAGTCTTTATTTTATAATAATCATTCACTGTGATGATTGAAGTCATTTGATTGTTCTCTGATAAGATTTTAGTTAAATTGGTAAGTCCTTAGAAAAATTTATGAAATGCTTATAAAGTTATCCAAGGTTTTTCTCTGTCAGAAGTCTAGCCATAAATGGTAATTTAAAAATAATTCAAGTTTTTACTTGTGTTGGTCCCAGATCTTATAAATGAATTTATGGTTTCAGCCATGATGAGTAGCTGGTATTGGACTTATCCTCCCATTTTAAATAGCTCTAAAGCCTGGAGAAAACTTATAAAATAAACTGATTGCAGTGATAGGACTAGAGCCAAAGTTGAGCCATAATGCTTAAGTTAGGGGTTGGAGTTGGGTGGGAGGGTGTACACAAATGCCAGGAAATGGAGCCTAAGCAATGAGTGTTATATAGAAGACTAAGCACTTTTTAAACATATTTTATAAAAATATATGTCTTTCAACTTCTACAGCTTAGTGTTAAATACACATACATATATATAGATAGATATGTCTATATATGATTTTTAAATGGAGAAGCTGAATATTCTTTCATTTTTAAAATTTTTAAAAATTCTATTTGTTTATTTATTTATTTATTTATTTATTTTTTAGTTTTAACATACTCTACAGTATTGGTTTCTAGGGTAGATAATGGCTGTTATCAAAAAAACAGGAAATAGTGTTGGCAAAGATGTGGAGAAAAGGGAACCCCTAGCACACTGTTGGTGGAATGTAAATTATTGTATTCCCTGGGGAAAAGAGTATGGAGGTGCCTCCAAAAATCAAAAATAGAACTATCAAATATTCTGGTGATTCTACTTCTGGATATTTTTCTGAAGGAAATGAAAACACTAAAAAAAAATACCTGCCTCATGTTCATTGCAGAAAAAAAATACAAAAATGCAGTGCCCTTCATTTAAAAATAATGTTCTACTTAGAGACTGAGACTTGACAACTCAAAACCAAAAAGAAACATTGGCTTTCCCTGTTATGGTATGTTTTCCACTTCACTTTCCATCTTTGATTTCAGGAAGTCTAGAGCTGATAGGTGGGTGAAAGCATTTTAGTATATACCTCTCATTATCAACCATTTTCTTGATTTCAGTCTCTAAGAAGAATTTTTTCTATTGAACTTTGAGTCAAGGCGTAACTTAATAGACAACATCTGAGTGTGATAGTAGACAAAACACATCCAAAGATAATTAGATGCGTTGGCCTGTTGAATTGGATGCTGAGCATGTCTACCACAGTGAGGATTTTATGTTGACTTATTGAGATGGAATAATTTAGGGTAGCAAGGCTACATTAGCAGTTTTAGAGGCAGAGTTCATCCTCGAGTGACACACACCCCCAGTCTGCTAGAGGTATGAAAACCAAGGAGTAAGCAAAGTTCATTTTCTTGGAGTGTCATTTTAGTTGATATTTTGAGGAAATAATTATTTCTTTTACATTTCAATCTCATACAAACACATTGTGAGAATGCAAAATATGCACAGATTTAAAATGCAAGCCTTAAGAAAGGGAGCCTCTTTGGTGCATATCATTGACATCCCATAGGTACCTGTATTTATTCTTCACTGCCACTAGGAAGGAAATGTTTGAGAATGGAGAGTACATATTGTCCTGTTAGGCTGGAATTCAAATTTACCTCAGCCTCTCACTAAAGTGTCATCTTGGGGAAGTTGTCTAAATGCTCTGAGATTTACTTTTCTCATATTTAAAAGGAAGACATTAATATTTACCTTAAGTATTGCCACAAATCAGAAAGAGGGTAGTAAGAAACTTGTAAGTTTCTTATAAGTAAACTAGTAAACTCTTATAACTTATAATATAACTTATATTATTATATTGTATATAATATATAATAATATTATATAATATAACTTATAATAACTAGTAAACTCTTATAAGTAAACTAGTAAGAAACCTAGCTAGATGGTATCCTCTCCTCTCTACTCCTGACCCCTAAAACTATGTGAAATCATTTAGGCATAAGTAAAAAGGAGGAAAAATAGGGGATCCGAGTGTTTTATCACAGACTTGCATTCAAGTTTGCATCTCAAGAGTCAATTCCTTCACTGTTTCTTTTGTCACAATGCTGTCATCATCACCAGGGAAAGAGTGTACCCTGAGAACACACAGTTTGTCCCATATATGGCTCCTGTTAGGGACTCAGGCCTGGAAGTAGTCTTCAGTTGTTTCTGTTTTTTCAATAATGTGAAGCTGAGTAAAAACAATGTTAGATTGGAACTCTATCCTTAAGTACTAACTTAAATAACTCCATGAAGAGTAGGACAAGAGATTGGGTGAGGGAGTCAGCCAGAGATTCCCAGGGGTTCTGGTAGAATACAGGGAAGAAAGTTGGAGGATGAGTAGGAGGACTGCAGGAGAATCTCTGGAAATGTATGAGGAGAACTTGGGGTCATACGTATCTGAAGGTAGCCGCAGCGTGGGAGTGAGATGGTACTAAATACTGGTGACAGAGAAGCCATCTCTAAGCAGTGGTGATCAGCTGTCTTCCACCTGGATGGTTCATATAAGGGTGTTTGCAAGCTGAGAGTTTGTAATTTGGGGACTGTTTATAGTAAGTTCTATGATACCTCCATTTATAGTATGTGTACAAATATGGACTCCCTCTATTAATGATTATTCAATGCAAAGTATGCCAAGTACACGAAAATGAGGCAGAACCCTAAGATTACTTCATTCATTTAGCAATACTTGGCAGCCACCATGTTCCAGGCATTGATAATATAAAATGAGAAGTCCAGGGCTACCCCCTCAGGATATATATTCTACTTAAGACTATGTATATCATAGTCATTCCCTTCAAAAAAAAGTCTACGTGAAATTCATATTCTAAGTATTCATTTTCATCGATGTAAAAACATTATGTCTACCATGTTTTTTTTTTCATCTCCTGGTTTCTCAAAGGCCTAGGGACACCTCTGGCACTGTTCTTAAAAAATAAAAAATATTTTTAATATATATAATTTAATATACACACACACACACACACACATAAGATTATATATAATCTTTGGCTTGATTCTATATCTTTTGAATCAGAATTTCTGTTCCTGATGCCCAGGAAGCTGCTTTTTTAGCAGACTCCCAGTGTGATCTTCTGTAATTAAAAATTGAGAACTTTATAGTCAACTCTCTTTCTTAACATTCTCCCTTATCGTAAGATAGATGACACCAAGGACTTTGAAAGCAGAAGCAGAAGAGATCACATCTGCCATGAAATTTCCAAATACAGTCTTCCTAAGTATGTGTTGGTGCATAAACTGATTTGTTTTGACTGATTTTTATCAGTGGGTCCATTCCACAAAACAGCCATGCCAATCAAAAAGTCATTTCCTTTTGTTTGTGTTTTAACATTCACCAGCCTGGGGCTTTTCACAGACAAAGGTTACCTGATTACATTACTGTAGCAGGCGTTGGGTGGCTTCTGTAGGAACCACACTGGAGACATCCATCAAAGAACTTTTCAGTGGGCAGGTCAGTGCTTAATGAAAGTGTCAGCGGCTTTCACAGAAAAGTTGATCTTGATCCCTGTTAACACTCTTGATAATAAACTTCACACTTTCTCTGATAAGTGGTCTTTCCAGATTTTTAAGTAGGCAAGGGTAATCAAGTCTTAGAGGACCGGGTGCACTTTTTGGGGAATGAAAAGGGGAATCCAGAGGCCTTGTTCCTTGGGTTTCGAAAGAAAGAAAGTTAAGTGAAACTGGAGCGTACTAGGGCTTGAAACATGGCTCCCAGAATCAGAGAGGCTCAAATCCTGCTCTCACCCTTACTATGCCAATTCAGGCAACTTTTCAGTGTGGCCATGCCATAGTTTTCTCATTTGTATAAGGAAGGAAATAATATTTATTGCACGTTTATTATGTGCTGGGTCTAATCCTGAACATTTGATATGTCCTAACTCACGGAGTCCTCACAGTAACACTGTAAAAGGAGATGATGATGTGACCCCTATCTTACAGAGAACTGTAAGCTAGAATTGTAACAGGGGCATGGAAAACAACTTCATAGAGTTTTGGAGAGCATTAACTGGTAATATTTGGAATACTTAGCATAGAGTCTCATACTTATAAGTGCTAAATAGAGTCAGCTATTAATATGAATTCATTATATTCACTTCTTTTTTCTTTTTAAGCCTTTTACAATAGTTATTTCAAAATTCACAGCCTCTTTGGTCTGGACCCTTGGGCCAGCAAGTTAATTAGTATGTATTGTTTGAATGTATACATAGTGCTCCCTCTTCACATTTCAAAAGGGGAGTCCATTGGGTTTCTTTTTTTTTTTTTTTTCCATTGGGTTTCTAATGTTGGTTCCAGGAGATATACTCTTTATTTCCTTAGCATGCGATTCTGAAGAATTACACTGGACAGGGCCAGAAAGCACATACTACCAACGAGAGGTTTTTCCTAAATTATTACTAATCAATCATTTTGATTACTTCCAAAGGATACAGAGTAGGTGCTTTGGCTGGATTGATGCACTTTGGATAACTGATCCAAATGTGAGTTCCATTGGTTGGTTGCCTGTGGAAGGGTAGGTCAAGAGGCAGTGTGGTGTAGGGAAGAAGCCAAATTTCTGTCAGATACTGGGAAGAAGAGACAGAACTGGAGCTAGATCCTTAGCTCTTTCCCTCCACCTAAGAATTGTGTGGTCTTGGAAAAGCTACATCAAGTACTTAAATTAGAAGTACCTCGTAGGGCTATTTTGAGAATATAAACAAGCAAAGCTATCGAGAGCTCCTGGCATGCTTTCTGTCACATAGCAGGTGCTCAGTAAATAAAACTGGAGTATCAAGGTTGTTTTTATTATTAAGACTACCTACCAATAATGTTTTAGACATTCTGGATAGGATAAATGACCGGTGTTATGCCTGGGCAGCCAGTACAGAGATTACAAAGTTATGAATTCTAGTCAGGCTAGAGTATGATTGAGTAGCATATAAAAACAACTGTTTGAGAGGCCATAATCATTTATTATTTTCTTTCATTGAACCAGTAAATGTTGAGGCTTTTGGAAATGAGAAAGAAGGGACTGAGTCACTGATGCATTACTGCTAGGTGTCTTGGTAAGGCACTTGCATTGTCTTTTTGAGGGCACTTGCATTAAGAAATTCCTTCAGAATGGGAAGTCAATGAAAGCTGTGGCCCCAAAAGTTGGAGCTTGTTCTGAGCCTCCTGAAATCTAAGGGTGTTGACAGAACCACAAATTATAGGCATGCCTGCATGGTGTTCCTATGGGGACTAGGCTCTAGAACAAAGGTTTCCAGTCTCCGCAGTGGTGCCAGGCCCTAAGTCTGCCATAAAATAGAGGATGGCCAGCCCTAATTGGGCCTTCTGATTTATATGTACATTATACATACAGTGGATTTCTCAGTGCTAATCTGTATGAATTGAAAACCTAAGATGACTCCCTGATACTTTCAGGCTTTGTAGACTTGACCCTCACCCACAATGCAATCAGCCACTTTTGTAACATTGGGGAGAGGTTGACCTCTGATGGTCTAACATGGTCTCTGATTGTATTTCCTGCCTGGGGAGTTGTGGAATGAACAAAAGATATATAATATTACTTGCACACTCAAGGGTAGAGTAAGATTTGTATTTTCTACATATTTAATCAGACAATTGTTGAGATCCATTGTTGAAATCAGAAGGAGATATTGAAGATAGAGTAAAAGTTTTACTATTTATTCCTTCTATCTTCTACCTTTGTGAAAAGCTCCATTGTGTCTCATCTGACACCAGAGACCTATGTGGTCCTGCCTGAAATGCAGGCATAGAACCCAGTTTTACGTCTAGCACAGTGCTGCTCAAACTTGAGCATGCATCAGAATTACCTGGAGGGCCTGTTAAAACAAAGGTTGCTGGGCTTCACTCTCCGAGTTTCTAATCTAGTAAGTTTAATGTTGCCAGAGAATTTTATTTCTAACAATTTCCTAGGTAATGCTGATCTTGCTTGTTCAGGGACTCCACTTGGAAAACGAGACCCATGGAAGACAACAGAGGGTGGGTTTGAGTTTTCATTCAACCTAATTTTTAGAGGGAATTTCTTTCTTATGTAGCATGAGTTTAGCATAAATTTACATTTTTGCTTTATAACACTGTCCCCTACACTCACCTTCTATATTCTCCACTACACATAATTGTGCAAGTTGGTTTCCAGAGTTTTCTATATTAATGCCCATTATTCACTTCAGGTTTTATGACAGCACTAGATAAAATTTTGGTGCTTTTCTTTCACTTTTTATTGCTTTATTACTGTTGAAAAGGAACTCTGAACTTGTTCTTTAGTAGCCATAAGTATTATACATCGAACTTGAGAGTTCTAGGTTCTGAACAGGGTAGGAAAGCAGAGATTGGAAATTGTAAGATTATATCTATATCTATTTATCTGTATCTGTATCTCTATCTATATATAACTTGTACAAAGCCATCATTTTATTTTTTTCAAATACAACCTACCCAAGTCTCTTATCTGGGTTGGTTTTAAAAAACTATTTTGTGTGAAAAATTGTATCCAATATTTTTCTTGCACCCTGTAGATATTCTTTCATGGACTGATGAACGGAGTATAAAATCTGTTATAGAAATTAAATGGTGTTGTGGGTAAAAGCATGGGCTTTGCTGACAGATATACCTCGGTTTGAATTTCAGCTCTGTCCCTTCGTAAGTAAGGGTGACCTCAGGCAAGTCAGTTTTTCCTCTTTGAACCTCAGTTTTTTCATCAAGTAACAGAGAGAATGCCTTCTTTTTGGCTTATTGCGAGGGCCAATTTAGATGATGTGAGTAATAAGCATTCTAAATAGAAGCTATTATTATTTCTTAAAGATGATCCTTTTCTCAAACCATTTTACAGCCCCCCCCCCCGTCTAATTTATAATTTAAAAAGAAAAAGCTCCTTGGAAAATTAAAGAAAAAATTTATTTCCTTATACTAGATATTAGGAGAAGGTACTATTATCAAACTACGTGGTTTTCACTTATTATGATAGAATAACTTTGTTTGATTAGTGTTTTCTCTTTTTCAGTGATGTTTGCCTGAATCAACATTAGCTAAGAGAATTCACACAGTTCAAATAAATATCAGAGGGCTGGAGAGGACTTTTCTCCAGCCAAGTAGATCATGTTGGAATGCTGAGTTAACATTTATACACATGAAAACATTTGGATAATATCTCTTGCTACCAACACAGGATATTCATGGTCTAAAAGTATTTGCAGCTTAGATGAGACAAACCTGAAGAGACCATAATATATACACATATATATGTATATTTTATTTGTATATTTATAGGAATACAGTGAAAAATACCATATATATATATATGAATATGGTAAAATCATTGGTGCCAATTTTTATCAGCTATTTTATCTTTTACATGCAGTTCATAATATTGTACTTTTCAGACTTTAATTCCAGGTCATGTGAATCTAATTGAATCTGTTCAGATGGGGTATAGCCAACAAAAGAAAATGATACTGGTTAATTTATGACCAGTATGTGTGTGTTGGGAGGGGCAAAGATGAAATTGATTGGCAGGCTATAGGGTAGTTCACAAAATTAAAGAAGGTAGTTGACCAGGCCAGAAGGGAACATGAAACAGAGGACCTCAGACATCCTGATGAGCAGGCTAACTCTCTCCTGAGCACCAACTGCTCCTCCATCTGTGAATCATTCTGCTGGAGAGATAAGGGTCCATCCACCTCATCTAACTCAGGTCAAATACTCACCTATTGTTAGGGGAGGGCAGGGAACCTTGATCGACTGTCCCACCTATGCTGTGGCATACAGTTTCTAGTGGTGAGCGGGACTACACCTTCCCTCCCAAATAGCCTGCTTTTACCACACATAAAAGGAATGGATACAAAAAGAAGTGTAGCTTATTGGTACAAAAAACCCCATAAATATATTTGTTTACATTAGTTTATATAGCATGTTCATTTAACCTGAAAGAAAAGATGCCATAGGCTTAGAATAACAACCAAAAGCATCTTAAAAATATACCTTTGATCCTCAACTTATCCAAATTCATAAGCCATCATACTATGTACATTGAATTATCTAAAAGTTAATATTTAATATAAATATCTAAGATGGCAAGATAAAACTCATTAAATGGAATAATGTTCATTTGAAAGGTTAATTTATTCATACCCAATGCAATGGCTATTTTGGTGTTCACTTCTAATAGCAGCAATAAAAACTTTGGCAATGCTGTTAATTTATTGAAGGCTATAGCTAGTAAATATTTAATACAGCCCCAAACATTTTAATCTCCTTTCCATTAATATTTTACCTAACAGTTTCTCTCTCATATAATCAATTTAATATTTTTAATGCTTAATATTTTAATTGGTCTTCAATTTGGAAAGATGGAATAGGAATTTAAGCTTAAGATATGAAATTGTATCTACAAGCTAAAGAAAAAGTTAAAAATATGTAAACCCCTTAGGAAATGGAAAATTACTCATTCTAAAATGTATGCCATAAATTTTATATTAAATGAACACTGAATCATAAATGTTTCTTCTTTTACATGTTTAATATTCAACAATTATGTCTCTCCTTAATATCCTTTGGCATTAAATTTAATTGACCCTGGTTGTGTCAATTAGAAGCACTTGTATTATTTATGGATTTTTTATGAATTGTCTTTATCAGGTCTGTAGAGCTTTAGGCTACTTGCTTATTCATCACCTTGTTCATCAAATCCTCATCTTAAAATATGGGGATTTCTGAAATAGTTTTTAATACAATAAAACATCCATTCTTACTCCTATATTCTAATGTAGGTGGCAAACATTTTCTGTAAAGGATCAGATAGTAAATATTTTAGGCTTTGTAGGTAACATACTGTCTCTGTCACTTCTTAGCAACCTTTTAAAAATGTAAAAACTATTCTTAGTTGAATGGCTGTACAAAAACAGGCTGCAAGCTGCATTTGACTCAGAGCCTTAGTTTGCCTACTCCTGTAATGCATCATTTTATGAAAGGTTATATGTCCAAAAGGCTATAAGATACATTTGTAAGTTTAGTAATTTTGAATAAACTCATAACCACCATTTAATCCAAGAAGTGGAACATCATAACCAGTGCCTCAAAATCTTCTCATGTGCCACTTCCAGAGTTAATAGTATCTTTGGACATTGTCCTAAATTAATGTATTTTTATATTTTTAGGAAAATTTTTCTTTTAGCTGAATTCCTTTGTAATTTAGTCAGCTTGTCGGACAATACTTATTAAGGATGTCTTGTGTTCCAAGCACTCTTCTAGGTACCAAGGAGTTTATATCCTAGTGATGAAGATAAATAATGCATATATAAGGAAATAACACAAATTCAGTACTAGCTGAAGGTGGGAAATGATGGTGGCTTGAAGATGATCTGGTAAGAAGAGGGGAAAATTTTTTAAATAGTGCCATGAGACCTACTGATGGATAAAATATGAAGTATATAAGAAAGAGAGAAATCAGGGATAACTACAATTTTGACCTGAGTAGTTGAGTAGATAGTGATGCTACTTAATATGTTGAGGAAGAATTTGAGAGAGGAAGATTTTATAGCAAAACTCAATAGTTATATTTGGGGACATGTTAAGTTTTATACTTATTAGATAACCCAAATGAAAATGAAAATAGATAAGTTTTCATTTCAAGTCAAATAGACTTGTAAATTCAAGTCTGGAGCCACAGAACTAGATGAAATCACTCAAGGAAAGAGTAGATAACACAAGTAGGTAAAGAAGGGATGAGGATCCAGGAACAGACCCTGGAAGATGAAGAGTCAGAGGGAGATTGGCAAAACATGCAAGTCATGTTAGGTAAAACACTAAGTGGATGTGGAGGGGATCTTGGAAACTTAGGGAAGAAAGGAAACAGTGGTCTCCAAAGATTTAAAAAAAAACGCAAAAACTTTTAGAGGTTGAGCAAGATGAACCCATTTACTTTGACCTTGATAATAGCCAGTGCAGAAGAGTGGGGAGGATAAAAACTAAAAACCCGGTTGTTTTGACCTGAGCAGAATGGCAGATGCACCCTTCGAAGGAATTTGCGGTAAAGGGAGAAGGGAACAAGGAAAAAAGGTGATAGCTGAAGGAAGTATGAGTTAAAGGGAACTTTTCAAAACAATCTAATATGAAATGAGCTTATGTATAATTTAGGACTTCAAGAGATGTCTTAGTGATGTCACCCTAGATCTGCACCAGTTATCTCAGTGCTGTATCACAAATTACTCCAAAACTTACTGATGTAAAACAAGTATTTATTACGCTCAAGTATTTGTGGATTGGAAATTTGGATTGGTCTATATAACAGGGATTGGCCAAGATTTTCTGTAAAGGGCTAAAGAGCAGATATTTTAGGCTTTGCAAGCTCAGTGATCACTGTCACAACTATTCAACTCAGCCATTACAACGTGAAAACAGCCATAGATAATACATGAAATAAAGAAGGTGGCTGTGTTCAAAAAAAACTTCCCTTACAGAAATAGGTGGTAGGCTGGGTTTGGCCTGCAGGTCCTCATTTGCAGACTCCTGGCCCAGAACATCTGCGGCCCCACCTTGGCAGTTGGTTTGGAAAGCTGCCGCTACTCAGGCATCTCTTCGTACTTCAGTGTGATCTTTCTACATGGTCACCGAAACATGACAGCTTCAGGTTAGTTACACTCTTAAAATGGAGGCTCAGGTCTTGAAAGTGACTGTCCCAGGAAAAACTGGCAGAATCTGCATGGCTTTTTCTAACCTAGGCTTGGAACTCTACCATATTTTGTTGGTTGATATAGTCACAAAGGTCCACCCAGATATAAGGAGAGGAAAAGGAAGGAAATGTTTACTTCTTCCTGGGAGGAGAAACCATTTATGGACATGTTTAAAACCTCCATACTTTCTAAGAAGTAAGCAAAAGATCAAGAGACTTTATTCTTCTAGAAGGGAATTTTGAAATTTCATAATGACTTGGGTGATTTCAAAATATTGGTTGAAAATGGCACATTGTGGTCACACTGTCATTTTAAAAATTTTCTTGGGAGTGGTACTGAAGAAGAAAAATGGCTTCTTGCATAATTCAACTATGATGGTGCTTAACTACATTCAGACTGCTGGTTTTACTAAAAAGAGGACAAATGTAGTTGACCTCCTTACTTATGTAGTATGTAGACCTCAGATTACTTGGTATGTTGTGGTTTTGGTTGGGCATGAAAACAGATACCTGACTCTTAGAAATTATAAATAAGTTTATTCAGGCATCTGTGGTAGGCCTAATAATGGCTCCAAAAATGTCTGCATCCTGGAACCCTCGAATGATACTTTCTGTGGCCAAAGGAACTTTGCAGATACCATTTAGGATATTGAAATAGAGAAGTTATCCTGGATTGTCCAGATGGGCCTTAAGCATAATTATAAGTGCCTTATACTAATTGTATAAGTTACTAATTGTAACTCCCTTACATGAGGGAGGCAGGGGGAGACTTGACTAGAAGATATAAGAGATGTGATGATGAAAACAGGAGGTTGGAGCAATGCAAAGAAGAAGCCACAAGCCTGGGGTTGTAAGTAACCCCTAGAAAATAGAAAAGCTGAGGAAAGAGATTTTCCCTCAGAGCCTCCAGAAGGAAACTACCCTGCCTACACTCTGACTTTAAGCTAGTGAAACTGACTTCAGAATTCTGGCCTCTACAGTTGTATGAGAATGAATTTGTGTTGTTGTGAGCCATTGAGTTGGTGGTAATATATTATAGCAGTCTTAGGAAACTAAGGCAGCCTTCTATAGAAGTTCAGGAAACATTTGGCTGACATGCTTGTTAGCACATGACATAAATTATAGTGAGTTAGGCATTTACCATAAATCTATGATGGTTAAAATGAAACTGTAAATGGAGTGCTTGCTCAGAGCTATTGCTCCAAAGATATAAGTCAAACAAGATATATGTTAAGTAAATGATTAGAAAGTAGGGGACTTGGTGTGGTGTGATGAAACCAGAAGGCAAAACTGGTAAAAGCCACAAGAAGGAGAAGGTACAATGAAGCAGGGTTGAAACCGAAAAGGCCCAAGGAAACTAGGAATGGAATCTCCCATGGAGACTGAAGTGCATTATCTCAGGTCCATTGGAGGTAGGATGACCTAGCACTTGAGCCAAGCCCCCACTGTGGGGTGAAAAGATAAGGTGTGACATTTATTCATTCAGTCCTCGTGGCTCACCATGTCCCAAGCACGGACTCTAGTTCCCAGGGCACAGACTGAGGTATGGTTGGCCTCAACAAATACACAGGGAGGTCAGAGTCTTCTTGAGTATCCTCACTAATTGAAAATTGTTTCAATTCTTTTTAAATGGCAATATATTAAATGCAAACACTGGCTTTAATGCTTTAAGGATATTTTTACATGATAGCTCATACAAAGCTAAAAATTAAAGGGGAAAACACTTTCAGGTTCATAATACTTAGGTACTTTACAGCATCTTTGTTTACATTACAATAGCTGTCTCGCAGAAGCAGCAAGGAGAGTCCCAATAGCACGGATTCTGAAGCAGGAATACCTGGGTTTGAATCCCAAATTTGCCACTGGATTGGTGAGTTTGGACAAATATCACTCGACTCCCTCATCTGCAAAACAGAAAATAATAGCATCTATCACAAATTCTCATAAGAACTGAAAGGGTTAAAAATTGTAAAGCACTAAAGCTATCAGCACACAGTAAGGGCTACATATTTGTTGAGTAATGGTATTAAAAACTTTACGACTTTCTTTAAGGCATTAAAAACTTTGTGGATGGAGTTCATGAGAAAGCACATTCATTTGCACTCTGTAAATTGCTTAACTTTTCCAGAGGTTAGCACTTCCCTGCTGGGTATTTTCCATGCTTACTTTCTAAGAGTCCCCATGACGAATTTCTACTTAACATTCAACAAATGCCGACAGAGCTCTGGCCTGTGAAAACCAGTGAACCCATTTGTTGCAAATGAGTGTCAGTAATGGTAATAGTGAGGGTTTCACAATCTTAGTGAGAAGAAAGCTCACAAATGCAATCGGAAATGAGGCACTTCTTCTGCCACTTCTAAATCACGTCAGACCCTTTCAGACTATAATGAAGTGCTGGGGATGTGAATCATAGCTTTGCCTCGGGGTGGAGAGGTGAAAACTTACTGGCTTTGCTAGTCTGACAGAACTGCATTCAAATCCTAACCCAGTCCTTATTTACTACAAAGCAGGCAACTTAATGAAACTTTCTTAATCTAAAAGAGCCATGTTGGCTGAGTCCTAAAATAAACATATATGCAACTCCATAATTTAGCAATGGATCACTCTCCTTGGCTAAGTAGCAACAGTTTGTATGTGGTTTGGGTGTTCAGAAATTGGAGCATCTAGGGATCCAGATACACACGTTTGTATTTTTCAGTGGAGAAAGGAAAGCAGCGCTACCTTAAGCCTGTTTTATTTTTTTTTTTTT
>CM052806.1:30135995-30209092 GCA_028533885.1 Nasua narica
GTTTTTTGTTTTTTAAATTTTGGCCTCTTCTTTCTAAATGAGACAACTTTTTAGAAAGACTTTCATGGTATCAGGTTAGTCATCTAAACATGTGATTTCACCCTGGATCTAAAGGAAAAGGGAAGAGGGTGGAATTAGAATGGATTACTTTGAAACACCTCATTTTTTATTACTTTATATATTCAGTGATAAGAACGGTCTGTTAACTGGTGGTACAAATCACTGTTGAACAAGCATTATTATCCATATTGCACAAATAAGAAAAAAGAGAAAAGGCATTGAGAGGTTAAATGATCTATGGTCTATGGTCACAAAGCTTGTTAGTAGCCAACTCAGAACAAGGGCCTAGGAACTGGGATTGCAAGTTCTGGACTGTTTTTCTCTGCCATTCACTCTTGGTAATTAACATAATCAAAATCTACTTAGAGATAACTGGGTACAATAAAATAAATTATTGTTCCTTTTGTTGGGTGAGTTTGTTTTGACCTGGATATTAAATTTCCCCAAGTCCCCGTGTCTTTTGTTATGTCTATTTTGATTTTTGTTTTCTTTTAACAGTGCTTATGTCTTTTAGACTCTTGATTTGTATTTAGGGAGATAGCTTTAGTAACTACCAAACACAAAGTCATCCAGGTGAATCTAGGACAACCTGTGGAACTCAGAAGCAAGGCTAAGGGGCGCCTGGGTGGCTCAGTGGGTTAAAACCTTGGTCTTTGGCTCAGGTCATGATCTCATGATCTTAATGATCTCAGGATCCTGGGATCGAGCCCCCATCAGGCTCTCTGCTCAGCGGGGAGCCTGCTCCCCCCCACCCCCCGCCTGTCTCTCTGCCTACTTGTGATCTCTCTCTCTCTCTGCCAAATAAATAAATAAAATCTTAAAAAAAAAAAAGCAAGGCTAAATAAGCGCTTCAAATATGCAAAGAATGGAGGGAGCTGAAAGCAGACTAAGTGATTTGGTTTATTCTTGGTTTTTCCTAAAGGAAGAAGAATTCCACCTTTTTAGACCCAATTTGGATCTCAGCTGTAAAGGTCAGAGATCCATCCTGCCTGCCTCTCTCAGCCTGCTTCTTTCCAATAGCATACTCACTCCACCATAATTCACTCTCTCCTTTATTACATTTTTGTCTTGTTCCATTAAATAAGGGACTTTTCCTTTAGTCTTTTTCTGATATCCCAGGATCAACCAATAGTGATATAAATTGGCAAGTGACCTTGGGTCCAGAGGTCTGGTGGGTCATTGCTTAAGACTAAAGTCAGGATAACTGTGATGTGGCTATTAATCTCCTTTACAGTCCAGGTAAGAGGGTATTGACACCTCAGAATAGAAGGTAAGTAAATGAAGAATCTTGGAGAATTCTCAATTCCCAAAGCCACATCACTATATTCTTCCATCTCTTTCCTTAAGTCTGCTCCTTGTCAGCATTACAATAACTCTTTCCATTCCGTGAAACTAAAACTTGGGAGTTAGAACCTTGCCTCATTATCTGGGGAGACTTTGTCTAGTAGACGTTGTTGAGTGTTTTGTTCTATTCTGTTTTGTTCTGAAGTCTGAGTTGGGTCGTGAGGGGGTGAATAAATGAATGATAATGTCATAATTTATCCTCTGATTCTGATTGTGCTAAACCTTCTCAAAGGATCTGAATTCCCCAGAGAACTTTGTCCAGGAATCTCAATTCTTTTGAGACACCATCCAAAAATGATGAGTTGGATAAGAGAACTCAAGAGCTGCATGCAACTCTGCATGCTCTTCTGGATGCAGTGCTATTCATATTTTTCTAAAGGTGGTTGATATTTAAAAAAATCCCAGCCCCATGATAAGGGTTTTGAATTTGTTTTGACTATTTGTAGGTCATAATATGGAAATTGGGGAATAATCATTTAATAATGAGACAGAGCTTGACTGATAGAAACACACTCTAGAATCTGATTAGTGGAGCCAGAGAGAGATGCCATTTCCTAAGAAACAGATAATAAGGGAGATTTACAAAGCATTTGCAGAATGAAGAGCAGAGAAGTGATGATGATAATTCAGAAAGAGGGATGTTGGGACAAGAGGCATAGAGGAAGATCTGGATAGTGTTTTTAGACATCTCATAATAAGGAAAGGGGTTCCATTGGCTGAGAATGAAGAAGTAGTTTAGACTTGCTCTGTTTGTACCTACAGACAAATTAGCAAGGACCTGACTTTCCCAGGGACCAGAGTTAAGAGAAATAAAATTGGTTTGGAAGAAAAGAAATGTGACTTATTAATGTATATCCCACTAAATTATGCAACTAAGCTGACTATTTGTAACTAATTTCTTTGAGTATATATTTTATAGATAATATATTAGTGTACAATGGGAAAGATCTTGTACTATAAACTGTAGTTATGATTTGAATGACTGGCCTGAGCCCGATGTGAAAGAGGATCACGTATCTCTTGTTGGTAGCTGCCAGGTTAGCCTAAAAAGAAATAAAATGTTTTAAATCTTTGTTTTCAGTAATGGAAAGGATTCAGAGTAAACACAGAGTCTCCTATCTAAGTAGTGGAGTATTGTTAATTTATTGTTAATTTATGTCAATGCCTTCTCCTAAAGATGTTATAAGTTGAGGACCCTTTAATGAATTTTTTTTTAAACCCATGGTTGTTAAAGAGTAAACTGTTACAAATAAATCTCAATCCTGTTCTTGATGATGTTATGTTTTTAGACTAATTTTTGCAGATAGAGTGGAGTAGAACTCACCATATTTTCTTCCTAACAAGTTGGATTAATTCTCTAAAATGATAGCAAGAAAAATCATGAAAAGTAGCTCAACCAAATACTCATTTCTTCACTTAATGTCTCATTGCTTGGCAATTTTCTTCACTGTCATTTTTCAGTGGAAAAATACCTGAGATTTATCTACTGAATTCAGCTGAACAGAGTAATTTAAAAAGAATCAATAGCATACTAATAATAAGATAAACATTCAAATGCAATACAGCATTTGTTTCTAATTACCACTTCAAGTCCTAGTTACAAATTAAGTCTCTTTTATTTCAATTAACAATTTAATGGTGCTTTAGAGAGATAAAGAATGTTTCAAAAAGAAACCAAACCTCTGATAAAGCACACCCAATTTTCTCCCAAAAGAAAACATGGTAAAGACATGAAGAAAAAGCCTGGGATAAATGATTTGTGGACTATACTGTCCACCATAGGTAGGAGATGTAGATAAGGTAGGTAATGTGGGGGTTTTTTTTTGGAGGGGGGAGGTTGCTTTTGTTTGTTTGTTTGCCAGGAACTTCTCTTCTATTCTGCATAAGTTGTCTCTTCTGATATCCTATATGGGGGAAAGGCCAGCTAGGCAGCCATGCATTTCTCTAACAAATATTTATTGAGCATCTACTTTGTGCCAGGCACTTAAGTGCCACGTCATGAGGATTTGATGATGAGTAAGATCTAGTCCCTTCTCTCAGGAACTTCTCTTGTTTAATGGTAGAGACGTATATATAAACTAATAGTCATAGCATAACATGTTTAAGACAATAACTGAATGAGAAGAGCTGTAATGAAGATTGATAAATTCATTTATCTAATGTGTTATATGATTTCATCCAAAGGTTTTTAAATTGACAGAGGAATATACCTCCCCCCCCACCCCATCTCTCTCTCTCTCTCTCTCTCTCTCTCTCTCTCTCTCTCTCTCTCTGTCACACACACACACACTGCTATGGGTGAAATTTTGGTGAAGTTGGTGAGATGTTGATACTCATTTAGGGAGCCACAAACAGTAACTGTCTATAACTCCATAACCCTGAGCTTATTACAGATTTGAATTTCAACTTTTGACTGGATAAAGCCATAGAATGTTAGAGCTTCAAGGAATTGCTGACTATATCTAATTGACTCATTTTATGGTGAGGAAACTGAGAACTAGAGAAACTAAGCCATTTTCTTAAGAAGACCTAGATAATCATTGGAAGTCAACATTAGAGATCAGCTCTCCTAATCCTTAATAAAACATATTGGAGATATTTTGTCTTTTCTCACAATGCAGGCATTTGCTTGGCATTGTCTAATTTGACCTCCCTACTAACTTAGGGTCCAAATTCTTACTCTCTGTGCTCTGATGCTGATGAAACCTTCCATGTTAGCATCCACATCTGCTAAATGAAATTAATACTTCACCTTTTTAAAATAGGAATAGAGAAACTCAAGATAGAAAGCAATTCTGAAAATTCTTGAGTAGCATTTTTGAAGGATGTCATCAGCCTGATAAATGTCTACTGGGCTTGTATTGGTATATATATTTTGTCTGATTCATGGATAGGGCATTAGTTTCCTATGGTCACTATAACAAATTATTGCAAACTTGGTGGCTTAAAACAATAGAAATTTATTTTCCCATAGTTCAGGTGGCCAGAAATTTGAAAACAGTATTGCTGGGCTAAAATCAAGATCTTGGCAGTGCCCACTACTGGCTATTGTGCAGAATATGGTCCTTTCCCTTCCAGGTTTGATAGCTGCTGCTATTCCTTGACTTGTGGCCAAGGCACTCTAATCTTTCTCTGTGGTAATATTGCCTTCTCCTCTTCTCTAGAGAACACATGTGAAAGCCCCAGGATCCACCCAGATAATGCACGATTATCTCACCATTTCAAGATCTTTAGCTTAACCACATCTTCGAAGTCCTTTTTTGCCAATAAGATAACACGGGCTCCAGGTTTTAGGATGTGGATATCTGTGGGGGGCCATTATTCAGCCCATCAAAGGTGGATAACAGGTTATCCATTCTTCAGTCAGAGATCATGACACAGAATTTCTTCTTGGTTTTTTTCACCATTCATTTTACACATAATTACTTTGCTTGGATCTTCCGGGGACTTTTACTAGATGTTTTTTTCTCTCTCTCTTTTTTTTTTTTTTTGTGACATTTCTCAAAAATGTCTTATGGTTTTTCTCAGAGCCTGTCATTCATGATTTTTTTCTTTTCTTTCTTTTCTGGTTTTTTTTTTTTTTAAGATTTTATTTGACAGAAAGAGACACAGTGAGAGAGGGAACACAAGCAGAAGGAGTGGGAGAGGGAGAAGCAGGCTCCCCACCAAGCAGGGAGCTGGATGTAGGGGATGATCGCAGGAGTGGGATCATGACCTGAGCTGAAGGCAGACGCTCTTAACGACTAAGCCACCCAGGCACCCCTCATGATTATTTTTTCTAAGTGTTTGGCCATCTGTCTTGGTCAAGTGCTCTGAAATAAATCAAGATCACTTTGGAACTGAATAAGAAATTAGGAGGAAGCGCCAAGAGATCTGTGTGTTTTACATGTTAGAACTCTGTTATTGTTTATGTCTGTTTTTAGAGTTAGAGGTAATCTGCTGACCATGACTACTATATTCAAGGAATCCGTGTTCTTACTCCCAACCACATAAGCAGATAACATGTCTGGATGCTTTAATAATCACCATTGATTCACTGTCAGATGGATCCATGCTCTATGACAACTTTTCAATATTACAGACTTCACCCACTAAAAAGGCATTCCCCTCATCCTGTGTACAGAAAAAAAAACAGTGGTGAATGGTGTTGACAGCTAGAAGCCCTGTGGCAAGAAAATAAATACAAATGTGCTCTTTTATGCTTTGTAAGACCTCCTGTGCTAGAGGTGGACTCTTCAGTGTGTCTTGTCCGGTTTTCTGATTCATATCTAGGCATACGAGGCAGCTTTGTGGTAGGACCAGGGGGCACCATGAATTGTTATGCATGAAGCATGAAGTTCAGCAAACAGACCATTCAGGAATAAGATTAAGTATTGGTCAAGGACACTGGGCTGAGAACCATAATGAGACGAGAGATGTGGCCACTTCTGAGACTAGCTTCCTAAGCAGAGAGATTGGGTTCCATCCTCACAGGTGACCTCTGGCCCACTTTGGAACAGAGCTTGCTACAAGTGGCAGTGGCAGAGAGGAGTTAGTGGGAAGGACTGAGAACCATGCCTTTATTGACTGCATTAATCCCTACAGCTGTATTCCCCAACTTCCTACTGACTTCTTTTGTGAAACAAACAAGTTCCACTCCTTCCTAAGAGAGACCATATAGTAAATTCATCTTCATTCACAGCAACTCAACTCATGCTGTAAAAACTTAGATAGTGCTGTTTGAATTTTTTAATTCCTTGTCAGATGTGTTCATAAGTTCATTGAAGGTAAGAAAAAAATAGCTAAGGACTTTAAGTTAACATTTCTTCAGACAATGGAGAATAAACAAAAGTTATTTTTGATGTCTCTACCAAGCCCTCCAAATACAATGGTGGATATTTTTCCTATATAAATTCCTTTCCTATATAAATGGTACTTAATCTTTTTAGAAGGGTAAAGATATGATCATATCTTTTTTCTCCAGTCCAAAGATAACCAGATTTCTCTCAGATTATAAGTAATTTAGATTTGATATTCTTTCCAGAGAATTTCAAGAATGACAAGTGGTAAGGTACTGCTGCTGTTTTTACTTTGGAATATGACAAGCCATAAAATCAAGGGAGAAGAAAGGCTGATTGTTATTTCTGAAAAGAGAACTTTGGTATATAGCAAAAAGCATGTTAGAATGACTAGAATCCTTGGTTGACTGCATGACCACAAGGCTTATCAGAGCATCTGTGTCCTCGTAGGTTAAATGTAAAATAATACTGAACTTGTTGTGTTGTAAAGATGCCATCTGTTTGTAAACTGGAAAATCCATGTTAGAACTTACCCATGTGACTTAGTTATAATGGCGAAATGATCTTCAGCTGTGTGATGATCCTCTTATAAATGAGTAGACTAGATCAACATTTACTTTTGGGTTCTAGCTTGCCCATAATTTTCCTGGCTCCTTTTCCAAATCAAATGTGGCAGCAGTTGTGACTGAATTAGTTTAACTGCTCAGACACCTGCACTTCTGTTTGGTCACCCTAATCTCTTTTCCAAGGCCAAGGGTTGTGATCACTTATTCTTGTCAGCATTGGCTGCTGTTATTGAGTACTAGTAAGCATCACCTCGTCCCTCAGCAGCTCCAAGGTCAGTACCCTGTCATAAACCTACCAAGTCAGGAACACCTTCCAGGCTTTTCTTTTCTCAGAGGCTGGAAGGAGAAAACAAGATGCTCAGGGCTGGGAATGAGGAGCTTCAGCCCTGCACAATATCTTTTGCTTTATCCCTCAAAGGGATAAGGAATGTTGTTATTATTGCTGCTATGGCCACTCCTCTCTTAGTTTGGTCTCAGGGCAGATTGGATACAGTATATATGGCCTTATTGGTTGTTGAAACACTGATATTCTTCTATAATGGTTTATAAATGTTGCCTAGCACCATGAGTAACTTACACTACCCGGATGGTATTGCAACTTCTCAATTCCCTCCTTCATCTCCAGCAATGAAAAGGTCAGCCTGGTACAGCAGGTGGGCTCCAGACCTTCTGGTGTCCCTTTCTGATTGTGAATGGTGATTTGAATACCTCTTCTTGCTGTGTCCTTTGGCTTTCAGGATAATGCAGAAAATTTTAGGATAATATAGAGGATATATTGCTTTCTACTTGAAAATGTTTAATTTCCACTCAAGAATAAATATTGATCAAGAGCTTACCATGCCCTAGGCATTATTCCAGGCACTAGTGATTTTTCGGATCTACATCTTGTTATCACAGGAGAAGACTTTGGCTCAGTCCACCTTGAACCAAAGGGGGAAAAAAAACCTTTCACAAATGTTTATAAATCTGTTATTTTCTACTGATTTTGATAACCTCTGCCACATGACAAACCACATTCATTAACAAATGAGGTCAGGGGACAGCTTCACTTGGACTTTTAATTCCTTCATCTGTGAAATCATACTTTATAAGTGAATTTATGTTTTGAAAAGTCTAGGTAGTTTAAAATTTACATAACATGCAGAAGTGAAAAGACAGGAACTTAAACCCCTATTTTCCTGGGAAAATGTAAAATACAGTGGATGTGTTCCAAAGCTATTGTGGGGAACAGAAAGATAGCCATTATGCATCCACTGGTCAATGCAACATTAATTACTTCCTTCAGAAAACAAGTCATATCCTTTGTTCAACCTCAGAAAACTAGAAGTATGGTGATAAACACATTTAATAAGTTTCCTGCCTGTCCTCATATTTCCCTCTATTTTTCTTTTTTTGTAGTGCTAGATTTGTGTAAAAGTAATACTCCTTAACACTCTGTCACACTTGGGCGACACTTTGTGAATTCAGATGGCATGCAAATTCCAGGTATATTGTAAGGTCTCTTGAGTCACTTGATAAGATTTGTATACAGTTCACACCTAATTAATATATGATTAAATGAGTATCCAGTAAAATGCAAACTAAATTGGCTTTCTATCCACAAACAACAAGGTTGCAAGAATGACTTAAAAAACCTGCACATAGGGAAAAAGAACTTTCTCACAATGAGTGTGTTTGTCAACCTTAAAATGGGTCATAGATTTTCTTTTTGTTTTAAGATTGGGAATATTCCAGTAAAAGAAACAGTTTGGAAGGCTATGGAAAACAACTGCACTATTTCAAGTCTTCAGAGGCAACATCAAAACCTTTGGGATGGGGTGCCTAGGTGGCTTGGTGAGTTAAAGCCTCGGCCTTCAGCTCAGGTCATGATCTCAGGGTCCTGGGATTGAGCCCCGCATTGTGCTCTCTGCTCAGCGGGGAGCCTGCTTCCTCCTCTCTCTCTGCCTGCCTCTCTGCCTACTTGTGATCTCTCTCTCTGTCAAATAAATAAATAAGATCTTTAAAAAAACAAAAACCTTTGGGTTGTTATAAAGGCATGTGCTGGGGGGGGGGGGCGGCGAGGGGCAGGGGAGAAAAACAATGGAGAGAGAGAGAGACAGAAACAGAAAGAAAGCATGCACACTCAAGTCTCCTTCATATAAGCCTGGCTTTCTGAATGGCTGTGGGAGAGCTGTTCATGGATGCCAAACGCTATGATATCCTTTGCATTTTAGTGAAGAAGTACAGAACAGCCCTGAATATTCTTATTTCTTTCTGTTTGAATATTCAGGATGTGTCTTTATGGCACAACAGTTTTAGCCACGTTTATCCTGTGTTTTTCTTTTTCTCAAAGGGAATACTATTCTTTTGGTCTACAGTTTACACAATGTTCCCATCCCCTGTTGCATACAATCCTTACCTCATAGTTAGTGTATGTCTGTTTGGGCTGATCATAAAGCTACCAGTAAGCATGGGGCTTTTTGGCTCCAGATGGAAGATAACAATTGAGCTCATCCTGGAGCTCAAGGCTAGAGCAGAACAAAGCAGGGCAGCTGACTTTCTGGGGTTTTGCCAACCATAGCATCCTCGGCCGATTGGATTGTTATTGGGAATCTTTTGATTCTGACATATAACATCATTGTCCAAAGCCTCACAAAATCGAATGTGGTATGAAATTTTTGCTTTAGATCTAGAGCATGACTTTTGTAGTAGAGTTAAGGAATAGATACATTTATTGTCTCAAAGAGCCATTCTTGTGGGACCCAGAAAATGGTTGTGGTAAAATTGAGTTATGCCATAGACCCTTTCAAATACTCTATGCAGCCAAGGCTTGGTTACTTCAGTTATAACCATTGTGACTGCTCTCTTCAGAGGACTATAAAAATTAAAGAATCATCAAGAATTTGCAAACATAGCCTCATGGAAATGTCTAACATATGTCAAGTATAAATGTTCTTTTTCTGGTAGGAGAATGAGAAAGAAGCATATTTTATTGGATTCTTATGACTGCTGAGAGCCTGACCAGATTGTGAATGCTTGGCTTCCATTCACTGAATCACAAAATCTCACAACTGGCAGCGGGTACCTTGAGAGCATCTGGTTCAAATAACTTACATTGCAGATGAGAAAACAGAGGTTCTGATATATTAAATTATTTGCCTAGGTCATACAGCTTGTTTATGGCAGTGTCAACATTAGAAGCCCAAGTTTTATGATGCTGTAACTAGTTTCTTTCCTGGAAGTCCAGATGGACCTATAACCTGGAATTAGTGTCTAGGAAAAAGATGGTAAAGACTGGGTCTTGACTGATTGGTAGGGAATCCTAACTGACTGGCAGGGAATCCTGGAGTTTGTGGTTAAGCAGGATTTTGGAGCCACATTCAGGCTTATAATAAAAAAGCTCCCAAGGTTAAATACAATTTCTGTCATCGAGAAAAAAAGGAAGAGAGGGCAGATGCCACATGTTTCTGATATAAGAACACCCAGTTTTCTTATAGTCACTTTTAGATATATTTAAAATATATCTGATAATTATAGGAATGGATTTTATAAAATTTTAATGAGAGGGGACTGCAAGGAATAAGTGTCAACTTAAAATTGGTGATAAAATATTGTTAGGTCAACAAGTGGCTGCTATTTGCTCCAGCTTGTGCTGGGAACTATGAGAGGTACAAATAGATTAGAGGAAAAATGCTTGTTTTCTAGTAACCTATCCCATAGCAGAGTGAAAATCATTTAGTCATCCTAATGGTATCATGGTAATTTTATAGCAACACAGTTCTTTACATTTTCAAATTGCTTCCAATGCATTGTCTTATTTTATATAGAGAGGACAAAGGAATATGATTGTGTGCTTAAATTTCATGGTCCTCTAGATTTTGTGGCATTTGTAGATGTTTTAGGGGAAAAAAAGTTTTGAAGGGGAGAGAAGGCGGAAGGAAAGTTTGCTTAAAGTATTCAAATGAGAGCTTCTTCATCAGTAAAGAAAATGTCTAAATTGAATCAGTGAGTTTATTATACACATTTTGTTTCTCAAATACTGCTTTAAAATTCTCTTCCATTATGTCATGGTTAGTTGCTTGGCAGTCTCAGCTATGGAATGGCACGGTGCCTTTGAAGTTCTCCACATGTCTAAATAAGAAGCCAAAGTTTAGCATTATTTGAATCATTTGAAATGTTCACTAATAATTTTCTGTGCTGCTGATGTCTTTCATTCAGTGAACAGAGAAAAAGAAAACTCAGTTGGATCTACATTTCATTTATATTCCACTGGATGCAAAAACTTTCTACTGCCTGAAAAGCATGTCAATACTACAATATGCCACAGGATGCATTTCACCAGGAGTTGTTATCGCTGTGATCTTCTCAGTGGCCAGGTTGTTATAGGGAATAGAACTGCCATCGGTCAGTGCCTCCTCAAGTGGGTCCAGTAGATTCATGTTTTTCAAGATATTGTTCCCAGAATCACATGGAGTGCTTTTCCTGCTGAAAATATTAAAATCAAATTCACTGGATCAGGACCTCTGAAGGTGGTTTCTGGAAATTTAATATACCCCTGGAGGATTCATATAGCCACTAAAGTCTGAGAACCATTATACTAATGTCTCCTGATACAGTTTGAGAGATCCCAAAGATACTAGCCAGGCTCTTGTATTCCCTAATAATGTGATAAATCAGAAAAATGTCCAGTTTTCTGTGTGTTGTAAAGCCTATAGATGTGAGACTGGCATCAGTCAACTAACAGAACCAGAGGTGTCATATTTTGTTTCCTAAGATCGCCTCTTCAGGTGAGAAGAAGCATGCCTTTACCCTGAAGCAAGTTATGAACTAGCAAATCATAGTCTCTTGCCACACCTGTAATCACAGATTTCTCTCTTTTCTTTGAATCCTGGCCACTAAACATTCTTAATATGATAGATAGATAGATAGGAGATAAATAAATATACAGAAAGACTGATAAACAGATGCCCTTACATCCACTACCAGTGACAGAACTTATTTTGCAACCCAGAAGCTACTCATTAGTTTTGTTTTGTGAGGGTTCATTTGAATTGCCCACTACTTTTTTTTTAGAGAGAGAGAAAGAACACTTGTGCATGAGAGGGGGAGGGGCAGAGAGAGAGGGAGAGAGAGTGCCTTAAGCAAGCTCCACACCCAGTGCAGAGCCCAACACTGGGCTCATTCTCACAACCCTAAGGTCATGGCCTGAGCTAAAATCAACAGTCAGATGCTTAACTGACTGAGCCACCCAGGCACTCCAAATTGCCTACTACTTTTAAAGGGAAGCTGTCACACTCTGAATATCCTGAATTATAGGGCTCTTGCTTTTCTTCTTTCTTCATTTTTCTTCTTTTCTGTTACTTCTCTGGTACTGAATAATATTGTATCGAACCAAGGAACCTACTTTGTAGCAAAGAGAGTGTATGGTAGGGTTCTTCAGAGAAACAGAACCAATAGGGTGTGTGTGAGTGTGTGAGAAATTGATTGATTATAAGGAATTGGCTCACACAATCATGGAGACTGGCAAGACCAAAATATGCAGAGCTAATGTCCTAGTTCCGGTACGAAAGCTAGCAGACTGCTATAGGACACCAGGAAAAACTTGATGCCCCAGTTGGAACAACTTCAGGCAAGAAGAAACAGTGTTCCAATTTGAAGACTATCAGGCGGGAGAATTATCTCTTACTCAGGGAAGGGTCACCCCTTTGTTCTAATCAGGCCTTCAACTGATTGGATGAGGCCTACTCACGTTAGGAAAGGCAATTTGCTTTACTCAGTCTACTGATTCAAATGTTAATCTCATCCAAAACACTTTATAAGCAGAATACAGAAACACATAGAATAATGTTTGACCAATTCTCTGGGCACCTTGAGCCCAGTGAAATTGATGCACAAAATTAACCATCACATAGAGTGTAGCAGTAGGTGTATAACTATAGGATCTAGATACACACAGAAGCCATCAACTGTATAGAGTGATAGATGACTTTTTGATGATATAGATGAAGGACCGGCTTGAAGATGACACTCTGCAAAGGCAGAGTACAACCTTAAATCAATGATCTTTATGTGGTGCTTTGTTCCTAATAGACTATCTGGGTGCAGAGACAAGTGATGTTTTCAGGGACCCATGCTTTCTATCTCTTAAACTGTGGGAATTTTGGTTTAGAAGTCCTGGTTCCTATAGGAGTAATGTATCCTCCAGAGATGCTGAAAGACTCTTCCTGTTAAACTTTAAACATGGTTGCCTTTTGGTCATTTTAGACTCCTTATACCAAAAGATCTATAGGCTAGCAAAGAATTCAACTGGAAGGTAAATGATCCTATTAATCAAGTATAAGTGGGTCTCCTACTGGGATGAGAAGCCTTTTGGAGGCAAGGAAGAATACACTGAAAACCAGGTGATCCACCGGAGTATATCTCAGTACTACCCTGTATGATTTTTATGATAAATGGATAAGTGCAACAGTCACAGTATGAAAGGGAACAGTGACAGTGGGCTCAGACCATTTATGAATGAGAGTTTGGGTTGCCTCAGTAAACAGACTGATGTAATAAATGAAACAGCTCTGTTTATATCTGTAATCCACAGAGTTCTTAATGTAAATGTCACATATTAAGCAAAATGTAGAAGTAGCCATGCTCTAAGTAAATGTCATATGGTTCATATAGTACTCAGGGTTTTTCTCTAGGTCATTCTGAACTAAGGATTTGCTTAGGTTTGTACGAAAGATGGATTTTGGAGCTATTGCTGGGTTCAATTTATGTGTCTAAAATAGAGCAAACTCTCTTGCCGGAAGCATTTAGAAATATGGATATGGCTTGCCTCTTTACTAGGGGTCAATTTATTGGCTCTTTATCAAAATATACAGGATTATTTTGTAGTCTCAAAAAGGGAGATGGGTAAATCTCAGTGTTCGAAGTTTAACAGATATCTCAGACTGTTTTTCAAATTGACTGAAAACGTAAAGTCACAAAGCCTTGAGGCAAATGTAAGCTGAGTCTCACTGACTCTTTTTAAAATACAATACATCCAAATACTGCTATTTTTTAAAATGTCTGGGACGACTGGGGATATTTCAAGAGGAAAATTGGAAAGATATTTTTTTATACCTTTAGGCAAGAGTGAATTATTTCAAACACCAAGTGGTTCAAAATCCCATTCAGCTCAAGAGGCTGGGCTTTCTTGGATTTCTAGTGGGCACTGCATTTGGCATAATAAACTTCCTCTACTGCTTCATTTCCTCTGCCTCAGATAGCCACATGCCCTCTAACCAGCCCTTGAGACAGACCTCAGTGCTGAATGATGGATAATCGTCATTTTCACCAATTCGCTTTAAGAACTATGTTTAGTTTCCAAGTACTAAAGCAACATGAATGGCTCCCTTAGGAAAACAGTAAAAACACAATCAAAACAGTTTAAATTTCAAAGGTCAAATTCATAATTCTACACTGCTGCCTAGTTTTCTCCCCATAGGCAATGTGGTATTACATACACTGCGAAGCACTGCATTCACACGTAAGGATTAGTCATAGGCTGTCAGAGCTGCCAGGGACCTTGGAGATTATCCATTTCTATGCCTTTCTTTTACAGATGAGACAAAAGGCTCTAGGGAAGTGGTAGCAGAACGGAGAGGAAGAGAGACATAAAGTTAGATAAACAGAGTTCTTAAGTTTGTTTGTAGACAAGTTGTGGGCAGCCTACTTATTGAGAGGATTCTTATACACAGTGATTTTTCCCATCTCCTTTCGTTGCACTCTACCTCTCATTCCCACCCCACCCTGCCAACCCTCAACGTTTTCCCGCCTCTCTCAGCAAGCTTACATCTCTGTGAAGGTTTAAGGTGTTAAAACAGTTCTTGGCGTAGTTACCACATCTATTAAACGTCTTTTGCATCAACGTCTTGTACATAAAATCGTTGAGAGCAAAAGCCCCACTGATGGTGGCTGGCCCCGTAACACAGAAGCAGGAAGCTGATTGTGTCTCCTCTTTGTTAATTACCCTGTTTGCTGTTCCCAATAACAATGCCCTCCTTCTCTTAGGCAAAACCAAAAAGGTCTCATCATTGTTTTCTTATCTAAATGCAAGCATTGCAGGCCTGGGTTTACCTACTCTAACTTGTTCTGTAACACTTTCTGTCTTTTCTAAGGCTTCCTGAGCTTTCAACATCTGTCCCAATATCCCATCACCTCTGTTCCTCTACTTCAACAATATTATTTTCTAAGTGACAAAGTTCATGTTTCATTTTTTTAGTTCAGGGAATTCTTAGACAAAAATCTCTTGTATTCCTGGACAAAGATCTGGGGTCTCAGGTGGGAGACTGGGATCTCTTTTAAAATGGAGGGTTGAGGGGTCCCTGGAAACTTGAGACTTCAAGAAAAAGATCAAACCATGAGAGGTCTTTTATACGTATTTTTCTAATGTTGCAAATTTTAAATGCTTGGAAGCCTTGATTTCACCACAAAAAGTAGTTTTCTATCAGGCATTTTCTATGGGGCAAATAGTGAGATGTAGTGAATAACGAAATAAATAGATTACATATGTTCTTTTTATAATGCAGACTTGGTCACATGCAAAAGAAGCACTGTTTGGCATTGGTGTTAGTTTAATAAAAGAGCTGCTGCAGTGGTCTTTGCCATGGCAGATCCATTTAGGAGGCATGGATGGAAAAACCTGTGCTCTAAAGGCACTGCCAACAGGAGGGAATAGTGTGGCTAGAAAGCAGGGGCCCTGGAGGCAAAAAAAATCCCAGGTACCGAACCTAATTCAGCTACATCTTGCCTAACCTTACACAATGTAACCTCACTGAACCTGTTTTCTTATCTGCAAAATATTTTAACAAAACCTACCCAATGAGCTTTATATAAGGATTCAATAAGAATCTCTATGTAATCTATATGTAAAAAATTTTGAATTTTACATAGATTTATATTTTATAAAAATATTTCTATTTTACATATAGGCACATATATTAACACATATGTTGATGATGTCTATGACATGATTTATAGTCAATAAATGGTAGCAATTATTTTTAGTGATCAAAATAAGTTTTTAGAGATTCAAGTTAGTATATACAATGGCAATACTTTGACAATCTTAAATTTTTTTTTTTTAAAGATTTTATTTATTTATTTGGAAAGAGAGAGAGTGAGAGAGAGCATGAGACGGGAGAAGGTCAGAGTGAGAAGCGGACTCCCCATGGAGCTGGGAGCCCGATGTGGGACTCGATCTCGGGTCTCCGGGATCATGACCTGAGCCGAAGGCAGTTGCTCAACCAAAAGCGCCACCCAGGCGCCCAATACTTTGACAATCTTAAAACTATACTGCAACATAAACTTTTAAGGGATATTCCATTCTTTTTTTTATATCACTATCAGTGCCACATTAAAAAAAACCATTTAGCTGTTTTGCTTTTATTTCCACATCTACTATGGGTAAACAGCCTGGAAGAGAAGAGCTGAAGTCTAGGAAACTCACAGGCTAGATAACTATGCAGTGAATAATTGAGAGTCAACTGAAATCAATAGGATTTTTTAAGTGACATCACAGGTTAAAATTACATCTACCAATTAGATCATAATATCGTTCAGTAATGCATTTGATTTCAATTAAAATTTCAGGGGCACCTGGGTGGCTCAGTCGTTAAGCACCTGCCTTTCTGCCTTTGGCTTAGATCATGATCCCAGAGTCCTGGGATCAAGCCCCACATCGGGCTACCTGCTCAGCAGGAGGCCTGCTTCTCCTTCCCTCACTCCTTCTGCTTGTGTTCCCTCTCTAACTATCTTTTTCTCTGTCAAATAAATAAATAAAATCTTTAAAAATTTTTATTGAGAAAAAGTCAGGCAGATGTTCTCATTCACTTTATAGTTGAGAAATTTGAGGCTGGATGAGACTGTGATTTGCCTACAGTGAAAGGGCTTGCTAATGCAAGATAATAGGGCAAGAACTCAGATTATTTTTTGTAAACTTTTTTTGAGTTAAAACTTTTCTATAAATAAGTGTACATACCTTAAGTGTATAGTGCAAAGGTCTTTCATAAACTGGGTCCCCACTACCCAGATCAAGAATTGGAATATAACTAGTACCCGGGGGATCTTTTATGGTACTCCCAGTCACTGTACCTCAAGCTAATCAGTCCTCACGTCTATCACCACTAATTAGTTTACATTTTTGGGGAAAGATTTATTTATATATTTGTTTGAAGGAGAGCGCAGGCACAAGCAGGGGGAGAAGCAGGCGGATGGAGAGGGAGAAACAGGCTTCCTGCTGAGCACAGAGCCTGATGCGGGGTTCCATTCTAGGACCCTGGGATCATGACCTGAGCCAAAGGCAGATACTTAACCAATTGAACCACTCAGCCCCCTATAGCTTATATGTTTTAAGAATTTATATAAATTAATATAAGTTCTCTTTTATATCTCATTTCTTTAGCTCATCATCATGTTTTTTTTTTAAATGAGGATTTATTTTTTATTTTTATTTATTTATTAGAGAGAGAGAGAGACTGAGAATGAGAGGGGAGAAGGTCAGAGGCAGAAGCAGACTTCCTGCAGAGCCAGGAGTCTGATATGGGACTCGATCCTGGGACTCCGGGATCATGACCTGAGCCGAAGGCAGTCGCTTAACCAACTGAGCCACCCAGGCGCCCCATCATCATGTTTTTGAGATTCACCCATCTTGTTACATGTACCAGTGTTTTTTTCAAATTCACCACTGTATAATATTCCATTATATAAATATACTGCAATTTATCCATACTTCTATAGAAAACATCTGTGTTGTTTATAGTTTTTGGTTGCTGTGAACATTATTGTATATCCACTTTGATATATGTATGTACATCATTTCTGTTGAGTATATAATTAGAGGTACAGTTGCTGGCCAATAAGGTATGTATGAAAGAAGCCAGAGTTTTTTACTTTGGAATCAATCTCAACCCATAGGTATCCTCAGCATAACTGGACTTTCTTCTGATACATACAGCAACAGAATGACAAGATCTGGGAGTGTGAAAGCTGAGATGGACTGAAAGTCTTTTGGATGCTGTTGGCACTGAGTAGTAATGCATACTTTGCAAGTGCCATAGAAAGAACAATTAACACAGGTCCTGGAAACCAGTTTCTTACGCTGGTCTGTTGCTTATTAGGTGCGCCATCTTCAGTAAATCTCAGAGCCTTCACAGTTGTTCCTTTGTCCAAATTGCTCATCCCCTTCCTTTTGTCTTGAGTAACTCCTACCCATCCTTCAGGACTCAACCTAATCTTACTTTTTCAGCACAGCCTTTGCTGATTTCCCCGGTCCAGATTTAGTTTGCTGTTATTTTGTTTCTCATAGAAACCTGTACTTTCCTTTTTTAAAAAATATATTTATAAAAAATAAATATATATATTTATCTTATTTGTAAGTTTCTCAGTGATCATTTTTCTAAATATTGGTTTATCTTCTACGTCATTAGATGGTAAGTTGTCTGAGGGGAGAGTCATCTCTTTCTTGCATACCACATGTATTTGAGGTTCTCAGCACTACCCTACATTTTAGTAATTTGTTAGGAGGACTCAAAGGACCCAGCAGATACTAGTACTTACAGTTATGACTTGTTAGAGTAAAATGCTACCAAGCATAATCAGCAGAGGGAAAACCAGGCACAGGCTTCCTTGCCTAGTGAATAACACAGGTGCAGCGGATTTCCCCAGCAATGCACTGTCACAATACATGTGAAGTACCAACCAGAGAAACTCATTAAAAACCAGTGTCCAGGGTTTTTATTGGGGTAATATGAGCACCCTCTGCCTAGCATATACCTAAAGCCCAGACTTGTAGAAAGAAAGCAGATGTTCAGTATAAAACACATGGGTTATAGAAATAGGGTACAGTGAGCTACTTTTACCAGTTCTGGGATGAAAGGAACCATCCCAAAACTCAGGTTCCCAGATACGAGGAAACCAATTCCTCTAAATAAGGATTTAGTTCAGGAAAATATCAGGAGATGTTGGTTTAAAAAAAATTTAAATACTCTTTTGGCCTTTCTTTAATTGCAGGAATTTCAGAACCTTTAAGTTGTAAAAATGTGCAAGGTGGGGTGGGGAGATCAATATATAATGTGTCCTAAATTCTAAATTCCTTGAACATGGAATACTTTCTTTCCTCTCTTATTTTTAAGGAATGGGTGTTCTGTGAAGAACACGCTGACAAATGCTGTTCTAATTCCAGCCCTTTCTCCTAGGCCCGTCACCTTCCCACCTCAGCATTCTGCTGACAGGAATCAGGATGCAACAGTCCAAAGCACACCTTTCAGGTTTCATAGAACATATTACAGTTACAGTTGTTTAGCCTGTTAATTCTCTTACTTCCTTCTCAGCCACTTGTAATCATGACCTTACCCTGTAACACACATCAGTGATTCTGAATCACAGAGAATGGAAAATTAAAGGGGTTAAGCATATATAATCACTGATAATAAGACAATATTTATTTAGTATCCCACCTTGTATGACCCAATATCTGTTTCTTGGCAGAATTTTTCAAAGGTAACTTAGTTTTGTGAAAGTAACTTAATTGAAACTCATTAGCATGTTACTGACCATACAGCACAAATAGTGTAGAACAGATGTAATTAAACACAGTTCCAGCTGAAAACCTACATTCAGTTCCTTTTCTGTTTTCTTCACGGCTTTTGGAGTTGAGACTACTGAGGTGAAGACTTGTGTCAAAGAGGTCATAAATCCACTGCTTTGGATAACTAATACATAGTGTTATGATACTTTTCAGGTTGAAACTATTAATTTTTGATAAAATGCTATGTATATTCATACAGGAACTCATTTAGAAAAATGGCTTTCATATAAACATTAGAGGAACACCTTATTTTTCTTCTCAGCTTTAAATGAATAATTTTAATACAAGCAAATTAAGTAAAATAAGGTCCAGGCTTCTTTGCAAAGCAATAGTTCACTAAGTTTAGATAGATGTATGCTTAATGAAAAACCTTAATTTTTTTCATAGGTGGAGAAACTGAGATAATAGTTGTTTATGAAACAATTCAGACTACGTATTTAGATTTCCTAGCCACTTCTGAATGAATTAGTAAGTTAGTCGGCATCAAGTCTCAACCATGAGCAATGAATGCAAACGGTGCCCCAAAGACTAACAATTTTTTTTCCCAATCTTAAAGATAGGGACCAAGGCTTATGTTTTTATAATGAGAATAAAAAAGAACTACCTCAAAAATGGTGTTTGGCTGTAATCTCTTTTTTTTCCCCACTTACATGACCTAATCACTTACCAAAGGCCCCATCTCCTCTAATACCATCACACTGGAGATTAGGTTTCAACATATGACTTTGTGGTGGCAGGGTGGGAGGGGACAGAAACATTGAGTCTATAGCAGGAAGAGTCATCAGGACTTGGTGCATCAGAATTAATTGGTGATGTTTTGTTTTAATGGAGGTATGGAGCCCCATTCCAGATCTGCTTAATCAGAATCATTGGGCATAAGCCCTAGGGATCTACAGTTTTAATATGCTTTACATATGATTCTTACCATAAAAATTTGAAAATAACCTTTTCAGATGACCACAGATGGACAAGATCATATCCTATTCTCAGGGCCAGGCTAGATGATTTGTAGCCAGGTTTTGAAAGTGGGTATGATTGAGAGTTAAAACTGAAAGGGAAGGACATTCTAGTTGGAAACAATGGCATAGGTGGACACACAGAGGTAGAAAAACAAATTATATTTATTAAATGGTGAGAAGACCAGTTTGTTGGAGACAAGGTAGAAAGTAGGGAAGCAGTGAAGAGAAAACTGAGAAAGCCACAGCAGCTAGACTGTGACTCGTTGTCTTACTGGAAAGCATCCCCTTCCCATAACCAAGAAGATACAGAGGATCCCTTGGGTATAGTTGACATAGGCAAATGAGCAAACTTCATAGGTTCAAAGACAGAGATTCTATTTGTGGGGGAAGTGAGGAGAGGAGATTTTTCTGCAGAGTGTGCCTTGCTTTGTTTTGAATTGTCTATTTACTTATTAATATTCAGCTTTGATCCAGAAATTTAGGAACAAGCTCTGATGATCTAATTTTGTTCACAGAATTAATAAGTGAGCTTTGTTGATATGTCTGCATTCTAACATCCTCTGATAAAACAGTGCTAATCGGCTGCTGTGGTGGATGAAGATAAGCACACAAAGACTGTGATGTAGTTGCCCTCCCTTTTAATAATTAACTTTTGAATTCGTTGTGCTTTTTAGGGTCTAAAATAAAATGGTAGGCAGTGAAAATTTGATCATCAATCCCATTTAATAGTGCCAATGTATAGTCAGTCTTGCTATCCTGTTTACTATTTTATTTTTTAAAATTTAAACTTCTGATACTTTCAAGCTACATTTTCATGCTTTTTCACTCTTAAACTGCTTTAGCTCCAGACTCAGGAATGTTTGTGGATTACTGTTATTGAGTGCATGGGTTAAATTTTGAATCAGCTGTCTACGTGGGAGGCCTATCCACTGTGAGAACAATCTAGTGCAGTGCCACAAGCCCCTATGGCTTCCTGCCACACTGGGAGGACCCTGTAGCCACACTCGGTGATTTTTCCTTCTTAGGTACTTCTTGCATCAAGCTGTGTCCCCACTTGCAATGCTCCCCACTGCCTCCACTGTTCATGGTACACAAGCCTAAACCAGTCTGAGACAAGTTGTTTTTGTTCAGATGCCAGCATGAGCACATGTCCTGGGTTGAGTGTAGAAGAATAATTCAGGGTCATGTTGGTACAGAACATGGCTCCCTAAAGAAGTAATCACCCCTAAGCTCCTCTCGAACTCTTTTGTAAGGGAGTTGTGGTCATGATAGGTTATACAACTGGCCTTTCCAGTATAGGATATTAGATATTCAGCACAGGAACCTTTAGACTCGAGCAACCTAGTATATAAAAACGGCATACTACATGCTTAAAAAGAGAGACAATTCATCCATGCTCAAATAATGAGGGCTTGATTTTGGAAGTTTGACCATGAGTGACTGAACTCTAATCCGTTGCAGAGAAGTGGCACTTATCTGATTTGAAGCATAAATAGTGGTATAGGAAATTATTTCAGGTTTAAATTTTACGGTATCAAATTCAGATTGATCAACAAAATGTATAAAACCTCCAGGATGATAAATCTTTGTGAAGCTCAATCAGTAGACCGTAGAAAGCACAAATTGAATATCCAAGCCTGAATGCAAAAGTGACTCCATAGCTCCAGTGCTTCATCCCCCAAATAGAAAAAGTGAGATTAAGCAAGTCATTATGTAGCTGGAGTGACCAGGTTGTTTTCATCACTTTCAGGGATTCTTAGCCACTCTTACCGCAGTGCTGGGTTCTCGGGAGCCCCTGCCAGCAGGAGTGGAGACTGGGCCCTGGGCTTCCATGGCATCTGTGCACAACCTGGGAATGGCCCAGTACAGAGCCCACGCCAGAGCTCACGTGGCTTTGTACTTTTCCTCACAGTTTCTCTTCAAATTTCAGAGACTTTGCTGATGCTAATGTTGTGACTGAAACAACTGATGAATGGTTTGGAGCCATTTTCAAAAAACATGAAGCAGCTTGTTATTCTGGTTTAACACCCAAGCTGTTATTTGTAAAAACTACTTTCACTTCCTGGTTCTCTCCATATTTTCTCTCTGCCCAGAAGCCACAATCAATGGCAGCAATCTCGCTATGTCTCTCAGTGTATTTATGTCATATCTTCTGTACCAGGCATGGAACAACTCCATTTCTACCCTCATGACTGAGGGAATTGTGAGTTTTAACACCGGCGAAAACCTCCACAAAAGAGTGTGTTTTCCGTGGTTCTAGTATGTTTTTTGTTCAGTAGTGCCCTTGCCACACAGATCTTTTCTGCCTTCTCTTCCCTATACTAGAAGAAGCCTGAAGTGGCTCGAGAGAAAATCATGCTATTTAAGATCTGGTAAGCAGGGATTAGTTGTGTGACTGTAAGCACATCATTAAACTTGGTTGCATTTCAGTTTTCTCCTCTGTGAGACTAGGACTGGGTATGAGAAGGATCTAATGTGGTGCACGGCATAGAGCAAGCACTCTAGCAATGGCTATCGATGTCCTCATTATTGTTATCTTTACATATTGGACTTTTTTAGAAAAGAGGGACAGCACCTAGGAGTCACCAAATCCTCATATCCTGCCTCCCATAGATCTATAAAATAAACTATCCTGGGCCAACTGTGGGGTAGATGGAGTCACTGAACTTGTTCTGGCTCCTGAAACTGTCCCAGAAATCAGGGTTGGGTTGGAAGAGATACTGGCCAGTTAGCAAACAAACTTCCTTTGTATTGGGTTGGGTATCTGAATGCCTGGGTTCTAATGATGATACACTGATAAACCTGATGTTTGGGGGGAAAATGGTTTGTAGTGATTGCCAATTTTTGTGGTGTAAATATTCCCACAGTGGCTTATGTCAAGCTTTCAACCTGACATTACTAAACACAGGATTGGAAAGAGATGAGCACCACTGGTTCCTGTGAATTGGCACAAACCAAGTCTAACACAATAGTAGTTTTAGACCAGTTCTGTCACCTCCAAGATGTGTTTTGTGAACCAAAAGTTACTTTCTGGGTTTCTCTTGTCCTTTCTGTACAACAAAGTTAAGCCAGACTAAAGTTTCCCAATCTGGGTGATAAACAAAAAATATGTTCTTGGCTCAGAGAAACTTGGGAAACTGTATTCAGCAAAGTAGGTCAGTTAGAGAGATTTCTTTATAACAGAATGCCTTAGAAACTTTAATATGACTTTAATATTTATACACAATAATTTGTTGTGACTCAGAGGGAGCTATACCATTTACCTTTTCTCAAGCATTTTTTAATGGTATAGTTATTTACAATAACCAGAACTCTCTACTAGATGACATTCTTGTAGCTCTAAAATCAAAAGGAAGATGGGGCGCCTGGGTGGCTCAGTGGATTAAAGCTTCTGCCTTCAGCTCAGGTCATGATCTCAGGGTCCTGGGATCGAGCCCCGAGAGCTCGGCGGGGAGCCTGCTTCCCTCTCTCCCTCTTTGCCTGCCTCTCTGCCTACATGTGATCTCTCTCTCTATCAAATAAATAAATAAAATCTTTAAAAAAAAATCAAAAGTTAGAGAGGAAGAAAAAAGAGAGAAAGAAAGAGCCCTTAAAGTTACTCTCACTCCTCACTCCTACCTTTAATTTTTGAGTTTTTTATTTTATTTTTTACACATTTTTAATTGTTTATTTATTTATCCCCCCCCAACACTTTTATTTTTTCAGTGTTACAAGATTAATCGTTCATGCACCACACCCAGTGCTCCATGCAATACGTGCCCTTTTCAATACCCACCACCAGGCTCCCACCTTTTAACTTCATACCTCACTTTTTAAGATAAGGGAGCCAACCTTTGTTGAGTGCTTACTCAGGGTTGAGTATGAAACTCAGCTATTCCCAGGTTCTCTAAAATTAACTATCCTAAAGGACAGGCATTGTTTCCTTCTATCCAATTTCCAGATTAGAAATCTGAGCCTCACTCAGCATCATTTTGTTTGAAATGAAGGAGGCAACTAATACTGCCAATAAAAAAGTGCCTTTCTCAAAGACATTACTTAAAAACAAAATGAAAGCCATGTTATATATACCTAATCACAATTGAGCCTGTAGGTGGAGATCTATTTTAGCAATAGTGACACCTTGTGGCTACATCTGCCTCAGCTTAGTAGTCAGAAAGATGGAAAAAGGGATCCTTTCCTAGGTAGGTCACCCCTTAGAGTAGTTGAACTGTAGCGACAGGAGGAGAACTCCTGAGAATTTTGTGGATCATCATTTTGTCATTTCAGAAATAACCCAAGATGAAAAGAACCAGAGCTCTCTTTTCTCTTTGTCTCTTTTTTCTTCTGTCCACTTCTTTGATTCCTATGATAAACTCAGAAGCAAGTAAATTTGTGTTTAAGTCCTACCCCACTCATAAACAAAACAAAAGAGTACATTTTAAAATGCATTGATGACTCTTTGATGTTATGAAAAACACTAATGGGCCTTAATTTTAATGAGACTTTCAGATTCTGGGGGGCCCTCTATGTTCCTTTCATGTGTTTTCAGAGAGATTTCAGATGCTTCTTAATGAGATGGAAAAACAGACACATTTTTCTAAAGCAGCCAGAGTAATATTAGGTTCTTGGAAGATAACAGGACTGTTGTCAAGTCATTTGAAGAAATGTCTATAAAGAAATCTTACAGAGATATGAGGGAAGAAAAGACAGCCCAAGCGGAACAATACAGTGAAAATGGAAGGAAAACAAAAAAGATTTTCTACTAGCCTTTTATCATAAAATCAAGGCCACCCACTGGATTCTTAGATCCAATAGGGAGCCAAAACATTGTTAAAAGTTCCATTTGAGGGGGTTGAAGAGTAGAGAGTTGGAGATGCATGTGGACTTGTTGCAAATTTTCAAGGGTTCAGGTGGTGGGGAGAGGAGGTGTTTAATTTTTCAGAGGCATTGTGACTCACAAGGCAAAATGAAGTAGAAAATGAACATTTGTGACTCACACTTAATGTCATGCTGTATCCACGTCAACTCTCGGAACTTCTGTTATGCCAGTCACAGGAAAGAGTTGAATATTGGAGAGTTAAGAGAGTTATTCTAAAGACCACCTCGAAAGTACTTTGTTTTGTAGGCAAGCTTAGACTAGCTTAGTGGTCTGGTAACATGCCTGTGCCTTATCCCTTTAGTCTACAGGTGTAAAGATGATGTAGGGAGCGCAGAGCGTTGGGGGGGGGGGGGAGATTAGATACAGAAGTGATGTGGAATATAGGGTGAGGTATTCCAAGTGATTGGAATATAGGGGAGGTTTGCTGGGGTGGAGTCCAGAGCCAACAGCCAAGAAAGAATTCTTGAGATGTGTTTGGTGCAAAAAGGTGGTTTTATTAAAGCACAAGAACAGGGGTGCCTGGATGGCTCAGTGGGTTAAAGCCCTGCCTTCGGCTCAGGTCACATCTCAGAGTCCTGGGATTGAGCCCCGCATGGGGGCTCTCTGCTCAGCAGGGAGCCTGCTTCCCCTTCTCTCTCTGCCTGCCTCTCTGCCTACTTATGATCTCTCTCTCTCTCTCTCTGTCAAATAAATAAATAAAATCTTAAAAAAAAATAAAGCATGAGAACAGGACTCATGGGCAGAAAGGGCTGCTGCACTGGGATTCTGAGGGGTGGCTGATTTATATACTTGAAGGTTGAGGGAGGTAAGGAAAAGGGAGGGAGGTTTCAAAAGGATTTTCCTATATTAGGGAAGACTCCTAGGATACCGGAGACCTTGCCATTGTCAAGTTAAGGTTGTTTTTCCCTCTAGGAAGGCCCTTACTTTAAGACGGTTGAGAGCTTCCAGGAGGAATGTCAACACGTGTCCCATTCAGGAGGAGGGAGGTTGCGGGGTATAAGCTTGTGCTTTGTCCTTAGTTAGCCTTCTGCTCCTTTGTCAAAAGAATGGGAGTAAGGGAGGGAACAAGCAGATGTGAGCTCATGAGCAACATTAGAGCTAGGAGATCAACTAAGCTGTTTTCACCAGGTAAGTCTTGTTTTCAACTTGAGCAGAAATTTGAGTAGAAATCCCTCCTCAACTAAATAAAGTGGAAGTCAATGAGTACAGGAAGATGGGCAGGGATTATATATCTCTAAGCTATTGCACGTATTCTTTTTTTATTTTTGGACTAGAATGTTCTTCTTCCAAACCTCATCTCTGTCTCTCTAGCTGCACTTCACTTGACTAGTCAGCTCTCTCATTCACACCACTGCATATCACTTCTCCTAAATAATGGCTTAGCAAACACTGCTTGCCAGACCTGCATGAGGCACTGGGATGCAGAGAACATGAAGTCACTGCCCCACCTTGTTAGGAGCACCCTGGGTTTGTGTTGTGGAACGGGGTCAGTGGGGGAAATTCTCTAATTGTCCTTTTTTTCATAACGCATTGCTGCATTTCACTTCCTGTGCTACTATTATTCTTTACAACAGTTGCTTTGTCCCCAGGACAGGTCCCAAAGTACCCAAGGGCAGAGACAATGTTTCAATTCTTGCATCTCTCACTATACTCTCCCAGGGCTGTTGCACATAATAGATACCTACTAAATGGTCATTTAATGGAGTTGAATATCCGACTGAGCATAAGACCTAGAGCTGTTGCTTCCGTTCCATCCTATTGAGATAGAGTTAGTATTTTTCTGGCTGGCTTTTGGCTGGGGAAAGCCAACATCCAGCCAGCTGAGATTTAGTAGAAAGGTCACCTGGGAGTGCCATGGGGAAACATGTCAGTGGGAGGGTAGCATCAAGTCTGATTAGGAGGCAAATAGAAAGGGGAGTAGACCCAACCAAGGGCCACAGCAGGGATCCTGCTTGCCTTTGAGCTTGATCAGACCATTTGTTTCCTCTTCTAATGCAAAGCCCGCTCTTCATGCCTAAACCCCTAGCCTGCACTCTTGGTAGAATCACTCCAGCAACCATTCCAAGTGTTGGAAGCTGTCTTCTAAAGAGTAATTTGCCCGTATCAAATGTGTAGGACTAGACACAAGGCAATACATGATAACTTAATTAGCACATTTTCAGATTAAACAGTGCTATTTTAAAACAACAAAAAAAAGAGAAAAAAAAGTCTTCATAATTCATCCCTGGAAAATAAAACTCCTTATAATAAAACAACCAAGCTATCTGTCAGAAGCTGCCATTGCACTGCTTCTTAATCAGAGTAGGTGGGAATGGCCGGTGGGGATAAAGAGTACAGCCAGACCAGCTTGTCAATAGATCCCTGAGGTTACCTCAGAGTGCAGTGTTTACCCATCAATGTTTCTCTGACCCTGATTACAAATCTGGCCTCCAAGATTCTCTTCTCATGCATCAGGAAAAACACAGACTAGTAAAGTTAATTCATTATATTTTAAAAGAATTTCTGGAGTGGAGTGAAAAGAAATAGCAAGAAACTCCCACCGCCCCCCCCCACCCGCATTGTGCCTAGTGAAGGCTGACCTCATTTAGTCTCTTTAAGGTATGAGCCTACATTAAAGGGATCCAGTAGCTATGCGTTCAGCTATTTCCAGCTTCTTGAAGAACACAGCTCTTCCCTGGCACTGCATTGTCCAGCAGTTTCTTCCCTAACTAAGTACCAGTATATTTGTTCCTCTTTCCCATGCAAGATTCTCAGGGGCATTGCCTATAGTTGATGGAATATTTTGTATTATTTTAATTGGTATCTAATGATATTTTCAAACTACCATTATATACTTTTCTTTTCAGATGTCCTGTAATGCTGTTTCTATGCCTTTTAGTCATTATTTTGTTTATAAATTATTATAAATTAGAAATATTCATTCTAGCAAAGTGTGAATCTTGAAAAATAACATATAATGGAATATGAAACTTGCCCCAAATCTCACCACCTAGAATGGAGAGTTGAAGCTACTAATGTTTCTGTAATCATACTTCAAGGCATCTATTTTCTTCCATATATATATGATATAGATATACATATTTATATATGTATACTTATCTCTCTGTCTCTGAATTTGCTAGATGAACATACCTATCCAGTCTCTGTCTCTTATAGGGTTTTCTAAAATGTACCTTATTGAGATACAGGAACACAGTATTGGGCACCAAGAAAGGTTTTAAGGCCCCTTTACTCCTGAGACCTCCACTCTGAAGCAGGTTTATGAGGAAGCCACTCCTCAATACAACTACCATTTAGGAATTTCTTACCCTATGTAGTTCAACTTCTCACTGGCCTCTTTATACCAATGAATAAGTTGTCAGGAAACAAAACTGCTATGACTGAATAAAGTGACAGGTGAATAAAGTACCAGAATATCTCAAAGTTCATCAAAAATACTGCCTCGCATATGGAAATGCAATCCATTTTTCCTTCCCAATGGATATATGGCAAAAGAATTTCCTTATCAAATATTCAGTTTGAGTTAAGGAGTAGTGAGACAGATCTATAAGCATTTGATTTTGGATGGGTTTTTTTGAAGGTTCCTTCGGTGGAATTGCCTATCTTAAAGCTCTGGCAGCCCTTTTTCAGAACACAATGAATGTAAATGACAAGAAGTCATGGCAGAGAAAAATTTGCAGTCATAGGAAAAGGAAGAAAATGTACAGAGATACACTGTAAGAGCAGACTGGGTAATATTAGAGATTCTTCTCTTTTAGTTAGCTCTTAAAGCGAGGGCAGTTTACTTGTTCAGGCTTTTTAAACAAAGTTTTTCAAGTTGTTAGGGAAAAAGAATAAGTCTTCCACAGATAGCATTCTTATCCTTAGTTTTATTATTATTAGCATATCTAGTTTTACTAATAGCATCATAGAATATAGATTCTGGGGAGGGGATATAGGAATTAAGGAAATAGGTTTTTGTGATGTCAGCCTATGGCTGAATCCAGGTTCCCCATGTACTTATTGAATTACCTTACCAAGTTGACTGGCTTTGATCTCATCTGTATAATGGAAAGAAAACTAGTTCTTATTTTATATAATTGCTATCAAGATAAAATGAGGTAATGTAAGTAAATACCATGTACTTAGTGTGTAATAAATGTTAATTCTATTCCAAAAGCTCTTCCAATAACTGAAGGTAGGAATCTAGCTGATTCAAACTCTCCCCCACCCTCTTAAGCACAAGTATCCACATATCTGTAGCATTTGCAAAATTAGGTCCACAAACTTGAGTGTACAGGAACAATTTTCCTTATGACATTCTTCAGGGCAGTAGAGAATTTTATTCCAGTTATTATAGGCTCTCCTCCTTTTTTTCCTCCTCCCTTGGTAGTACCAGACTCTCAAAGGTTTTTGTGGTAGCTAAAAATGGGAGTGGGCTGCTGATGTCCAGTATATCCTGCTTGCTACTGACTTCTCATGGTTTTTGCCTGCTGTAATCCCTTGATGTTCCCTGACTTACTGTATCCCTCCCTACTCATGTAGATAGGAGAATCTTAGCTAATGCTGGAACTATGTCAAAGTTCCCTTCCTGAGATGCCTACTCACTTAGAGTAACAGCTCTATCTCAGAGCTCTTTTTTATTTAATTTAATTTATTTATTTGACAGAAATAATTTGAGACAAATTTATTTGAGAGAAAGAGATCACAAGTAGGCAGGCAGGCAGGCAGAGAGAGAGGGGGAAGCAGGCTCCCCGCTGAGCAGAGAGCCCGATGCGGGGCTCGATCCCAGGACCCTGAGATCATGATCTCAGCCAAAGGCAGAGGCTTTAACCCACTGAGCCACCCAGGTGCTCCAGAGCTCTTTGCCCTACTACAAGCCCCCTCTCCTCTCATCTTCTAGAGTTCTAACACAATATCAACTGATGAAGGCTTTTTGTATATAGACTACTTTCGGCTTTTTCTGCCTTTTATCCTAGTCAAATTCTGACTGCAAGGACTGCAAGGAACCACAAAGCTTAGTAACTTGCTTCAAAAAAAGGAAGTATTGCAGAGTAATACTTCAGTTAATTATCCTGCCACGTACATAAGATAACCATCAAGATTTTTAACTCAGAGATAGTCATATGGGGAATTTCTTCCTGCTGCATCCAGCCTTGAAAAAAATATCTTCCAAAGAATGTTTTATGGGAACCCCTCGTGAGTGTAATTTATTTAGCCACCTCCTATCCGCATGCCTATCCGCATGAGTCTGTTCTCCTACCCAGGGACTCCCAGCACACAGGAACATTGCAGTGCTTTCGCTCACTCATCCCTCAGTTGCATGGGCATTTACTTTGATCTTGTCTCTAACCTCTGTTTCTTAGTTCTCAAGCACTGGAACAAATGTCTGCTGCCTCCTCCATGTAGTCCTTAGTAATTTTCACATCGTCCTCTTCAGGTATAAGGAATCATTTCTCTCCCCTGCAGCTCTGTATTTATACCACTATTGAGCATTTATGCCTTCTGCATCTCAGACTACTTAGTTTTTGTTTCTGCTTCCATAAGGTCATAGCACCTTGAAAGCAAAGTCTTGACAAATTTTTATTGAAAAGAATTTAATCAATTTATATTAAACAAAGTAATTAAGAGAATGGGTTGCTATGGAAGTCTGGTAATTTTCTTTACATTTAAAAGGAACAAAGGAGAGTGAGGGGGGTTGGTATTTGTTTGATTTTGTTTTTATGTTTTTGGTATAAGACAATGGTTTGCAATCCTGGTTGCATGTTAGAATAATCTACATAATTTTCTGAAAATAGCAGCGTCCAAGCCCCACCCTCAAAATTCTGATATAACTGGTCTGAAGTAGAATGCAGACATTGTTATTTTTTAGAAGCTTCCCAGTATCTGAATGTATGGACAGAGTTGAGAAGCCCTGGTATAGAGATTAAAGAGCTAATGGTGAGATCCCTGGATCCCATTTTGATATCTCCTCAGTTTCTTGATTTAGCATCCTTTTGTATTGTGTGCATTTTTGAGAGCCAACTCAAATGCTTTTGGGAATAGGCCGAGTTTAAATAATGAAGTCACTAGAAAGATGAACTAGTAATCACCAATCCAGGCTACCCAATATACTAAGTTGTTTTCATAGAATCTTAAGGAAAATATAAAATGTTTAAAATAAATTTTATTTAACTATAAAACTTATTTCTCTCTCTGGCTGTTTCCGCTAAAAGAAGCAGTGGAGGTTTGGTCTGGAGGGTGGGGAGGAGATACAATGATTTTTATTTAAAAATAATAGTTTGTATATCAAAACTTCAGGAAGTTTGGATGTCTTTAAAACTTGTTTAATTTTCCTAATTCTCTAGTAGTCTAAACTTTTGAGAGCAGAGTTTATTAATTTATTGACTAAGGTCTTTATCAAGAGGGGAAACCTGCATCAAGATTGAGTTATTGCAATAACACAGCTATAGTGCTTCTGAAATTGTGAGATGGAAATGAATTGAGTTGAATCACATGGTTCATTCAACCTATGTATTTGGTTAGAACTCCTTGTTAGGTAGTCAAGTCTCTTGTTAATAATTAAATATTACAGTAATCTATAATTTTTTCTTAAGGAAATGTGAGCAGTCATATTAAGGAATTAGGGCACCATGAAATCTTTCTGATACAAGAAGAAAAATTACATAAAAATCTCCTGTAATTGATCAGATCTAAGTCCATAGGACCAAAATTTACCACTATAATTGGATCAGGACACAGATAGGGTGACCACCTTTTAAGCACTTCAAAACAATCTAAATATAAAAGATCACAGTCTTGACATAGCAAAAGGAAAAACTGCTCTAATTAAAACTCTGAAGTCCAGTATACTTCGCTTATTAAAGTTTTTGTTTAAATTCAGTTTCTTGCCTATTTAGGTTGCACAGAAATTCTAACACTTGATGTTTTGGCTTCCTTTCTGACTACTCAAGCAGTATCCTAAAAAACTACTAGAAAATAGATCTTTTGAAACTTAATAAACTATACGTTTCAGAACAAGACAAAATAAAGAAAGAAAATGGACCATTTTCCTGCCAGATAGCTCACAGGGATGTAAGAGCTCCAACCTGATCATATTTCAGGCATGCTGGCGAATTACAAGATTTCTAGAGATGTCACAGTGTCTTTGTGCTATGGTCTCTCCATTTGCGAAATATAAATGAGAGTATCTTCTCCTTCCCTCCAACTGACATGGAAGTTACACAATATGGAACTCTCTTCTTTTTGGTGAAGAAAGAGGAGAGAAGGAAGAGTCGCCTATAGTCATTAATCTATACAGTAGGAACATCAAAAATATCAAAATTATATAAATTAATAGAGATTTTTTTAAAGTGCATTAAAACCTTTCTCCAGTATGTGACAATCTTTGTATATGTAAGCCTTTATTTTAAAGTGACAGTAGCAAATTCAAAAATGAATTCATTTTCCCACATGTGCTCCATCTTGTAACCTCTGGGATACAGCACATTTCTGTTTCCCTGAATTGTTTTTTTTCTTTTTTTCCTTTTCTTTTTTTCTTAATTGGTCTCTCTGGATAATTCCACAGGATAAAGAGGAAAATAGTCGCTGAGATTAGTAACACTGAACAGGTGCGAAATGTACCATCGAAAAGCTAGTTAAACCTCAAAGATGGAAGCTCCAACTATAAATTAAATGAGAGACACATAGCCTCATCAGTGCCCATATGTTGGTCAACTGGGGATGCTCTCATCAGAACAATCTTTGTAAATGTAACAAGCCTGTTTCAATGCTACCCACAGCGTGAAGCTGATTTCTATTTTGCATTGTAATAGATTGTACAGCTTCAATTTTCAATGGACATGCCCTAACATATTGGGTCTCTCAGGAGACACAGCGGTGGCATTGACATGGAGGGGCAGAGGGCTAAGCAGTATCATGCAATATTTAAAATGTTTTTTCTTGACAACCGGCAAACTGTGATTACCAAATAGGATGATTCACCACTTCCAGCTGTCAAAAATAATAGCATCTCCTATTAGAAGCTTGTTACAGAATGACCATCTAAATGTCCAGTTTCTAAAAGATATGTGTATTCACATATTGGTTATAAGATAAAATATTTAACTTGTTGAATATGGGAAAAGATGTTGCTCTATAGATTTTCTTTTTATAGTGAGAAATAGGGTAAGGGAGAATGTAACATCAAGAAAAAAACTCAACACTGCACTACAAAAAAGTCATGATAATATTTGCTGCTATTATATCACTTTTGTTAGAGTGGTCTCCAGGTAGTCACTGAACTACACTGTAAATTAGTTTGTCCAAGATTGAGTGGTTTCCTGGGACTCAGGATTTTCAGTGCTAAGATGAAGTCCCAAACAAACAGGGACAAGTTGGTTAACCTACTAGAAACTTTTTACTTAACATCAGTGCACAATTTGATCTGAAATAACGTAAACAGTAAAATTACCCAACAACTGATTACTCTGCTAGGTGACTCTTTTGGTGGCATTTAAAGGAAGATAAATTAATAGTAGAGTCTGAAAGATAACCTAACTGCTGTATTAATGAATTTTGTCACTGTTTTCTGAGTGTGTGTACTAAAGTTTGAGTGCCACGATCTCTGAGGTGAGTGAGAAGACTTAGTAGTATGATTTCATATCAGACAAAAGGGAACCTACAAGGGTATTGGGTTGGGTTTGACTAATCTCAATTTATATGAAATTGTTGATGTGGCAATCTTAGAGTAATGTAAGACCAGACATCCTAGACTTAAAAACTGTACTGCATCAGACTAGGATATTCCAAGAGGATTTTCCTTTTGGAGGCTATGAGGCAAAGTCACACACTGAGTACTGAGTGTCCTGGAAGGAGTGGGAATACCATGGTCAGTCACCCCGGAAAGTGGCAGCTCCAGGACAGTGAATAAATTGGAGAGGAGAAATGTGAAATCTAAATCACAGACATGTCTAGAACTCTTGGACAGAATGTAGTAACATGAATGAGAAGAAGGCTGACCAGGAAGTAGGCATAGAGGCACATTGTGAGGTGCCCTAAAGGAGGGTATGTTCTCAGTGGGACCATATTTAGCACTTTCCCAGGATGTCCATTTTCTGTAACCTCCCAAATTTTTAGTAAGTCTTATAAACACCTGTGGGTTGGTCTCAGGGTATGAGAAATAAGGAAAAGAGTTATTCCTATTCTTGGGATGAAAGGTTAGAGCAGTGTTTCTCAACCTTGTTTTTGTTTTCATTATCAACTCCCTAAGGGCCCTCATTAGGCATTTTTCCCCCAATTGTCTCCTTCCCCTTGAAATTTTAATACCACAGATATATCGTATGTATATCTGTTTATATACTATATGCATTTCTGTGCTTTATACATTAAAAGAGCGAGATGGGTAAGATGTTTTCACCCCCCAGGAACCAATTTTCACCCCTGTGGACACAGTATCACCCCCATAGAGAATGCATGGAGAAGGGATAATAGCTTGAGAAACATTGCATTCGCAGACTATCGAGAGATGACCTGCATAGAGCAAGTAGCAACTCACTGGGCAGAATGGAGATTAGAAAGCTGATGAGACCCAAGAAGACGGCCCGGATATGTAAAGTACATAAACATTCCCAATAAGGAGACTGGATTCCCTGCACATGAATAGAATGCCAGTTCTAAGTCATCATTATATGGTTATTGAAGAAGGGTGATTTCATTTTATAGTTATAGTCTGCTAAGACTAGGGAACATTTGGTTTACAAATGTAAATAAAACATATTTTGAGAAGAATTGATGATTAAGATGGAGTTTAAAGTTCTTAGTGAAGATGGAACATCATATACACTGAACTCTACATACAAAGAGGCATGTATGATGAAATATGGACAGAACGTGAGAATTAGGATGATTACTCTCTCTGAAAACAAAGATCAGAGTTTAAGTTATTAACTGATAACAGTGCTGTAGAGTGTCTTAATGGTTAAGGCTGGACTGGTGTTATGGTAAAGAATAACCAGAGGTAATAATTTAAGAAAGAATAATTTAAAAATGCACAACAAAGATACATTTAGTATAAACTGTACTTTCAGTTTTTTAGAGTCTTTCAGCCTGGAGACTATGTTGCCTTCTTAGCAGAAAATAGCATGTTGCGCAGGGGAAATGGATTTTGGTCAGGAGATCTGAGCTCTGTTTCCAGGTGTGTTCCTCTAGGCTGTCCTAGGTTCTTCACTCGCTGGCCATGCCCTATAATCTGTAAAGTGCAGAAGCTAAAGTAGATGTCTAATATACTCTTCCATTTCCTACATTATTTGAAGATGTAAAATTATATGCTCTGCTTTCCTATGCTTCAAATATTTGAATATTTGATGAGCAATTCAACAATCAGCCATTAAATATTTACTAAGGATCTCTTACTTTCCACATTGTACTGAACACTGAGACCGTGCAGGATTAACACAAAACTCATTTGACTGACTCTCCTTTTCCTACTAATAAATATCTAAAATTTGTGGTACATATAAGTAATGCAGTGGCTTAAAGTCATACCAAGATGTAAATATCAGACATATCCTTTCCTAAGAGGAAGGTTTGCCAAAGAGAAAGGAGAGAAAGATCAGGAGACTCAGAACATTCTGACCTGGAGGCAGGACATGTGAGTAAAAGAGCAACTCTCAGGGAAGCGAACTTTGCTGCTGCTCCTGATGCCCTTGACTTAACACATTTACATATTTCCTGAGCACCCCATTAGGCTGGTGTGACATTTTTGCCTTGGGTTTTATTATATTTAATGTACTTCTCTGAAGATAGCCTCAAACCCTCAGGCACCATTCCAGTGGGGGAGTGGGAAATGATGAGTTGGCTTTGATTGGTTCAAACATGGAATACTGAGTCTATGATTTACATGACTTTCAATAAAATAGGATATATCCAAATTGATGAAGTTTATGATACAATATTCTTCCACATATTTCACTTCAAGCTTTTGGTTTTTTTGTAATACTAGTGAAAGTTATATAATTATAGTAAGAGAACGGAGTTTGCATTTGAAACCAAAAGTACTAAAAAATAACTAGATAAATTATTTTTGACTTGGTATTTTTATTGGTAAATATACCACTGGTTTGTTTGTTGTTAAACAAACCAACAACAATCCGATTTATCTTGTTTTAATAAAAAGCAGCAAAAAAAAGTACTAACTAAGCTTTTGTAAAACTCCAAAATGTAACTAGAAAGAAAATACTTTTACTTCACTTTTTTTGTATGATGTGAAGTCCGCAGACCACCATTACAGCCATCTTCTATTACATCCTCCCACTGTGCACTGTGACCTCTAGGCACAGTGCACAACTGCTTGCTGGTCTCTCAGTCCATGGCCTGTGTTCATATGGCACGGTATGTATCTATCTGTTTCCTCCATGAACTGTGAGCTCCCTGGGGGCAGGGACCATGATTATTCATCTTAGTCTTTCCTGGCACCTGGCACAACATCTGCATAATATATACGCTCAATTAGTATTAACTGAATGAAAGTAAACTACTTTTATTTTTAGTGGCCTTCTAATTATGTAAAGCAGTATAGCTATAATGAATACCAGAATCCTACATGTACCATAACAGCATATCTCTTAGAAATTTTAAAAAAATGAATTTTAATCAAATACATGTTTTCTAACTTATATAAGCATGAGATGTCCTTAAATTTTTCCGAGTTTCTCAAGCCTTTTTTAAATGTGAATATATAGGAAAATGGGGCTTCGGTTAGTTTTTATTTGTTCTGTTTGGTTTTAATTAGCATTGTTAACATAGAACAAAGCATACAAACTTAGGAAACAGCTAGATGATGTATTTTTCATTTTTTCCCCCTCCCATTTGAAGGCTTGTAGATACAGTCACTTGGTGTCTAAATATTTATTTACAAAGTGTCAACAGAGAGAAAAAAGTGTAAATAGAAATGCTAGTGATTTTAATGAGAACTAGCTCTGAAATCTAAGATTAACTAGGTATTAAATACTACAAATAAATACTTATTCTTCTGGACCAGTACTTATCTGGATACAACATTAAACACAGAGCTATGACAAACTTTATGACATTTTTTCTAAATAGTGGATAAAAAGACAAATATAATGAAGGACAAGTGTTAACGCTGTGGTTCTGTTCCCCTCTCCTTCACTTGCCCAGTTCTGTATAACTTGTTATTGGTGTAGTTTCCATAGATAGTATCATGCACTAAAGAACAATGATGTGGTTTTGAAGAGTTGTTGATAATGCTAGCTAAATTTTTAGACAAGGAAACAATAAGCTCAGGGTGGCAGGTCATTTCACAGATCTCAAAAAAGTTGTACTGAAATAAAGGATCTGTTAAATTATTTTGGAATCTGTTGATAAATTATATAAAGACTCAATTGGTTTCTGAATATTAATTAATATATTAATGGACTTATCATAAAGTTATAGTGTTCAAATGTGTTTGTAATTCACAAATGTACTTCCATGAACAGTTGAAGTAGTTCATAACTAAAATACTTATGTAAGATGGTGAACTGTGAAGTCAATCAGAAGAGGTAATCAATCATGTAGTGCAGAGGGCAGTTTGTCCTCCAGGAGACATTTGGCAAAGTCTGAAGATTCACATTTTTAGTTGTTGGAGTTGGAGTGAGGAGAGCTGGGCAGGTGTACTGTTACTGGTATATATTAGGTAGAAGCCAGGGATGCTGCTAAGTGTCCTGCAACTCACAGGATAACTCCTCCTCCTTCCCCAACAAAGAATTATCTGCCCAAAAACATCAGTGATGTCAAGATGGAGAAACAGTGATGCAGAAAAAGGAACAGTAATTACACCAGAAACCAGGTATAATTAATACAAATGAGCATTAAAGTTATCTTTTAGCTACTTGACTCTTAAGTCACAATATAGAGAATTAATAGAAAATGATAATTTTTCAAAGAATGAAGTGTTTTCTGTTTTTTGATTTGTTATTGTTCTTAGATCTTCCACAAAGACAAAAACTCAAGATTAGTTTGTCAGTTATAAAAATACCATATTTTAAGGGTAGAACTTAGTAAGCATATAGTGATGGTTCTTGAACTTTAGCGTACATAAGATTCACCTAAGGAGCTTGTTTAAGATACAATTCTAACTTCTTGGTTGGTTTTTTTTTTTAGATTATTTTAAAATTTAAATTCAATTAATTAACATATAACATACTATTAGCTTCAGAGGTAGAGTTCAGTGATTCATCAGTCTTATGTAATACCCAGTGTCCATTACGTGACGTGCCCTCCTTAATGTCCATCACGCAGTTCCCCATTCCCCCCACACAACACCCTCCCCAGCAACCCTCAGTTTTTTTCCTATGATTAAGAGTTTCTTATAGTTTGTCTCCTCTGATTTCATATTGTTTTATTCTCTCCTCCCTTCCCTATGCTTCCGTTTTGTTTCTTAAATTCCACACATAGTGAGATCATATGATAATTGTCTTTCTCTGATTGAATTATTTAGCTTAGCACAGTACTGTCTGGTTCCATCCACATTGTTGTAAATGGCAAGATTTCATTTTTTTGATGGCTGAGTTGTATTTAATTGTGTTGCAACTGATACATATACCACATCTTACCCATTCATCTGTCGATGGACATCGTGGCTCTTTCCTAGTTTGGCTATTATGGACATTGCTGCTTATAAACACCAGGGTGCAGGTGCCCCTTCATATTGCTACATTTGTATCTTTGGGGTAAATACCTAGTAGTGAAATTGCTGGGTCATAGGGTAGCTTTATTTTCAACTTTTTGAGGAACCTCCGTACTGTTTTTCAGAGTGACTGCACCAGCTCACATTCCCACCAACAGTGTAAGAGGGTTCCCCTTTCTCCACATCCTTGCCAACACCTGTCTTTTCTTGATTTGTTATTTTTAGCCATTCTGACTGGTGTGAGTATGGTTCTGATTTGTATTTCCCTGATGGCAGGTGATGTTGAACATTTTTTCATGTGTCTGTTGGCCTTTTGGATGTCTTCTTTGGAGAAATGTCTGTTCATGTCTTCTGCCCATTTCTTGACTGGATTATTCTTTGGGTTTGATAAGTTCTTTATAGATCTTGGATAGACATAGGCATTTTCACAATATTTGTTCTTCCAATCCGTGAGCATGGAACGTTTTTCCATTTCTTTGTGTCTTCCTCAATTTCTTTCATGAGCACTTTATAGTTTTCTGAGTACAGATTCTTTGCCTCTTTGGTTAGGTTTATTCCTAGGTATCTTATGGTTTTGGGTGCAATTGTAAATGGGATCGACTCCTTAATTTCTTTCTTCTGTCTTGCTGTTGGTGTATAGAAATGCAACTGATTTCTGTGCATTGATTTTATATCCTGCCACTTTGCTGAATTCTTGTATGAGTTCTAGCACTTCCGTGGTGGAGTCTTTTGGGTTTTCCACATAGAGTATCATGTCATCTGTGAAGAGTGAGAGTTTGACCTCTTTGCTGATGTGGGTGCCTTTTATTTCTTTTTGTTGTCTGATTGCTGAGACTAGGACTTCTAGTACTAAGTTGAGCAGCAGTGGTGAGTGGGCATACCTGCAGTGTTCCTGACCTTATGGGAAAAGCTCTCAGTTTTCCCCCATTGAGAATAATATTTGTTGTGGGCTTTTCATAGGTGGCTTTTATATTGAGGTATGTTCTCTCTATCCCTATGCTGTGGAGAATTTTAATCAAGAAAGGATGCTGTATTTTGTCAAATGCTTTTTTGTGCATTTATTGAAAGGATCCTGTGGTTCTTGTTCTTTCTTTTATTAATGCATTGTATCGCATTGATTGATTTGTGGATGTTGAACCAGCCTTGCAGCCCAGGAATAAATCCCATTTGGTCATGGTGAATAATCCTTTTAATGTACTGTTGCATCATATTGGCTAGTGTTTTTGTGAGAATTTTTGCATCCATGTTCATAGAAAAAGTTTTTTAGTTTTTCTTGCATTTCTATTTTTTTGAAATAGCTTCAGAAGAATAGGTATTCATTCTTCTTTAAATGTTGAATATAATTCCCCTGGGAAGCCATCCGGCCCTGGACTCTTGTTTGATGACTGCTTCAGTTTCTTTGCTGGTTGTGGGTCTGTTGAGATTTTCTGTTTCTTCCTGTTTCAGTTTTGGTAGTTTGTACATCTCTAGGAATTCATCCATTTCTTCCAGATTGCCTAATTTGTTGGCATATAATTGCTCATAGTGTTCTTATAATTGATTGTGTTTCTTCAATGTTGGTTGTGATCTGTTCTCTTTCATTCATAATTTTATTTATTTGGGTCCTTTCTCTTTTCTTTTTGATAAATCTGGCCAGGGGTTTATCAATCTTATTAACTCTTTTGAAGAACCAGCCCCTAGTTTCCTTGCTCGGTTCTCCTGTTCTTTTGGTTTCTGTTTCACTGATTTATGCTCTAATCATTATTAATTCTCTTCTCCTGCTGGGTTTAGGCTTTATTTGCTGTTCTTTCTCCAGCTCCTTTATATGTAAGATTAGGTTGTATATTTGAGACCTTCCTTGTTTCTTGAGAATAGCATGTATTGCTATATTCTTTCCTCTTAGGGGACTGCCTTTGCTGCATCCCAAAGATTTTGAACAGTTGTGTTTTCATTTTTATTTGTTTCCATGAATTATTAAAATTCTTCTGTAATTTCCTGGTTGACCCATTCATTCTTTAGTAGGATGCTCTTTAGCCTGCATGATTTGAGTTCTTTCCAAATTTCCTCTTGTGATTGAGTTCCAGTTTGAAAGCATTGTGGTCTGAAAATATCCACGACATTATCACAATCTTTTGCTATCAGCTGAGACCAGATTTGTGACCCAGTATGTGATCTGTTCTGGAGAATGGTCCATGTGCATTCGAGAAGAATGTGTATTCCGCTGCTTTAGGATGGAATGTTCTGCATATATCTGTGAAGTCCATCTGGTCCAGTGTGTCATTCAAAGCCCTTGTTTCCTAGTTGATCTTGTACTTAGATGATCGGTCCATTGCAGTGAATGGGGTGTTAAAGTCCCCTACTATTACTGTATTATTATTGATGTGTTTCTTTAATTTTGTTATTAATTGGTTTATATAATTAGCTGCTCCCATGTTAGGGGCATAAATATTTACAATTGTTAAATCTTCTTGTTTGATAGACCCTTTAATTATTATATAGTGTCCTTCCTCATCTCTTATTACAGTCTTTGGTTTAAAATCTAACTTGTCTGATAAAGATTGCTACCCCAGCTTTCTTTTGATGTCCATTAGTATGATAAATGATTTTCCACTCCCTCACTTTCAATCTGGAGGTGTCTTTAGATCTAAAATGAGTCTTTTGCAGACAGCATGTTGATGGGTCTTGCTTTTTTATCCAATCTTATACCTTGTATCTTTTGATTGGATCATTTAGCTCATTTACGTTCAGAGTAACTATTGAAAGATATGAATTTAGTGCCATTGTGTTGCCCTTTAAGTGACTGTTACTGTATGTTGTCTCTGTTCCTTTCTGGTCTCTCTTGGGCTCTCTCTTTGCTTAACGGCTCACCTTTAATATTTCTTGCAGGGCTGGTTTAGTGATCACGAATTCTTTTAGTTTCTGTTTGTCTTGGAAGCTTTTTCTCTCTCCTATTTTGAATGACATCCTAGCTGCGTAAAGTATTCTTGGCTGCATACTTTTCCCATTTAGCACCCTGAATATATCATGCCAGTCCTTTCTGGCCTGCCAGGCTTTCTGCAGATATATCTGCTGCCAATCTAGTGTTTCTACCCTTGTAGGTTATGAATCTCTTGTTGTGAGCTGTTTTGGGGATTTTCTTTGTCTCTGAGATTTGTAAGCTTCACTTTTATGCGTCAGGGTGTTGACCTATATTTATTGATTTTGAGGGGTTTCCTTTTGCCTCCTGAACTTGAATGCCTGTTTCCTTCTCCAGATTAGGGAAGTTCTATGCTATAATTTGCTCCAGTTAACTTCTGCTCTCCCCATCCCTTTCCTCTTTTGGGATCCCAATTAGTCTAATATTGTTTTGCTCTATAGTATCACTTATCTTTCAGATTCTTCCCTCATGATCAAGTAGTTTATTTTTCTCAGCTTCTTTATTTTCCATCATTTTGTCTTTTATATGACTAATTCCTTCTTCTGCCTCATTTATCCTAGCAGTCAGAGCCTTTATTTTTTATTTTATCTCATTAATAGCCTTTTTAATTTTGACTTGATTAGATTTTAGTTCTTTTATTTCTCCAGGAAGGGATTCTCTCATGTCTTCTATGCTTTTTTCAAGTCCAGCTAGTATTTTTATAATGATTATTCTGAACTCTAGTTCTGACATCTTTTTTATATCCATACTGATTAGGTCCCCGGGAGTCAGTACTGCCTCTTGTTCTCCTTTTTGAGGTGAGTTTTTCTTTCTTACCTTCTTGCAGAAAATGGTTGCTTTTCTATTTGTAGAGTTGCAGCAATTTTTTTGTTAGATATCCAGTTGAGTTGGCAGGTGCTCAGAATGATTTGATAGTTATCTAGCTGAATTCCTGGGATCAGACAAAACTAAGGTCTCCTACTCCTTCACCATCTTGGGCTCCTCCTCCTCTAGGACTTCTTGTTGAAAGACTTTTATTTAGTGGGCATCAGCTCTATAAACCATATTTTTAGAAATATTGATATAATGGAATAAATCATTCATGTAAACCTTAAACCAGCACTTCCCAAACCTGTACCATAAGTATTTTCTGGGGAATGTTTTAAACTATAAAATATAAAACATATATGTATTGAAGTTATTCCCAGAAATACTGATTCAGTAGATCTTAGGTTAGGACTTATACAACTGTGTATATTTTAAAGCCCCCAAGCATCCAGCTAAGCTGTGTTTGAATCCTTGACCCACAGAAAACTGTGAGATAATAAATGTTTGTTGTTGTTGTTTTTGTTTGACATATAGTAATTTGTTCTCTTTGTTTATTAGTTTTTTAGATTCCATATATAAGTGAAATCATATGGTATTTTTTTATCTCTCTGACTTATTTCACTTAGCATAATATTCTCTAGGTCCACCCATGTTCACAAATTGCAAGATTTCCTTCATTATTATGACTGAGTAATATTGCATTGTATTTTTATATATACTCCATCTTTGTTATCTATTCATCTTTTGATGGTTACTTTGGTTGTCTCCATATCATGGCTATTGTAAATAAAGGTACAATAAACTTGGGGTACATATATCTTTTTGAATTAGTGTTTTTGTTTTCTTTGGGTAAATATCCAGAAGTGGAATTATAGATCATATGGTACTATTAATTTTTAAGTTTTTGAGGAATCTCCATACTGGAGGTTTTACATAGTGGCTGTGCTAATTTGTATTTCCCCACTCACAGTGCATGAAGCGTCCCTTTTTTCGCATCCTCACCAATAATTTTTATTTCTTTTGGGTTTTTTTATTATTATTATTTTCTAAGTGCTATGAGGTGATACCTTATTATGGTTTTGATTTTCATTTGCCCGATGATTGATGATGTTGAGCATCTTTTCATGTGTTTTGGCCATCTGTATGTCATCCTTGGAAAAATATCTATTCAGGTTTTCTGCCCATTTTCAACCAGATTATTTGGGTTTTTTTGGTTTTAAGTTCTGTGAGTTCTTTTTATATTTTAGATAATAACCCCTTATAGGCTATTTCATTTGCATATATTTTCTCCCATTCAGGGGATTGCTTTTTATTTGGTTGCTGGTTTCCTTCACTATGCAAAAGCTTTTCAGTTTGATGTAGTCCCAATTATTTATTTTTGCTTTTGTTTTCCTTGCCTAACGAAACAAATCCTGAAAAATATTGCTAAAGCTAATGACCAAGAGATTGCTGTCTATGGTTTTCTAAGAGTTATATGATTTCAGGTCTTACATTTAGGTCTTTAATGCATTTTGAGTTTATATTTGTATATGGTATAAGAAATTGGTTCAGTTTGATTCTTTTGCAAACATGCTGCTTTCGCAGCACTATTTATTGAAGAGACTGTCTTTTTTCCCATTGTATATTCTTGCCTCTTTTGTCAGATTAATTAACTGTGTAAGTTTGGACTTATTTCTGGGCTTTCTGTGTTTGTGCCAGTGGCAGGCTGTTTTGGTCATTATAGTTTTGTAGCAAAGTTTGAAATATGAGGTTATGATACCTCCAGTTTTGTTCTTCTTTCTGAAGATTGCTTTGGCTACTCAAGGTCTTTTGTGGTTCCATATAAATTTTAGGATTGTTCTAGTTCTCTTAAAAATATTATTGGTATTTTGATAGGGATTGCATTGACTCTGTAGATTGTTCTGAGTAGTACAGATATTTTAACAATATTAATTCTTCTAATCTATGGGTTTGGTATGTCTTTCCATTTATTTGTGTCATCAATTTCTTTCATCAGTGTCTTATATAAATGTTTGTTGTTTCAAGCCACTAAGTAAGTATTGGGGAAATTTGTTACACAGCAATACAAAACCAATATAAATGATATTGATGTTCTGCTTACAAATTCAAGGATATAAATTTAACCTTTGAAAGAAAAAGTGTTATCATGAAAGAAAATGTATATCAAATATTTCTGCTCCTTTTGCAGCAGGCATGAGTCATGCTCTTGCTTGCTCTCTGCTGCCATCTTGGTTCTGTGTCCCCCACACAAAATGCCTGGTGAAGCCACAGAAACCATCTCTGCTACAGAGCAGGAGTTGCCACAGCCCCAGGCTGAGACAGGGTCTGGAACAGAATCTGACAGTGATGAATCAGTATCAGAGCTTGAGAAATAGGATTCCAAAGGCAACCACACAAGCCCAGCTGGCAGCAGCTGCTGAAACCAGTGAAGAAGCAGTCAGTAAAGCAAAACAGCAGAAGTAAAAAGAAGGCATGGAAAGCTATGTTCAAACTGGATCTTTGACAGGTTAGAGGGGTTACAAGAGTCACTATCCAGAAATCTAAGAATATCCTTTGTCATCACAAAACCAGATGTCTACAAGAGCCCAGCTTCAGATACCTACATAGTTTTGGGGGAAGCCAAGATTGAGGATTTTTCTCAGTAAGCACAACTAGCAGCTGCTGAGAAATTCAGAGTTCAAGGTGAAGCTGTCTCAAACATTCAAGAAAACACACAGACTGTACAAGAGGAGAGTGAAGAGGAAGAGGTTGATGAAACTGGTGTAGAGGTTAAGGACATAGAATTGGTCATGTCACAAGCAAATGTGTCAAGAGCAAAGGCAGTCCGAGCCCTGAAGAACAATAGTAATGATATTGTAAATGCTGTTATGGAATTAACAGTGTAACCATCTGAAAAGGAGGACTTTTTTTGGTGTTTCAGAACTAACTGCAGCTTGGTTTGAAATTTGTACTGTTTCTATCATTAATAAAGTTATGGTTTCTTGTTGGATGAAAAAAATTTCTGGATCAAACCAAAGAACCATCATGGTAATTTCATATCATTTGACATGATATATAATTTATTATTTGCAAATGTGAAACATAAGGGCTATACCATAATAGTCAGGTCCAGGCCCAGTGGCAGATACAATAAGTATGGAAGTTACTGCAGTAGTGCTCATAAGTGGCCACAACATAAGAAAATAGTTGGTTCTAAAAATGGCATAAATTGGTAAAGAATACAGTGATTTTTCAGGGAGTTAATAGCCAAATTGTTTGACATTAATAACAATGTTTTGAGATGTTGGTCATTACAGAAATTGTAAGGCCATTTGATGTCAACAGAAATCCTAAGGTAATCACAAAGGAATTTGCAACTTAAACAGGAAACTAGTTCACAACATTAAGAAATGCCTGATATGAAATCTTTGACTAGGAATTCTTTACAGTGTCTTAGAACTGATTTTGCTGGGGGCATAAAGAAATGTGTTACTTACCAGTCCAGTTAACACACTCTTTCAGGTTGTGCTCTCTCTTGTGGGAAACTAAAATTCTGTAGTGATAATTTGAACCATATGGGCTGCCATTCCAGAGAGTAAATCTTCCCTTATCTTTGAGAATATCTTATTACCTTTATACAAATAGTCAACTGAAAGGATGATGGAGATTGACCAACAAGATCTGACTGATTTCCTCCTATAATTTCATGTTCAACCAGAGGGACCAGTGTCAATATTTCAAATTAGATAAGATATTAAAAGATAAAAGGCATATACTGTGGACATAGCATACATATACCCATAATTTTACTCAATTTTAACAGAAGATGTATTGGAATGTATGGAATTGTTTAGAATGGATGACATTGAACTACAGAGTGTTTCTTATAGTGATTAAGAGTATAGGTTTTGGGGGTGCCTGGGTGGCTCAATAGGTTAAGCATCAGACTCTTGATTTTGGCTTAGGTCATGATCTCAGGGTCATGAGATAGTTAGCCTGTGTCAGGCTCTGCACTTGGCATGGAGCCTGCTTCAGATTCTGTGTCTTTCCCTCTGCTCCTCCACCCCCTCTCTTTCTCAAAAAAAGAAAGAAAGAAAGAAAGAAAGAAAGAAAGAAAGAAAGAAAAGGATGTAAAGATGTAGAAGTTTTGAAGTCAATCTAGTCAACTACCTTTCTGTGTTTCCCAACTCTACTATTTAATCCCTTTGTGAGTTTTGATATCACCTTACTTCTCTAAGTTCTAGGTTTTTTCATCTGTAAAAGAGGATGACTAAGAACCTACCTCATGTAGTCATAAGGAATAAAATCCAAATAATGTATTTATTATACTTGCTTTATAAGTAATTGCTTTATAAATTCAAGTTAGCATAATAAAAGTAATAATTATTGTGTCATCTCAGATCATGTATATACATGAATTAGTGTACTTTTCTTTTTGAGCAACTGTGAGTTGTTAATGGAAAATCGCTTGGAACCTAGAACTTCATGCAGCTAAAGGATTATTCAATTGAGAAAATGATGAAAGTTGCACAATTTATTATATATACTGGCAGGGTTAAAACTGAAAGTTTCTGAAAGACTTACTAGAAAATATGCTCCAGTAAAATAAAATAAGTCCAGGAAAATTAGATGCAATAAGCAATGGTACATAAAGACTAATAGAACTTATTTTTAATTTTAAGTAAGTATGTTTTTAATCAATATATTTAGCAGTATATTTAGTAAGTGGATTCTTTGTCCCCTCCAATGTAATTTGGTTCTTTCATGTGGATGGATAATAGATATGAGCCAATGTAGTTTATGAAGAACAACTGAATATTGATCTTTTTTTTTGTGGCATGAAAATATAAAAAGGAAAGGTAACTGGTACTCTTGGCAGTTCTTGAGGTGACTACCTTTATTATTTGTAACCATTTTTTCCCAGTGTTCCATGTGTAATTTTATTTTATTTTTTTTCCATGTGTAATTTTAAATAACTGAGGTGTATATTATACATGCAGTATAAATATAAATTTCATTTGCCACATGGGAAAAAAAAATCCAAAAACTGTCAGCATGTGATGTAGGAGCGAGAGATGAGGGAAAGAAGAAGGAAATAAAAGCATATTAAGTCTCCTTTTCAGAAAGACAATATGGGGACTGATGAAACATTGATGTTGATTATAAAGTACAGATTAAATTATGTGTCTTTAAAAGTTAAGAATAACTGCTAGAAAAAAAAGAATAGCTACTAGAATAGTAATATTCTAGGACATAGCTTCATAAAAGTTTAAAAGGTAAAAGATATATATGCAATATTATGCCAATAAGTATGAAATGAAAGTGCATAATTTACTAATTTAAATTAAGAATACTGGCACAACATAAGTAACATACCTGATTAGACCATCATCCATTGAATATATTAAAGAAGTCAAAATTGGGGGCAACTGGCTCATTCAGTTGGTAAAGTATGTGATTCTTGATCTCTGGGTCATGAGTTTGAGCCCCATGTTGGGCATAGAGGTTACTAAAAATTAAAAAAAAAATCAAAATTAAATATGTCTGCTCTCACTCTCAAAAGGTGCTAAGTCCTAATTCCTTACAGGTTATGTCTACCAAACTTTCAAGGAACATGGAATTTCCAACTTACACAAACTGTTACAGGGAATAAGATGGAAAGCGACTAAATACATTTTATGATTTACATAAAGCAATAGAATCACATCTGACTCATGTTAGCAAATTATAGCAAATTATAGGACACTCTCATATGTACAAAAATTGATAGCTCATCTAGAGACTTGCATAACCCATTATAAAATATAACAAGGAAAAATATGCCATTTTTCATAGGCATAAAAATAACAAAACAGCTGGGAATATAACCAATTAATATTTTAAAATCCATGGAAAAATATGATACTGAAGGACCTAAAAAATGCTTTCGTATGTGGAAAGATATATTTATAGACATATAAATAATATTTCTGACCATATACTCTCACCATACTAATTTATTAATTCAGTTAATCCCAAATAAAATCCCAATATAATTTTTCACAGCAGTTGAAAATTTAATTCTAAAATTCATGTACTATAGTAAATGCAAAATGGTTGCTAAGACAATATTTAAAAAGAAAAGATGGATTGTTTCCTATGTGATCTTAAAACATATTATAAAGTATAGTAATTAAAACTGTGTGGAATTGGCTAAAGAAAGACAAATATGTCAGTGAAATTAAATAGATAATGCAGAGCCTGGTCCATGCATACTTGGGAAATTAGGCCATGATAGATGCAGCATTTCACGTCAATGGCGAAAAGACAGATTATTCAATATATACTTTCCAGGCAATTGTGTCATCATTTAAAAAATAATTATATTCTTCCTTATGGCAATTGTAATATTAAGTTCTGAATGAATTAAATAACTAAATATAAAAGACAACACAATAAAAATAATAGAAGAATGTATAAATGATTATGTTAACATCCTTGAAATAGGGAAGATCTTGTGACAAGACATCAAAAATTGATAAATTTAGCTGTATTAGATGTTAGGACTTCTCATTGATGAAATACATCACTAATAGAATAAAAAGATAAAGACATTCAGGCAGAAAATATTTGCAATGTAATGATTAGGGGTTTTCATCAAGTGTATACAAAGAATTTCTACAAATCAATAGGAAAAGGCATGCAGTGCAGTACAAATTAGCAAAAGAAAGGAGCGGTTTATAGAAGAGAATATATAAATGGTTAAGGCAGATATAAAAACTAGTATTTCCTCTAGGGAAGCAAATAATAAGGAAGTCCACTACAGATTCTACCTATGTAATTAAACATTCCTATTTTTAAAAAAGCAAAATCATGTATTTGGGCTTTAGATTTAAATCTTGTCACTTACTAATGATATTTTCTTGGACAAATTCTTCTTTTCTTCCCTCCAAATAAATTGAATGTTATAGGGTCATCTTAAAGGTCAAATAAGATAGGATACGTAGGTAGTCTGTCTAGTACTTGTTATATAACAAGTGTTTGATAATTGTTATATAGTGTTACTTGTTCTATGCTAGGTAGGAATATGATAAAGCCAGCAACACTCCAAAATGGTGATTATCACTTTATTAAGAGACAGTAATGAGTAGCTGGTTGTTCTAGGATTCAGCGCTAACTTTTCTCTCTTTTCCCCAGCTGCTACCATTTTATGGGGTAAAGATGTTGAAGTTGCTAGCCTATAGTAATTTGTCTACAATTAAGTCTTGTTTTCCTGAAGGTTGGTTATCTGTTGCAAGGGCTGATTGCATTGATGGCCTAAATAATGGTCTCCCTGTATCTATACCCTTTAAGATATGAGTTTGAAACTACTCCCATTAAGAAGTGGAGTCTATTTTCCCATGCCTTCGTTATGAAATAACTTTCCTATTTGTTTGGACAATAGAATATAAGGGAACCAACAGTGAACCAGTTCCAAACCTACATTTTCAAGAGATCTCACGTATTTCCACTTTCTCAAAACCTGGCTTCCAACACCACTAAGAACAGGCCTGGGCAAGCCTAATGAGGGACCATGTGGAGAAGGGCTGAGGCCCTCCAGTTTCTAGCCAATTGATGCTTAATTTTGCGATAGGCCTGGGCTAGCCTAATGAGAGAGCATGTGGAGAAAAACTGAGATCCTCCAGTTTCTAGCCAGTTGATGTTTGATTTTGAAGTGGATGCTTACCCAACCTTCTGCTGACTGACCAAAGATTCATGAGTGAGTCCCTCTGAAACGAAGAATCACATAGCTGCCATAGATGTTTGAGCAATAATAAACAGTTATACAGTGATAACAAATTAATTCACCTTATCTATAATATGTACTGGACTTTCACACATTTGTTTTTTCTTGAAAAAACATGTTCAGTTTCCCCATTTCTCTCTGTAATTCCTTCATTAACAATAAATATTTGATTTAAGTGAGTGGCATAAAAACTCTAACAAAGAGGGAATTAAATGGTATTCTCTAAATTTTGATAAAACTAGCATCATCACTTTGGACCAACTTTTGGTGGGCCTTTTTGCATTCGTGAGAAAAGGTTTGTGCCTTTTTCTTGTGTGTTTTTGTTGTTATTGTTGTTCAAGGAGAGTATAAATGTACAAATAACCAGGCAAAATATGCTTGATTTTTTTAAAAAAGTGTCAACCTTAAAAAAACAAAAAGAAAGAAAATAAATAATCCTTTGGCTTACTCTCTTTCCTTCAGGAATTATTTTGTTTTCCACCTGGGATGTTCTCCACAATTTCAGTTAGAATTGGTTTTAGTTGTATTCCCACAACATTTAACTCTTAGACCAGTATGTGACTGAGCATCTTCTGCTTTAATTGATCTAATTTGCACACATAATTCTGATGGAATTATTCATTGTAAAGTGCACCTTTGGGCCTTCCAGAATTCTGCCTTTTTTCTGTGAATCCATTGCATTAATTTACCTGCAAATTCTTTCTTTCTCTAGAGGCTTCTCTTGGTTATGTAAATACTTTTGTACAGATTTCCCATTACAAACTGTTCTGAAACACTGTTCTCTCATTTTTTTCCTGCTTAGATTTGGACATAGGCCTTGGAAGCTTCATAGTTGCAGTTCTCAATGATCTTTTTTTCTGGTAAATCAGAAATATTTGTCATAGATCTGATTCATTAATAACGTGATTATTATAATAAATAGTAAAATGTGGATAGAGAGTTCTAGCTCTCAAAGATCCTAAGTTCACTTCCAGCACAATTTAATCTTTAGTTTTTTGAAGGTGCATCAGTGATATACATGTTTTTCAAGGTAATTTTACCCCGATTTATTTACCATAAATTAGAGTAATAACTGAAGATTGTGAATAGAGGAAGGACTTGTAATGACAACACAATTTCATTATTTTAATTATGTCTAGCATCAGTATCTTACCGCTAGTAGCTGTTTCTAAGATATTTGAATTGTGACCTTATAGCAGCCTTGTAATCAGCCTAATGTGGAGACCAGCAACTACATTCAGCCTGTCAGTCAGTATAGTTCACTATACTATTGCATCATCCTATAATTCTTTGTTCCCATGTTTCTGTCCCTCATAGAGTGAATGCTCTCAGAAGACAGGGATTTGCCTGAAATATGATAGATAATTCAGTTAATTATTTAAGGAAACAGGGAAGGAAGAAAGGAAGGAAGGGAGGGACAAAGGGAGAGAAGAATTCAGCACGTTTGCACATATATGTGACTATAAGAAAACAATGAAAGAATAATTGTATTGCAGATATTGAAGCTGGACTTAAGATGAGAAGGTTATACACATGAACAGAGAGGACCAATCTTTGGTATAGTATGATGCAGATGTCACTCCGAGTCTTGTGCTACAAGTTTTGTTGGCTGAGGGTAGTTTCTCAGGCAGGCGGAAAGGAGGGAGGAGTAAGTTGTTACATTTAACTGTGTAATAGCAATCTTATGCATACCTCAGGCTACTTTTGACCCTTGATGTTTACTTTAAGTCCACTTTTCCTGTCTGGTGGGAAAAGAAGAGATGAGATAGCTCAACTCTCATCTTTCTTTCCCTTTTGCCTTGCTGCCTTCTTTCTCCTCCTCTCCTTTTCCTTCTTTCCTTTCTGCTTGAAAACTCTGGGAAAAAGTCTCAGGATAGATAGTTCTACCTTTTATGTTAAATATACTGACTATATGCTTGAGAAACAAATAATTTGGTTCATATTACAGAATTACCATGATTTTGTATACAACTAATGATACTTGAATGCTTATGATCGATTGATTGTAGCAGTTTCTGGTCCATGAAGAAAACATCCCAAGGCATCATTTGTGCTTAGTAGAATGGACCTGTATTGAATAAATAGGAAACAGTGTAAATTGGTGAATTGTCCTCATAGTGCCTTCTGATCTATATTGGATTATATCTTGAAATATTAATATTCTGGCTGACAATGCAGTGTGACTCATAGGCTGAATTGAATATGGATGAGTTTTATTAAGGAGCTAAATGATTTGCAGCAAATAAACAGCATCATAAATGTTGGTGCTTATTTTTGGGACAGATGTAATCATCAGGAAGAGATAAAGCCAATGTGTGTATTAGGAAGGAGGTAGTTTGAGGTATTGCTGGGTAGTGGCTCTTTTTAATTTACTTGATGATATGATATCATACTCTAAATCAGGATAAGTATCTAAAAGAAAATTCTCATGACCCCAACCTTTACTGGTTTGAACATAAATGGCATGTTAAAATGCATTATCTTACTGTCTGTCACAAAGAAAACTCACGATAATTCTTCCCATATGGTGCTGTGCATTTAATTCTCTTTAACAGAGCCACCTGAGTATATATAAAGTCAGTGATGGAAATGGAAGCTATTTACTTTGATGGCATTACTCCTGAATCATTTATCACTGCCAATACTCCACAAAACTGCTGGGACCAGATCCTGTTGATAAGTTATTACATTGTGAACCTGCTACCTTATTTCTAGCATGCAATAAAAATGATCTCAGTATCTGTAATTTTAATATTAGTTTTCTTCTCTGTTGGCAGTGGTTATCTTTAATGTTTACTATATAGAATGATGATTGTAATAAGCCAGAGGCACTCATCTTCTGCTCTGACCTTCTTATCATCCATACACTTTTGCTCCTCTGTAGCCCTGCTCTCCTACCTGGGGACCTCAAAATACTCAAATAGTGCCTTTACTTTCTCACTCGTTAGCTTCCTTCCAACCTCTCCCACAACTCTGACTGACTTCACCACCCCCTCCAGAAATCTAACCAGAGGCTAGGTCTTTCTTGACCACCTTTGTCTATAAGTTGATGACAACAGTATGGAACTGAAAGGAATCAGAGGGCCAGCAGTCATATTCCAATGACTTAACATTGTAATGAGCGATTTAGATAATGTGGCCTCAGATTATAATGCTAATTTTAACCAAACTTGATAGAAAATCTTAGTTTTGTCATATTTTCTCTCTGTTCTCCTGTCTTCTCCTCTTTTGTTTTGATCTATAAAACTTAGAAATTTTCCATAGAAAAAATAATAATTTTTGAGATCCTCTCTTCCTCTATCATCAAGTTTTTTTCCCAGATTTAATATTCACAATTCTTTTAGCTCTAAATTATTTCTGCCAATAGTAAAAGAGCAGGTAATTGAGAAGTTTCAAAATTTAAGTTGGAGAAAATATGCAAAAGGATTCTATTTCTGATAGCTAGAAACTGGTAGGGTAGTTACTATTGCCTGTAATTTGGTAATACAAAATGCCTATTTAAGTCATTAATTCTGACACAATATCCTCAAATTGAGGGAATGTTTTCTTTTCTTTTCTTTTCTTTTTTGGAGGTTAAAAAATGCTGCCTAGTGGCGTGCCAGGGTCTATAAGCTGTATATTAGATATAAGCTATAATTTATTCCTTTAGGAGCTGAAAAAAATTAAAGATAGGATTCTTCTGCATCTGTTGTACATTTTAAACACATACTAATTGAACCCAGTGGTTACTGAATGTCACAGAAGTATTTATTGTGTTTACCTGCTTGTGGAATTGCTGGGGGCAGCAAGCTGAGGATAAACCCTTAAGTCTGAGACAGAAGTAATTACCTCTTTGCCTCAAAAGTATATGGCATAAATATGTGTGGAGTTATTATACTGTCTCAAAGTAATTTTGTTTCCTGATTGACGCGTGTAAGATGAAAGAATTAAAATCCAAGGTGGAACAGAAGAAAAGTATGTACAGTGTGCCATTTCCCTAGGCTCACTACATTGTGTTGAAAGGAAAGGTGGGTCTGACTGCCAGTAATAGTCTTAAAAAACAAAATAATCAAACAAGTAGGATTGGGGTTGTGGCCTCACATAGGCTTGAGACTGTTCAGGTATATGGGATGATTTAACTAATGATTATGATGCTGCCAGTGGCTGCTTAGTAGATGCTTATTCCATGCCAGGCCCTACTAACTCAAGTCATCTTGAAAATAACTCTGTTGGTAACTTAGTATTCACCACTCTTTTTTCAGTGGAGGTTGAGAACTGATAAGTTGGATTACATTAATATTAATTAAATGTTCCATGGACATCTTTGATAAAGTTGGTAGACAGGTGAGGTGACAGGCTAACAGAAGAAATTTTCAATGTCTAAAACTTACAAGGATTTCATTTTTAGAATATATGAGGGATTTCTTCAAATCTGCTAGTAAAAGATAGTCAACCCAAAAGAAATAAAGAGATAAAGGACATAAATAGGCACTTGAAAGAAGGGGAGATCCAAGTGGTGTGTGTGTGTGTGTGTGTTTGATGAAATTTCCTAACTCTTTTTTTTTTTAAGATTTCATTTATTTATTTGTCAGAGAGAGAGAGCACAAGCAGATAGAGTGACAGGCAGAGGCAGAGAGAGAAGCAGGCTCCTTGCTGAGCAAGGAGCCCGATGTGAGACTTGATCCCAGGACCCTGTGATCATGACCTGAGCCGAAGGCAGCCAGTTAACTGACTGAGCCACCCAGGGATCCTGAAATTTCCTAACTCTTAAAAGAAATTCAAAATGTCATGACCTACTCTTCCATGATCATCACATGAAGAAAAACCTGGACAGTTTGAAAACATGGGCAGTGATTTAGACAAGGATATGAGGAAGCAAAGACCCTTATCCAGGGTTGAAAGAATAAACTGGCACAGGCATTCTGAAAGGCAATCTAGATGTTCTAATCTGTGTCCATCAGTCATTGCTGCATTGTAATCTACAAAATCACATAAAGACATTTATTCTTTATGTGATGGAGTGTCTGCTGGAACAGCTCTGCTGATCTCCACTGGGCTTGTGAATCTGCCATTGTGAGTCATCTTAGCAAGGCTGGGCACTGCTGACGTCCTTTTGAAGCCAAAGGTTCTCTAGTCTGGACTCTCACTATGGATTGAACTGAGGTCTTCCCCAAATTTCTTTCATCCTTCTTGGACCATCAGACCAGATGGGGCGTACTCTCATCATGGCATTGGCAGAGGCACAAAAAGGCAAGCGGAAGCTTTGGTAGGTGTCTTTTTATGCCTGGGCTTGAACTGGAACTGGCACACTGTCACTTTTGCTTACAGTATATTGGCTAAAGCAAATCAGGTGATAGCAGGTACATTCTCTTTAAGTGGGAGGATCTGTTAAATTACAAGAAAAAGGGTGTGGACGACACAGGGAAGAACAAAGAAGTGGGACCAATGAGCCAGTAATCCTATTTACCACAATCCCTTATGACTGAGCTGCCCTATTTCTTGATACCTATTTCAGAGCTACTCCCCCCACATCTGCAATGAAATAAGTATAACAAAAATTAATACAACATTGCTTAAGTAGTAAAGGTGAGCAGTTAAGGAAACCCTTGCAAAAGGAGTGAATAAAATATGGTTTATGCCATCAATGGAATACAATGCAACAGTCAGAAGTAATTAATTAGATTTAAATATAGTAGCATGAACAGAAATATAGTAACTTAATGTTGATTTTATTTATTTTTTATTTTTAGTGGTTTTAAAAAGCAATAAACAGTATGAAATTCATTATATAATATCAGTTATGTAACCTCCATCCGTATAATAGTACTATATATTTTAAAGGTACATATACCTGTTAAAGAACATTCATTAAATAAATGAGTGTGTGCCAAGAGGAAGCAAGGAATAGAAATGACTATAGGGAATCAAGGCAGAGAAAAAAGTTAACAAAATAAAACAAAAATGGGCCTTTACAATACACTGAGAATTTAATCAAATCAATTTTGTGCCCCTGTGGTTTTTATTTTTATTTTTATTTGTTTGTTTGTTTGTTTATTATAATGAAGGCCCAGTGCCTATTCTTTTTTTTAGAGATTATTTATTAAAAAAAATGTATGTATGTATGTATGTATGTTTGTATGTATGTATGTATGTATGTATGTATTTGACTGAGAGACAACAAGAGAGGGAACACACACAGGGGGAGCGGGAGAGAGAAAAGCAGGCCTCCCGCTAAGCGGGGAGCCAGACATGGTGCTCGATCCCAGGACCCCGGGATCATGACCTGAGCCTAAGGCAGACACTTAATGACTGAGCCACCCAGGTGCCCCCTGTGGTTTTTAAACATAAAAAGATTTGTAACAAAAGACTAAAGAAGAGAGTAAGATGAACATAGCACATGTGGAATATTTGTAAAGAAAGTTTGAAGGAGAGTTTTGGAGTTAACAGACATTCCGGTTTGAGAAAGGATGTTCCAGGGAGAAACATGTCATGGTCAAGGCAGGGACAAGAGAAGGATGTGTGAAAATTGTATGGGGCTCCTTCTGGCAGAAATTTAATGAAAGCTTGACAGGGTGTAACAATAAATGAAAGCATAAGGCAGAATTTCTTGTAATCTGTCATTGGGGCTTTTGTTTTGATCTTCCCATACTTTTGGAGGCCTTTGAAAGCACCTGGAAACAATTAAGTGGACCTGATAAAAATGAACCCTCTGGAAGAGAAATTCTTGAACACTTGTATGCTATACCACTATCCTTCAAATATCACAGCTGTCAGAGGTTCTGTGACACTTTTTTGTTCTGAGACACCGATAATAAGAGAAGTCTTCCAAAGTATTAGGAATTACTCTCCCCCTGCATATTAAAAGCAAACAAACCAACAACCACCAACACCAAATACAACAAAACTTTTTGTTGGTGTTGCAGGAAACGATACCAGCTGTTCAGCCCATATCAGGAGAAATGTTGAGGGGTAGGAATTGGAAATAGATTGTGGGTGGCTCTCTATTTTATTATCGGTGGGTCACCTAACATAACCTCTAGAATTATTAACACCTTTTCTTTAGAGTAAAACCTTCCTCTGTTGGAACATATTCTAGTTTAAAAACAAAATGTACTTTTAGTCACTGTTGAAGAAACTATAAATTGGCAGGGAAAATTATGAAGGGTAATTTGACAATGTCTTTTGTCTTAAAATGTTGATATTTTTTAACTCAGTAATTTAGTCTTTAAGAATTTTCTAATTCAAATTTGTAAAGAAATAAATATGCACACAAACATATATGCATGAAAATAATCACATTATAATGGCAAAAAATGAAAACTAGTTAAATGAGCAAGAACAAAGAATTAAAGGAGTTAGGCACTTTTGTGTGATGGAATGGTATTAAGTCATGAAAAAAAATCTCTAAAAATATTTAGTAACATGGGAGAAACACTTCAAATACATTGGCATGTGAAAAAGCAAGTCATAAGTCTATACCAAAATTGAGAAATATATATTTAATGGTGTTTATCTCTGAGTGTGAGACTATATACAAAATAATTTCTTATTTCTTTTTCAAATTCTCTTAAACAATTATTTGCTGCTTTTATAAGACAAAATAAATAATACATGTTATTTATAGAACTGCACTGAATAAATAAGTTAAATATAATTGAAACTGATCATTCAAGTAACTCATAACCATTCTCTTTATTTGTTAAATATATGTTTGAGTTCCTCCAGGTAGTCTTTAAGAATGGAAATTTTAGATATACATCTGTATTTTGGAAATTCTCCAGGAATATTCGAGGTACATATGCTACCTGGACATAGAGGATTTGATTAAAAGGAAATGGCCAAATTAGAAGTATATTTTACATCCTTAAAGAATTAAAGAGAATTGAAAAGGTAACAAAAACCATGTTTTTGCAAAGCATAGTCAAGTACCTTTTTCAAAAGGGTATTTATTCTAGATCATACACCAGGCCTCAGGATGGATTCACATTCTCATTCATTGCTTACAGTATCCAGGACACTTCTCAAGCATCAGGCGCACATTGTGGTGTTTTTAATAATAGCAAAATGAAGAAGCAGCTCTGGCTGGAAATTAAGAGGAATTTAAACAAATAAAGAAAGTCTATGAAGGCAATGGTCATAACCTAAACCTATTAAATGCCGGTCATCTTCTGTTTTCTCTTTTCTTTCCCTCAGAGTTTTTTTTTTTCCTTCTTGACAAAGTGTCCCCAACAACAGTTAATATTACATTCAGCCATATAATCACCTGCAGAATTTCTGATTAGCAGGAATCAGAGTGTATTTCCAATTGCAGGAACCAATCCTTTAATCCTTCAAATAGTAAAATGAGCCACAAAGTAGGACAGACTGCAAACACAGAGTGTTGATTTTTCTTACTTCAGGTGACAAATAGCAGTGGTCATCTAGTGTAATTTCATCAGATAGTTCTGGAAGGCTCAAAACTGCAGTTGGATCATTAAGGTACTCACAAAGGAATGAATTTCAGTCCTGCATGTTCTTTTCCTTGCGTTCAGAGCTTCCAAGGCTAAATGTGTGTGTTGCTGGGTTCCTTGGAGTATAGGAATAGTGATAGAACTTAGTTCCTTGGTTCGCTTCATCAACACGATGTGCCAGCTGGTTCCAAGATTGAGAATGCACCCCGTGCCCCTTCTTGGGAAGTTTGCCTCAGGAAGTGATGTAATATCAGAGTACCAAACAGATCTGATCCGACAGATACTCCCTATCCCTGAACAAAAGGAAGAATATTTCTCCTCACTCTTGTTGGAAATTACCAGCCAGAGATCCCATGAGGATGATTGGGTTGCTTCATGATCTGTCAGAAAAAATGAAAAATAAAATCATTCTTTTTTTTTTTTTAAAGATTTTATTTATTTGAGAGACAGAGAAAGTGAGAGTATGAGAGGAGAGAAGGTTAGAGGAAGAAGCAGACTCCCCGTGGAGCTGGGAGCCCGATGTGGGACTCGATCCCGGAACTCAAGGATCATGACCTGAGCTGAAGGCAGTTGCTCAACCAACTGAGCCACCCAGGTGCCCCCCAATAAAATCATTCTTTATGATGGAAATATTTGAATTGCATTTTCACACAAGTTTCCCAAATTGCAAGACTTGATGCCACACAAAAACACCTGCTAATTTACTAAGGAGCCAGAGGCCTGGAATGCACAATGACCCATTCAAACTGGAAGCAGACATTTAGGTTGGTGTTTCAAGTAAGTACCGATTCAGACTAGAAGGCATAAAATCATACATCATAGAGGCCATAAAAAATCATATGGAAACCTAATTAGTGTAAGATGGGTCAAGACTGACTCTGAGGTCTAAAAACCAAATGAGAATTAGCTGTGGCATCTGCAATTTGTTTTTCTTTTTTAGTAAATGGGAATGGAATCACTATACTTGGGTGAGTAGAGCAAACATCCTCTGAAATGCCATCCTCATCGCCCCCCCCAATATTGCCTTGGCATACTCTTAGCTTTTACTTCTAAAGTTTGAAGACAAGGTAAAAAGCTGAAATGGATTAAGGTTTGACAAAAAAGTAGCTGGAGGAGGAAGAGAAGAATTGCCCTGAACAAGAAAAATAAAGACACAGGGGATGGAACAGGAGCTGTTTTCTATCTCTAGTGGAAACAGATAAAGAGAAAATAATTTAATGGCAATTGGAAGTTTTAATTTAGACATCTTGAAGATTTTATAGGTTTTCCCGCTACTGATAGTTGCTACCTTTTAATAAGAGCTGAATTCTTTAGCTGCACCATAGGTATGAATTTCAACATCACAAATTCAAGTGTGCAGAAAAATGTGATTTTCTTGATTATCATAATCATGAGTGCTCTGATCTGAACTCCCAGCCTGCCTCATGTAGGAAACTTTTTTTTTTTAGGTTTGTGTGTGTGTGTGTGTGTGTGTGTGTGTGTGTGTTTATTTGAGAGACAGAGAACATGAGAGAGAACATGAGAGGAGAGAAGGTTAGAGGAAGAAGCAGGCTTCCCATGGAGCCCGGAGCCCGATGTGGGACTCGATCCCGGAACTCAAGGATCATGACCTGAGCCGAAGGCAGTCGCTCAACCAACTGAGTCACCCAGGCGCCCACATGTAGGAAACTTTTAAGTGTTTTTTTTTTCTCTTTTCAATACGCTGATTTTTTTTTTTGGTCTATTCATGCCTAGAGGGTCAGAAACCCTGTAGTTCAATCTTCCTTCCAGGCGTTCTATCCCTTCTGTCACCCCAAAGCTTACAGGGACAAGACGGGGGAAGACTGGCATGCTCTGCACCCTTCTTTGGTCCAAACTACTCTGCCCCTTTTCCCCAGGTGCTGGTTGGTCTTTGGCTCCCTAGGATATCTCCCTCTCTGTCCTTGGCTGAGCTCTCTACTTCACAGCCCATCTGCAGTGTCCCAGATCAGAAACTGAGCTGAAACACTCTGTTGGTCCTGGAATATTTCCTGAACTGTTCTCAATTCATGCCTCTTTTATTTCAAGCACTTTCCTACATTTAATTTTATTCAAATCCTATCCGTTCTTCAAAGCCCCAAATATTTTTCCCTGATCCCCTCACATGAAGGGATTTTTCTTTTTTGAATTCAGTCTGTTCCTCTCCTCTGGCCTTTATCACCTTTTGTTGGCACAAACATTCGGCTGGCAAACACTCATACAGGTAGACCTGTTGTTGATTCTTGGCATCTGTACAATTGGGAGGATGTCTCTTCTGATTGACTCTTGGCTATGTCCTACTGATTTTTTATTTTTGTTTTTGTTTTCATTTTTGCATTTTTAATTCCACCTCTGCCTTCTACTCTAGATTATAATAAATTATACCCATGCTTTTTTCTCCCAGTGTAAACTCCTTAAGGAAGGAAATGTTTCTATTTGGTAGCTCATTCAATGCCTTGCACATAGTAGGCAATAAAAAATATTTATTAAATTAATCCTCAAGTAAAACTAGACTAGGCTACAGCATTTTCTCTGGTTAAAGGTTGAAAAAGGCAGGAGGCATCATTCATCATTGGCATGTAAATACAATTTACTTGCCAGGGTTACTCTCTTCTTTCTACTCCCTGATGCCTACTCAAAGTCTCATAATTTTTAATTTGAGAAAAGAACCAGTGGGGTACTTTGATTTTAATTTGTGGAGAAAAAAAGAAAATAAAATTATTCAAACTTTGCTGTTCTACCACTGACAGTTAATAATATCACTGTCATCACAGTGAGCATTTTTAAAAGGCATTTGATAAATTCATCTTTTCCCTGATTTAACATTTGAACATTTTAATTTCAATCCCGTCTCAGGAGGATTAAAACTCGGCAGCACTTTGTCACTTTTATGCTCCTCCATTACTTTGATATAAAAACAGAAATAGTAAATACAGTTTAAGAATACTTCCAATTCACAAGGACCAGATCTTGAAACCTTCATAAAATTTTAGATTGTTATACAGCATCCTTGTACAAAGATCTGACTTTATTTTCAGAACTATTAAATGAAAATAAAAAGGAGTCCCTCCCACCGCATAGTAGATACTGAAAGACAATTTTTTTTCTTTTTTTTTTTTACTTTGGAACATTAAGTTTGTGAGAATAGAGAACACCAAAAAACTGTTGAGATGTAGATGTTGGTTGGAGGGTTTACTCACTTCCCAGCTAAGAGACTGGTGTTTATACAAGCTTTTTAGAATATAGATTCTATTTCCTGTCTTCAGGAGTTATAGATGAGGGGCGCCTGGGTGGCTCAGTGGGTTAAAGCCTCTGCTTTACCCCACTCTAACCCCCTCGGTTTAGGTCATGATCTCAGGGTCCTGGGATCCAGCCCTGAATTGGGCTCTCTGCTCAGCAGGGAGCCTACTTCCTCCTCTCTCTCTGCCTGCTTGTGATCTCTCTCTCTCTCTCTCTATCAAATAAATAAATAAAATCTTAAAAAAAGAGTTTTAGATAAATATACACCCGTGAAATGCAAATGATTGCAAATTGTTGAAACTGAATGTTAAATTCACAAGTGCCAGAGGCCTGCTGTTAAGGCTGTCACCAGCTTAGCTCTAAGTTAAGAGTTCTCCATGTTAAAGTGGTTACAGCAACTATCACCACTCCAATTTCCCTAATGACCCTCAAAACTCCTGGAGGAGCTGCCAACTCCTGTGTCTCCTAGGGCCTGGTGTTCAGAGGAGCTCAGAACTTCGAGTTTAGGATTTGATAAGATCCAGAGAGTTCAATGTCAGGAAGGAGCTGAGCTGTGGATTCAAGTTTATAGTCATGATTCTCAGAATATAGGCCAGAGCCAAATTCTTATTCCTAACACCTGACTTACTAGACAAGACTCTCTAGTGGGTCAGCTTGGGAAACTGCATGTTAAACTTTCTCCTTATATGATTTTTTTAGATTGAAAAAAAGTCACAGTGTTAGGGGCACCTGGGTGGCTCAGTTGGTTAAGCATCTGCCTTCAGCTCAGGTCATCACCTCACAGTCCTGGGATCAAGCCCTTGGCTTCCTGATCAGCAGGGAGCCTGCTTCTTCCTCTTCCCCTGCCGATGTGCGCTCTCGCTTTCTCTCTCTCTCTCTCTCAAATAAGCTTTTTTAAAAAAAGTCACAATGTTAGAGATACCATGTAAATTTCATATTGCCTACAGTCCCAGAAGAAGGAGCTCCTAACATGAATAACTTAACGGACAATTTCAGTCAAGAAACCAAGGTTGCCTTCCTAAGTAGTGCCTCACCTGAGTAAAAATCCTTGGATGGCATTATAGACCTGCTTGTAGAACAAAATTAAATTTCTGATAATCTCAGTACAGTTTACCAACATTTTTGAGGAATATTTAAATGATTACTTTGTCTCTCAAAATCCCAAGGAATGAAGCCCATTCATCTGTTCTTGAACTAGAAACTGGTAAATCAGGATGACCCAGATGATTATGCATTCATCATGAGATCTGAGAAGGAGGTGCCTTTGCTCAGTTCTGTCAGGTTAAAATTATTCAGATAACTTCTACACAAACAGGACATCTGTGGTGAAGATTCCAGCTTTATTTATTGTCCATAGCCTTGAATGATGGTTGCAATAAAAACGTATACTCCTATCTGAAACCAAATAGTAGAGGCTACCGTTTTTCACTTAGTGCTGAAAGATTCTATTTTAGAGAGGAATTGAAATCTTTTGTTTTTCAAGTAGCACATTATAAACATCACTTGGAGCATTTCCTTATTCAGTTTTGTACAACTAATAGTTTCTTCAAGTTAGTTAAATGATTGCTAGCAATTAATTAGTTAGGTTAACATTGTTCTTATTGATCAACCTGACAGCAGTGATTGACAACATTAATATAATTGCTTTATTTCTCAGAAAACCTTAGCATGAGAACCTAATAGTAGTGGGAAACAGTTGGGAGATAAAGAAAAACAGATTATATGCTTTAGATTGGGCCAATTACCTTAACATGCTGCCAGGGCTTTGATAACTGTATTAAGAACTAAGGCTTCCTATCCTTAGGCAGCCACGAGCTTACTTTCTGTCCTTCCCCTATACCTTGGATGACAGTGAATCTCCACAGGGGACAGAGAAGAAGTTGCTCAGTGATCTGACATATATCCCTGTGTTACTATTTACATTATAATCATGATGAGCAAATAAAGGAATAGTTTGTAACCAAAGTTTGAAAATTCAAAGTTTAGTGGCTATGTTCAACATTTTTTCTTATGAAATAAGAGATCGAAAGGGAAGACAAGTTTGCTCCACTTTCTACCTCTCTAAAGTCCCAATAAAGTTACATATATTCCCTCCTAGTTGTCATTCAGGTAATGGAATATTGGTGATGTTCCAGAATGATTCTGGATCTGGCTGTAGTGTTTTTCCCTTAAGTCTTCCTTGTCAAGGGTTACTAGGAAGAAAAGGTAAAACCTAAGGATAAGGGCCATCTTGTGACTGATCCAAAGTTCCAGTGTTTTTTGGGGAATTTAATAGAAATCTTCAGTCCTTTGTTGCTTGACCTACTCCTGCAGAATGACTGGTTCTTTATTGTACTTATCTTTCAGAATGACTCTGTTAAATCTTCATAATTATCATGGCTGTCAAAAATTTTAAAGATAGCTTTTCTTCTTGTTAAAATGATTAGGTAAATAAGTATAGGTTTTGTTCGGATATTTGCTCAGGATGTTATTGCTATTCTGAAAGATGTTCAAATACATGTTTAAGCTTACAACAAACATAAAATTGTATATCCCTTTCATTAGAATTACCCTTACCAAGAACATCCTGTATTCTAGATATCTTTAAGGTAAGTCGAATACATTATCATCTTCAGTTCTTACAGCAAAATGACAAATTGTAGCTCCAGTTTAACAGTTGAGGAAACTAATAGAATAAAGCATGAGTACAAGGTCAGGCAGGTAATAAGGGACAAAATTCAGATTTATCTGGTTCCACAGCCTGTGTCCTTTTTTCTATAGCAGACTTCCACTTGGTGAAAGCCCTTACGTTCCATTTAACCTTCCTACATTCAAAGTTGTAATTGTTTCATTTATTATGCTTTAATAGAGATTTAGAGGGTCACTTCTCTTGGTGGTGTTATCAAAAAGAAAAGTAATATAGTAGTTGAGATTTTAGGTCTATTGTCAGCCTTGCTGGGTTTGAATCTTGGCTCTGACCCTTCCTAGCTGTATGTCCTTATGTATATAACTCTATTTCCTCCTCTTTAAAATGAAGGTAATAAGTGCCCTGCCTCACAAGGCTGTTGCCTGGATTAAATTAATTAATGCAGTGCTTCTCAAACTTTAGTATGCATACAAATCATTTGGGAGCCTGGTAAACTTGTGGATTCCCATTCCAAAATCTAGGGTAGAACCTGAGATTCTATGTACAGGATGCACAGAGCGGTGAACAGTGGCTGACATGGAATAAGTTTTCAGTAAAGTCAGCTGTGATCATTTAATGATCAGATGAAGGAAGGTCCCTTGGAGAAAGTACTACCTTGGAATGAATTTTTGAGGGAATGATAGTTGAAGAGATCTTACATTGTGCAGGCCAGCCCACCATGCCAGAACCTCTAAAAGATTCCATCACTACATGGCTGAAAGGTCAAGTCAGGCCACCTTCTTACTGGCAATGGTATAATCTTGAAAATTCAGTTAGGAAGAATAGGCTGTGATGTAGCCACCTAAAAAACAACTCGTTTATTAAACAAATATTTATTAAGCTTCTTGTGTTTTAACTGTAAGAAATTTGGGGTCAATTAAGCATGGAGTGTATGTCAGGCATTGGACTTGACACTAGGAATACTTGGCCATGCCTTATTTTAAAATGTTTTCCTCCATGGGAAATGTAGCATATACCTCCTAGCACTAGTTGCAAGGTAAATAGTTTTGTTTTATAGGGAGTGTCCTTCCCCTGCTTCAGTGCTTCTTTTCACTTTCTATCTGGGATTTCCAATTTATTCCCTATAATGCCTCCATTTCAATCTATTTATTGTAAGTACCTCACTTTTCTGGACAATTCCTGAACATACTAATTTTCTGATCCAACCCACACATTTTTATTGAGCACTCAATTCATGTATAATGTACAGCTCTTAGCATTGTGCGTGTTGGAAAATATAATTTTTTAACATCTTAATTTTATTTTTTTCAATGTTCCAAGATTCATTGTTTATGCACCACACCCAGTGCTCCATGCAATGTGTGCCCTCCTTAATACCCACCACCATGCTCACCCATCCCCCCACCACCCTCCCCTCCCAAACCCTCAGTTTTAACAGGTAATTAACTATAATTTCATGGTCTATAGTGTTTTTATTTGACTGCCACAAAATAAAATCTTATTTGCTTGCACGCAAATAAAAGAGAACCTCTAACCATGAGAATCTGCAGTCCACCTTAAAATGAACACTGATATTTTACATTCATGTTTAACTCTATAATATAAAGATGTTAGAAACTCAGCTGAAAACAAACTTCCCAAGCAGGCTTTCTGGTTTGATAGATGCCTTTTCATGAAACATATTTATATTAATGTATTTTTGTCTATTTTCACATGTCTATCCTACATGAGCTTAATCTTTCTGGACATCATTCTTGTGTTACTTCTTAGGAGGTAGTAATGGTTTTGTTAGAAATGGTTTTGTTAGAAAGTACATGTTAGAAATACTGACTTGCTAACATAATCCCTGCAATTTTCTCATTTGCTGTGGAACCTTTGGGGATTCCAGCAAGTTTTTGACACATAGTATGCTAAATGCTCAAAAGAATAAAACAAAAGACAGTTCTTTTTTTCCCCTAGCTTTATTGAGGTATACTTGCCAAAAAAATTGTATATATTATACACACACAATTATCACAATCAAGCAAATTACCATATCTGTCACCTCACATAGTTGTGATTTTTGTGTATGTAGTGAAAACACTTAAAATCAGCTCTCAGTGTGGAGATTCCTGAAGAAATTAAAAATAGAGCTACCCTATGACCCTGAAGTTGCACTACTGGGTATTTACCCCAAAGATGCAGATGCAATACAAAGAAGGGCCACATGTACCCCAATGTTCATAGCACCAATGGCCACAATTGCCAAACTGTGGAAAGAGCCAGGATGCCCTTCAACAGACAAATGGATGAAGAAGATATGGTCCATATATACAATGGAATATTATGCCTCCATCAGAAAGGATGAATAACCAACTTTTGTATCAACATGGATGGGACTGGAGGAGATTATGCTTAGTGAAATAAGTCAAGCAGAGAGAGTCAGTTATCATATGGTTTCACTTACATGTGAAGCATAAGGAAAAACATGGAGGACATTGTGAGAAGGAAAGGAAGGGTGAGTTGGGTGAAATCGGAGGGGGAGATGAACCATGAGAGACTGTGGACTCTGAACAACAAACAGGGTTTTGGAGGGGAGGAGGGTGGGGGATTCGGTGAGCCTGATGGGTATTGAGGAGGGCACGTATTGCATGGAGCACTGGGTGTGATACATGAACAGTGAATCTTGGAACACTGAAAAAATGAAATAAAATTAATTAAAAAAAAAAAAAGACCAACTCTCTTAGCAAATTTCAAATACATGATATAGTGTTATTATCATTAAAAAATTTTGCGTATAGTTGACACACAATGTTACATTTGTTTCAGGTGTACAACATAATGATTTAGCTTCTCTATATGTTATGTTCACCACGAGTGTAGCTACTATCTGTCATCATAATGCTACTAAAGTGTCATTGACTGTATTCCCTGTGCTGTGCCTTTTATTCCGATGACTTACTCATTCCATAACTGGAAGCCTGTATCTCCTACTCCCCTTCACTCATGTTGCCCATCTCCCCACTCTCTCCCTTCAGCACCCATCAGTTTATTGTCTGTATTTGTAGGTTTGATTCTGATTTTTGTTTGTTTATTCATTTTTTTAGATTCCACATGAGTGAAATCATACCATATTTGTCTTTCTCAGCCTTACTGATCTCACTTAATGTGTTTGAACTTCATCCATGTTATTGCAGATGGTACAATCTCATCCTTTTTAATGGCTAGGTAATATTCTATTACAATGTACTATTATTAGCTATAGTCACCATGCTGTACATTAGATCTTCAGACCTTATTCATCCCACATAACAACCTTTGTACCTTTTGATTAACATTTCATTTTTCCCACACCCGCTCTTGGCAATCACCATTCTACTCTCTGCTTTCATGAGTTTGACTTTTCTTTTCTTTTTTTTATTTTTTACCTCAATCCATTTTCTTTTTTATTTTTTTTTAATTTTAATTTGAGTATAGTTAACATACACAGTTATATTTCAGGTGCACAGTATCGTGATTCAACAATTCAGTACATTACTCTGTGTTCATCATGGTAAGTGTACTCTTAATCCTCTATACCTATTTCACCCATCCTCCCACCCACCTTCCCTCTGATAACTATCAGTTTGCTCTCTATAGTTAAGAGTCTCTTTTTTAAAATTATTTTTTATTTTATTACTATAATGTATTATTTGCCTCAGGGGTATATGTCTGTGATTCATCAGGCTTACACATTTCACAGCACTCACCATAGCACATACCCTCCCCAGTGTCCATAACCCAGCCACCCTATCCTTACACCCTTACCCCGCAGCCACCCTCAGTTGTTTTTTTCATGAGTTTACGAGTCTCTTATGGTTTGTCTCCTTCCTGATCCCATCTTGTTTCATTTCCCCCCGACACCCTCCCATGACCCCCAACTCTGCCTCTCAAATTCTTCATATCAGAGAGATCCTATGATAATTGCCTTTCTCTGATTAACTTATTTCGCTTACCATAATACCCTCTAGTTCCATCCACGTCATTGCAAATGGCTAGATTTTGTTTCTCTTGATGGCTGCATAGTATTCCATCATATATATATACCACATCTTCTTTATCCATTCATCTGTTGATGGACATCTAGGGTCTTTCCATAGTTTGGCTATTGTGGACATTGCTGCTATAAACATTTGGGTGCACGGGCCCCTTCAAAGCACTACATTTGTATCTTTAGGGTAAATACCCAGTAGTGTGATTGCTGGATTGTAGGATAGCTCTCTTTTCAACTCTTTGAGAAACCTCTATACTGTTTTCCCAAGTGGCAAGAGTCTCTTTTTAGTTTGTTCCTTTTTTTCATTCATTTGTTTTGCTTCTTAAATTCCATATATAGGTGAAATACTGGTTTTCTTTCTTTTGATCAACTTTGCTTAGTGTTATACTCTCTAGATCTATCCATGTAGTTGCAAATGGCATGCATTTCATTCTTTTTAATGGTTGAGTAATGTTCCATTGTATCTATCACATGTTCTTTATCCATTCATCTAATGATGGACACTTGGGCTGCTTCCATAATTTGGCTATTGTAAATAATGCTGCAATAAACATAGTGGTGCATATATCTTTTTGAATTAATGTTTTCATGTTCCTTTTTGTTGTTGTTGTTTTCATATTCTTTGCATAAATATCCAGTAGTGAAATTACGGAGTCATATGGTAATTCTATTTTTAGTTTTTTGAGGAACCCCCATATTGTTTTCCACAGTGGCTGTACCAGTTTTGCATTCCCACCAACAGTGCATAAGGGTTCCTTTTTCTCCATATCTCACCAACACTTGTTATTTCTTGTTTTTGACTTTAGCTGTTCTGACAGATGTGAGATAATAATCTCTTTGTAGTTTCAGTTTGCATTTCCCTGATGATTAATGATATTGAGCATCTTTTCATGTATCTGTTGGCCATCTATATGTCTTCTTTGGAACAATGCCAGTTCATGTCTTCTGTTCATTTTTTAATTGGATTATTTGGAGTTTTGTTGTTGAATTGTATAAATTCTTTATATATTTTGGATACTGACTATCAGATATATCATTTGTAATATCTTCTCCCATTCAGTAGATTATCTTTTAGTTTTGTTGATTCCTTCCTTTGTTGTGCAAAAGCTTTTTATTTTGATGTAGTCCCAATAGTTTATTTCTGCTTTTGCTTCCCTTACCTCAGAAGACATGTCTAGAAATATGTTTCTATGACTGATGTCAGAGAAATTACTGCCTGTGCTGTCTTCTAGGATTTTTATGGCTTCAGGTCTCACCATTTAGGTCCTTATTCCATTTTGAGTATATATGTGTGTGTGGCATAAGTAGTAGTCCAGTTTCATTCTTGTGCATGTAACTGTCCAGTTTTCCCAATACTGTTTGTTGAAGAGACTGTCTTTTTTTTAATCTATTGGATATTCTTGCCTCCTTTATCAAAGATTAATTAATTGACCATTCAATCTTGGGTATGTCTGCCCGTTCTCATGATCTATATGTCTTATTTTTTGTGATTTGCTTTGATTTCTAAAGCTTTGTAGTGTATCTTGAAATCTGGGATTGTGATACCTTCACTTTTGTTCTTTTTCAAAATTGCTTTGGCTTTTTGAGACCTTCTGTGGATCTATACAAGTTTTAGGATTGTTTGCTTAGTTCTGTGAAAAATGTTGTTATTTTGAAAGAATTACATTAAATCTATAGATTGCTTTGAGTAGTATGGACATTTTCACAGTACTTGTCCTTACAATTCATAAGCATGGACCATCTTTCCATTTGTTTCTACGGCTTTTAATTTCTTTCATCTGTGTTTTATAGTCTCAAAGTATAGGTTTTTCACCTCCTTAGTTAAGTTTGTTCCCACATATTTTATTTTTGGTACAATTGTAAGTGGGATTGTTTTCTTGATTTCTCTTTCTGCTGTTTCATTATTAGTGTATAGAAATGCAATGGAATTTTGTATATTGATTTTGTGTCCTGTGACCTTCTTGAATTCATTTATCAATTCTAGTAGTTTTTTAGTGATGTCTTTAAGGTTTTCTATATATAGTATTATGTCATCTGCAAATAGTGAAAATTTTATATGAGTTTGGCTTTTTTAGATTCCATATATATTTATCTTTCTGTGTCCATCTTATTTCACTTAGCATAATGTTCTCACTGTTCATCCATGTTGTTGCATATGGCAGTTTGTCCTTTTTTAAGGCTGAATAATATTCCTGGGGTGTGTGTGTGTGTGTGTGTGTGTGTGTGTGTGTGTGTGACATTTTGTTTATCCATTCATTTGTCAATGAACACTTAGGTTGTTTCTATATCTTGGCTGTTGTCCATAATGCTTCAGTTATTGTGAGAGTGCAGATATCTCTTCATTTATTTTGGATTTATGCACAGAAGTAGGATAGCTGGATCATATGGTAGTTGTCTTTTTAATTTTTTGAGAAAGCTCCATACTATTTTCTGTAAGGCTATTCTAATTTGCTTTCCCACCAACAGTGTACAGAGGTTTCCTTTTATCCACATCCTTATCAACATTTTTTACCTTTTGTCTTCTTGATAGTAGTGATTTCTAACAGGTGTGAGGTGTATCTATTGTGGTTTTATTTTTTTTTGGTTTTGTTTTGTTTTTTGTTTTTTTCCCAAATATGTTTATTTTATTTTTTCAGTGTTACAAGATTGATTGTTCATGCACCACACCCAGTGGTCCATGCAATACGTGCCCTTCTCAGTACCCACCACCAGGCTTGCCCAACCCCCCACCCCTCCTAACCAAAACCCTCAGTTTGTTGCTCAGAGTCCACAGTCTCTCATGTTTCATCACCCCCTCCGATTTCCCCCCATTCACCCTTCCCTTCCTTCTCACAATGCCCTCCATGATTTTCCTTATGCTCCACACGTAAGTGAGACCATAAGGTAATTAACTCTCTCTGCTTATTTCACTGCGCATAATCTCTTCTAGTCCCGTCCATGTTGATACAAAAGTTGGATATTCATCCTTTCTGATGGAGGCATAATATTCCATTTTATAGATGTACTACATCTTCCTTATCCATTCATCTGTTGAAGGGCATTTTGGTTCCTTCCAGTTTGGCGATGTGACCATTGCTGCTATGAATATTGGGGTACACATGGCCCTTCTTTGTACTGCATCTGCTTTTTTTTAAAATTTTTTTATTAACATATAATGTATTATTTGCCCCAGGGCACATGTCTGTGAATCATCAGGCTTACACATTTCACAGCAATTGCCATAGCACATACCCTCCCCAATGTCCATAACCCTACCACCCCCACCTCCTAGCCACCCTTAGTTTGTTTCATGAGTTTAGGAATCTCTTATGGTTTGTCTCCTTCCCATCCCATCTTGTTTCATTTCTCTTCCCCACCCCTCACGACCCCCTGCCCTGCATCTCAAATTCTTCATATCAGAGTAATCATGTGATAATTGTCTTTCCCTGACTGACTTATTTTGCTTAGCATAATACCCTCTAGTTCCATCGACATCATTGCAAATGGCAAGATTTTGTTTCTCTTGATTGCTGCATAGTATTCCATCATATATGTATACCACATCTTCTTCATCCATTCATCTGTTGATGGACATCTAGGTTCTTTCCAGAGTTTGGCTATTGTGGACATTGCTGCTATAAACATTCGGGTGCATGTGACCCTTCAGATCACTACATTTGTATCTTGAGGGTAAATACCCAGTAGTGTGATTGCTGGGTCGTAGAGTAGCTCTATTTTCAACATTTTGAGGAACCTCCATACAGTTTTCCAGAGTGGTTGTACCAGCTTGCATTCCCACCAACAGTGTAGGAGGGTTCCCCTCTCTCCACATCCTTGCCAGCATCTGTCATTCACTGATTTGCTAATTTTAGCCATTCTGACTGGTGTGAGGTGGTATCTCACTGTGGTTTTGATTTGTATTTCTCTGATGCTGAGTGATGTTGAGCATTTTTTCATGTTGGCCATTTGGATATCCTCTTTTCTGAAATGTCTGTTCATATCTTCTGTCCATTTCTTCATTGGATTATTTGTTCTTTGAGTGTTGAGTTTGCAAAGTTCTTTATAGATTTTGGATACTAACCCTTTATCTGATATGTCATTTGTGAATATCTTCTCCCATTCTGTCAGTTGTCTTTTGGTTTTGTTGACAGTTTCCTTTGCTGTACAAAAGGTTTTGATCTTGATGAAGTCCCAGTGGTTCATTTTTGCCCTTGCTTCCCTTGTCTTTGGGGATGTTTGTAGGAAGAAGTTGTTGCGGCTGAGGTCGAAGAGGTTGTCGCCTGTGTTCTGCTCCAGGATTTTGATGGATTCTTGTCTCACATTGAGGTCTTTGATCCATTTTGAGTCTATTTTTGTGTGCGGTGTAAGGAAATGGTCCAGTTTCATTCTTTTGCATGTGGCTGTCCAGTTTTCCCAACACCATTTGTTGAAGAGACTGTCTTTTTTCCATTGAATATTATTTCCTGCCTTGTAGAAGATTAGTTGACTATAGAGTTGGGGGTCCATTTCTGGGCTCTCTATTCTGTTCCATTGATCTATGTGTCTGTCTTTGTGCC
>CM052806.1:30209592-30349905 GCA_028533885.1 Nasua narica
AATTTCTTTCATGAGCACTTTGTAGTTTTCTGAGTACAGATTCTTTGCCTCTTTGGTTAGGTTTATTCCTAGGTATCTTATGGTTTTGGGTGCAATTGTAAATGGAATCGACTCCTTAATTTCTCTTTCTTCTGTTTTGCTGTTGGTGTATAGGAATGCAACTGATTTCTGTGCATTAATTTTATATCCTGACACTTGACTGAATTCCTGTATGAGTTCTAGCAATCTTGGAGTGGAGTCTTTTGGGTTTTCCACATAAAGTATCATATCATCTGCAAAGAGTGAGAGTTTAACTTCTTCTTTGGCAATTTGGATGCCTTACTCCATCTGCTTTTTTGGGGTAAATACTCAGGGTCATAGGGCAGCTCTATTTTTAATTTCTTGAGGAATCTCCACACTGTTTTCCAAAGTGGCTGCACCAACTTGCATTCCCACCAACAGTGGAGGAGGGTTCATCTTTCTCCACATCCTCTTCAGCATTTGTTGTTTACTGTCTTGTTGATTTTGGCCATTCTAACTGGTGTAAGGTGGTATCTCAGTGTGGTTTTTTTTTTTTCTCAGTGTAGTTTTGATTTGGATCTCCCTGATGGCTAAAGATTATGAACATTTTTCATGTGTCTGTTAGCCATTTGTATGTCTTCTTTGGAGAAATGTCTGAATCTATCAAAACCCTACAGAAAAACATAGGCAGTAACCTCTATGACATTAGCCACAGCAACTTCTTTCAGGCAAAGAAGGAAACAAAGGCAAAGGAAACAAAGGCAAAGGAAACAAAAGCGAAAATAAACTTTTGGGACTTCATCAAGATAAAAAGCTTCTGCACAGCGAAGGAAACAGTCAACAAAACAAACACGCAACCCACAGAATGGGAGAAGATATTCACAAATGACACTACAGACAAAGGTCTGATATATGAGATCTATAAAGAACTCCTCAAACTCAACACTCACAAAACAGATAATCACATCAAAAATTGAGCAGAAGACATGAACAGACACTTCTCTATTGTGGTTTTAATTTGAATTTTCTTGGTAATATGATGTCGAGCACCTTTTCATATACCTATTGAGCATTCGCATGTCTTTGTTTGCAAAATGTCTATTCATGTTCTTAGCCCATTTTTTAATCATGTTGAGTTTTTTTTTTAGTTTTTTTTTGTTTTTGTTTTTTGCTATTGAGATGTTTGTTACTCATTTATTTTGGATATTGACTTACAATCTAATACATGGTTTGCCAATATTTTTTTTACCATTCTGTGGGTTGACTTTTCACTATGTTGGTTATTTCTATTATTGGCAAAAGCTTTTTGGTGTGATGCAATCCCACTTGTCTATTTTTGGTTTTGTTGTGTGTACTTTTGGTGCCACATCTTAAAATTCATTGCCAAGACCAACGACAAGAAGCTTTTCCCTATGTTTTCTTTTCATAGTTTAATGGTAAAAGGTTTTACATTTAAGTTTCTACATTTAAGTCTTTAATACAGGTTGAATTGACTTTTGTATATGGTGTGAAAAAGGTGTCTGATTTCATTCGTCTGCATGTGGATATCTAGCTTTCCAACATCATTTATTAAAGAGACTACCCTTTCCCTATTGTGTGTTCTTGGTATCCTTGTCAAAGATCAGTTGACTGTAGATGCCTGGATTTATTTCTGCCCACTCCATTCTTTTCCATTGGTCTGCATGTTTGTTTTTATGCTGGTACCATTCGATTTTGATTACTATAGCTTTGTAATATATTTTGAAACCAGGAAGTGCAGTGTCTTTAGCTTTTTGTTTTTGCTCAAGATTGCTTTAGCTACTCGGGGTCTTTTGTTGTTCTATAGGAACTTTGGGATTGTTTTTTCTATTTCTGTAAAAAATGCCATTAGTATTTTGACCAAGATGGCATCTATTCTTAATTACATGGTTGTTGTTAATTAAACCTTTTGAGCAACAGATTCCTTTGAGTATCTGAGGAATTTGTGGGTCTTTACCCCAGAAAAATAATCATATGCACATACTTAGAGAATATATATGTATCTACTAAAATTACATATATAATTTTAGCACTTATGTAGACTTCCCAAAGTATATTTATCTGGTGATTTTGAGTTGAGAATATTTGCTCTGAGAGTAAAAGTTCTCCAGCTAGTCTGTAAACATCAGTATATGTTATAGCCAAATCCATTGCTCTGAGCCATTCGCAGAGGGAAGATGGGAAGCAAGAAGGCACCACGTAGCTCCAGAGGAAGATAGGGCCACATTTCACAAATAATATACAGAAACCAAAAACCGCAATCAAACGTAACTTGGCTTAAATGATCTGAGAGCATGGTTCTGTTAAAGGTGGATCCATGCAAATGTTCTCAGGGAAAAGAAGCATAAGAGCAAATAGTCAGTGCTTACTAGGCTTCAAAGAAAGTCTTTGGGTACATGGGCTTTTACTTAAGCATGCACACATGCTTATGCAGGTACATCCTGCCATAATGTCACTAACACTTTCATCTTTAGAGATACAGGCGTAGGTATAGCTGTAATGGTAGATGATAGACACAGCATCTGTCTGTTATTAAAGAAAGAATTGTGACTCCAAGCCAGGAAAGCCAGGATTCTAATACTGATTGTTATTAAATCCACAATCTTAAGTCATTTATGTCCCTTGGCTTGAGTTTATTCGTATGTTGAGCTTGTGCAATGGCATATGACTTTAATACCTCAGAGACTGTTCTAAGTATAAACGCAAGGGATAAAAGGCATCTTGGAAGAAGTACATATAAAATTACACAAAAGCATCATACATTATGTTTATTTTCAAAATACCATCAAAGATGTTGGGAGACTCTTTGCAATTCTTATTATTGACTTATGTTACTATTGTTACAATTATTACTACCCATAATATATTGGCAGGAAGTTGCTTTAATTACTTTGATATTTAAGTTTCTCTGTTTGGAAACAAGGGTACTAGATGGAACTTCTCTTACATATACATGGAACTGTGTTTTTAGTCTCAAGAGTATGCTTTATTACTGAAGTCGTAAAAGGCCTTCAGTAGATTAAACTAATTTAGAAAGAGTGTGAATGTAATGTTGAGTGTATCATTCATTGTGATTAATAAAGAATCTTACACCAAAGTTCCTCTTGATTGTGAAAAATAATTTCAAACTTCAAATACAAGTTTAGCATTGTTTATTAGAAAAAATATAGCACAAATGTACTTTTGCTTCTAATTGCTTTTATACTAATGAACAAATACGTTTGACAGTGTTCTATTTTCATATATTTTTATTGGGCCTTAGTGGATGTAGAAAACTCCGGTTGTGTTACCTTATCTAACAAGAATTTAAAAAAAAATTTTTTTTTGGTTTTAATTATTTTAGAGAGCGTGCACAGGAACACAAGCCAGGGGAAGGGCAGAGGGGGAGGGGAGGGACAACCAGACTCTGTGCTGAGCTTGGAGCCTGATGTGGCTCCAAGCTCATGACCCTGAGATCATGACCTGAGTCAAAAATTAAGAGTCAGACACCCAATCAACTAAGCCACCCAGGCACCCCTTTATAAGAAATATTTTTTTAAGATAATGACTGTCACAGATCCTGTTTCTCCAATTTAAAGTCTTCCCTGATTATTCCTCTCGTTTGGATTCTGCGTAATTATATGGCATTTTTATTCTCTCCTCAGTATACTTATATTTTATGTCAATTGCCAGCATTTTTTAGGGCAAAATAAGTTGGGCCTTCATTTCCCTTTGCTGCTTCCCTAGTAATTGTTTGAAGAGTACTGTAAAGACTTTTTTAATTCCTCTCACTTTGAGGTAAGCCTTTATAAAGGTGGTCATAATGCAGAAAGCAGAGACTGGTACTGAGAATGACATTGTTTCATAAAAATGTCAGTGATTATTAATTCATAGAAGATTTGTGAGGCAAGTGGAAAGACCTGATAAGCCTCATTTCCTTGACCATATTCATTTTTCACCCTGGAAAATAAATTTTGCTAATCACTATTTAAAATTGCATTTGCCTTTTACCCGTGTTCATTTTAATTAGTTCAAGTTTGTGGGATGTAAAAATGTTTTCCTATTCATCAAGATGTTGCTAGAATAATACTATCCGGAGTCCTAGGCATTCCTGAGAAAACGGGCTTCTGTGTAACATTAAAGAACACTTCTAAGGGCACTTTCTCAAGTATGTGTACCAAGAGTCCAAAAATATGTAAACCCAAAGAAAATAACTTATTTTCAAACCTCTTATCCCTGAAAATTTAGTAATTCTAAGGAATAATTAGATTTACCTACATTATACTCTAAATTTTCTCAGCCAAACCTCTAAGAACACAGAGTGCTGTTCTAAAACAGTCCTGTACAAACCCCAAAGATTGTTAAACTGCAAGGAATATTTCTTTCCAGTACCAAATTCTCACAATTTGCTTTCAAATGCTGGGGATATCTTCTGAGGCTCCTCTGTGCATCCAAAGGTCAAAGAACTGACATTTCAGTATCAGCAACATAACTTCGGAAGCTAGGAGATAGATAAACAGAGTGAGTCACTTGTCCAATCTTGACAAGTAATATGACTCGTGCAGTGTGAGGCATCCCAAGTGAAAACAACAGATGTTAGTATCTGCTTTGGGTAAGAGATCGTGGCAGGTCATAGCCAGAATCAGAATGAGTATCTTAAAGTCCCTTAAAGAGAGAGAGAGAGAGAGCGCACTAGCAGGTTAAGAGGATTTAAGTCCAGAAATTATATTTACCCATAGAATTCATATTACAAACTCTGAGAATGGACATAATTAAATGCCAGTCTTTGGAGACATTTTTCAGAACCACAGATATTTTTGTGCCAATCAGTGCTGCAATTGACTTTTAAGTGGATTTGAACCAAAAGTGAGAAGAATTTTTAATGAAGGCTTTAAGAGGGTTTACATTTAACTTAATAGTAAGACTTTCTCCCAAACCTTGCTGAAGTGGTCATTTAAAATACATATCCATTCAAATACCTCTTCCTAAAACAAAACTTCTTAAATAGGCTCTGATAAATTCTAAGATTTTCTAGGTCGAAGAGTTGAATTCCCTCACAGCACCAGGCAAAATGACTTGTCCAAAAGGGTGCTCAGTTCCTATTTGTTGAGAAAAGAATGCTTTTAACATATTATTCCCTTGATGAAAAACCCATAAGAGACCCTAACTCCATGTCTGTTTTCTTCAAGTCACAACTGTCCATTAGTGTTATTTTTCACCACTCTCCCTGAGTGTTGTGGAATTTGTTTCTTCATGAAATTCTTGCTACTGTGGTTGTGCTCCCACTTTCCCTTTGTCTTTTCACTCCTACTAGCCACTATCAAGTCCTGACTCAAGTCCTACTTTGTCCATAAATACTCCTATTGCTTAGCCTACAAGCGCTCTGTATGATTGTTCACCCTTTAGAGTCTGGTAATTCTTACTTAGATCTTCTCTAATTACCGAATGTTATGTTAGGCTTGTGATACAATCAGAGGGTAAGGCCCAGATCTCCTTGGCTCTCTTTCCCCTCAGGTACCAGACCAGAGTGAAGAATGAATGCAAATATTTATATGAATAAAAAAAAAAGGATATGATGGTATTTTGAAGCACTGGATTAAGAGAGTCTCATAGAGCCATGACAGTCTAGTTAACTTGAAGATTCAGTTCACTTCCGTTAATTAATAGATCAGGCTTAGATTTAGGCTAAGATTATCAGGGATATTCCAGGCCCTCTCTAAATAAGACAGATTTGTGATTTTTTTGTAGAGTTACTGCTAACTTTCAATAATATATGACCACAACACATATATGACCACAGAACTCAAGTCTTTTGGGCTTATAAAAATTCTGTGTTAATAGTAATCTTTGTATCTCTCATTAAAAATCACATGTGCCCATCTTTGTATTGCAAGAATGAGTCGAGACAGATGTGTAAAAATATCTTTTAAGATTATTGGGGAGTATATGCAATTCCTTTTGGAGAATGAGTTTTGCGTTGTTGAGATGTCCACATTCTATTTAAAACTATCTTCTGTTAAAGATCTTCTAAAGATCATAGGACAAAGAAAGAACTGCATTATAACAGGTTTTCTTTTCCTGCTGACTCATTAAACTAAAATATCCACATAGCAGTAGAGTAAGCAGTTTCACTCAAACCCAGCCATTTCTTTTCTTTTTTTTTTTAAAGATTTTATTTATTTATTTATTTGGCACAGGGAGAGAGAGAGAGAGAGAGAGATCACAAGGAGGCAGAGAGGCGGATGGAGGGGGGGCAGGACACGGGGCCGATCCCAGGACCCCGAGACCATGACCTAAGCCGAAGGCAGAGGCCCTAACCCACTGAGCCACTCAGGCACCCAGCTGTTTCTGACAGTACCATTTGTTAAAGTGAGTCTACTAGAAAAAATGGATCACCATCCCTATAGGAGGATAAGGGCTGATAATTTACACACTGGATCAGTAAGAAATGCAGAAAAAAAAACAGAAAGAGGGAGAAAAGAAAAAAGAGATACAAGATAAGAATAACATATGATGTGAACTAGAAACTATCTCTAAGTTGACACTAATATATAACTCTACATGGAGGCTTTGCACCTCTTCAGCTAATATAGAATAGTATCTAGTCCTCACTATAAATCTGCTGTAAAACTAAAATTTTCTCAAGTTATTTCAAACCCTGGATTTTAGTATATCATTGCCATGATGAGAAACTCATGTGAGACCCCAACCCTGTGCCTATCCTATTCAAGTCAAAACTGTCCTTCAGTTTTCTTTTCCATCACTCTCCCCTACTGTTCCAGGACTTGTTTGCATATGGAGAGATTTCCACTGGGATTGGGCTCCCTCTTTCCCATAATTTTTTTCCTATAATTTTTTTTAACTAATAAGTTCTTTTTTTTTAGATTTTTATTTATTTATTTTGACAGAGAGAGAGAGAAAGAGATCACAAGTAGGCAGAGAGGCAGGCAGAGAGAGAGGGGGTAGCAGGCTCCCTGATGAGCAGACAGCCTGATGCGGGGCTTGATTCCAAGACCCTGAGATCATGACCTGAGTGGAAGGCAGAGGGTTTAACCCACTGAGCCACCCAGGCCCCTGAACTAATAAGTTCTAAATGCTGATGTATCAGTGAATGAAACAAAGTCTGTATCCTCATGGGATTTATATTCTAGTGAATGACCAGAACTTAAATATCAGTCAATGTAGTAATATTCATTAGTTGAGCAACTTCTAGGTGTTAGATGATTATATGTCACTTCCGAGTTAATCTTGAAAATAACTCTAAGAAGTAGAGATATATCACTGAACTTATTTTTGTAGAGTTAAAAAAAAATCCTGAGATAAGAGAAAGCTAAATAATCTTTGCCGTGTCACACACTTAATAAGAGTGGAACTTGGATTTGAACCCATATTCCCCTGACTGCTAACCCATATTCTCCTGGCTGACCCGTATAATCCATATTCCCCTGACAGCCCAAACAGGCTTTAAATACCAGGGTGATAGCCTAAGTGATCAAAAAAATATTGTACTTTATACATGTTATATGTTACAGTAAAAAGTCCAAACTAAGAAGATATGACTGTTTATATGTTAATTTTATATTATGAGTTTTATTTCATGTAGAGCTATAGGCGTAGTAAATGACAAGGTATTTGTTTTCATGTTAAACCCTTTAACTATTAAACTAATGCACCTTTTGCAGCTTCTCACAGTGTTCCCAATCTTCTATAAGGAAAGCATTTTTCTTGCCTACAAAATATAATTTTAAAACATTTCTAAAAATTTTCAAATGTGTTATGATAGTCTGGTGATGGAAAAAGACTGTTCAGTACTCTTTTCCCTCTGAGTTCTCTTTGGCTTCTCTTTGGGTTGTTTCTTACCCATCAACTTTCAGAGGCATCTTGAGCCTCAGTCCAGGGAACCTACTGACTATGGCAAGTGGAGCTCTCAGCAGTGCTGAGACTCACTGCCAAGCAGGAAGCTGGCAGATATGAACACCATCATTTCAAAAGTTTTCAGAAATGAGTGCTATTCTCCAGAATGCTGGGATTCTTTTACATGGACAAATGCTTAATTGCTTGAGAAGTGTTAATGAGAATTTTGCAAGGGGGTGGGGGAGGCCAAACCTCAGGGTCTTTTTAACTCTCAGCTCCCAGGACCCACATACATTTCCTAGAAGGCCTATGGGGAAATGAAAGACAGAGAGGGCCAAACAATAAGACCCTTTGAGGACATGCAGCATACAGAACATTATACTACAAATATAAGGAAAACAATGTGTGTCGTCTCTGCCCCTGAGGATTTTATATTCTAAAGGAGGAAGGGAAAGTATTTTGAAACACACAACTCGGTCAACAAGTCATATGCCTAATTAGAGCTGTGTAACCACTGGAGAAATGTATAACTATAGCATTCTTCTTCCCTGACAGTTTCTCTCCAGAAGCCACATAATATCATAGTTGAAAATATGAACTCCAGAACCATATGCACAGGGTTAGAATCCTTAACCCTGTAAGTGCCTAGTTGTATAGCCTCAGCTTTACTGTATAATCTCTTGTGCCATAGTTTCCTTATGAATAAGATGGGGATAATAATAGTCATTCTCTGTAGCATTGTTGTAATGAGCTAATATATAGAAAGTGCTTATAACAGTATTTGACTAAACTAAGAGCTATAATAAGTGCTGCCTCTAGCCAATGTCGTATTCTGTTTGTTTTTAAGACAGAGTTGAAGATTGAGTGAGTTGTTTCTCCATTCTAATAGTAGAAGTAGTAGTAGTAGTAGTAGTAGTAGTAGTAGTAGTAGTACTTCACTTCTGTAGTGAACGCTCAGTGTGGAAGTGGGACATGTCCTATCTCATTTAATTCTCTTAACAGTTGTATGTAATCGATATAATTTTAAATTTCATTCAGATACAGAGAAAACAAGGCTTAGAGAGGTTTAAATAACTTCTCAGACTCAAACCTGATTCTTCCAGAACCCATTTTCTATTATGATCTGTTGGTTCTTATCCATCATGAAGTAATGTCAGAGAGAATATTCTGCTGTTTGAGATGGGTCATAATGCTGAAAGGAATTTAGTGAGGGGGTACAGGAAGGAATTTAATAGCTCTCTAAATCTTACAATTAAAAGCAATCGAAGTGCAGGTATAGCAGTAGAGTTTTGTTGTCTCTAAAGTTTTTTTTTAAGAATATGAACCACACATTGGAAGTCCACTCAGATTATGTTTCCAATTTCTGAATATCTTTTTACTGATATTTATTATAAGGGGAGAGATTGATTTAAAAGGCACCATTTCTGAGACCACAGTCACTAGAATTTTACTCAGGTTTTGATCCGGAAAAATATAAAGACTGGTGGAGCTATGAGAAATCTGTTGAGGCAAGAAAGGGAGAAAAAGGATCTGTGTCCTAGAGACAGACACTCTGGGTTATAATAGAGCAACAGGTGGCTCTTTAAAATTGATGACTGCATCCTCCATGGTCAGCCCAATCCAGTTTTAAAAGATCTAAATTGAGACGAGAGCTAGTGTTGCTCCAAGAGGTGTCAAGTTAATACTGAAGTTTTAGTCAGTCCTTTGGGGAAGAAAAAAAGGATAGGTTTATTAAAATTGCCTGTGTATTATACTTGAAAACTTCTACAAGGATGCACAGATGGGCTTCAATTTGGACAACTCTGTTGCTGCATCTTAAAGGCCTTTGATTTTAATATATAATAATGAATAAAACTACTGGTGTGTGTCCTTCTGAGTCATAATGTAATCAGAAGAGAATGGCTAAGTCTGGCTCTCATTTCTTTTTGCTATTGAACGTTTGCTCTCAGCCAGATGCACCTATGCTGAGAACACAACAAATCATTGTATGTGTAGTGGAGGAAACCAAGGGGATTTTGTCAGAAGGGAAGTATGAACTGATTAGAGTCAAATAAAAATATGGTTTTGAAATTATTGAGTGTTCTAGAAGAGATCAACTCCAGGTGTCCAGGATCCTTTAAGCAAGTCAAAACTTTACTGTAAACCCCTCCCCCCCAAACAAAACGAAACAAACAAAAAACCAACCACATAGTTTATTGAGAACTGCCAACTCCACTCTCTACCAATAGGCCCAGCCCCATGCTGGTCATAGATAACTCTAAAGGTAGAGCTTAACACTAGGATTTAGCACTACCTACCTTTGTAAGTGCCCCATCATTGGCTGCTTATTACCTAGGCTGGTGATATCTGAGTTAAAGCTTCTCCTTATGATACTAAAGACATTATTCCCTGAATGGTGGGTAAGATTTCTGTGTGTTCTGCATTCTGTACCTTTCTCACTTGGCAAACTGTGCTGTCTTGGTTGAGTTGGTTTGAAGCCAAATTCTCTTTCCTTTGTATTTCTTCCTGTCCCCAAATAAAACAATTATGTGGCCCCAATTTTTCACTCTTTCTTCTGTATACATTCTTTTCAATGTGGTTTTACAGTTCCTCCCTTCAAATGGTGGAGTTTAACATCTCTATCCTTTGACTTGACTTAATTCCCCTTTTGACCTGTTTTTGCCAATAGAATGTAGAAGAAGAAAATGTGTAGAATGCCACCTTCTAAGCATAGTCCCAAGAGGTCATGGACACTTTGGCTTTTCCCCCTGTCTTCATGATAAGAATGAGAATAGGCTAGCTTGTTGTAAGGTGAGAGACCACATGAAGCAGAGCCAGGTGAACTCAGTTGTCCTATCCAAGGTTCCAGAGAAGTCTTTCCTAAATCAGCAAAATCACCCTACTGACTTAAAGCTGACATAATTGAGTACTGCAACTAGCAAAACCACCCAGCCATTGTGATAACTCTTGGGGAAAGATGGAATGATAGTTGTTTTAATCCACTAAGTTTAAAGGCCTGCTCAAATGTGAGCTGGTATCTTCAGCTCCTAGAACAGTATTTGACACTCAGTACTTCTCATAACAAAAATACTAAATAAATTATATCTTGGAATTCATATCAGTGAACATTTGGATTTCTCTCTAGTTTCTAATCAGATCTAAATTTATTTTTCTTATTAATCAACATCTCTTTTTTGGACCACGTCTCTTTTATATTTTTAATTTGGTATCTTCTTGGTTTCTGTTTCATTTTCACTTAGTAATGAATAGTAAATTTGAGAGATTAATAAACTTTCTAAATGCCTTTGGTATTTTTTTGGTAGAAGACTTTAGAAAAGTAAGAGGAACCATGTGAAGAGAAGGACAAGTATTTCAAAATTAAATGAGAATGGAAGATTTGCCTTAATCATGTGAATTTGATGATGAAATTCTGAGTCACAAAATAATCGTTAGGGGAATTATTACGTAACAACAAACCCTTGTATTTTTTTTATGTGATTTCAAATACTTGCTACCTGTCCTACATTTTACATGTTCTAGTAGGTTTTGATTTTTCTTAAAACTTCATTCAGAAGTCCAGGCATTAAAAGTTTAACTGTAAGTCTTTTGTATATGGCGACTAGGTCTTTATGCTTAGTAGAATTCAGGGTATAGTTATATTTTCTTCCATCTTCTAATTATTTGAGGCCTTCAACCAAGAAACAACTTTTTTATGATTGCCAACAGTGCATATCATAAAATCTAATCTAAAATGTGCATAGATATTGGGCATGAATTCTTCATATGTGAGGAATTTAGGAAGGGACATATACCACAAAAAAAATTTTTTTTTTGCATTACTTCTCGTTTGGGATAAAATCCATCAAATTCCAATATTAACTTTATGTGGCAAGGCAATGACCACTTTTGGATTATTTGCCCCTTCTCTGTATGTGAAAATAGTACAATGTTAGTGTTAGAAAGCTGTTGTACTCTGTAGAGATGTTGAGGGTGTTGTTCTCTTGGCATGGCTGATTCTGGCTGCTTGTTTCCTATCTTTACAGAGACAAGTGATACTATGATCCAAATGGGCAACTCAGAAAGGGAAGAATAAAAAAGAAGTAGCCTGTGTTGTTTTTTTAATTATCACATTAGACTGCAGCCATTTAAGGTTTGGCGCTTGATTGCATTCCTTGTCTCTCGAGGTGTAGGAATATTTCCCATCATGGCCTGGCTGTTGATGCAAAGATGCTATGAAAGCCTTGTTCTCGTTTCATTCTTTCTCTGCTTCATTAACTTGTTCATTTTAATGATTGCATCTTCATAAAATCTAACATTTCAATATCAAATGTTCCATTCTTAAATTAAGCATTAAAAAATAGGGAAGGGAAGGTTGATCATCATACAATCTATCTGCATCTGTTTCAACACTTGCAATGATTCCAGTTCATTATTTTGGGCATGTGCAGGGGCTCACCTACCCCTGTGTCTTTACTGTCTGTTAATACAACTTCATTTGTCCTTGTATTCAAAACACATTTATTGAGTTCTTTCAATGTCCAGGGCCCTGGAGAGATGCATTGAGGGAAAGAAACAGAAACTTTGATCCCGCCTTAAAAGAACATGTATCTCTTTCCCTAGAAGGGACCAATTTTGAGGAAATCCTGATGAAGAAAGGTAACACATTAACATAAAGGAAAAAAGATTTAAATAAAGACTTGGAAGACTGGGAGTAGACACAGGAAAGGAAAAAGATATTAGGAAGATACACCAGGGCTTTTCTTCAATAACTTGTTAAGCTCTCTATTTATATTTATGCACTTTTCTCTGGATTTATTATATTTGTAATTTAAAATATCAATAAGATGAGAGGATGTTGCTAATACTTCAAAAGGAGGGACATGGGGAATAGTTACCAAAAAGCGATTAGAGGCTCTTAGGAAACTAAGGATGGTTGATTTTTACAAAGACAATTAAATTGGTACTTCATTTCAGTGTAAATTATATCCATGCTGAGATTAGAGGATTCAGGTATGATTTTATTACTCTACCCAAAGAATAAAAATATGGCCTATGTATAGGTGTCATAAATTAGCTTTATCTTATATCCTACTCTAAATGTATATGTCACCCAAGTTAACAGATATTGAATATTTGATCAATTAAAATATGCTGGTTTACTTTCTATGGAAACAAATACCTCCCCCCATCCTATAGAGTTGATCTTTTTCTTCAAAATTCAGGTCTTTACAATATCTGTAAAAATTTGATCTGCATAATTCCAGTAGATCTAGATTGTTTTTAAAATTTTGAATCTGTGTCAATTATTCACTCTTCCTATGACTATTTTAGTACCACTTAGTAAATCCAACAAGTATTTACTCAGTGCTTACTCTGTGCTAGACACAATTTTAAGTGTCGAGGATATAGCAATGAAAGACAAAGTTTCTATCTTCATGGAACTTAAATTATAGGAGAGGAGACATACAATAAAAAGACAGTAAAGTAGATAGTATATTAGTCGGTGATGTGAATTTTGGAGACACATAGAGTAGAATAAAGGGGATAAGAAGTGTAGAAGCCTCTAGAATTTGTATCAGCTTTGGGTTTGGGGAGGAATGGTGGTGAGTCAGTGACTGTAGCACAGAGAGTGGAAGAAGTAGGAAATGAATACAAAAATAGAGAGACTATCCCCTGTGGGGCCTATGGACCATCGAAAGCCTTCAGCTTTTACCTATTTAAAGCTTTTACATACTTAAAGTAAGAAGCCATTGGAGAGTTTAAGTCAAGCTGTAACACACTTAACCTACATTTTAATAGATTTTAAATTTTTTGAAAGGTTGCTATGTTGAGAATAGATTGAAGAGGTGCAAGAGTAGAAGTCAACAGAGCTACTATTACAGCAAGCGAGGCCGAAGTGGATACTGGTTTTGGCCAGACTATAGTAGTGGAAGTGACCAGATTCTGAATATATTTTGAAGATCAAATCATACATATAACTTGCTGACTGGATATGAAGTGTGAGATAAAGAGAATTCTAAGTGGACTATGTGGTTTGGGACCTAAGAAACTAGAAGGATGGAATTGCTTTTTACTGAGATGGGAAGGGCTGCAGAAAGCAGGCTTGAAGATGAGAGCCAGAAGTTGGGTAATAGATGATTTGAGATGTATAACCACATATAAGTGGAGATGTTAAGTATACAGTTGAATAATTGAGTTTGGAGTTTAAGGGGAGAAGTTCTGGCCAGAAATATAAATCTAAGAGTCATCAGCATAGAGATGGCTTTTAAGTCCAGGAGAAGGGATGGAAGTATATAAGAAACTAGTGTAGTCAAAGAGATGATAATATCCCAGGGCAAAGCCCTGGAGAATGAAAATGCTGACAGATAAAAAGTTGAAGAAGCAAAAGTGACTAAAAAGGTATAGCCAGTGTAGTTGTAGGATTTGAGATAGGCTCTCTTTTATTTGAACAGGGCTTCTTGTTGTATAAGTATTTTTGATGAAATATTTCATTAGATTTATTTAAAGTAGAATATGTTGGGGTACCTGGGTGACTCAGTTGATTATCTGACTTCGGCTCAGGATTATGATCTCAGGGTCCTGGAATTGAGCCGTGTGTTAGGCTCACACTCAGTGGGGAGTCTGTTTGTCCCTCTGCCCTTCCTCTGCTTATGATCTCTCTCTCAAATAAATAAAATCTTTTAAAAAAATAGAATATGTTTATAGCAGCAGTGTCTGCAATAGCCAAAATATGGAAAGAGTTCAGATGTCCACCGACAGATGAATGGGTAAAGAACTTGTACTATATGTGCGTATATACATACATGCGTGCATGTATACATACATACACACAATGGGCTATTACTCATCAAAAAGAATGAAATCTTGCCATTTGCAAAGACATGGATGGAACTAGAGGGTATTATGCTAACCGAAATAAGTCAGTCAGAGAAAGACATTACCGTACGATTTTACTCATCTCTGGTGTTTAGGAAATATTAGGAATTTAGGAATTTAGAAAGGGGAAAGGAAGGAAAAATAATATAAAATAAGATAAAAATAGAGGGAAGCAAACCATAAGACACTCTTAACTATAGGAAACGCAGTCAGGGTTGCTGGAGGGGAAGTGGGTGGGGGATAGGGTAACTGGGTGATGGGCATTAAGGAGGGCACTTGATGAGCACTAGGTGTTCTATGCAACTGATGAATCACTAAATTCTACCTCTGAAACCAATAATATACCATATATCAACTAAATTGAATTCAAATTAAAAAAGAAATAAAATAGGGGCACCTGGGTGGCTCAGTCGGTTAAGTGTCTGCCTTTGGCTCAGGTTGTGATTCTGGGGTCCTGAGATTGACCCCTGCATTGGGCTCCCCACTCCATGGGAAGCCTGTGTCTCCCTCTCCCACTCCCCCTGCTTGTATTCCCCTCTCTTGTTTTATCTCTCTCTGTCAAGTAAATAAAATATTTTTTTAAAAAAAGAAATAAAATATACAGTGAAAATTCATATAAACCTTTCTGCTTTATTGACTCTATATTTTTTTAGTGCACTATAACACTATAGCTAATTGGACACCTCCATGTACCCTTCTGCTTCCATTCCTCCTTCTCTCCCTTCAGAAGTCACCACCCCCACTTTGAAATTAATGTTTTATTATTATGCATATTTTCATATGTAAATATATGTAAATAATTTTTTGTACTATATATTTGTGTATTCTGTAGGGGCTAAGAGCACACTGCCCCAGAATGTACCACTTTGGCGTATTGATTATTTTAAATAAAAATTACTTAAGAACACAAAGATAAACTCGAAATGGAAAAAAGACCTCAATGTGAGGCAGGAATCTATCAAAATCTTAGAGGAGAACGTAGGCAGTAACCTCTTCGACATCAGCCATAGCAACTTCTTTCAGGACATGTCTCCAAAGGCAAAAGAAACAAAAGCGAAAATGAACTTTTGGAACTTCATCAAGATAAAAAGCTTTTGCACAGCAAAGGAAACAGTTAACAAAACAGGCAACCCACAGAATGGGAGAAGATATTCGCAAATGACACTACAGACAAAGGTGTGACATCTAAGATCTATAAAGAACGCCTCAAACTCAACACTCAAAAAACAGATAATCACATCAAAAAATGGGCAGAAGACATGAGCAGACACTTCTCCAAAGAAGACATACAAATGGCTAACAGACACATGAAAAAATGTTCATCATCATTAGCCATCAGGGAGATTCAAATCAAAACCACACTGAGATACCACCTTACACCAGTCAGAATGGCCAAAATCCACAAGATAGTAAACAACAAATGTTGGAGAGGATGTGGAGAAAGGGGAACCCTCTTACATTGTTGGTGGGAATGCAAGTAGGCGCAGCCACTTGGATAACAGTGTGGAGATTCCTCAAGAAATTAAAACAGAGCTACCCTATGACCCTGCAATTGCACTACTGGGTATTTACCCCAAAGATACAGGTGCAGTACAAAGAAGGGCCACATGTACCCCAATGTTCATAGCAGCAATGGCCACAGTTGTCAAACTGTGGAAAGAGCCAAGATGCCCTTCAACAGACGAATGGATGAAGAAGATATGGCCCATATATACAATGGAATATTATACCTCCATCAGAAAGGATGAATACCCAACTTTTGTATCAACATGAACGGGACTGGAGGAGATTATACTGAGTGAAATAAGTCAAGCAGAGAGAGTCAGTTATCATATGGTCTCACGTGTGAAGCATAAGGAAAAACATGGAGGACATTGGAGGGGGAGATGAACCGTGAGAGACTGTGGACTCTGAGCAATAAACTGAAGGTTTTGGAGGGAGGGGGTGTGGGGTGGGGTGAGCCTGGTGGTGGGTAATGAGGAGGGCACGTATTGCATGGAGCACTGGGTGTGGTACATGAACAATGAATCTTGTAACACTGAAAAAAGTATTTGAGAAAAAAAAATTTTTAAAAATTACTTAAGAGACAGCCTGTGCAAGAACACTTAAGACCCTCCTTTGTCCCCCTAAAACAGGAAATAGATCTCCCATGTGAAAGGGACCATCCCTGTACTGGAAGGTAAAGAGACATTCCTGTCACCAGAGATGGGAAATTTAGAGCTGAGAAGCTCTATAAACAACCCTTGTAACTTTTTACTACCCCTGTCCAAATTCTGTTCAGCATTCCTTACTAGTTGAAGCTCCCAGAGTTTTCTTTGTCCTGTCAGTTTCTCACAGATAGCTTGTCCCTTTGTCTAAACAATGTAAAAACTGCCTGCCTTGATCACTTCTTGAGGTCTCAGTTTTATTATTGAACCTCCGTGAGTATGTAACAAAACTTGGATTTTTTTTCCCCCTTTAATGTGTCTCATGTAAATTTAAATCTTAGTCCCACTGGAAAAACTTGAGGGTAGACACAGAATTTTTCTTTCCCTTCAGTACATACTATAGGATGGGAAATTTTGGGGTTCAGAAGCAAATGGTTAAGAAAGAATTCTTGAGACATATTCAGGGCAAAAAGGTGGGGGGATTTTTTTGGTTTTTTGTTGTTGTTTGTTTGTTTTCAAAAAGGTGGTTTTATTAAAGCACAGGGATGGGACCTGTAGGCAGAAAGAGCTGCTCTGGGATTGTGACAGGTGACTGATTACATACTTTCAAGTTGGGAGGGGGTTAGGGATAGTGGAAGTCTGTAAGGAATTTGGAAGCAAGGCTTCCAGGACCTTGAAGGTCTAGCTGTTAGGATAAGGTCATTTACTACTGTCTAGTAAACCCTTAGTCATGAGACACTTCAGATGTATATCAGTGGATTCTATCTTTAGAGAATGATTGCTAACATATATCTTGGGGAGGATAGAGATAAAGGAAGTTTCCAAAAGAATTTTCATATGTTAAAGAAGACTTCTAGGATCCTGGAGGTCTGGCTAATGTCAAGCTAAAGTTGTCTTTTGCCTCTAGCTAAATATTCACATTGAGGCAGTTGAGTTCCTGGAAGAAGGTCATTCTGCTTGTCTCAAGTACTTGTCAATGAATTGTAAGTTATATGGAAGTTAAATTTTTTGTTTCTTTTGCCTTTGTTCTCTACATTATATATATGTTTATATATCTGTGATATTTACATATAAGTATTTACATTTATAAATATTTAAATAAATAAATAATATATTTTCTAGGTTTTTAAGCTTTTCTGTACAACTTGTACATTGCCTTCTACACCTCTTGATTTGTGTTTGCTTAGTAGCATATTTTAAAAATATTCTATTGTAAGAATGTGTTGCAACACATTTTTCTAAACATTTTATACAGGATATTTAGGACTGTTTCCAGTTTTTGCTATTTTCAGTAATGTTGCTGCAAATATTCATGTACTGTCTGTAATGTACCAATGTGTGTGGTTTTATCTAGCATATAAATCCAGGGGTGGAATTGCTGGTCATATAGTATGTGAATTTTTCATCTTATCACGAAAGCCTCTTCAAAGTGATTGTGTCAATTTATACTGCTGTTAGAAATGAATGAGAGCTCTCTTTGCTGGACTCCTTGGCAACCCTTAAATCTGATGGGACCAAATGACATCTCATTGTTGTTTTAATGTTTTGTTTTGTTGTGTTTTTTTAAATTCATTTTTTCAAAAGTTTATCGTTCTTTTGGGTCTTCTCTGTGAACAGCCTGGTCATAACTTTGCTATGTTGCGATTTTGTTTGTTAATGCTTTACACATAGGGAAATTCACATTAAATTCTGTTTTTTGTTTTTCTTGAAAAGCAAGATCTGGCAATAGTTGCCACTTTTTCATAAGGTCACAGTTGACAGGAAATCTTGAGCTAGACCATACACCTTTTGGTTTGCTACAGTCTAAAATACTCCTTATCATATTAGAAGAGCTTTCTTTACTCATTTGTTTTATCCATCTGGCTCCTAGGAGCATATGATTTGAGGATCCTGTCCTAGAACTTTATGTACCAGGTTAGGAATCCAAAATTCTCCTGGGTTTCTTGAGAGAGTATTGTTTAACAAGATTAAATACTTGTTTAAATGACATACACAGAAATCTTATTCTTAAAAACAGACAAAAAACCCTTAAGTTTATTTTGTAGACATATCCCTGCTTTAGGTAATTCCAAAGCATGAAAGTCCAGATTTTTAAAAGCAGATGATTATTCTCTGTTCTAAATACCTCTGTAGGTCTACTTTAATATTTACCAAAACTCACTATGGGGTTTATTTTACAAAGCAACTTCCCCTAACACACTTAAAACATACATAATTATTCAGCCAATATATACTTAATAACCTGTCATTATAGCTCACTTTCACATAAAGGAAGTTACATGTAAACTTCGTGATAACATTTTCAGCTAGTGAGAAAAAAATAATACATTCATTAGCACCTGCCTTACTTAAAGGTTAGGGTGATGTAACCCTGGAAAAAACAATAGAAAACTTGGAATAAGAGGAGAGGAAAAGTGTGAGGGGTTTTGAGTGGCAATTAACAAATGAGATATATTTTGGGGCATTTCTTCACTGATGAGTATCTGGGATGTCAGGCTGATCCAAAGGAAGTGAATTATTTCCCTGGGGCACTATGTCTGCTCTTGTGGTAGCTGCTACCACATAAATATTAATGTCTGTTTTGGGTAGCATAGCCTCAATGACTGTGCTCACTTCAGGCATGGATAATGCAGAAAAACAAGGATATAATACATGATTAACTTCCCAGTGTTCTTCATACAAAATAAACTTTAAAAGTGATTCTAACTAGGGGCGCAGGCACCCCTGATTCTTGGTTTCAGCTCAGGTTCTGATCTCAGGGTCCTGATCTCAGGGTCGGGAGATAGAGCCCCATATGGGGCTCTAAGCTTAGTGAGTCCCCTTAAGACTCTCTCCCTTTCCCTCTGCCCATCTCTCCCTGTGCTAGCATGCTCTGTCTCTCTCCCTCTGTAAAATAAATTAAAAATAAACTTAAAAAAATAAAAATCTAACTAAATTGATTTATATTTTGATGTTACATTGTGATATTATTATTATATATTACTATATTATCAGACCAAGGTATGAAAACAAATCAACCTCCTAAGTTCAAATTGAATACTGTTATCATTTATTTATTCCTTCAACAAATATTTTTTGAGTACCTACTATGTGCTAGGAACTAGAAATAAAACCACCTCCGATCTCTGCTTCATAGAGCTAATCCTGTGGTTGTACAGTTCATGTTTTATATAGCGTTGCCCATGCAGGTGTATTCAGATATATCCTCAACTACTGCTTACTAGCACATCTCCACTCCTCTTGGAAGCTTCATGTTCTGTCTTTTGTCCTATTACTATTTTGCTGCCACTCAGTCAGTCCTTGGTGGTGGCAGAAGTAGAGGCCTAACAGAACGATGGGGAAAGCCTTCTCTAAAACTGGTACCATTTCAAAAAGGTACAGAACAAAAAAAATATAAGCCCATTTCCTATCATATTTCAAATACTTCTACTTTATTGTCTTCCAGGTAGACCTCAGAAAGACACATGCTGTTTTACATTTTTGTGTACGTTTTTCCTCTGTTGAGCCAAGGCTGTATTAGGGCAGTAGTTTGATCTTTATCTGATGATTCCAACAATTACACTCAAAGTCAACAGAAGAAGTAAGACAAAGAAATCCAAGAGAAAGAAAAGTAGAAGGATGCAGAGGTCAGTTGAACAAACGACAAATAACGTAAATGGTTGTAAAGATCAGGAAGACTAGCAGGTGGGATATTGAATTGAGATGTTAGCAGAAGCAAGGTACCTGTGGGCCTGTAACTGAAACAAAGCTTTCCTGTCTCCTTAATGGAAGAGAGTTGAAGATACTGAATTTAAAGGAGTATTCAAGGATATTAAACAAGAGTTTGGAAATATCTGAGTTTTCTGCTTCTTACAACACATTTGATTTGGTTATCTGAAGAAACATTGCCTGTGCAGAATACCTGAAATGCTTGATAAAATGTAAACAGCATCTTTTTAAAAGCATGGCTGAGCTTTTGGGAAAGCTGAAGAAAATCGCTAGAGATCAGAGCTATAAGGAATTATGAATTCAGAGTGATAAATAAGCACTGGAGCAAGTGTTTATTATGGAGATACCTGAAAATTCCTTTGTGTTGAGAAGCTAGGGTTTTGAACGTCTATGCACTCAGGAGACAGAAGTCAAACCCATAGGCTATATTGGAGACCGAAATTGTAAAAAAGTGGCACTCTTGTTGGAAATCAGCAAGCAAAAAAATGATGAAGCTGAGGGAAAAGCTGAGCATACCTACCTCAGATTTGGCTCCAGATGAAGTAGATAGATAGATAGATGGATAGACAGATAAAAAATCTCTCCATGTACAATGCCTAACCATGTAATTATAGACAGTCCTCATACAAATTTGGAGTTGGAATCAATAGTAATTATATGACCCAAAAGCTGGAGGTAAACATGAATTTTAAATCGTTCCAAATTACCTACAAGAATGACAGTTAAACTGACGTTGTATCAATAATGATAAAACCAGAGAAACATAAAAAAAATTTTGAAGTCTTGAGAGAAAATAATTGTCATGCTTGAATTGAATACCCATAAAAATAATTGTTTTTATTTGGAATCCAGACAAAATAAAGAGGCTTTAAACATCAGTAGCAACAACAAAAACTGAATTTACCAATAACAAACCTTTATTAAAAGAAATTCTAAAATTATGCTTCAGGAAGAAGGAAAATGATCCCTGAAGCAAAGTTTGAAATTCAAGAGATGATGATGAAAACTGGTAAAGCTGAGGAGAAAACTAAATGACATTGACTATTTAAAATAATAATATGACATCTCAATGTGGAGTTGAAAATATTGGGAAGAAACTGCCTCTCAAAAAGGACAGGATGAGGGGCGGCCTGGGTGGCTCAGTCAATTGAGCGATTGAGCTTCTGAGTGCCTTTGGTTCAGGTCATGATCCTGGAATCCCTGTTGCCTCTGCCTGCAGCTCCCCCTGCTTCTGCACATGTGCTTGTGCTTTCTTTCTCTCCTTCTCTCTCTCTCTCTCTCTCTCTCTCTCTCACTCTCTCTCTCTGTCAAATAAATAGTAAAAATCTTTTGGAAAAAAAAAAGAGAATGACAGGACTAGTGCTCTGAGGCAAAAATACTTATAAAGACCTAACAATTTAGACAGTGCCATATTAGCCCGTGAAATGAACCAATGCTAAAGAGAGTCCAGAAACAGAGCAACATGCATATGAAGCTTGATATTTGTCCTGACAGATCAGTGGAGAAAAGATGGGATTTTTTTTGGTAAATATTTTATTTATTTATTTGACAGTGAGAGACACAGCGAGAGAGGGAACACACGCAAGGGGAGTGAGAGGGGGAGAAGCAGGCTTCCCGCTGAGCAGGAAGCCTGATGGTGGGGCTCGATCCCAGGACCTCGGGATCACGACCAGAGCCAAAGGCAGACACTTAATGACTGAGCCAACCAGGTGCCCCGAGAAGATGGACTGTTTAATAAATTGGTTTTACAGATGGAAAAAAAAAAAAAAGGAACTAGGACTATGACTCACATCATACACCAAATTCAGTTCAAGATGGACCTACATGTGGAAAGCAAAACTCTAAAATGTTTACAAAACAATATAGGAGAATATCTTTATGCCTGTGAGTCACAGAAAGATTTCATTAAGACCTTTTAAAAAAAGTACAGAACATAAAGGAAAAGATATGAAAATATGTCAAAATTTATATCTGGCATTGATTATTATCAAAGACCCCATAAGGAGAATAAAAATACAAGCCTCCTACTGGGAGAAAGTTATTTGCAAAATGTTTAACTGTCATCAAAGACTAGAATCAGAGCATAGCAAAGACTTCTATAAATCAACCATAAAAAGTCAAACCAAGAAAAAAGACAAAGGCAGTTCATGGAAGAAGAAACATGAATGGTTCAAGAGGAAATTAAAATATACTTAATTATATTAGTAATCAAGGAGAAGCAAAATAAAGTTATAAAGTACCATTTCACCTCCAACAAACCAGAGAAACAAAAAAATAGCTCACAGTAGCCACTCTTGAAAAATATGTGGGGCAACAAGAGTACCCTTGGAGTACTGATGGGAGTAGAAATCAGCACGTCCTCCTCAGAAAAAAATTTCCTTCCCTTCTGCACGTTTAACAACTCTTTGATGTAGCAATAACTCTCTGAGGAGTACACTTGACAAGTAGAGAAGAACATATCCAGTTTGATACCATATTTATATTATAAAATAAAAGCAAGAAAATACTAGGTATATTCCATTTGTTTAGGGACATGGTGGTTACATGGGTTGTCTTATTATTTTTCTGCAATTTGTACCTAAATGTTATAGGTAGTCTTTTGGAAGAAATGAGGTAAATTTTAGAAACGATTTATGTGTTCAATATTATCATGCATAAGTAAATCAGTTGGTTAACTGTAATTCTCATTTTATAATGTCTTCATAGTATGGATATAATGGTTCTCAGTGCTATCTGCCTATAGTCCTTTGTCAAGGATTTCCTCCTTCCAAGATAGATAGATCTCAGAATTGGGAAGACACCTCCTCCCACTCCACTTTTGCCCTGCCTCATTACCTAGCTGAGAAATAGATTTGTATTCCTGTACTTAGCATAAGCAGATGAAGCGTGCAGTTTTCCTGGGCACTAGTCTCCATGTTGAGGTGTTACACTTTGTTGATTTACATATACTCATTCTCACCTCCAGAGCAAACGTACAGCCGGCATGTCAAGGTATGACCTATGCAAATAGCAACAACCTCATAAAACCTGAAACAACTCTCATGTTAGAACCTCAAATACTGCTTCTGAGTCTGACTTCTTGTGCCAGATGTGGTCTTTTATGGTGGATTCTTTTAGACATGCTCTCCCCTCCCCACCACCATAACCAGTGTCCTCTACCAGAAGGTCCCTCCACTTCCAAGTATTTCAGTCAATGCACATAGCTCCTAGAGAGAGAGGTTCACTGGTTTCACACACCCAGTCTTTACTTGGGTCTTGCAGGAATACCCTACAACAAAGATGACATCTTTCTTGATTAGCGTGAAATAAGTGAAAGTCTAGATTTTTATTGTATCAGATTAAAAATTTTCCAATACCTTCATCCTTATTTCACCTTTGGAATTGGATTATTTATTAATTCTTAAAATTATTTTATCTTTTCACTTTGATGTATTATCACTTTATAATTGGGATCGAGTTGTGATACCCATGTCAAGTAGAATTAATCATTATTTACTGGCAGATGGTTGCAGAGAACATTGAATGGGCAGATGCTACAAAACAAAAACAAAACCCCAAACCTCTTTCTACCTTCTCAAAAAGTATTAGTTACACATAAGTTAGAAGCTTTCATTTGAATAAGGATGATTCACTGCATCTGTGCCTCTGTAATCCCCTACAGATTTTCCATGGTCTGACGTCAACATCACTTTGGCCTGCAATAATGTTAGTCATGTTGCTTTTCTGATTTATATAAAGACATACTTCTTTCTGAATTGATCCCCCTGGACAGTGGTTTCCAGACTTTTTAGCGTACAATCCTGTATTTGTTTGATATAGACTCATTGCTTTCCAAAAAGTGCTGAATGCTACATAAATATTTAAAGAAGATAAAAAGGAGTTTTGAGAATTTGAGGTTGAGTTGTTGTATAGCTAGAAAGTATGGTGGAAAAATGACTGACAAAATACATAGAAAAGCATAAGAGTAGAATGCAGACATAACCCAATTAGGATGTCATTGTTTGGGTGTAGAATCCTACAAAATGAACATCACTGTGCCCAACATTATCTCCAGTTTTGGATTACAAAGTCTGCAGCCCTCCAGTGATATCCTCTATTCCATGCGGTCTAGGCATTGTTTTATTTTTTATGTTATTCATCAGTATCACAGCCCTAATCTGATTCATGTATCAGTAATGAAAGAGAAACTTAGCTATGGTTCATGCCAGAGACCATGTCTCTGCCCTCAGCTGTGTTTTCTGTAGTCTTCATAACATTTTGGATTCTTCACAGTAAAGAGGAGTATCAGTTGTAGCATCCTCATTAGAGAGATGCATCTGTTTATACTCGTTTTTTTCAACAAATATAGGAAGTGTATTAAAAATGCAAAATATGATCTCTGTATTTGCCTTTCAGAGAAACTGCTAAATGTTATCATCCATAATGCACAAGAGTTGGTAACTTTTTGCATATTTCCATTTTCTCATTACTTCCTTTCTCAGACTCAGAAAATTTAGTTGGCAAACTGAAATTTATCAAAAGCTTCAGGAGGTGGTTTCTTGGTTTTTAAGCCATTGGCTTAATTACCAGCAAATAAACTGTAGAAAAAGAAAAGGTCTTGGTGAACATGATTTATATACACAACCACATATGGTTAAGTCCAAATCTCCCCTTTGCCTCAAATAACTGTTATCAAGGCTCACACAATTACCACATTTTCCATTCTCCTTAGCTTCATGAGTTGGCTTGTGTTGATTGCTATGAATTATTATTTTTTAAATTACAAAATGAGTCTTATTCTTTTTTGAACATTTGAAAAATATAAGAAACTAAAGAAAAATATTAATATATGCTGAATAACCCACTTTCTATAGACAATAAAAGCTTCTGCACATCATAAGGGGAAATTAAGAAAATGAAAAGATAACCGGTGGAGTGGGAGAACATATTTGCAGACCTTATTAAAGGATCAATATCCAAAATATAAAAGGAACTCCTCTAACTCAATAGCAATCAATCAATCAATCAGTGACATGATTTAAAAATGGGCAAAGACTTTATTATAAAATAGACTTTATTATAAGTCTTTATTATAGACTTTATTAGAATAGACTTTAGACTTTATTATAGACTTTATTATAAAATAAAAGCAAGAAAATACTATATTTGGTATATTTCATTTGTTTAGGGACATGGTGGTTACATGGGTTGTCTTATTATTTTTCTGCAATTTGTACCTAAATGTTATAGGTAGTCTTTTGGAAGAAATGAGGTAAATTTTAGAAATGATTTATGTGTTCAATATTATCATGCATAAGTAAATCAATTGGTAAACTGTAATTCTCATGGCTAAGGAGATATACAAATGGCTAACAGGTATATGAAAAGATGCCCAACATCACTAATCAGAGCGAAATGAAAACCAAAACCACAATGAGGTATTACCTCATTCTCATTAAGATAGCTATTATTAAAAAAATTGTTGACAAAGATATGAGAGAAAGTGTAACCATGTGCGCTGTTGGTGGGAATGTAAACTGGTGCAGCCACTATGGAAAACAGTATGGAGTTGCTTTGAAAAACTAAAAATAGAATTGTATGATCCAGTAATCCACTTCTGGGTCTCCAGAAGAGTTGAAATCAGGATCTCAAAGAGATATCTGTACTCCCATGTTAATTGCAGCATTATGCACAGCAGCCAAAATGTGGAAACAACCTAAGTGTCTATAAACAAATGAATAAAGAACATGTAGTATATACATACAGTGAAATATTATTTAGCCTTAAAAAAGTGAAGGAAATCCTACCATTTGCGACAGCATGGATGAAGTAGAGGACATTGTGCTAAGTGAAATAAGCCAGTCACAGAAGGATGCATGATCCCACTTACAGGAGGTACCTAAAATAGGCAAACTCATAGAAACAAAGAGTAGAATGGTGGTGGCCAGAAGTTGGAGTGGGGGCTGGAGGAAAGGGAGGAATTGCTGTTTAACAGGCATAAAGTTCCAATTGTGATTAAGTCCTAGAGAGTGCTCCTCGATATTGTGCTTGTAGTGCTTCATAATACTATATGGCACACTGTAAAATTTGTTGAGAGGGTAGATTTCATGTCAAATGTTCTTACCACCATAAAAAAGAGAGAACCAAATGGATCTCGATCTCTCTCTCTCTCTCTCACTCACTCACTGTTGGATTTCATTTTGCTTTGTTTTGTTTTCAAAACAGAACTGGAGCCCTTTAATACTGCATTACTGCTGAATTACCTTGAAATGTAAAGTTGATACTTTTTGTGAGCCGGCACATTGTTCTTCCTCTTGAATTTTAAAATTTGACTTTGCTGGGGGGAATTTCATTTTCTCTCATCTGAAATTACAAACAGATCTCTTCTGTGCCAGAGTTAAGCATGAAATTAAGGTAATTAAAGAGGAGTAAAGCTAAAAGTTCCCTGAGCAAAATCAAAGCAAAAGAAAAAAATAAATAAAGACTCTCATGACTGAAGTAGCATTACTCATAAATCCTCTGGGGCTTGTGCTTTTGTTTTTGTTTTATTTTTCCCGTTTTCTTTCTTAGTGTAGGATTAGATCAAAATTGGAGACCAAGAGAATGGTCAGAAAGGATTATAAGCAGGTGGATTATTGCAGTGGTCTTTTCTTCATTTCTGTAAATGTTTGCTTGTTTGTCTAGCAAATGTTTATTATGTCCCTGTGGTGTCCCATTCTACAGTACTAAAATGCCAGTGCATCACATTTAGGCAAGCAGTTGACAGTTTATGAATTCCTAACTCACTACTGTCAGTGCCTCCAGCCAAAGACCACCAGGAACTACCTCGTTCAAGTTAGGTTTAGTACTCATTGCAGTGGGAAAGAATACACAGCATGGGGAACCGTGGGGCACCTCAGTAAGAGGGACTTCCAAAGAATCTTCTAAAGGTTTTGGACTTGTATTGAGTGATTTGAGAAAAGGTATATGGAAGAAAATTTTGCCTTAGACTGGATGCTGCTAGGAAAAGAGAGTATTTCTGTGTTTGGGTGTTTTGTGGGTAACACAGGAACCATGTTTTTTTATCTGTGCTTAGACAAAATGATGAAGTGGTCTTGTTCTGTTTCCTTTTGTCTTTGTCTCAGGGTGACCTCATCTGAGGTTAGAGATGGTTTATGTCCAAAAAGAGAATAAAATGACCTGGCTGTGAATGTGAGACCAGCTTGTATTAACATGAAAGTCTACCTGTGAAAATCAGTTGAGTTGCAGATGTCAGGGGCTCTTTTTGCCCCCCTCTCCTCTCCCCTCTCCACCCCTCCCCTCCCCTCTGCTCTCTTCTCTCCCTGTTTCTCTCTCTTTCCTCCCCAACACCCCCCACTCCCTCTTTCTCTTTCTTTTTTGTATTTTCTGTTCTGACATGACCAGGAATTCTCCTTTCTGGGTACAGGCCCCCCAGACTCACTCTGTTCCTTCAGGCTGCTTTGCTTACAGCAGCTCACTTTCTACCCTTGCCGCTGTTGTGGCCACCTGCCCAGGAACTCCTTTCCTGCACTGTGGCCAGTGCCTAAACAGGAACAAAATCAAGGCCCTTTCACACTGCCTGGATCAGGTGAGGAAACAGGTATGTTGCAGGCATACCTTATTGGAACTTAGAGGGTCCTAGGCATTCCTAGCTCCTTTATCTCCCTTACTTCCCACAATTCATCAATTTCAAATCATCATTCATTCCACAAATTTGCTACCATCCTCTTCCAGTCCGTCTCCATTGCCAATACCTTAGGCTAGGCTACTGTGCAATTTCATTGGCAGTATTTGCCATCTATCTCCCTGCTGTCACTTTTGACCCTTACAGCCACTCCTCTGCACTGCTTCCAGAGTAACCTACAAATGCAAATCCGAGAGTATTACTGCTTACCTTTAACTCTCTATGACATTTAATACAAAGACCAATCTCATTATAAAGCTTGTCACGATGTAACCTTTATATATCTTTTCAGCATGTAGCTTTCTTTCACTTTGTCTCCAGTACTCTAGCCATATTGTAGGTTTATCTCCTACTCAAATGGGCTCTATGTGTGTATTTCCCCCCATGTCTTGACCTTTATACATGATCTTCCCTCTACTTAGAACCCACCCTTCCTCCTTCTTCCCTCTGAACTCTAATTTACATCTAACTTGCCCTTAAGACCTCAATCTAATGCTGCCTTATATAAGACCCAGCCTCTGGTTGAGCACTACTGTAGCGTGCTGCAGTTCCCTTCATAACACTGTCTCCCTTGATTATGAGCCCCACTCAATGTCTCCTTTGCCCAGAAGACTGTGTGTTGCCTGATGATAAGGAACTTAATCTGAGTTGTTCACAGCTATACCCGCTGCCTGGCTTGTAGTGAATGCTCATCAAAACATTTATTGACTATTTGAATATATTAATCAATTAATTGAATTTGACATACAAATAAAAACGCTACAATAAGTGCTACTACATTATATATATCACTGTTAGTGAAGATATAGTGAAGGCTTATTTTAATTTTAATAAACAGAATTATTTAGGCTACCTAGGGAAAGTGATTAATATGTCAGATATTGTTTCCTGGGAAGATGTGTCCAGAATTCTGGACAAAAAACTCATAAATAGTTTTCTGTAACATACCCAATTATAATAGGTGAGCTGTCCATGGGGTGCCTGGGAGGTACAATTGATTAAGAGTCTGATTCTTGGTTTTGGCTCATGGTGTGATCTTGGGGTTCCTGAGATCAAGAACTCAGCATAGAGTCTGCTTGAGACTGTCTCTCCCTGTCCCTCTGCCCCTGCCCTCCATGTGCTCTCTCTCTCTCTCAAAAATAAGTAAATCTTTAAATAGGTTGGCTGTCCGTGATTTCTCACGTGTTTTTGTATTAAGTGCTATTTTATGTTGTGCCATTTAATTTCTATATTTTTTGTTTTCTCTCTCTTCAAATAGATCATGGGGGCCTTAAAGGCAAAGAATACTTCTCTCATTTATTTGTATTTTCCACAACTCCAAGCAGTTTCTGACATATATTAGGACTGGAGTAAATGTTGTTCTATTAGATTTGATTTCTACCCTTAATAAATTGGACATGTTTAATAAGATAATCAGTTTCCACGAAAGGAATAAATGATGTCTGAAGGAATACATGACATCTGCCTCCCCTCTGGTCTTATGAATTATTGCTCATTCATTATTCATTTAGTTACTAAATGTTTATAGGACCTTTGCATACTTGGCTCTGTGTTAAGTATTGGTTGTACAGTGAATGAAAAATAGCTACCTTTCTTTAAGGAGTTCATAAGTAAATAGATAATAATATGATATAAATGCTTATGGTATAAGCACAGAAGAAACATTAACTCTGATTAAGGGAGTATATGGGGTTTTGAAGTGTGGGAAGAGAGTGTGCCTAGGTTATTGTTTTCAACTGCTGAGAGCCATGTAAGAGCAGAGGAGTTGATTGGCACTTAGGATAGAGGTAGAATAAGAGCAGAGAATAAATCTAGAAGGGTAGGTTGGATCTGGCCTGGGATTGTGAGCTATATTAATGAGTTATGATCTCATCCTATTAGGTGGTATGTAGATGCTGTAGCATGCAGCCCAGATACCCCTTAAAGAATAAATAACTTAACTTCCCCGGCGACTGGAAGAGCTGCCAAAAGAAAACCCTTAGCAATCCATTGTTGGCTCCCTCAGGGGATTGCCTCAAGCAGAAAATGCCATCTTGTCCAAGGTCATACCCCCTTCCAACATTGTCCCACATTCCATAATTGATTCACACAAGTGGATAAGGCCTCGTTCCTTGACCCCAACACAAAAGTGTTATCCTAACCTCAGAACTCCTTAGCTGAGACTCCATTGAGACAACGTCTCATTTTCACTTCTCCCTCTGCTTAATTTTGCTATTTTCTCCTTCCTTTCCATCAGCATAGATCCTAAAACTGTTCCTTAGTAAAACTCCTGCTTAGCAACATAGTTTCCAAGTCTGTTAAACTGAGGAAACCAACTTACAACAGGTGGAAGGGAGTCACCAAGGGGGATATGAAACAAGAAAGTGATATAATCAAATACATATTTCTTCAACATGAGCTTTCCCACACAAAAACTAATTAGGCTTTAAACAAAAACGCACATCAATTAATTTATTTCATCAGGGATTATTCCTGTAGGGCTGAAAAAGCTGGTATGGCAGCTGCAAAAGCATGTAGTGTTGATATTTTTTGATAATGCATCATTTTTCTTCATTATTGACATATTCATCTTTTTTTAGGATATTTTTAAACTTTTTAAATTTTTATTTATTTTAGGATATTTTAAATCAGAATTCATTAAACTGTCACAGAGCAAAGGAACTACAAAGTAAAATCTTTATATTCAGAACTTTTATAACCAGGAAATTATCCTGATTAAGAAGTAAATATATATTCTTGATATTTAGAAGATCATCCTAGGTATAAAATGGAAAAACAAGACATCTTTCACAACATTGACATTAATTTTTAAAACTTTTTTACTTTACTATGACAAAATTAACATTTAAATTCTACAAAATGGGAGAGTTTTGTTCCACCACCCGATGATTGAAAATTGCATCCGTCTAATTTTGTCTTTCAACTGTTCACATCCTAAAAACAGATTAAGTAAGCCAATGGAGAATCATACAAATAAGGGTTGCAGTTGATCTTTTATATTCCAGTTTTTCCCCCATTCCTGTTGAATATTATCAGATTACCTTTGTATCATCCATTCAATCTACAATTATTGAGAATTTATTATAAGGAAGGCACAGAGAATGGTCATAAGTAAAATCCATCTAAACTTACTAATGAAAGACCCAGTCCCTGACTTCCCCTCTGCATGCATTATTGGGAGTGCCTCATGTGAGTTCCCCTGAATCCAACACCATAGGTCAGCTGCCATGTGGGGTTCCTGTTTCTTTCCTCTTTTGCTCTGACTTCCTAAAGTTGAGCATCATTACATTTACTTCATGGGAGTTTTCCACATCGTGGAAGCACAACAGTCTCCTACAGGACCACTGAGGTTCCCTAAGGACTTGAAGAGTGAAAATTCTCTTATGCCAATCTCTCCAGATTGTGCGCAGCCCCACAGAAAGACACCGGAGCCCTGCAGTTGACAAAACTCTGCCTTTAGTTCCAAAAGAGAACTGTGTTCTGTGTTATGCTCTTTATGGAGGTTTCCATTTTACTCCTTCAGACATTAACTATTATATTATTACAGGATATGGGTTGGGACACAGACACCATAAATGCAGACTTGCCCTTCCCTTCAGTGACTAAGGTTTTGTCAGTCTTTTCACGTCTGATTTCTTCTCTTGGGGTGACATTCCTTCCTGGAGTTCTCTTAGTTCCTTATACACATAGACTCATATGGGTCTGTTTCATAGTTGACTCAATATTTCTGAACTCCGTGGTGGTCAACATTTAGATTGTAGATACTACAAAACAATAAGTGATTATGAAATATCTGCTTTAAGATATTCTAAAATTTCTCTAATTGCTAACACACCTCAAGATGAGCCAAAGTCATCAAATATTTGTAAATAGCTAGGAGAAGAGAACAAAATGCTGCCATTTCCAAATAGCCTACTCTTTTTTCTCTTTCAGAGGATCATAAATTCTAGATTTTTATATTAATATATTTATAAAAGAATAACTGATCAGTACTATCTCAAATTTTGAGAATTGTCTTAATATCTCATGTAAATAAGACAATCTTTGTATAAAAGAGAAACTTACTTAAAAGATTACTGAGAAGTTTGTATAATATTTAGAGTCGTTCTTGGCAAAAAATGATGGTAAAACGTTAAAAGGGCTGTCTTCTTAAAAATGGAAAGAGGGTTTGTGACATTCAAAGCCAGGTAAAACCTTTAAAAATTGTATCTGAAGGAAAAATTATAATTTCTCAACAGGAAAAAAAATCCCTATTCATTATTCAATATATCATCATTAAAATGAAAGACAGCAGAATGCACTTATTAAATGCTGACTAAATTTGCATTTTAGAGTAATTTAATTTTCACTAACTTAATTTGGATGGCTCAAGTGAAATATAAAGGAGTTAACAGATCATTTCAAGTATTAAATTTTATAGGAAAAATATATTGGTAGGTATAACAGACATTCTTATTCCTAAGATAAATTTTGAACTCCTTAAAATGATAATCAGAAAAATAATATAGTTCCAGTATACTTAAATGATTTAATTTCAGTAAGACTTTTTCTTTCTTTGCAACTATGAGTTTTAACTTTTGCCTCTAGAACTTTTATTGTTGATAAAACCATTGTATTTCATTCACAATTGTTTTTTCATATGCTGGTGGTTTATTGCAGAGAACTACACAAGATATTAGGATTTGTTAGAATGGAAGAAATAGTGAAAATTATATTTGAATAGATAGCAACACCAATATTTGCTATCTGGATTTCCAGTTCCAGATATTTTGGTGCAGTTGGTTTTCAGATACGTAAGGAAGAAGTCTACAACCTTCTTTTATCACCACTTCCAGTAACTAACAACCCATATTGCAGGAAGTTTGACGCAAATGCTTATTGTAATACTTGACTGAAACCATGTTTTTCTTGGAAAAAAAAAAAAACGGGGGAATAATCTGACGTTATTACCCTGTCTTTTCTTGAAAGACTAGAGGACTAGGAGTTAAAGGCCAAGGAGAGAGAAGTTAAAGGATTGGTGAAACCTAGCAGAAGCCAAGTTCTTTACAGAAAAACATCTGAACCTTGAAAGATATTTTATTTGGCCTGAATGTGGAAGTTGATCTTACAAGAGGTTAGAGTGCCTAAGGACAGGATGATCCTTTAAAAAAAAATTCACTTGGAACTGTACAACTATATTTGGAACAATTGGGCTAATATTGCTATAAGCCAACTGTTGTGGGGTTTTTTTTGTTTTTTGTTTTTTGTTTTAGCAAGTGGAGTTTGCCAAATCCATGCTATTTGTAGGTTTCTAGATACATCTCTGTTACACCATATCACTTGAATACATGGTCAGAAGACAGCTCATTCTTACTTTTAGCACATACAGAAGCAGTTATAAATCTAGACTAAAGTAAAAATATATTTAAATTATACATCCAAGGTTTGTATCTTCCAGAGACCACTTAGTTAAAATTAAGTGTGACTATTAAGTTTTTATTGGGGGTGGAGGATATATGTAGATTCATATATAGGATATATAAAACATGCATGCATTTGCGACATATATGTCTTTTAGCCTCTAGAATTTGAGACTTAATTTTAGCAAGGTGAGCTGTATTGTTTTTGCTTTTTGTCTGCCTGATTTTAACATTAGGTCATATATAAAAACTGGCTGATGCCATTTTATTTATTTTTTATTTTTATTTTTTCTTTTTTATTTTTTTTTAAAGATTTTATTTATTTATTAGAGAGAGAGAGATTGAGAATGAGAGGGGAGAACGTCAGAGGGAGAAGCAGACCTCCCGCAGAGTCGGGAGTCCGATATGGGACTCGATCCCGGGACTCCGGGATCATGACCTGAGCCGAAGGCAGTCGCCCAACCAACTGAGCCACCCAGGCGCCCCTCTTTTTATTTTTAAATAAATTTTATTTTATTTTTTCAGTGTTCCAAAATTCATTGTTCATGCACTGGGTGAGCCTGGTGGTGGGTATTGCACCAGGTGGTGGGTATTGAGGATATTGAGGTGCGTATTGCTTCATGCACTGGGTGGTGGGGGTATTGAGGAGGGCACATATTACATGGAGCACTGGGTGTGGTGCATGACTGATGCCATTTTAATTTAGCCATTTAACTTAGATCTCCATGCCATTTTAATTTAGAAACAATATATCTGAACTTATGGATGTTTAGAGGTAAATAAGGCTTCCTCTTTTATATTTAATTTAAATGTCTCAAATACTTAATCAAAGCCATCAATTTTTTTATTATGTTGTTAGTCACCATACAGTACATCATTAGTTTTTTGATGTAGTGTTCTATGATTCATCGTTTAAGTATAACACTCAGTGCTCCATGCAGTACATGCCCTCCTTAATACCCATCACCGGGCTCACCCATTCTCCCACCTACACCCTCAGTTTGTTTCCTGGAGAACATAGTCTCTCATGGTTCGTCTCCCACTCTCATTTCTCCCCCCTCATTTTTCCCTTCTCCTAATGTCCTCCATGCTATTCCTTATGTTCTACAAATAAGTGAAACCATACAATAATTGACTTTATCTGTTTGACTTATTTCACTTAGCGTAACCTCCTCCAGTCCTATCCATGTCGATGCAAAAGTTGGATATTTATCCTTTCTGAAGTCCGTTGTGTATATGGACCACATCTTTTTTTATCCGTTCGTCTGTTGGTGGGCATCTTGGCTCTTTCCATATGTTGGCTATTGTGAACATTGCTGCTATGAACATTGGGGTGCATATGGCCCTTCTTTTCACTACATCTGTATCTTTAGGGTAAATACCCAGTAGTGCAATTGCTGGGTAATAGGGTAGGTCTGTTTTTAATTTTTTGAGGAACCTCCACACTGTTTTCCAAAGTGGCTGCACCAATTTGCATACCTACCAACAGTGTAAGAAGGTTCCCCTTTCTCCACAACTTCTCCAACATTTGGTGTTTCTTGCCCTGTCGATTTTTGCTATTCTAACTGGTGTGAGGTGGTATGTCAGTGTGGTTTTGATTTAATTTCCCTGATCAAATCCGTCAATTTAAAGTTAACTTATTTTGGGATGCCTGGGTGGCTCAGTCAGTTAAGCGTCTGTGTTTAGCTCAGGTCATGATCCCAGGGTCCTGGGATCAAGGCCTGCATTGGGCTCCTTGCTTGGCAAGGAGCCTGCTTCTCCCTCTGCCTGCTGCCCCCCCTGCTTTGTGCACTCTCTCTCTCTCTGAAAAATAAACATAGAAAATCTTTAAAGTTAACTTACTTCACTATAGTAACAACCCCAAAGTGAAAAAAAATTAAAAATCTGCCCCCATGTTGTACACAGACTTTTGCACCTTACTATGCTCCTCACCAAAAAATAATAAGTTAACATTTGTTAGTGTAATTGAAATATATTGCAAAATATATTGAAAAATTACTTCTATTTCATCAGCTAAATATTCTATAAATACTCAAAATTTAAAATTAGTTGAACACTTGCTAACATAGTTGAAGTATATCATAAGTATTACTTTAAAATACTTCTACTTTATTAGGTAATTTTAAAAATGTTTCAGAACCGTTCCATGAACTAGACAGAAGTTTTCAGAATGCAATAAAATTGCTTGTAATCATTGTTCTTTGATATGCTAAATATGGAGAATGCAAAAATTGAGTAAATGAGCACCAACAAATTATTATAATTACTATTATTTTTGCAAATTTTGACATACAGTTTATAATTACTACTATATATTATAACATTTATTATATAATAATTATAAAATTTTAATCTAACAATAATATTCCAATATATTTCTAACTTCTAAGGCTATTTTATGTATACTGTAATGATACCATACAGCAAAATACTTCTTTTCATAACAAGTTGTGTGTATTTTTCAGATGTCGGACATATACATCTCTATTCTAGTCATGTTGAACAAATGACATTATGAGAAACATAAAAATTGTTTCTGTTTTAAAATATAGCATTAGCAACTGTGTTAGTTGACAGTAAATGATAAAAAGAAAATCTTTTCAAAGTTTGTTTCATGTTTCCTTTGAAAAAATACAACTAATATTATTTGACATGACTATACATTTTTCAGTTGAAATATTTTTATAAGAAAATAATTCTTCATATTTTCATGCATTTAAATTATTAGTTATTTAATAAATTAATATGTATTTATATAGTATTAACATAACATGTTCTAGAACTTAATATTTTATTAATATTTATTAATTTATTTTAAAATTCATTTAATTCTCTACAGCATTTTTTTAAAAAATTTATTTATTTGACAGGGGTGGGTGGAGGGAACACATGCAGAAGGAGTGGGTAGAAGCAGGCTCCCCGCTGAGCAGGGAGCCTGATGCAGAGCTCCATCCCAGGACCCTGAGATCATGACCTGAGCCAAAGGTAGTCACTTAACCTTCCAGGCACCCCTCTCTATAGCATTTTAATGATCATCATTTTTGTGGTCTCCTCTGTTGATATACAGTTTACGTAGTTTTGAATTTTATAAGGATACTTTATAAGAAGTATGTGCTGGGTTTTGTTCTTGTGGCCAGATCTATTTTTTAGTGCTCATATATATGCACATAATTCTCACACATCACTTTGTAGAGAGACAATGTTAACATAATTTATATTCCAAAAATCCAGGACATTTAAGCAGATTTAAATATTCACTTTATAACAATTAACAAGGAACTTCATGCTATGGTCAACCACATTTAAATCTTACAACAGTTCTTATGAGAAGAATTTGTTGTGTTCTTTGAATGTTTTATGCTTTGTCCACTTAATTTTGGTTTCGAACATGATAAACCATTATTTCAATTGTTATCTTCAGTTATTATGTCTTTGATTCAGTAAGGAGCTCTCATTCTTTGTATTAATTCATTAGTTTGATAAGCCAAGCAATTTAATTGTGCATCTCTAAAAAATAAATATGAAGTTGAAAATAGTTTTTGAGGAAAATGTACAAGTATTTATTAGTAAATGTACTAATAATTACTGGTATACTGCTATTAATCAACTGTTATAGGTTAGATGCAAAAGATACAATTCACACATTACATCTTCTTTCAGTAAAAATATATTTCTGATTACTACAAAGATTATTCTTTTGGCTGTGACAAACTCCTAATACACTCTGTCAAGTAATGACTCATTTCTTCTACCACTGAGTGTTCTTAATATGTTACTTAACTTCTCTGTGCCTTAGGTTCCTAAAATGTAAAATGGGAATAATTTTTAGTAACAATTTTAGTAAAAATTTGCAAGCTACCATAGAAATTTGTATTAATTTTCTAATGTTGCAATTACATATTATCACAAATTTAGCTTCTTAAAGAGCACCCATTTATTATCTCATGGTTCTCTAGGTCAGCGTTCTGGGTGGAGCATGATTCAAAGAATCCTCTCTTGGAGTCTCATGAGAGCAAAATCAGCAAGACTCTGCTTCTTTCTGGAGGTTCTGGGGATGAATCTGTGTCTGAGCTCATTTAGGTTGTGGGCAACTTCAGTTCTTTGCCATAACAGAACTGAGGTCATCATTTACTGTTGACTGTCAGCTGGGGGTCAGTCTTTGATCCTACAGGCTGTACCCATTTCTTCTCACCTCTACAGGTGGCTCTCTCTAGGAATAGTGGGTTGAGTCTCTCCCATACTTTGAATATCTTTTGCTTCTGCTGTATATCTCTCTGATCTTCAGCCAGAGAAAGTTCTCTGCTTTTAAGGGCTCATTATGATAAAATTGAGTCCATCTAGATAATTCAAGATAATCTTTCTATTTAAGGTCTGTAACCTTAATTACCTCTGCAAAGTCCCTTGTGCTATATATTTAACATATTCACATGTTCTGGGATTTAGTGTGTGGACATTTGAAGGGCTATTATTCTACATGTACCACAATACTAGAGAAGTTAATTCATGAAAAGTGCTTAAGACAATGTTTGATCCAAGTGGTTCTTATTTTTAATATTATAATAACTGTGAAAATTAATATATACAATGTACCATGAGATCATCTGCATTCAATATTTTGTACAAACCCAGCATTAGCATTTATTAGTATGATTGGTTGTGGCTCTTATTAGCCTACAACATTTAAAAAATTAGTCTGCCATAATTTTTTTGTGTCAAATCATAAAGTCATATTTTAAAATATATTTAAAAGCTAAAGTCAAATTAGGATATATTTTTCAATTGTGAATTATCATTTTGGAAACAACATTTTGTATTTAAGCTAGGAGAATAATTCAATCTGAGTATTCATCAGATTTTGGGCTATTGCTATCACTTTGACATTAGGAAATTGGCAGCAACCAGGCCAAGCTTATCAATGCATTAAATTTTTTTTTTAAAAAACCTGTCAGTTTAGGGTATCAGCTTGATCAAAAATTCAAATACAGACATATTTTAGGTCTATAGTAGTTCTTTTTTTTTAAATCTTTTTTTTAAAAGATTTTATTTATTTATTTGAGAGAGAGAGAGAAAGAGTGAAAGAGAGGATAAGAGGGGAGAAGGTCAGAGGGAGAAGCAGATTCTCCGTGGAGCCGGGAGCCCGATGTGGGACTCGATCCCAGGACTCGATCCCGGGACTCCAGGATCATGACCTGAGCCGAAGGCAGTTGCTTAACCAACTGAGCCACCCAGGCGCCCCAGGTCTATAGTAGTTCTTGATTATGGGAAAGTCATCCCAATGTTCTGAAGTTGTACGCTATTAATATTTCCAAATATTTAGAAACTACAAAATAAAATTTAAGATATCAAGAACTAGAAGATCCTTGATGATACAGAGGCTAGCTAGAGAAATATTTAGGCCTGAAATAAGTTTTTTTGTAGAAGTACAACCATGTTATGGTTACTATGTAGAATCAACATGTTATGATTCACTAATGTGAATCCTTTTGTCTGGTTGAAGCTCTTTAAAGAAAGAAACTGCTCCTTTTCATATTTTGAAATTTTTCATTCTACATAGAAAGCTACTGTATAAAGTTTGTTAAGTTAAATTTTTTTTTTAAGATTTTTTATTATTTATTAGAGAGAGAGAGACTGAGAATGAGAGGTGAGAAGGTCAGAGGGAGAAGCAGACTTCCTGCAGAGCCGAGAGTCCGATATGGGACTCGATCCCGGGACTCCCGGATCGTGACCTGAGCCGAAGGCAGTCGCTTAACCAACTGAGCCACCCAGGCGCCCTGTTAAGTTAAATTTAACATGTTGCTTAATAAACACAGCAAAGTAAAAGGAAAATTAGCTAGACTTCAATATCCATAAATATGCCAGCAGTTTTGTTTTGGCTTACATATAAAGTATGGTTAGTTCTTCAATTTCACAGAGTAAAAATCAAAATGAAATAAACAAGGAAAATTTCTAAGATACTGTTTCTCTTCCAGTTTCATCAGAAGATTAAACTCTGTATATCTAGCATGTATGTATTTTCCAGATGCTTTTCAAGCACTTAATTTTCTGTTTATTGCTGTTTAGAGTCTGTCATTACTTGATGCAGCAGATGAACAGACCAAAATACTCTTTAACATGTTAAAAGCTAGTGGCAGAGCCAGTAGACAAAACAAAACAAAAATATACACATAAAAAGCCCTCATGACCATTATGGTTCTCACAGACTTTGAGATTAACGTCTCTCAAATCCTTTAAGTCACAAGATGGCAGATAAATAATACATACCTTGTTAAATACAATGGCAAACTGACTTATCCTGAGAATAACTGTAGAGTTAAGAGAAACTAAGACTCCCAGAGGTTCTGACTCTGAAATTTATACTAAGTGGAAAAGTTCAAATGGAAAAACAAAACTTCAGTAAATGAGTTGAGAGAGAACTAAAAAGGAAACATTAAAAAAGAGAAACAAAAACCGAAAGTGTTCAGAACATGCCTCTGGAGCCATTTTTAATTCTTTGGTATAATTTAGTATTTAAATTACTTGATCCTTAATTATCTGGGCTATAACTTAGCGCTTGGTCACATGTTTAAGGCAGAACACAGGCTGTACAAAAACAAAATTGTGATCAGTGTGAATTAGTTTCATGACATACAATTGATTGCTTATAAAAGAGGGAGGATTTAGCCTTATCACATTGTGGAAAAGTGTTTGTCTTCTTCCACAGATGCAGCCATTGGTTAGAAATATAACATATGGCTGGAGGGTAATTCAGAAGCTGGTGCCTTGAATACGAATAAATAAACTGGAGGATGCAACTACCCCTTACATCCCTCTGTCTCTGCTTGTCTTTTAACAGAAGTTGGACCCACGAATAGTGGTTCCGTTTAGTGACATTTAATGACATGGGGAACTCTGAGGAAAAAAAAATTTAGGGAAGAGAAGAGAAGAAATCCAGAAAGCAGTTTGCACCTGTTAAGTTTAAGGTGTCTGATCCAGTAGACATTCTAATCAACTCAAGGAAAAGGTTAGGCTAGAGATATGAATTAGGGGGTTATGCATATAAATGATATCTAAAGCCATTGGGAAAGAATGAAAATCCTGGGAATAAATATAGAAAACACAAGACAATTGAAAATAGAAGATCTCTAACATTAGGTGTCAAGAAGAGGAGAAAAACCAAACAAGGAGACTGATAAGCATTAGGAAGCAAAAAGAACAATGCCTTGCAAGAACAGTTCAGAGGTATTCAAAGAAGGAGGCAGTGAGCAAGGATGGAAAATGACAGTCAGAGGCCAGTTTAAATGAGGGCTGCGAATTGACCTCAGTGCTTGGTAACTGAAAATCATTGGTGAATTGAAAAGAACAGTTTTGTGGAGTGATGGGGACTGGACTGGAGTAAGAAACTTATATAAGGAAATGGACATCATTGGTTTTAAAAGATGTAAACCATAAAGAGGAGCAGAGAAATGTGATAGCTCAAAAGGATCTACTGTTAAAAGGGTAGAATTATAATTTTTTATAATCGAGTCTTTAAACATACCCATGTGTGAGAACAGAGTTCCTCTTGCCTCTAATCATAGCTATTGTGAACTCTTCCCATGCTGGCCACAGATGCTTCCCAAACTGAGCATGATAGGACAGTTCTCAGGCTGCTTTGAGACGGGAAAGGAAAAGGCTACCTTTCTCTTGTGTTACACGGTTTAAGTGTTGGACCTAAAGGTGCTGCTCTCACTTTAAAATCATAACATGTTTTCTCCCTGGGGGCTATTAAACTAGGGGAAGGACTTGGTCCAAATGATTTTTTAAAAAGATTTATTCATTTATTTTGGAGAGGGAGGAGGGGCAAAGGGAGAGGGAGGGAGAGAGAGGGAGAGAAGCAGACTCCTTGCTAAGCGCAGAGCCCTATGTAAGCTCCATCCCATGACCCTGACACCATGACCTGAGCCAAAATTAAGAGTCCGATGCTCCTCTCCCTCTGCCTGCCACTCTGCCTGCTTGTGCTCGCTCTCGCTCTCTCTCTCTCTGACAAATAAATTAATAAAATCTTAAAAAAAAAAAAGAGTCCGATGCTCAACCAGTTGAGCCACCCAGGCACTCCTAGGTGCTTTATTTTCCCTCTCCAATATTCAGATCTTGTCACAGAATACCACTCATTGTGTCAGACTCTTAACATAAGTTTTCTCTCTGGGCCTCAGGCATTGAAACTATGTTTCTCCCACTGAAATAGTACCCAACCCTGTGTAAATTACTCATTGCAAATATAAAGTCAGTGATACCGGGCACCTGGGTGGCTCAGTTGGTTAATAAGTGACTGCCTTCAGCTCAGGTTATGATCCTAGAGTCCCAGGAGCGAGTCTCACATTGGGGTCCCTGCTCAGCAGGGAGTCTGCTTCTCCTTTTGACCCTCCCTCTCATGTTCTCTCTCTCTCAAATAAATAAAAAAAATTTTTTTAAAGTGGATGATATCTACAAACTATATCTAAATGTCAATTACAGCCCTGCCCATCATATGAGACAATACAAATATTAGAAAACATGCAGGTTTTAGGGGATAATAGTAGAACCCAGTGATCAACGTTGGAAGATGCTCTCATGCAACTTCAGAGAGCACTGCCTGGTGTGAAGATTGCAGCTTGCATAGCCTTGATTTTAAAAGTGTCCTCTTGCATGTAGAAATAATCTCCTGCCTGGCCAAGGGCCCAGTTTTGATGGGAAGTACATGGGATGGTGAGAAAAATGGGGAAGCACTGTGGCCAGATAGATAACCTCCTGAATAATCAGTGACAGGTGCTATATCTCGATCACTCTCCCATACAGAAGGCTGAATCCATTCTACTAAGCTCCAGGGGACAGCTGATATGAGAAGCAAAGCAAGAGTTACAGAGAGGAAGGCAGTTTGTTCAGGTCTCCTAAAGATTTCTTGTCTCACTCAGAACTGGATTACAGGGACAGAGACTGATAATACTTGATCTTGACTTATTATTAGTATTGCTGATAAGTCTTGTAAGGCCACTGATTAGAGGTATAAAGAAGGAGAAGATAAATATATTAGCAACTGACCTGAAGTTATAAATAGCATAATTTATGGATATTGAAATGTGTAATGGATATTGGGATGATTTTCAATATAATCCTCCATAATGAAATTAAGAATCACAGAAAATTGAAGTCACAGCTAAAAAGGTTAGAATTAACTAATTTCCTTTTCCTTTTGGAGGCAGTAATCTTAGGCCTTTATAGTTCATGAAGACACCAAAATCTAGGTATACATTGCAATGAATTTCAATTTATGAGATATTTTGCCTAAAGGGAGAAAAATGTACCTGTTGGAAGTGTATCTTTTTTTCTTTTCCTTTCAATGGGAAAGGTGCAGTTTGCTTGAGAAAGAAAAGATTCAGAAGTCTACAATTGTTCTATAATTCACATTGTGACATTTAACTGTCAGCTATTATCTCTAAACTATTAACTTTTATGAAAGCTATTTAGACAATGATGTTGATGGTTAATAATATTTGTTTCAAAAATATCAGTGGATAAAGGACATGGTTTTCAGGGCAGTTTTTTAAAAAATTCTGAATCCATCTTCCCCCCTTCCTTCCCTCCCTTCCTCTTTTTCTTTTCTTTTCTTTCTCTCTTCCTTCCTCCCTCCCTCCCTTCCTTCCTTCCTTCCAGAAAAATCTGGGTACTAGTTTTGGCATCATCATATTTTCTTCCACTTTTAGAAGTATTCTTTTCTTTTCTCAGTATTAAATGCATTCAAGGATTGATGCTGCCCTGATAGCATTATAAGAATTTCAGACTTCAGGTTAGAATGGTCCTTGGAGGTGACCTTAGTACTATGTACTTGGTGACCCCACAGAGTGCCTAGCACACAGTAGGTGTTTGGGAACTGGCTGCTCAAAGAGTTCTAGTAGTTAGAGCAAGTGCTTTATCCCAGTTGAGAGTTGGTAGTAATGCAGGTGTTAGGATGGAGAAGCCAAAAGCCAAATTGACACAGAATATTTCTCTTATTACATTATTATTTTTTTTTGGCTCTGAAGTTTCTTTCACAATAATGATGTGAACAGTTTCAACATTCCTGAGCCAAGTCAGTTATTAATTCCTTGAGAAAATTAAATTGTTTTTTTAAAAAAAGCAAAAAAAAATTCAGTCTTGTTAGTAGAGTTATTTAAATTTTACCTAACTAATGTAAGAATATAAACTCAGGGATTTTTAGAAGTATTAACTATGGATACTCTTAAGAATACTGGGGATTTTATGAACCATAGAAAGGAGTTGTTGCACTCTTACATTTTTAATTCATTTTTCAAATATTAGTCCATTATGACATTTCATCTCTCTGATCTGATTTTTCCCCAAGGCAAAAAGTATATATTTGTTTATATAAAGGATCAATAGAAAAGTGATTCTCAGAAGGAAAATCATTAAATTCTCCTCCCCAGAGATAGATAGAGCTCTACTCGATAAGGCATGAAGTAGTTTTACTTCTTATTAATAACTCCAGATAAATGATTCTTGTTTCTGAGTGTGCCTGTATCTCCAGGTTTAAGTTAAAATGTTCACATTCCTGTTGGCGACTCTCAGAGCATGAAAGGGAGCATGGGTTTCTGTGCACCTTCACAGGGAAGCCTTAGGTTATTCACTCAGGAGAGTTAATTCCTCTGCCCATGGTGGTAAAACAAGCCCACTTTTCCAGGAGAAGAGTCCTAGGGGAGACAATGAGACCATCCCTAACACTTTCAGCACAGAGGTAATTTCAAGGCACTGGCAAGTAGCGTTCAGAAGATAGCCAGAAGTAGTCTTCATAAAAATAAGGTCTGCTAGAGGCTGAGTGAGTGGTCTCTATTTAACCAGGGTATCATTTTTGTCCCTTATTCCAGTCTTTAATAGTAAGTAAAAAAAAGTTGAAGAAATATCATCTAGAACTCATATAGCGACTATAAGTTTTCAAAAATATTTTTATTGATATCATTCTGATATAATCCTCAACATATTTTGGAAGAGATATTTTGTAAGTGGCATCATGTTGTATAGAACAGTGAAGTTACTGTTCTAATATCACATGGAAATTGAGTGTCCAAGTGCCATTCACATTTCATAATTCCGAACATCAGGCTGTGTATAGTTCAGTGCTGCCCTTTTGCAAGGAAAGAATTTAGAATTCTCATCTCTGCCCTCTTGACAGAGACATTTGGAAAACACAGACTCACTAATTATCTACATCCTAAAGCAAAATTTGAGTTAATTGTCACCATTTATTTTCATGGAGGAATTTAGTCAAGTAATTATGAAAATTATTTCAAAGAACAAAATCTGTTGGCAATGATGGACTCTAATGAGCAAATATTAAGCTGCTACATTAGTTCTCCAAAATTAGTGCCCTTTCTATTTCTTCCTTAAATGTAACAATTTCTTCAAGAAGAATTAGATATTATTAGTCCTTGACATCAAAAGCCATGGGGAACTAATTACATAAAGTTGAATGAATATCTTAACTTTGTTGTCTGGCAGGCCTTGGCCAACTTTGTTCACGGAAAGCCCCTAAGTAGAGGTAAATAGAAAACACCTGGACCCAGTAGGAACAGAGAAGGAAGTGTATAATTGTGGTTGAAGATAGCCAGCTTTCCACAGAACTCATTTCCTCTTTCTCTGTGCTATTCAGGCTGCAGGTAGCCACATGACTTAATGCTACCCAGTAGAATCTGGAAACAAAAGTGATGGATGCCAATTTCAGGCCCGGCTCCTAATTTGCCAGCTTGATGAAATAGGTGCAGTGGTCTTTGAAGCCATGGGCTGAAGATAAAGCCACAAAATGGAACAAGCCCAGAGCCCTGAATCACTAGATGAACAAGAGCTACCTACCAATCAGGAACACCAGTTTGGAAGTTATGTAAAAACTAAACTTGTATCGTGTTTGAACTATTTCATAGTTTGGAGTTATTTGTGACAGCAGGTAGCATTTCTTTGTCTAATGTGTATAACTCCCAGCATATGCACAGAAAAGATATTTTTGCATTTAGAATGTTCAGTAAGATTTCAGGACTTGCAATGTGGAAAGCTTGAGTGCCATGATTTTGATGAATAACAGAATTACTGTCTTACATGGAATTGTAATCACATGGCTATTAGCGTGACCCTTTCAGGAGTGAAGCTTAAAGTCTAGTGTAGGCCTCTGTTTTGGTCCCCTTAGACTAAGAACATTCCTCTTCTTGAGCAGGGCATAGAACTGAATCATGACCAACCTGGGTACATCCTCATGAGGAACGAAAGGAGGGTGGGAGGACATGATCACTCAGAAGTATCTGTGTTGATGCTCTTCTCATATCTGTTTTGTACTTGATAAAGCTTGTGAGTAAGACTGCTTGCTGATTTCTGCTATCCAAAAATTGAACCCCAGCCTTCTTTGATCATTTATATAAGCAACCACTGTGTATATGAAGCAGAATTTATTGTATGATAATCAAAAAGCAACTTTATTTTTATTCTCATTGCACTTTTAAAGTACACTGTGAGGGATTCTTTGTCCTCTGCCCCTGAATTAAATTTAGGGAATATCTGAGTATTATCATATAATATATAGATTCAATTCAGTAATTACTATGGCTAGCTAATTCACTGTTGTGATTAAAATTTTTAAGTTCCTTTTAAGATTCACATTTGGTCTACTTCATTCTTCTGCAGGATAGCTATCTGCAGTGGGAGAGTGGAGCATTTCTTTCCCTTCCTTGTACTTGAAACTACTTAGAAGTATTTAGACTTAGAGGAATAAAAGATCTGTTGATATTACTATGTGGAAATATAATATCTGATATCTAATAACCCAGAGGTATAAAGTTAATATAACAAAAGTGAGAATGTCTAAAATAGAGGAAAATTAAGTTTTTCTGTTAATAGTTATAATCATATCTTAACTACCACCCAGTAGAAACTATTGAATATCAGCCAGATAATAATTTTAAATTTCAGGCCTTAAATCTTAATTCCATCCAGAATGCTGGTGTTTGATTTTAGGAAAAAATAATATATTTTCTTACTGAATTATAATTCAGTGTGAGAATGTGTTACCTCAGGCAACCATATGAGATACTATTAAAAATGCAATTTATTCTACTACATAAAAATAACTAAAAATGCTCCAAATCGCAGAAGTGATGTAAGCAATGAACTGAAACATATTTCAAATCCATTAAATTTCAAAGTTTGTTCATTCTACTTCTACGCATAAACTAGCACTTGAGAAAGTCAGTGTTGTTTATTAAAATCTAAATTTCATTATAAGAAGAAAACATTTTTAAAAACATTGATAATTGTTGAAGCTGAGTGAGGAGTGCATGGAGATTCATTATATGTTCTCTAACTTTTTATTGCATGTTTGAAAATTTACATAATAAGAAATGTGATAATTGTGAGAACTGTACATGAACAAAAAGTTATTTACACTTGAGCCAATTTATGTAACTCCTGCTAGGAAATGAGTGTGACTCTTTCTCTGGAAGTCAGCTTCCAAAAGGAAATAAGATAAGTAAAGAGGGTAAAATATACCCATTGTAAATAGTTGCCAATCAGAGGGGAGGATCATTTCTAGAAAGTACAGAAGATTGGGTATCACCCCAACACCCCAAGAACCAGAAGAATCTAAAGTTAACACATTAAATGTGTACCTTCATCAAGGTGAAATACCCCAAAGGTGCTAATTGATCCTTTGTGCACATCTAAATTTAAATGGTGGGGTGCCTGGGTGACTCAGTTTAGCGGCTGCCTTTGGCTCAGGTCATGATCCCAGGGTCCTGGGATTGAGCCCCACATCGGGCTCCTTGCTTGGCAAAGAACCTGTTTCTCCCTCTCCCTCTGCCTGCCGCTCCCCCTGCTGTGCTCTCTTTCTCACTATCTCTCTCTGTCAAATGAATAAATAAAATCTTAAAAAATAAAAATTAAAAAAAATAAATGTAAATGGCTGTTTGTTGTTTTAACAGATTTGCAATGTATAACCACCCCTATAACCATGTAGAACCAGAATCCTGACTTTTATGTTAACCACTACATTGTTTTTTGTTATTTTTGCCATACATAGATGTATCCCTAACTGACATATAGCTTGATTTTATCTACTTCTGAACTTTACGTAAATGGAATAATATGATACGTATACTTTATTGACGTGTTTCTTTCATGTAAAAAGACATTTGAGAGCTTCATTCAGTGTTGATGTGCTCACCTGCAGTTCATTTATTTTTGTTGCAATTCTTTGGTATGACTGTATTGCCAATTTATTTTTGCTGCTTTTTCATTCACAATCTACTTTTTTTTTTTAAAGATTTTATTTATTCATTTAACAGAGAGAGAACACAAGCAGGCAGAGAGGCAGGCAGAGGCAGAGAGAGAGGAGCAGGCTCCCTGCGGAGCAAGGAGCCCGATGCGGGACTCGATCCCAGGACGCTGGAATCACGACCCGAGCCGAAGGCAGCCGCTCAACCAACTGAGCCACCCAGGCGTCCCCACAATCTACTTTTGATGAACTTTGAGGATATGTTAATTTTCCAGTTATTATGAACAATGCCACCTTGTTAGTTGTGCAGATATGAACTAACCTAGGATAAATATAAGTGAAATTGCTGGGTTAGTGGATGTAGGTTGAAGCGTTTTATGTAGCATCAAACTGGTTTCCAAAAATTTTGTGCCAATATCCATCAGCATATAGAAAGTCCTATGACTTTATAGCCTTACTAATACTTTTCATTTTTTTGCCACAGGCATATTTTCTTTTTTAAATGAAGGAATACCTATGATGATAAATAAGCACCAGAAAAAGAGAAAAATGATGCAATCTGAGCCCAAGGTTTATTACTAGCCTCAAGAGTTTCACATACTTTTCAGACTCTTGCCAATAATAATTTTAAAAAATAAAAGTAAAGCAAACCCTCTGGGAATCACAAGACAATTACTTCTAAAGTAAGTCAGAAATAACTGCTTTGAAAAGCTACAATTAAAGGGAAGCAGAACTTTTATTTATTTATTTGTTTGTTTGTTTATTTATTTATTTATTTATTTATTTATTGTTTTCAATTATCCTGAAATTTTTTTTAGTAACATATAATGTATTATTTGCCTCAGGGTACATGTCTGTGAATCATCAGGCTTACACATTTCACAGCACTCACCATAGCACATACCCACCCCAATGTCCATCACCCAGCCACCCTATCCCTACCCCCACTACCTCCCAGCCACTTTCAGTTTGTTTTGTGAGTTTAGGAGTCTCTTATGGTTTGTCTCCTTCCCAAACACATCTTGTTTCATTTCCCTCCCCCACCCCCCGTGACCCCCACCCTGCCTCTCAAATTCTTCATATCAGAGAGATCATGTGATAATTGTCTTTCTTTGACTGACTTATTTCGCTTACCTTAGACTTATTTTGCTAGTTCCATCCACGTCATTGCAAATGGCAAGATTTCGTTTCTCTTGATGGCTGCATAGTATTCCATTGTGTATATATATATACCACATCTTCTTTATCCATTCATCTATTGATGGACATCGAGGTTCTTTCCATAGTTTGGCTGTTGTGGACATTGCTGCTATAAACATTTGGGTGCATGTGCCCCTTCAGATCACTACATTTGTATCTTTAGAGTAGGGAAGCAGAACTTTTAAATGAATAAAAATTAATATTGACATTTAGGATTTATTACTTATATCAGATCGCTTCCATTTGCCCATTTTAGATTAACTTCCACCCTTCCTCATCCTGCTCTCCATCCTGGGAGGCTGACCTATTCGGGACCCATTGCCTTCCGGCTTCTGGTTGGATTCAGCCATGGAGAACTCCAACAGAAAACAGGAAGGAATGAACTCCTCTTGAGGGATCTGGTCTATGTGCCAGAGGTTTCAGCTCCTCTGAAGGGATCATCTCCATGAGATCCTCTCATTTTGGGTTCCAGTAACCTCTTACTCCCCTTATCCTTTCAGGCCTTGCTATGGTAATAGTGTTGCTATTTACAGTTTCCAAGATATCCCACCATCTTCTGTGCTTCCCTGGCCAACCTTTAAAAATACTTTCTTGAGTTATCCTAACTTAAATATACTATCTATTTCCCCCTGGAATACTGATTGATACACTATTCTGGTAGTTCTCAGACATTCATGTGTATTAAAGTCAGCTGGCAGACTTGTTAAACTACAGATTGTTGAATACCACCTCTGGAGGTTCTCATTCAATAGATCTGGGTGGCGAACTGAATTTACATCTCTCACAGTCTCCCATTACAATTTGATACCGAGGGGCCAAACTTTGAGAACTACTGTAATATCTGTTTCAAGTTCAGTAGGGCTTAGCCACCATTGGTCGAAAAGACACAAACTCCTTTGAGGAAGGAATGTTGCTTGAGTGAAGTAATGTGCCAGAAGCCCTAGATACTTAAGAGCAGGGAAGGAGGTGATAAAATATCTTAGGTGGCAACAGAAATACTTCTTTTCTCTCTCTCTCTCTCTTTCAGTCTGTGATTTCAGCTAATTAAAAAAAAGGCTATTTCTTTTATTTTACTTTTTTTCTTCCCTGAAATAAATGAAATCTATTTTAGTTAGAAAAACTTCGTATAAAAATTGCTTCTTTAGGAACATAAAATGTAGCATGTTAAATTACATAGCTTGGAAAATATTGTTAGTTTCTTTTCTCCAAATGGAAAATGGAATAGGGAGCATGTAGAGAGAAAATTACCCACGTGAAAAATGTACTGTCTATTTAAAGCACTTTGCCCTATTGGAAAATGGTGGGAGGAAGCCAATATTTTTTTGAGCATCTGCTATTTGTCAGTCTTTTATAAACATTAACTCCTTTCATCCTACCCCTACCCACACCAAATCCATGTAGTAGATATTATCTCCTGCATTTTAAAATGAGGAAACAGACCATGAGAAATGAAATGGCATGTCTAAAGCCACATGGCTCATGATAAAGTTAGTGCTGGAAACCAGGTGTATCTCCAATGACTATGATTTCCCTACTAAGCCACACTGACCCCAAAGTAGACTATAAAGACTGTCATGGATGCTAGGTGGCCTTCAGGACTGAAGGACTTTGCCCTCAGTGTCAGAGAATATTGCCAATTGACAACTCTCAGCTTCAGTTATCTCTGGAAATTGCCCTCTATCAGGCAATTGCCCACTCCTTTGGACACTGCTTTGCCCACTGTCATACTGCTTCCTGCATTGAAGGTGATATTGAGGTAGTATAAAGTCACTACAACCCTTGGTAGACCTTTCTGTAATTGGACCATAGTCCAAGAATTCCCTCTACTCAGTCCTGCTTCTTCCTCTTCCCTTCCATAATGGCTGACCCTGACGACGTTCTCTAATAGTCAGCATGCTAATCTCCAATTCAGGGACTATTTCCCAGAGAACCTAACCTATGACAAAGATAGACCCTTTTGCTCTTCTAGATTGATGAGACAATAAGGAATGGCTCACAAAACTGTAAATTTCCTTATAATATTAGATGATTTATAATTTGGGTGCTCAGATCTCCATTAAAAATTTTAACAGTGATTTTACTGAAAAGGTCATAACTCCCGTACCCAGTCTTGAATAAATAAATTAGTTTCTAGCAGAACAAACAAAAACAGAAAAATTGAGGACCAGGTAGGATCTTTAAGAATATCTGAATATGCATTTTATTATCCTCTCTCTTTTTCCCTCTTTTTCTGATATTTCTTGTTCTCATGCTCTCTTCCTCTTCTCCCTCCCTCCCTCTTCCTCTCTTTGCTCTCCTCTTTCTCTCCCTCCCTTACTCCATTACCTTCCTCTCTCATGTTCTATGTTTGTTTCTTTGATCCTTTCTCTTTTTTCTGAAGCATGTATCTTGTGTTTCAAAGATTTTTCATTATGTTTCTTCTTTTCCAGTTTTTGAAGGGAGTCTCAGCATTTACTGCAGTCATTTTGATTGAAGTAATCTTTATGCCTCTGTTAAGTAAATTCCAAAAATAATTATTTTCTTTGTATTGTGGTGGTAGCAATTTTATTAGCTTTCTGTACCTTAAGATAACTAATCTTTTTCCCCAAGCACCTTAGTTGACCTTACAAATCCCAGGAAGAAATTTTATAAATGCCAAAGATACTTATTTATGGAATATTGATTTGAACCTAGGTCGGGTTAGGTGCTCACTTACCTAATATGATTGGAACCAGTAGTTGTTCAGTTAATCAAAAAGCCAGTTTGAGATGAGTAGGCATACAAGTAATACATACATCTTAAAGATTTTAACTTTAAAAATACAAATATATGTTCATTTGCCAGTCTTTTCAGTGGAGCTAAGGCCTTTTTATTAAGCATGGATCAGATGATCAGAGTTCCACATCATATTTCTTTCCCAAACCAGTCATGTATCATCCTCAAGTTTTAGTTTCATTTTCTTTAATGTGGAGCAAAACTCTTTAAGACACTTGTGAAGCAACTTAAAGAGAAAACTTTCCCTAATCATACCCCATATTTCAGTGTTCTTATCCATACCTGGTATGACAAGAGATATATAAACAATTCTCTTTGAGTATTTCTAAAGTATGCAACTTCGATTCCACAGAAACCAGAACTCTTCAAACTTGTATTTTATTGGTTTATTTATACTAATTGTCGTAATTTCAATGTCACACATGTTTAGCACTATCAGGTTTGGCACTAACAATCACAACTTACTCTTAGTAAGTATACAACTCACTTTGAAGTAGCAGAAATATGTGGGCAGGCCAGAGAGTAGCCTAGTAATCCATGAGCATGTCATATGCCATGGTTATCAATTGGTATGATTTACAAAAGGAATGGAGAATGGTAGTTAAGTTGACAAGCTGGTTAATTCAAAGTTGGTTAAAAGAACTGCTACATTTCCAAACCTGAAGGGTTAACTCAATTATTCTCAGATTATCTGTATTCTCTGAAAATTAATTAATTTACTTTTTAAAATGTTACTTAACTTTCATAATTTTCATCCAGTGCCCCATCCCCACCATACTTGTCAGTAATACCTATTGTATCTAAAATATTGTGGAAGAATTTTGTTCTATGTGGTCATCCCCATATAATGTTATTGTCATAGAATGAATACTTAAAGAATTAACCAAAGAGAGTGTGTGTGTGTGTGTGTGTGTGTGTGTGAGAGAGAGAGAGAGAGAGAAAGAGAGAGAGTGAGAGATTTGTGGGGACAAACTCAGGAGATATTTCAATCATAATAATCATCATAATGCATTAAAAAAAAACCTCTGAATCTCTTTAAGAAATGTTAGTGTTCCTTGGTAGCAGATTCAGTTTTGACATTCTTCTCAGGATTAGGGATGAACTCACAAACTAATTATAGTCAATTTAGGATTATTTTATTACTAAATATAATTTTGCAAACGATGGTCAAGTATCATCATTTTAGGAAAAGAACCATTTTTTTCTCAAAAAATCAGGATGGGTGACAGCTTAGGCAAGATACACACTAATCAAAACCTTTGACTTGGAATTAAAAATGAAATATTTTAAGTAAATTTTTCAGGTATAAATATTAATATATTTTTTTAAGATTTTATTTATTCATTTGACAGAAAGAGAACACAAGCAGGCAGAGGCAGGCAGAGGCAGAGAGAGAGGAGCAGGCTCCCTGCCGAGCAAGGAGCCCGAGGCGGGACTCGATCCCAGGACGCTGGGATCATGACCTGATCTGAAGGCAGCCGCTCAACCAACTGAGCCACCCAGGTGTCCCAAATATTAATATTTTTTAAGTAGAGCTATACAGTAGGAGAAAGGAGAGCTAGAAAGAGGTAAGCACCACCTCAATGTTTAGCACATCCCTCTTTCTTCAGTTTCCAGGTTGCCCCAAAATATGGATAAAGTTAGGGCAGAGCTTTCTAAGAATCCCAAGAAGAGAAAGATGAGTAACAGTCCCTCTCAAATAGGTCAAACTGACAGACCACAGCAAAAATAAACACCCCTACCCACAATGAAACCATAAAACAAATTCTAGATAATATACATGTATTATCTGAAATTATGCATTGCTAGAAAAGATAACTAAGCTTATGAAAGTTCAGAAGCTCTGTCAACAGAATACTTCTGTGTCTGTTGGCTACCTCGGTGGTTTCACCTCCCACTGCAAAAGAGAATATTTTAGTGAGCTCAAAGAGAAGGCTCAGAAGGCCCCTCTTTACCTGGGATAGCACTTCTTCCCCTAAAGACTGAAGAATGACTTGCCATTTAGAAGACTGCTGTCATAGTGAGGGGCACTCACCTACCTCTGCCACAAGTGAGAGAGGCTAATGAGACTGTCGCATGACTTGGGTCCTGCCACAATGGTTCCAGTACTCTTGAAAAAGTACCCACAGGAGACTGTACCAAGTACATTTATGAAATCTCATAAGTTCTAGTGAAGTATACAAGATACGTTTAAAAAATCACTGATGTTAATCTTTTCTTATTCTTTAATATATGTTGGATATTTTGAAGTTGTCTAAAAATTCTAGGAGGGCTAGTCAGATTTGAGCTCCTAGCCAGGACTCTGTTACTCCAGCCCATGAAAAGGAGTTGTAAGAAACACACATTTTCTCCTTTTAATACTCACTCAAACTGATTCTTAAAAAGAAAAAGTGTTAAATTTTTTAAATGCTTAGAAGAGGAAAAGAAATCTTTTGGCAGGAAGTAAGCAATACAAAAGTCTTTTAAGACCTGTAGTATAGGAGCGCCTGGGTGGTTCAGTGGGTTGAAGCCTTTGCCTTCGGCTCAGGTCATGATCTCAGGGTCCTGGGATCGAGCCCCGCATAGGGCTCTCTGCTCAGCAGGGAGCCTGCTCCCCCCTCTCTCTGTCTGCTTCTCTGCCTACTTGTGGTCTCTCTCTCTCTCTGTGTCAAATAAATAAATAAAATCTTAAAAAAAAAAAGATCTGTAGTATTTATATGATAACCAAATATACCAAATCCCAAATCAGGAGATGCATTGTGATAGATACTAATATATCTATATCTATATCTCTATATATGCCAATATGAAGAAAATAAGCTGGCTATATGAAATTGAGAGTGTGCCTGAGCAAACAGATACACAGAAGACAAAACTGTATAATTAAAAATTGGGACTGGGGCGCCTGGGTGACACAGTTAAGCATCCACTCTTGGTTTTGGCTCAGGTAGTGGTCTCCAGGTCGTGAGACTGAAGGCCCCATCAGGCTCCACACTCAGCGCAGAGTCTGCTTAGAGTTTCTCTCCCCATCCCCTCTAAAATAAATAAATAAATATTGAAAAATTGGGGACTAACAATTTTCAGACACATTTTTGAAAATGTATCTTAGCCTATTTGCAAATTTCACATTGACTTCCAAAATTTTTCAGGATCAGACTTCAATAAATCTATATTTGGTACATAATTTCAGTTCTTGCTGTAATAGCTAGGAATCAGGCACATGTAATAGTAGGAGTTCTAGAATGACAGACCTAACTCCAGATCTACTGATTATTAACCGGATCTTTTCATCTTGAACAAGCCTCTTAAACATTGCCACAGTTCCTTCCATTTGTGAACTAAATAATAATAATTCCTGCCTATAAAGTTAGAATGAGAATCAAACAAAATCTATAAATCTGTTTGAAAATGAATTATAGAACAGAGATATAAAATATTATTGTGCAGAAGCCAGTTGTTAAGGTGAGGATTAAAAGTTAAAGTCATCTCAGCTTAGACTGTGGCACAGCTGGGATGCGTACATAAATATATCACTTCGTCACTATTTCCTTTTCTCCCCTTCTCTCCTAATAATATAGATCTCACTTTTCCAGTTTCTTCCAAAGCTTCTTTGATAATTGCCATATTTCAAATCTTTTTACTGACACATTGACATCCTTCTCCTAAAATGCTTCTCAAAGACATCTTCATTGATCCTTTAAGCCTTCTTCCACTTGATAGACTCCTTCCCACCTGGTCTCTGACACTGATCACTCCATATTGGCAAGGATAAGGACAAGAACAGCTTCTATTAATTAAAAAAAAGTATATGGTAGGGCTTTCTTTCAACTGCTTTCATATTGAGAAAGGTTATTGTGATGTTTTTAAACCAGTATAATTTTACCTAAGTATAATAGGGCATCTAGATTTGTAAACATATTTATTTTTGAACAGGGTAAAGGGCTTGATAACAGTGTGGGCAGAGTTCTTTCTTAAATCCCAAGCAATAGATCACCCACAGTGATTTAGGATAAGAACCTTAACTGGGGCAGTGAGCATGGGAAGAAAGGGAGATTATGACGATCAGAAGTCCTATGGAAAATGGAATTAGTAATACTGATTGGAATAGTATTTAGTTGGAGGGAAAAGCCAGGGAAATCATTTAATAAATGGTAGTACTGTCGACCCCAGTACAGAATACTCATCCCTAAGTATCCAAACTAACAAACCATAAGTTTTCTTAGATACGCCATTCTCTCTGAAACCTCTATGCATTTCCATAAGCGGGGCCCTTTGCACTAAATATTTTTTTCTTCCCTTGTCTTCCTAGAAATCTCCTTCAAAGTCATATGAAAAGTTTTCATCTTTCTGGGTAGGTTTCTTTGAGCCATCACACAGCTACAGGCTCCCTTCTCTTGCTTCTAGATCTATTTCTGATACTTCTGTTTTAATACCTACATTTTAAACTATAATTATTTACAAGTCCGTCTCCCGTTCCTCAAGGACAGGGCTGTGTTTTACTCATCTGAATGTCCCCAGGGCAGCAAACAAATACCTGAAATGTGATATAGATTCTACAGATGTTTCCTAGAAACGTCACTAGGAAGATAAGTTAGGTTTGGTGTCTTGAGTATGAGTGTGGAAATACTGATTGTGCAGTTGAAAATATAGATCAAGAACACAGAGACGGCACAAAGATGTGGCTGCAGGATTGATTTAGATCACTGAGAAAAAATGTGTACCTGAGTGGGAGAAGCAAAGGAGTGGACAAATGTAAGGGATCGAGGGAATGAGAGCAAAAGCAGTCCCCAAACCAGGTGGAGAATCAGGAAAGAGTCGTTTTATAGAAACTAAGAGAGGAAGACAGTCCAGATGGAGGAAGTTGTTTCCTCTTTTAGTTTCCATAAAACAACAGTTCGCCACCTGGTTTGGGGACTGCTTTTGCTCTCATTCCCTCACTCCTTTACCTTTGTCCATTCCTTTTCCTAAGAGAGGAAGATAGTCCAGGTGGAGGAAGTTGTTAAAGGTGTCAAGCAAAGCTGCTGCTTTCTGTATGAAATGTGGAATATAACACCTAATACACAGAGTTATGTTGAAGACTGAATAGAATATGTGACAATGCTTAAAATAACGCCAGGGATAAAATGGTGGCAATAATTCTTTCAAAATCAAATTTAGTGAAAATTGAAATGAGTAAACCAGTCTGGCAATTGGGAAGTAGATGGAAATAACCATTATGGGAAGAGCATCACTAGGAAGGAAGGGACAGAGGCTGAATTTATGTGGGGTAAGCAGTGAAAATGGGGTGGGAAAATAGAAAGCAAAAAGATACTTTCCTTTTAGGAACTGTATTGATGAAGGAGAGAGGAGAGGGAGGTTGGTGACCTCAGGAGAAGGCAGACTTGTGTAAAGAATGTTTGGTTGTAGGGCATGAGAATTTTGAGCATGTATGTAGCAGAGGAGGAGGAGCCATTAGAGAGGAAGAAATATTTGCCCAAAGAAGGACAGAAAAGAGGGTTGGAGATTGGCATACATTTAATGGAAAATTAAGGGAAGTAATCAAAAGTTCTCTCTTTCCCAGGGGATAGGAGATTAGGTTTCCTGGTAACAGTGAGATTTGTCTGGGGGTGTAGGAGAAGTCATAAATGGATGAAGTGGTCACTATGAAAATGGGAAAGGAAACCGTTGAAGCATAAGTAAAAAAAAAATTATTAAAAGGCATGAGTGTCTGTCAGTTCCTATTTGCCACTCTTGTCTTGCCCATCTAACCACAAGTATTGCCTGCCACCCACGGGGTTAGCCCCTCATCATTGAGAGTCCCTTTATCCTGCTGAGGAAGGGGGATGGGTACAGAGGTGATCTTTCACTGACCAGGATCTTGCCCTTTAGGGTCAAAATCACAATGGGTTAGAGCCATGAGCACTGAGAGCTGATCCATCCTGCCTCAGGACTGAAACAAGCAGGCGAATTTCCAAGCAGTCAGGTCAAACTAAGACTAGCATTACTGGGATTCAAAGCATGGAATAATTTTAAAAAAAAATATTTTTCAATAAAATGGTATAAATTAACCTTAGTATTTTGAATATGAAGCTCCTAGCCTCCCAAAGATGATTCAAGGAATCTGACTCAAGGCTTCACAAAATCCCTTCTAATTTTAATTACAGGAAAGTAATTTTCATGTGCTTTGCTTTCTCCAGCTCATTTCAGTTTTCAGCAAAATCTCTGCCACAGGAGTTAAGGGTCCTCAGCTCTTCTGTCCCCTTCTGTAATAACTTCCTTGTGGTCCTACTATCTATCCCTCCCAATCAACTTCACTCAGGGAACCTTTATGGAAGATGCTTTAGTTTAGTCTTTCCATTTTCTCAGTTGTTTTTGCAGGTTCTCAATATCAATAATACCCACCTGATCAATTGTTCAGGAAATTATTAAGAATAGATGAAATAAGATAGGCCCATCAGGACAATATGGCCTGCAAGGAGTGACTTCTCCATTCAGATATCCAGAAGGTCCAAAGCTCTTTCTCAGATGCATCCAGGCTCTGGTTCACTGTCACAGGCTTAGCATCTTAGCCTGCTTTTCTCTCCTTTAGCTGAGGCCAGCAGCCACTCTGTTGCTTGGGTGTCTGAGCCCTCTCCCACAGCTGGATATAGAACTGGCCAAGTTCTTCTTGGCTCTTTCCACTTACATTCCTTCTACCCACCCTCCTCATCCTTTCTTTGTTTCATTATAGACAAAACCCCTGTATTCTTACATTTAAGTGTGAGACAACTTAACAATAAGAAATTATAATGAGTACATTATAAATTTTAAAGTAACTCAATGTTCTTATAGTAAGTATCCCTGACTCAGTGGGTGAGGTGGTAACTAGAAGCCTTTGAGTTTCAGCTCTCTGCTCAGACGCTCTCAAGGCTATGTGGATCCCTAATGTCATCCATCTGGTGGGCAGAGCAGGGTCTTGATCTCCGATCCATCAGGCTCAGGCTCCAAAGCCTATGCTATCACAGTTACGCTATCCTGGTTCAAGCAGAGTTTGAAAACCTGCCACACCATATTACCTTTATTTACATGACAGGTACTACCTATGTTTACGTGCGAAATTTTACTCTTGAGGATGGAAAAATTATCCTAACTTACATATCTTCCTTCCCAGATATTACTTGTAAACACAGTTGATAGGAATCCAACTATATGCTGTTGTGGGTCCTCTAAGCATCCTCACATAAATGTACCTTTTGGCCTTGCAGGATGAGTAGGTCTTCCATTGTCAGAGCCCTGGGTTGTACTAGGGAAACATAGCATATGCTCATGGGCCCTTGTTTTCCCTTGGTTTAACTAAGTGACCTATTTCTAAGAAAATGTACAAGTGGACAGGAGTTGGGAGAGGTTGATAGATGCTCTACCTGCCCCCAGGACCCAAAAGACCACTGGATTAGCTCTACATGTTAGATTACATATAAGTTTTGCTACTGTAACATATTACACAAATGTGGTAGCTTAAAACAATCTAAACTTATTATCTTACAGTTCCTTGGGAGTCCAACACAGATGTCATAGTACTAAAATTAGAATTTAGCAGGGCATAGTTTGTTTTTGGTGACTCTGGGAAAGATTCTGTTTCCTTGCCTTTTCTAGCTTCTGGAGGCTGCCCCCATTCCTTGACTATTGGCCCCTTCCTCCAGCTTCAAAATCTTTCTCTGACTCTGTTCTGCCTCCCTCCTCCACTTTTAAGAACATTTTTGATTACATTGGACCTACATGGATAATCCAGGATAATCTCATTATTTAAGGCCAGCTGATTAGCAAACTTAATTCTGTCTACCACCTTGATTCCCCTTTACCCTGTAAGCTAAAATATTTACAGGTTCTGGGAATTAAGACAAGATTAAGTTGTCTTTGGAGCCGTTCTTCTGCCTATCACTCTTTTTTAGGAATCATACTTGAAGAATGAGATCATCCATTCCACAAAGGTCAAAGACAAAATCAGGGAGTACCTAAGGGAGAATTCTTAAAGTAGAAGCTTGAAACCAGAGCATCTCTTATCAATTTTCTTCTCCCCTCTGCTTCCCTTCCTCCTCCCCTCCCATATATGAAACTATAAGGCAATATTCCAGCAAAGAATATATTTAGAGCACATAGAAATCCAGAGAGAAGCAAAGAGGTCATTCACCTGGAGATGCGCAGAGTTGTGAACTGCTTACTTGACACCAGGTTAGATGATTTGGAGGGTTCATCTTTCTCATCTATAAATTGGAGTTGCTGCCTGCCTCAAGTTTGCATGAGGATCCAGTGAGGTAATAGATGCAGTGCACCTCGGCACACTGTCCTATCATATTCTGGATGCCTCATGAGTCCAAGGATGTTACTGGTTTCAGATATATCTAAGGAGAAAAAAAGAAAAGAAAGAAGAAGGAAAAAAAGAAAAGGTGTTTGCTTCTCCACAGTTTTTCAGAATAGCAGAATTTAAATTGCTGATCCCTAAGCAGTGAATTATAAAGGTTTTTAATGGGCGATGACATATACCCAGGGCTTATTGGTTAGGGGACATCTTTATTGTATTCAAGTGGATACAAAAAATAAGTTTCTCTATACACTTAAGAAAAGTCCCATGGCTGGGCTACCTGGGTGGCTCAGTCAGTTGAACATCCAACTCTTGATTTTGGCTCAGGTCATGAACTCAGGGTTGTGAGATCAAGTCCTGTGTCAGAGTGCACGCTCAGTGCAGAGTCAACCTGGGATTCTCTTTTCCTCTTCCTCTACCCCTCCCCCCACTCACACGCTGTCTCTCTAAAATAAAAAAATAAATAAAATCTTTTTTAAAAGTTCCATGGCAAAAGAAATTTGCATAATCTTTAGGAAAAGCTGCATATAGTGAAAATAGGTATTTATCATAATTCTTACTGGCAAGCATCTAAAATTAAATCACCAAAGTTAGTAATGATGTTAAAACCCATAATATTCTTCAATTATTCTAATAATATCTTACCTTCAGCAAGTATGCTGCTTTAAAGCATATCAGTTTACGTTAGTTCAGTTTTAATGTGTGCATAATTCCTGCCCTAACCTCATTTCCAGTTGTCCCATAAGTTGATTTATTTATGCTACTTAGCCCTTGGGATTAATCAATTGTTCCAATTGTTTGTGAATTTACCTAAATAAATAGGACTTTCTCGATACAATTAGCCTAGATATTATAAAGTAACGTGGGATTTAACATGAAAAATGTATTTTTTCCTAGGAAATATCAGACTTTCAATAGTGTAGTCTGATCATTCCTAGCCTCCCTCCCCAGCCATTTAGCATGTACATTATATACATAATAGCAAACTATGCCACAACTCCTATTGAGATAAAAGTTCCACACAGTATCTGTTCTCACCAATTTAGGCTTTTAAAGACAGAATAAGAATTTGCTACTATATTGCTAAATCCTCTTGCTAAAATAGAATCCTCTAGCAGAAACTTCATATACAGTTGAACAAGAAAGTCAGTTGTTCTGACCAGCTCACCTCTGACTGTGGCCATCTCTCCCAGAGTGTAGCTAATGGACCGGACTCCTCTCTCGAGTCACAGGTCACTGGAACTGACCTGGGTCCATATGACCAGCCTGTAACATGTGCTCAGTTTTTGTTTCCTAACCCAGAATGGTCAGTGTGATGATGCAGCTCTCTTGCTCTACACCCCAAGTGTTCTGCACCTAATTACAAAAGAGATATGTGGAACATTTGGCATGTGCATTTTCCCTGTAGGATCAGCACTCTAGGCTGGTGATGGGGAGAGGAACTGGGATGGGGATCTAGGGTCAAGGATGACTCCTTCCTATTGGATCAGAATACTTTGAGCTGTATCAGTTAGAGGGGTGTTTTAAATCCATTTTGTCAAAAATTACTCACTTTATACTTAGGATTAAAACTAGAAATTGATTCTCTGCACTGCATGGGACATGGGTGCAATGGCATTAGACATTTCCATGGAAGGAGTATCTCAGAATGCTTCTAATAGCTTGACACCCAGTGTTATAGGACTGAAGGCTAGAAAATGGTGTGCATTACAATGCAGACCACTTAAATAAGCACTTAAAAGAACTTTTTTGCAAAAGATCAACATGACTATGAAGCTTATTAGCAAACTATACTTTTTTTCTCAAATACTTTTATTTTTTTTTCAGTGTTACAAGAATCATTGTTCATGTACCACACCCAGTGCTCCATGCAATACGTGCCCTCCTCAATACCCACCGCCGGGGCAAACTATACTTCTTACTTTAAAAATTATCTTAGTTTTTAAATTCTAAATAGCCTGTCACCTGAGAGACATTTAGACTACTTGAAAATGTTGGTAATTTCATCTCCTGCCATGTTGCAGTAGCTGAATTCTTATAAATACTGTGTGTCTGAGTTATGAACACATGTACACACATGGATACACACACATGCACATCGAAACACAGTTTCTTGTGATAGCACTTCCCTCAGCCACAATTTGTCATATGGAGAAAAATATCCAATATTATATAAAAATAGGATGTGTAGATAATTATTTTGAGATTTTCTTATTGATTTCTTGCATATTTTTTCAAACAATCTAGATTGTAGCTAAAATACATTTATTTTAATGTGACTGTTTGCTTCTAGACAGTTCAGATTGAATCATTAACAATTTTTTTCCCCTATCCTCCTTTATTTAAACTTACCTGATAATGGAATGTCATTATTATAACAAAAATTTTAATAACAATATAGGAAGGTGAGAATCCTGTTGTGGAGACTTTCAGAAAAGCACCTCAGGTCAATAAACTGATACATCTTTTTCCAGGACCTAATTTGAAAACTTGTAACAAACAGGGAAAGTAGGCCTGTGAGACACAAATGAGTCACCAGCATCAGCCAGCCACCCCTGACCGGACCAAGAACATGACTTGGGCCTCTGCAGTGCGGTGCTGCCCCCCACTCAGTGCTGCTGCCCTCTGCGTTTTTGTTTCTGATGAAATTTGAGAGGCTTCCTGTCCAAACCACATGTGCTTACAGTTCTCTGATCTCTATGGTAACAATGAAAGACCAAAGAGAGCAAGTTGACTTCACTAGAATTAACCAGGATGTTAGGAATTCTTTTGTGCTGATTAATCATCTTTCTCCTGTTGAACCTTCCTGCCTTTAATTTAAGAAATCCTGTTTGCGTTACTCTGTGAGATTTCAGTCAGGGACGTCTTTTGTAATGAAACAAAAAAATTACATGAAACACAAAATGTTCGTGTAAAAGTGGTGATAATTTGGAGTGGTGATTTTTTGCCAAATTCCCTACACATGAATAGGCAATTTGAGAAAAGCATTTGTTTTCTTTAAAATACTATTACACTCAGGATCTTTTTATAATAAACTTTAAAAAACTGACTGTAAGTTTGTTGAATAAAATATTGTTTGAAGTAGATGGATTACACCTGGAGATGTGAGCATCATTTTGATACATGGAGACTTTTTTGGTTACAGCTTTATTGAAATACAATTCACATACTGTGCAACTCACCCATTTTAAGTATACAATTCAGTACTCTTAGTATATTTATCATTGTGCAACCATCGCCACAATCAGTTTTAGAACATTTTCATTACCCAAAAAGAAACTTCTGTACTTTTCAGCTATCATTTTCACAATTGCCTTACAACATCCCCCACCCTAGCCCACAGTCCCAGCCAACCATAGCTTTCTATCTGTCTCTATAAATTTGCCTATTGAGAACATTTTATATAAAGGAATAATATGATATTTGGTCTTTTGTGACCTCCTTCTTTCATCAGCATATTTTCAACATTTATCCATATTGTAGCATATCTAGATACTTCATTTCTTTTTATGGTCAAATAATATTCCATTATATGGATATGCTACATTTTGTCTACTTGTTCATCATTGATGGACATTTAGGTTGTTTCTACCTTTTGGCTGCTAAGAATAATGACAGCTATGAACATTCCTGTACAAGTTTTTGTATGGACATGTTTTTTATTTCTCTTGGGTGTGTAACTAGGAGTGGAATTGTTGAATCAAATGCTAATTTTGCTTAACTCTTTGAGATATTGCTGAAATATTTTTCAAAATGACTGGAGCATCTTACATTACATAGGAAATTAATTTGTCAGAATTTAACCTTGTGGGTAGTTGGTGTTTCAGTGTTGATACTTAGTCTAGTACATGCTAAGACTCTTCGTGTCATAATGTCAGTTATCAAAACTCCAGTGAAATCAGAAGAATAAGGGGGAAAACAAGCCCTAAGGGGCCAAAACCAATACCAAATGGTCTACCCACTAAAATTCATATCTATCACTAGAAAAATCCCATAAGCTCTCACTCTTAGTCAATTTACTCTTTTTTTAACTTCTGATTTTCTGAACCTTTGAAGATTAGAAGAAAATCAGAAAATTGGTGAGAGTTTCTAGAGACCAGATTATTGATGGTGACAAGAAAAGATAGCTAATGCCTCATAGAAAAGAAACTGAACACAGAATGATAAAAGAAAACCTAAAACCTCTAAATGCTGGAACTATTTAGTTTCAGGGATAAGTCCCTACACACTTGTAATTACTCTGAGATGTCATTGTATTGTTTCATAGTGCACTTGTTGATACTTAAATTTGCAATCTTCAGTAATCAAAATAAGATACAATCATATTGTTAAGAAAGGTGTGAAAGTTCTTAGTATGATTTGAAGAATATATCCAAATGATGCAATTTTTGAAAATTCACCTCTTAAAATCAGACTCTCAGGGCTGGATAAGACTTTAATGATCATATCTTACTTAATGTAATATAGAAAAACCTAATAGGGGGACTCTAGAGAACTGGTTGCAGGTTTATAGATTTGTGAACTTTGGCACAGAATAGTAACTTTGGGTCTTAACTTGCATTGTACATGAAGTGCTGGATCTGAAATGGATAATATACGAAGCTTCTTTTAGATTTTTTATTCTCTTCTGTCTCTCCCTTTCTAGACTCCATGAAGAGTTAGGTATATTCTAATTTCCCAGAAGAAAATAAAAGAATAAAATACTTTGAGAACTTTGAGAATCTTTGTGAACTCATGGACTATTTGGAAACGGTCAGTCAGGAAGCATTACATATCTACAAAGTGACAAGGTTTATGATATGATCTTGAGACAGAAAGATGAATGAATGAAGCCTAGTTCTTTCCCTCAAGGTAATGCAAACCACTTCTCATGTATGGATCATTACAGATGACAAGAAGTTCTACAGAGGTAATAATGCTAACATAACTCATTTACTGATAACTTTCTATGTACTAGGAATTATGCTAAGTGGTTTACACACTTCCATAATTCTCATAACTTTATGAGGTAGATATTATTATTCTTAGACATAGAGAGGTAAAATAATTTGCCAAAGATCAAAGAGGTGGTGGTGGTTCTGATTCTAGAGGGAACACAATAGGAGGCGAGCAGTTATATTTGGGAAGGGGCTAGATTTTCAGTTTCCTTAACTCCTTAGCTTTCCTAAGCTCTTCTGGCAGAACTACACTGAAAGTACAGGATAAGGATATATTCTACTATTGTGTAGAAGTTCAGCTCCAGATAATAGCAAATATTTTAGCTATTTTAGGCAGGAAAAAAAATTTAATGTAGGAAATTAGAAAATAATTTAATACAGAGAATAAAGTATTTATAAGATTGTTAAAAGAGCTGTAGAAGCAGACTCTGGCGAGCCTCCAGGAATGACTCCCAGAACCATACAGTAGAACTGGCCTGCCAAGAAAATTATGACTTCTGGGAGGAAATTCAAGAGCCAACTCCTGATTACAGAATCACTCTTGCCTTAGCGGTAATCTGGGTCCAAAAACGTACTGCTGCCACTGTTGGCCCCAGAGTCATGCAAATCTTGTTAAATCAGCACCCACAAAATGAGTGTCCACACACTAGGCCTCACTCTTAGGTTAAATCAGTTCTGAATGCAAGTGTCATTTGAGAGCATCTGATTGGCAGGACTTAAGTCACATCTGGAATCTTTACTTCCAACACATTTGGGATTTTTGTCCAGCCTCTGCTTATTAGAAGGAGATTGAAATGGATGTTTAAGAACCAATCTAGCATATCCACTATAACCAAGAAAGAATTCCTGGGCAAGCTCAATTGTTCTCACTAGTATTTCATTCCAGTATTTTAAAAGTCCTTGTGGTTTCCTCTACCATTCTTGATGGATCATCCCATATTTCAAAATGCATTTCTTTTGAAATTTGTGATCTCATTACAACTCCAATTTTGTTTTATTTTATTTTTTCTTAAATATAATGAACAAGTAAGAAATATTTTAAGTAAAAGTATCTATTTGATGTCTCATCCTCTAAATTCAACTTGAAAGTTACAGTACTTTTTGAAAGAGTAAGCATTTTTTAATGTTCTTTTTTTTTTTTTTTAATCACAAGCTGTTATTTCATCCATAGAGTTGTTATTTGTATTTGAATCTAGCAAGCTGCCTGAATTTTTATGATGTCCTGGGTTTGGGGAAAAACAAATGAAAGCAAGTTTCAGGTTTCTTAGACTCCTTTCCTGTGCAAGAGGACATTCCCTTAGGGCTGACATTCAGTTTTCTCATCCACTCTCAGGACTCCCACCACAGTGCCTGGTGTGCACTGGGGTTACGAATTTCATCAGCAGTGGCCCCCCACCCCTGGATAGCATAAAGATCTTTTACTGCTCAACCCATACTCTTGTGCTTTTGTAAGTTAATTTCCTTGAGACAAACCACAAACATGTTGGGCTCCATATGATGTAGGAAAGACATCAGGGTTTAAAGCGGATGGCCAAGAAGGAATTCTTGAGACATGTTTGGTGCAAAGAGGTGATTTTATTGAAGCACGGGGACAGGACCTGTCGGCAATGGGGTCATTAGGAGTGGCCCATTATATACTCTCAAGTTAGGAAGGGGTTAGGAATAGTGTAAGTCTCTAAGGTATTTTGGAAGCAAGGTTTCCAGGACCTTGAGGGGGCTAGCTATTGTTGGGAAAATGTCATTTATTACTGTCTAATAAAACCTTAGTCATGATACCCTTCAGATGTATATCAGTGGGCCATATGCTTGGGGTATAATTACCAGCACATATCTTGGGGGAGGTCGTTGGAGATAAAGGAGGTTTCTGAAGGAATTTTTAGACATTAAAGTAGACTTAGAGGATTCTGGTGTTGGGGGGGGGGGGAGGAGCGGTTGGGGCTAGGATTGCCTTTTGCCCTTAGCAAAGTATTAACATTGAGGGCCCTGAATCTCTAGAGGAATGTCACTCTGCCAGTTTCAAAGACTTGGCAGTGGGCTCTATGGTAATAAGGAAATTTAATAATTTTTCTTCTGCCTTTGTTTCCCACATCACCACGTCTCTGATAAGCAGAAGAATGTATTAACATACAAAAGGCAGATGCACTTCCTGAAGAAGCTCATCTTTATGAAGTTACTGAATTGCTATCTCAAGAGTGCATGGAAAAGAGGACAAGGGTCCCCCCAGTCAGGTTCAATATTGATGAACTACTACAATTTAGTTTGGACCTCCAGATTTTTAATGGGATATCTTCAAAAATTGTAAAAAGCAAAATATATTCTGTAGAAGATGTTAATGATAGAAGGCTTATGCACAGTCCCTAAAATTTGGAAAGACAGTCATATCATTAAAACATAGAAAACATGAAAATTGTGATAAACAGTATACTTTTTAGCCATATCCTCTTTACTTCTTATTTTATTCTTTTCTTGATTTTTTAAAAACTTGTGTCACTTAATGGCAATATCCTGGCATGCTCCTCACACCCTAGCTCTGCTGATATGTAGTAAGATAATTGTCAGGTTTGAATCGGCAGTGGAAAAGAGGAACCAGGCGAGTAGAATCAAGGCAAGCTTTAATGGAAGTGCTCTCCGGCGAGGTTCCTTGGTCCTGGTTAGGACAGGGCAGGGAAGTCGTGCGGAGGGGTAGGGCTAAGAGGTTTTTAATTAGGGGCCTTAGGGTATAGAGGGTTTGCTGGGTATCTGATTGGCTGCGGTTTATGTATATGAGGGATACAAAATACACCAATCGTCAGCTCATTATACAGAAAAAGGAATGCCAAGTCAACCAGTCAGATTGTTAGTTGTCATTGTGGGGTGATCTAGAAAGTCTCTGAGACCGGGAAGTCCCATGGTGAAAAGTCCCAAGCCACCATCTTGTGAAACTTGGTGGCCATCTTGTCCACTCTTGGGTCCCTGGGCCCTCCAGCCTAACAAGTAATGAGGCAGCCAATATGCTATTTTTCCGTAGTCTATTTCTTGTTTCCTAGCTCAGGAGAATTTTAAATACTTGAGCTTGTAGCCAGATTCACTCTTTGCTTCTGATCTTTTCTAAATACCAGCTACCAAAAAAGAAAAAAAAAAGATTGCCATTTTCATGAGCCTTAAAAAACATGTATCACTATCATCCCAGGTTCTGGGTGCTGCTAAAAAAATTTGGTGCCCTAGGAAACAGACGAAGATCACATGCTAACCAAACATTCATGTCACTAAACATATCATTAAATGTTTATGAACTTGGTTCTATCCCCATTGTGAATGAAGTTAAGCTGCATAAATAAAATTACTCATATATGTATGTGTGAATCTGTGTGTGTGTGTGTGTGTGTGTGTGTGTGTGTGTTACTTGACCAATATCATTCAGTAACAAACAAGATTTAAAATCTCTTATGACAGCAAGGAAGCTAACTGGTTGACATAATGGGTTGCAGTCCTGATCTCATATAACTTGGCTCATGTGACCATGGGAAAGTTCCTTACTCCTGCAAGATCTACACTTGCACATGTATTAAAAAGGAATTAAACTACATGCTAAGATTCTGTGTGTCCATAACTGAATATGGCAGAACACCTTTAACTCAAAAAGAGTATTTGAGGAGGTCTACCTGAGATGCAGGTATATCTATAGTGTGGTCCCAAACTGCTTGCCTTGTTGTTGTATAATTATACTATCTTATAAAGCTCTTTCAATTGAGTAGGCTACAAATAGTATCCAAAATTCTTATAGCTTGAAATCCACAAAAGAAAAATAATTTTGAGAATACTTCTACCTCTTTATTGTTTTTTTCTCTGAAATATTTAAAATAGTCATTAATAATCTCAAGGGCTCCTCTCCTCATTACACTCATTTGGGTTTTTGAGGAACAAAGTAACATACTGGGTTCCCTCACTCATAATTTTCTATCATATGATTTCAGTTTTGTAACAGCAAGTTTTCATTGACTTTCATAAACTGTATTTCTTGAAAAACTTAGAAAATGTGTTCTATTATCATCTTAAAACTTCTTCCAAGTTATGCCATCTTGATAAATTCAAGTAGTGTTTCTGACATTAGTTTAATAGTATCAGCTATTTCCTATTTATAGTTCTCCTAGAATTTAATCCTTTTTTTAAGGATGATTCAATGATTCTTTTCTTTCACATAATCATGGTTTTAATAGCAAAAAACATACATTGTATACTAAACAGCATCATCTATTTTTAAGGAACATTTACATAACAGTTGCCATATGGATATTGAAAACAAGATGGGTAATGTAAGCCTATTATGTTGCTTAAAATATATTATGAGCATAACTAAAGGAAATATTGAGCCAGTTTGTTACAGTTGTTTATTTTAAAGTAAAGAAAAAAAGCTTTTGTTTTATAATAAACAGATGCCCATATCAGCATTGGAATTTAAATTACTTGGCTACTCCTTTTTCAGATAGCCTGATTTATTCATTATAGTTTTATCAATTAGATATTTTTTCTAAGAGGGATTTAATTCATAAATTCACTGAGTGCTAAAATGTTCACAATTATGGATGTGAACATAATACAGTGATTTCCCATAGCACATTGTTTATTTAAGAGTTGAGCAGATTCTTCCTCACAAGATTACATCTCTTTTATATTTATTGCCTACTTGAACTTCTAAGGCATTCTGGACACTTATTTATTCAACACATATTTGCTGAGCATCTACTATGTGCCAGACATTTTTTGAGGTACTAGAGAATCAGTAAATAAAAGGTTGAAAATCCTTACTTTCATGGAGGTATAATTCTAATGGGAAATACAATCTACAAAATAAGCAAAATATATTCTATTTTAGAAGGTGATGAGTGTATAGGAAAAAATAAAAGTTGGAATATGAAATATAAGTGGAGAAAGCTATTGCGGAATGAATGTTTGTGTTCCCCCAAAATTCACATGTTGAATTCCTCACCTCCAACTGACAGTAAGTGGGGCTTTAAGGAGGTAATTCAGTTTAGATGGGATCATGAGGATGGTGTCTTCCTGGTGGGTTTAATGCCCTTATAAAAAGGAAGACAGGAGAGCTCACTCTCTTTTTGCATGCACACACCAAGGAGAGGCCATGTGAGTACTCAGCAAGGAGGCAGTTTATACAAGCCAGGAATAGGTGTCTCACAGACACTGACCTTGATGTCACCTTGATCTTGAACTACCAGTCTTCAGAACTGTGAGGAATAAATTCCTGTTTTTTAAGTCACCCAGTCTATGGTATTTGTTATGGTAGCCTGAGCTAACACAATGGTAAAGTTTGAAGTTTTAGACAGAGTAGCCAGGAAAGTAAAGATGTAAAGGAAGTGAGAAAGTAAGCAATACAGATACTGGAGGAAGAGCGTTCCAGGCAGAAGGAAGAGCAAGTGCAAAAGCCCTGGGGAAAAGAGGTTGAATTGGAGGAATGATAGAGAAGGCAGTGGAATATGAGGTCAGAAAAGTAATCATGAATGTATCTTTGTATGAGCTACATTCTACATGTATGAATGAAGCTACATGTATGAACGTAGCTATGTATGGGCCTTGTAGCTCATAGTAGCTATTTTGGTTTTTATTTTGAGATTAGAAACCATTAGACTAGGGCCCTAATCAGAGAAAGGAGGGATCTGTTAAAACCTGGATATGTTTTAACTATATGCATTTTGCTGCTATGTTGTGAACAGATAGCAGTAAACCATGGTCAGAAACAGGGGGACCAGTTTGGATTCTGTTAACATCACACAGGTGTGAAATAATAGTGTCTTAAGCCAGGCTAATGGCATTTGGGAAGTTAAGAAGTGCTGGGATCCTTAGTACATTTTGAAGGTAAAGATGATAAGGTTGCATCTGGTTATGCAAAAGAGAAATTATATATAGAGCAAAAATTAGATTCCAGTATGTTCAAGAAAGTATGGAAGGAGAAAAGTTAAAGATAGTGCACATTTGGATTCCTCTTCCAAGGAGTTTCGCTATCAAAAGGAGCATGATAAGGGGTAATATGTGGAGGGGGAAGGTGATTTAGAGAGTGTTTTTGGAGGGGAAAAGTAATTGCATATTTTTTATCTGGTAGGAAAAAATCAATAAAGAGTGAAAAGTTGATGGTACCTCAGGAGAAGCATGATCAGTGAATAGGTGAAAGAGGATGGGCTGTAATGCACATATGTGGAGGCTGTCTCTAGCTAGTATCCCTGTGGAGGGACACTTCCCTCCATAGCATCTGGGGAAAAGAGAAAGTTAATAGGCATAGATGCAAATGAATAAGTAGTTGTGGTGGTGGGAATTTGTGGAAATTTGCTTCAAATTTGGGGGGGGCGGGGAAAAAGCAAGATTTTTTTTTGTAAAAAAGCAAGATTATCCATTGATATGAGGATGAGGAAGGAAATAGGAATATAATGTGAAGGAAAAAATTATAAAATAGTCATCTGGAAGAAGGGGAGAGAGGACAGGCTATTTATGAAAACTGGACCGTATGATTTACCATTTTTGCATGAGTAAGAATGTAGTAATAACACAACCATTTGCATAATTAAAAGCTTATTTAAAAGCACAAATACCTCAGATCAATTTAAGGTCACTGGTTGCCCAGATTTTCCCCACTGTGGCCCTATATTTAGTTTAGGATAAACAGTGCTAACTGTGCCAAGAAGTGAAGTTGTATTTTTGTGTGCGTGGTGAATTTTACATCTCTTTATTGGTATATCCCAAGAAATAGGCATTGTCTAATATCACAAAGTTAAGAATCCTAATATTATGAAGTAAGCTGGGCGATTTCTCTTGTTTTACAGATGAGAGAACCAAACCACAGGATGATTAAGTGTTCCAAAATCTTGTATTCGGTTGCTAGTTCAGGCAAAACCAAGACACAGTTCTCCCAACTCCTAATTCATTGTTCTTCTCCAAGCATTTTTATGTTCCTTTATGTATAAAAAGTGGAAAGATAAAAAAAAAAAAAGTGGAAGGATACACCTACACACATATTGTTTATATTTTCGAAAGAAAGCAATTAAAAACAAACTAAAACCTAATAAAAATGATTACCTATAAGTGTATGGAAGAAACCAGGATATAGAAGATAGAATTGAAGTTAGCCTTAAAAATATACTTGGTTTTCTAATTTGCCTTTCAAACTATGTACATATTTTATATAAAAAATTAAAATGTTAAAAATCACAAAAAATTAAATCTAACTCTATGCTAATTTATTTATGTAACTATACAGAAAATTAATCATTGTAAGTGACTCCAAAATAGAGTATTTTGACTGTAAATCCTTAATCACTGTAGCCTAAAGACAAAATGAATTGCAAAGAGATTTTGAACTATACTCAGTTACTTATAATAATATTTTTGTTATTCTGAAGCTATCATAGGAGTATTATAAGACTGAGGAAATAAGTATATTAATATCATTAGGAACCATGATTATCAGTGAAAAAGAAATACAAGTCTAAAAAAGAAAATTGTTATGTCTCATAAACTTAAATTGAAAATACCAATATTTATCTTTTCTAAAAATGCCTAATTCCTAGCTGTGTCCATGAAAAAGCCCTGGCAACAATAATAATTAGGGAGGACTGAGCTCCCTCAGTGGCCAGATTCTGATCTTTAAATACTATTTCCCACCCCCGGTCTTCCAAAATACCAATGCTCCTTAGGAAAATGGGTGAATCTAAGTCAAGGGTTAGAAATATATAAAGCTAGCCTAGGACATTTAGATGTGCCCCAAAGCGTACCCTTTTATTTTTTTTGAAAGAAGATGGAAGAGTCTATCTGAGTGACAAAAGAATAATGGCTGCAATAAGTTGAAACACATTGAGAATATGAAAAGCCACAAATATATGTAATAATGATGTAAGTACTAGACACACAATGGTCACATTAGAGGTTTCCTGGAAACCAACCAATTATTCTAAAATATAACAACAAAAAAAAAGGGAAGCATCAAACCAGTCTTTGCTGTACAAAATCTATTTCAGTGTAATCAATTAGTCTGGTAAGGGAAAGTTCTTTAAAGAATTCTAGCTAGTAAATGCAAAGGGAATGACAGAATTAGAATATCACAGTTTTGTCATTGCTAATGAAATAATGAATCTATATAACTATCGATATAGATATAAAACAATTAGTGAGAAATTGTTAGAGAGCTTTATAATGCATGCATCATATTGACATCATCTGGATCCATCTGGATCTTAGTATCACTTAAACATAACAATCAGTCATTTTGCCAGAAAGTGCTTGGTATCCCTTATGCAACTTTTTTGTCAAAATTTTTTAATTAAGCCTGTATATCTACCATTTTACAATAAATGTAAATGATTTACATTTTACAATAAATGTAAATCATTTATTGAATATATATATTCAATATATATTGTCTACCATTTATAATAAATGTAAAGAGATGAAGAAAAATTTAAAATTGCATATTGGAAAGCAATCAGCTGACTTCTGTTTGTGGAAAATTCTACAGTACAAATGACTGAGTTTCTTCAATAAATGGCATTTTTTTGAAAAGTAGAAGAACTGTTACATATTTTAAAAAAGAAACTAAAAGGTCTAGTAAACCAAATGTAATATATGAAACTTAAGATCTTAATGCAATCAAACCAATCCTAAACAGACATTTTTGAGAAAATTCAGGAAACCTGAACATGAGCTGTGGGTATTAGGTAATGTTAATAGCTTATTCCAGGTATGTGTTATGGCAGTCTTGATTTGTTCAGTATAGATACTAAAGTATTTATGGAGTTTATTTTATTGTTTTGGGCTTACTTTAATATCCTCAGTCTCCACATCCAAATAAAAATGCACTCAAATGACAGTACGGGGGTAGACAATGAAACAAGATTAGCAAAATGTTGGTAGTTGTTGATACTAGGTGATTTAGTTAATCGTTCATTATACCATAATCTCTCTACTCTTGCATGTTTAAACTTTTTCTGTAAAGAAACTTTTTTTAAAAAAGAAGAAATATAGCAACAGCAAACTTTGTTGTTCATAAGTTCTGAGCTCACATATATTTATCCACTTAGGATAATTGCTTAGAAGTGTAATTGAGTATTTCAAGTTTTGACATATGTTTCTAATTTGTGCTCTGAAAAAAAGTGTCAGTTTACATACTCCCTCCAATAATACACGAGAAAGTCAATTCCATTCTTTTGACACTCTGAGTTTGATCAGTCTTTCAGTATTTGCTAATCAGAAAGATGGTGGTATCTTATTATTGTATTTGCTTGTGTTTATTAGATTACTAATAAGACTGAAATATATATAATCCACTGACCATTTATATTTCTTCTTTGGTGAAGGACCTGTTTATAAGTATATTTTTGTCTACATTTCTTTTCAGGAATCATCTATTCAATTTTAAGAGTGCTTTGAATACTAACTTTTTTCTGTCACAATAATTGCAGATATTTTATTTTCGTTAGCCTTGTTTATGGTGATTTTTGGAATGTGAAAGTTTTCAATTTTTATGTATTCACCATTTTAAATCTTTAGTTATATACCTTTCTGGCTTTTATTTTAGGCTAAGAAAGGTCTTTACCTTTCAAGATTATAAAAGTATCCCTTTATATTTTTTTCTGGTTCATTAATAATTTTAACATTTCATCTTTGTCAATATGGAATTTATCTTTGTAAGGACTGTAGTGATGTTCTAGCTTTATTATTTTCTTTTTCATTTTTTTAAGTTTTTTAAAATGTATTTTTATTTTTTTAAAAAGATTTGATTTATTTGAGAGAGAGAGAATGAGCACAAGTGGGTGGAGGAGGGGTGGGGAAGAGGGAGAAGCAGACTTCCTGCTGAGCTAAATGCTAGGCTGGGTCCCAGGACTCTGGGATCATGACCTGAGCCAAAGGCAGATACTTAACCAACTGAACCACCCAGGTGCCCCCATTATTTTCTTTTTCAAATGGCCGGTTAATTATCTCAAACTACTTATTAAATAATCCATCTTTTTTTCTATCCATTTTAATGCTACTTTTACCATATGCTTATTTCCCATGTGCACCTGGTTCTATTTCTGGATGCCTGTCTACTTCATTGATCTATTTAATAATTTATGCATTCGATTGACACTTTTAATTACTCTGACTTTTTTACATGTTTTAAAATATAGTAGGTAAGAGTAACTTCCTCTAGCTTTCTCTTTTAATTTCTGATTATTCTCACATATTTTGTCTATATGAACATTGGGATAAACTTGTCATAGTTAAAAAACGAAGTTTCATTGAGAGCTATATTGTTATTGCATTAAAATCATAAATTGATTTAAAGAAATTTACAATTTTATAATAATGAATCTTTTTATCCAATAATAAAGATGCAAGATGTGTCCCTTTCTAGTTAAATCTTCTTTCATATCTTCAGTAGAGTCTTAAAGTTTCTTCATAATTGTCTTTGATATTTCTTGCTAAGTTTATCCCTAGATAATCATACATGTTGCTGTTGTAAATGGCACCTTTTTCTTTTACATTTTACACAATAAACTGCACTTAAAGTGTACAATTGATAAGTTTTGATATTTGTGCATAGTTATGAATCTAACCTCACAATCAATATAGTGAACATATTTATTACCCCAAAAAGTTTTCTTGTGCCTCCCTGTACTGCTACCCTCTTTATTCTCTGTACCTCTTCCTGGACAACCAATAATCTTAGCTTTCTGTCACTTTCAGTGAGTTTGCACTTTCTCATATTTTCTGTAAATGAAATAATACAGTGTATCCTCTTTTTTGCCTCACTTTTTTTACTCAGCCTCACTATTTTCCAAGATTTACCCATGTTGTTAGGTGCCTCAATATTTCATTCCCTTTTTTGCTGAGTACTTTTCTATCATATGGCTATACCACAACTTGTTTATCCATTTATCTGTTGATGGACATTTGAGTTATTTCCTCTTTTGGCTATAACAAATAAAGCTACTATAAACAGTCATATACATGTCTTTGTATGGGCATATGCTTTCATTTCTCCTGGGTAAATACCAAGGAGTGCAATGGCTGGATCACGTGTAGGTGTATGTGTGACTTTTTAAGAAATTGCCGAACTGTTCTCCAATGGAGTGTCATTTTATGCTCCTACCAGCAGTGTATAAGAGTTCCAGTTCCTCCATATCATCACTGATGCCTTGCTATGGCCATTATTTCTATTTAGAGCTATTTTAATAATTATGTAATAGTATATCATGTTTTAAATTGCATTTCTCTGTTGACTAGTGTTATTGAACATCTTTTCATGTACTTATTTCACATACGTATATCTTTTTTTTTAAGGTTTTTATTTATTTGACAGAGAGATAGAAAACACAAGTAGGCAGAGTGGCAGGCATAGGGAGAGAGAGAAGCAGGCTCTCCATTAAGCAGGTAGCCTGATGTGGGACTCGATCCCAATGACCCTGGGATCATGACCCGAGCTGAAGGCAGCTGCTTAACTGACTGAGCTACCCAGGTGCCCCAATATCTGTATATCTTCTTTAGTGAAGTGTCTGTTCAAATCTTTTCTATATTTTGGTGGCATTGTTTATCATTGGGAGTTTTGAGAGTTCTCTGTGTATTCTAGATAAGTCTTTTTTCAGATATATGATTTATAAATATTCTCTCCCAGTGTGTGGCTTATCTTTTCATTCTCTTTACAGTGTCTTCTGAGGAGCAGAAGGCTTTAACTTTTGTTTATATATGACTAATCAAAACTTTTTTAATGGTTCATGCTTTTCATTTTCATATTTAAGAAATTTTTCCCAACCTCGTGATTTTCAACCAGAGATATTTTGCTCCCCTGGGAATATTTGGCAAGTCTGAAGACATTTTTGGTGGTCACAACTGGGAAGGTACTACTAACTTCTAAAGGGGTGAGGCCAGGGATGCTACTAAACTTCCTAAATGCACAGGATAGCCCTCTACAACAAAAAATTATCTGGCCCCAAATGTCAGTAGCACTGAGTTTAAGAAACCCTGGTCTATCCCAAAGCAAAAAGATTTTCCCTTTGTTTTCTTCTAGAATATCTATAATTTTAGATTTTACATTTAGGTCCAGGACCTGTTTTAAAAAGTTGCTTTTTTGTATGTGTTATGAGGTATGGCTCACAGGTTGTTATTTGTTGTCTGTTGTTGTTTTCCATATGGTTGTTCAGTTGTTTTAGCACAGTTTGTTGAAAAGACTGTTCTTCCATAGAATTGCATCTTTGTAAAAAATCAATTGTCACTCTGCATATGGTATTATTTCTGAATGCTCTATGCTGTTCCATTGATTGTTTTGTCTATTTTTACACCAATATCATACTGTCTTGATTACTATAGGCTTAAAAATAAGTTGAAATTAGGTAGTTTTAGTCCTCTAAATATGATGTTATTTTTCAAAGATGTTTAGACTGTTCTAGGTCCTGTGCATTTCCATGTAAATTTCAGAAACAATTTGTCAATTTCTACAAAAAGTTTGCTGGGATTTTGATGGTAATTGCATTTAGTCCATGAAAAATTTAGGGAGAATGACAACAATATTGAGTCTTCTCACTCAGGGTACAATGCTTCATATATTGAGGCTTTCTCTAATCTTTTCAGGACTGTTTCATAGATTTCAGGGTACACATTTGCATCTCTTTTATCAAATTTACCCCCGAGATTTAATATTTTAGGTGTTATTGAAAATAATACTGCTATATAATTTCAATTTATGTTTATTGTTGACATACAGAAATACAACTGACTTTTTGAATACAGAGTGAATGACTTGAACAACAGAAATATATTTTCTCACAATTCTGGAGGCTAGAAGTCCAAGATCAAAGTGTGAGCAGGATTGGTTTTCTCTGAGACCTCTTTGTTAGGCTTTCAGATGTCTATCTTTTCTTGTCTTTGGTCTTTCTTTTGTATAGGTCTGTATCCTAGTCTTCTCTTCTTATAAGGACACCAGTCATGTTGGACTATGGCCCATGTTAATGAACTACGTTGAACTTATTCTTTTAAAGACCTTATCTCCAAATACATCACATTCTGAGGTATTGTGGCTTTGGACTTCAACATATGAATTTGCGGGGAACACAATTCAGCCCATTACATTAAGGTAGAGGATTGAATGTTTTATTTTTTATTTTTAGTGTTTTATTTTGCAGTTCCTACCTAATTAACAAGTTCTTGGTTTTCCCTATCTACTTTTGTTTGGGTTTGGGTCTGTCCTTCCTTCCCTCCCTCCCTCCCTCCCTCCCTCCCTCCCTCCCTTCCTTCTTTCCTTCCTTCCTCTCCCCCACTCCTCTGTCTTAATTTTTTACTTTACTATTGTATTCTTTGTTACAATAAAGTAATCACTTTAGACACATTTCATTTTTCTTAAATCTCAAATTCGATGTGTTGATATAGTATTTTCACTCACACTTTCTTTCTTACATCTCACATTTACATTCTATAAATTTTTCTCATCCTTTTACTTTAGATTTTGAAGTAAAATCACTTTGTTTTAGGGGGATCTTTTATAGACCGCATAGGGTTTTTCCCCCCAAACTCAGTCTTATTCTTTTAATTAATGATTTTATCCCACTTTTATTTGTTATTATAACAAACATATTTAGCTTTACTTTTTGTCATCTCATAAGTTTTCTGTTTTCTGTGAGTTTTATTATTTTCTTTGTGTTCTTATCTCCTATCAGATAGTTACTGTGCAGTTACCACAGCTGCTATTGTTTCCATTCCTACCTGGGCAGATTTGGAAGGTGTTCAAGCAGTTTTCAGTCCATATGTAGTTACCTTTTGGTAAGCTAAAAACAACCACTAAACTATCTGTAATGGAAACATGCCTTTTCACAGTCATTTTTCACTGAAACCTTTTTGTTATTTAACTGCAGGGCCAGTTTCTGTTTTATAGTCACCATAATCAAGGACCTATAGTCTATGCTTATTCTATGGTTATTACAGCTTTTTGGACTAGGCATTGGAACTTCCCTTTCAATATCTGGTTATGATGACAAAGCATCATTCAAAGACATCTTACACACTTCCCATAAAAGAATAATTTTGCCTTGCTTTTACTTTCATCTCTTAAAATACAGACAACAATTTTTTCCTCACAAAGGAATTTCAAGGATCTTATCATTCTAAGGTGATTATAGCTTGTCCTGAAATGAATAATAACCATCATGGTCTATCTCTAGCCAGATATAAGGGTTACATTAAAAAGAAATATATTCTATATGGTTGCTATCCTGACAAATATTCTTATCAGGCATCTGCACTATGATGAATATGGCTTCTAATATAATTTATCTTTAAAAACTTAATGTTTTCGCAGCAGCACCTGGGTGGCTCAGTAAGTTAATGCCTCTACCTTCGGCTCAGGTCATGATCTCAGGGTCCTGGGATCGAGCCCTGCATCAGGCTCTCTGCTCAGCGGGGAGCCTGCTTCCCCCCTCTCTCTCTGCCTGCCTCTTTGCGTACTTGTGATCTCTCTCTGTCAAATAAATAAATAAAATCTTTAAAAAATTCTATAAAAAACAAAACAAAACTTGTTTTAGCAGATCAACTATTGTTTACTTAGTGAACAGAAATGATGGTCTTGGCTTAACACTCATATAGCTTTAGATTCCCATGTAAATGCTCCATTTTCTAAGCAGATTGCTAATTTCCTGGCTTAATTCTCTGTCAGAATCTAACTTTCAAAGAAGAACATATGCTCTTGGTGGATAGTAGGGCTATTCTCCCTTTATGTAGCTTCAGCAATTGTCCTCAAAGCCGCCAAAGGCTGAAGGAGAACAGAACATAGCAGAATTTAAGATTCTAAAGTTGGCTTCTCAGTCAAAAATAAGTTGAATAAATTATCAAAGAAGTCTTTGAGAAAATCTTCATTTGACAAAGTAGAAGTATTCCATCTTCTCTCTCATTTATACCGTGACTTAGAAAATACATTTATATTACAGACATTCCTTAGACAGTGCATCCAGATAAATAGGTATCAGAAAAGGGCACTTAGATAAATAGATATCAGAGTTGGCACTCTTTTTGCTTTCCCAAGCTTTATTTCCCAGAGGCACATCAACAATGTGAACTAAATGGTATCATTCCACAATTCACCTCTCAGTGCTTAAGTCGGGTGGTGACAATCCTGAGTTTAGCCACCTTGAATAATAGGTTGGAAAAACATGTAACGAGGAGTTGGGAGCTGATAAATAGACTCAATTTTTCTGTTTCTTATATGGATGAGCTAAAAAACAAATTAAGCTAATCTGAGACTTCACTTGGGAGCTATGTTAGTTCTAAGTGAAAGCTGCCACTGAATAATGCCTTGCCTAAAAATAAAGTCTTGCAGTCAATCCTTTAGGATATGTCTCATTCAAAGGTGCTGCCTCCATGCTTTTTGTGCTGGGTTGTCACTATTATTGAGTTGTGAACTTGTTCTCTTTTACCCCCAGAAACTTTGAGAATTGTCTAAAAGGTTTTTTAAGGTCAAGATTATATTAACAGATATTACTCCATGTAAATAAATCCCATGGAAAAGGACAAAGTAATGAGTTATCAAGACATATAAAAGAAGAGCAAGGGCGCCTGGGTGGCTCAGTTGGTTGGGCGACTGCCTTCGGCTCAGGTCATGATCCCGGAGTTCCGGGATCGAGTCCCATATCAGACTCCTGGCTCTGCGGGAAGTCTGCTTCTCCCTCTGACCTTCTCCCCTCTCATTCTCAGTCTCTGTCTCTCTCTGTAATAAATAAATAAATAAATCTTTAAAAAAAAAAAGAAGAGCAAGATTATAGAAAGAAATGTAAAGTGTAATACATGTAAAAAAAAAAGTGGGTGAATGAGAATCCTCTATTTTTTTTTAAAGATTTTACTTATTTATTTCCCAGAGAGAAAGAGCACAAGCAGGGGGAACAGCAGGCAGAGGGTGAAGCAGGCACCCCACTGAGCAAGGAACCCTTGTGGAACTCCATCCCAGGAACATGGGATCAGGATCTCAGCTAAAGGCAGATGTTCAACCAACTGAGCCACCCAGGTGTCCCAAGAATCCCTTTAAAAAGAAGAACTTGTACTCTGAGAGAAGATAAAGGTGAAAGGACTGGAGAGTTTCTCCAAAAAATTATTACAAGCTCCTTTACACCATAAATAGAAATGTACTTATATCCTTGACTGATATTTGAAAATTCTTAATTCAGAAAAGCAAAATTACTTGTTTCTGAGAAATTTCCCCAGGGAATTGATATTGCTCAATAAGAATATATGTACATCTATTATTAAAGCTTTGAGTTCAGAAGTTAGTAGCTAGTCAAAAAAATTGTGTAATTTCTAGGCAAAAAAAGAATTAGGCCTTTAATACTAATTCCTCTTCTCCAGTATTAGTATGACAGTAATCCCATGTCTGGAATTCCCTTAAAATGTCATTGGAAATCCCCTGTATAGTTTTTGCTCTGTGAAAAAGTCAGGAAATTATGATGAAGTTATCAAAGTGATATTATTGCCAATATTTGCTCATCCCAAAACTACATTGCCAAAATCAAATTCCTTCGAATGTATCTGTGTAGAAACAGGGCTTTCAAGAATGGGATTGCATAGAATAGGACATAGATAATGAAGGAACTATGGTGAATGGGATGGGAGAAATTCTCAGACATGATCTGATGATGTAAAGGACTCGATGCCAAGGATTTTAATGTTAGAAAGTCAGAAGATTTGGGATCGACTTTAGCTCCACTATTTCTATGCAGTGGAAACTTGGAAATTTTACTTGATTTAGCCAAGCTTATTTCTCCTTTAGTAAAATGAGGTTAATGTTATTTATCTTGCTGCGTTATTATTAAAATTAGGCCAAATATTGCAGTTGAAATACTTATAAATTATAAAGCAGCTGCTGTGGTTTTTGCTGCCATTGTGTTCTTGCTGTTTGTATAATCTTTATCAGTACTTCTCAAGCAGGGCTATTCATAAACATCCACTGTGGAACAGCTTCAAAAGGCACATGCCTGGACTCCATTTAAGTGTTGAAGTTGGGCTCAAACATACCTTGTTTGAAAAGACCATCCAGGCCTTTTCACCAGGCAACTCTGGTGTGCAGCCCTTATTAAGAACCATGAGGTTTATTGTATTCTACTCCCAAGCCTCTGACTTCCTGGTCCCTAATGTGTTATCACTGCCATGAACTAGAGGACCAGGAGGAGCCATCCTCTCTGTCTACAGTACCAGATTTCAATCAATGGTCATTTTATCCCATAAGTTTCTAGTGAAGTGCTGAAATACAGCATTTACTATAATAGTGAAGAGTTGTAGTTTGGGGAATAAACAATTCAGTAGCTTAAAGAATGCCAGTATTTTGTTCCTTCCAAACCTAGCTAAATATCCATTTCAATTCTGTGTAATCTACCTATCACAAAGCCCATTCCCAAACTGTTTGACTGACAGTGATCTATTCCTAACGAGTAGTCATTCTTCTCTTCATATTGTTAGAGGTATAGAGATGTCAGGGTACAGGGTTCCATTTGCTGCTTACTGAATCTCTCAGTGGAAGACGAGTTGAAAACCGCCCTCTCAACGCACACAATTGCCAATACTTACTCATTTCACTTTATCCATGTAGCCCACATATTATATTACAGGCACTGAACTTTACTTAGGGAATACGTGTAAGTAGTGTTTGGTGTTGAGAAATTCCTGTCAAACAGAATCACCAGAAAGCAAATATAACTGCCAGCAATTATAATTTTGTGTGGACATGCAATAAAAGGAAAATGAATAATGTCTTCAAGTTAATTTAAACCAAAGGCAGGACGTGCAGAGTGCACTAACCATAAAGAAAACCTCACACCCAAAGCTGTGGTGATTAATATTGCTCCTATCTGCTGAGCGTTCCAACCCCTTCCAAATCTTATCTCTGTTTATTTTAATGCCATTTATTATTCTTTACTGCATGTAAACTCCCCAACTGATATGATCCTTTCCCACCAACCCATTTGTTCCTTTCACTCATAATGGAATTTGTTGCCTGGCTAACTCATATCCATCCCTTCAGTTCACTTCAAGAGTCTCTTCTCCTCTAAGTCTTCCCTTAGAGCTACTCTGTACCCTAAACTTAGCTTGGTACTCCACTTCAGCTCCTCCTTGCTGCACCCATAGCACACTACTGAAAACTGCTTTCTAGATTTCTAGGTTTCATAGTACCTACTTAATAGTTTATGAGTATGGAAAATATTTTAATTAACTTTCTTTCATTCCTAGAATCCTCTGCTTTCTCTTTCATAACAATTGTCAAATTTCTATATTCCTTATTTTTACACATTTGGCCCAGTTGTTAGGAGATCTTTAAACATTTCAATTATACAATTTATCTTTTAAACTGGTTCAGATTTTACCAACTAATATGTGACATCACATACATTCACAAAAAGAAATGCATGAACTGACCTGTCTTTCAGGCTTAAAATATTCTTGTGCTCCATACCCTCGAAGAAGAGCATAATTTAAAGATAAGGAAGCTGTGTGCACGTGTTTATGTGTGTGTTAGCTATATAAGCAAAACAAAAAAAATTTTTCCCTTTTTCAAAATTATGACGCCATGTCATATGGTCTGAATCAATGATTCCAATGTCCTATATGGGCCTGTCATCCTAAAAAGTGACATAAAATTAATATAATAAGGTTAATTCATTTTAAGATAGGTATGTGTATAAGTATGTAACTTTTAATAAATATTTTATCGTATGCTATTATTTGGTTGATGCAAAAGACAAAAAAATTAAAATAGAAAGTTTATGGAGGAAACTCCATATCCCCCCACCTTGCAATAGCCACTGTAGATAGTTTGGCATGCATTTCCAGGCTCCTTCTGCTATACCTATGACATACACCACATACACACTATTTTACATAAATGGTATCATACATCAATTTGGTAAGCTGTCCTTTTCACATAATATATTGTGGACACATTACTGTGTCATGAGTATATATATTTATGTATGTAACAGTGGCATAATATACTATTGAATGTATTTTAAAACTTTTAGGAGAAATAACAACGATATACTGAAGTAAGAGGGCATCAAAATTTCAGCGTAATCCCAGAACTTTGCATGGCAGGAAATTAGTGCATTGAGCCATCTGGGAGGGCTCTACCTTGTGAGCCAAGCCAATATCCTGTCAACTCATAGTTGTTCATGCCTCCACTGTGTGAGGCCCCAAGAAAAGAAAGACAGATGCATGATTACACCACCTAACTCTGAACTCCCTTTTGTCTGTTGGCCTCTTCATCATTCCTGGTTTGACTTAATCATCCACCTTCAGCTTTTAATTGTAATTTTCATTGATACCACATGGTCTCTAAATTAACTTCAGTTTTGGTTTCACACACAAAACAGATATTCATAAATCCAACTCAAATGAGCCTGCATATTTTGAAGGCTCCACTAGGGACAGAGCTAATGGAAACCAGTCCAATCAACCTAATCATACTAAATATTCAGTAAAGCCAACAGTGGAGTCAGAGGACACACACACACACACACACACAGACAAGTCGGAATAAAGATTAGATCAAAGTCAATAAAAATCAGAAGTTTTTGACAAAAATCACATGTAAAGAAAGACTCACCTCACTGAATAGCAAGTAATTTCTAAAAAGGAATGAAAAGAGGAATCTTGGATTCTGTGACTATCAGCTTTCTTTTTTGTAGTGGGAAGTTCTAAGTCATCAGTCAACAAAAGCATGTGGAATTTAGTTTCTAGTCCTGCTATGAATGTTCTAACATGAAAAAAAAAAACAGCGCTCCTGGCCCCTGGACCCAGTATTCACTTTCATTTGAGGGTTCTTGAGATTAAAACCTTTAAATAAATTCCCAACATGTAAGACCTTTACTCTCAATCCTCCTCCACATCATAATCTTCATGATACTGCGTACTTCTTTGCCTGAACCCAGACTGTCTCTCTCTTATCTGTCTCTTATACCCTGCTAGTGGGCCCTACCAAATTGCCATTTCAGAATTTGTTAATTCCTCTATATTTTGGCCTCTAATCTGAATTTGCCGTCTACTTTTTACTGTCTCTGCATCCTGCTCTTAACCTTAAAATGCCCTCAAATTTTCTCAAGGAATAACATCACATTATTTTCTCTCATCCCATATACCCTCAATCTAGAAAGTAGGATTGATGTTCTCTTGTTCTTCATTGCTACTTTTGGGTCATTATCCCCTCATTCTCAAGAAGAGTCCCCACCATTCCCAAGACAACATCCTTGTCCCCTTGGGTCACCTGGCCCAATACTTTGGGATCTCAGTTCCTCAATCTCTGCATCTCCAATGAGTGTGTTCTTGCCTTGGACTTCTCTATGTCCAAAGCTGTAATTCAAATATATTTCAAATATATTCTTTGAGACCTCTTTTTTCTCTCATTTTTAAAAAAATTATTTCTGTTGTAACAATTCTTTGACTATGTCATGATCTCCAATCTAATGCTCTCTCTACTTTGTTCCAATTTCTGTCCCTCTTCCTTCCTTAGTTCCCTTCTGAGACCATTTAGAATACATGCTCCATTGTCTCAGTAATACTCTTGACAATGCTACAAATTTCACCACCTTTCTACTTTATTCATCACTTCCCTCTAAGGAAACCCCATAACTGACTGTGTGTGACTCTCTGCTTTCTTGATGCCACCATCTCAGCAGCAGCATGTAGTCAGAGAAAAATCACACAATAGGCCAGGTTGGCTCCATCATAAACCCGCAGTCACCAACCTCAAATGGTGCCTTCAGCATCGCCTAATCTCATCACCTCTCTCCAGTTTGGCTCCTTCATGAACTCTTATGCTCACCTCAAGAATTAAGTCCAAAGTTTTCCATTCTCCTGAAACCACTCACCTCTTCTCCCCAACTCAGCAAAATAACCTTTTCATAAAGATATAGGAACTTTACAAAGAACTGGGAATTTACCTCATTTCCTTGATATCAAACGTCCATCTACATTTTTAATCATTGAAGCTTTCTTTTTTCTTGAAAAAAGTAAAAAGCTGTCTTTTTTCCCAACTAAATCTGAATTCTCTATGACCTCTGTTTTGGACTCATTGTTTTCTTGAATGATTAAGATTTTGCTACTGACTTTTTTTTCCCTCTTGGTTATGTATTCAACATCTCATCTCTCAATTGAATTTTTCCATTGAGTTTTATACAGTCTAAGTTTCTTTCGTTCATTCTCAGCAGTTCTTTATTCCTTTGCAGCTACTTCCCCAGTCTCTTTGTTTCTTCACAGAATTCTCAAGTTGTCTGAACGTTTTGTTTATATTTCATTTCTTCAGTCCTCAGCCTAATCTATCATCCAGCTAAATGACCCCCCTGTAATGGCTCTCAATAAAGTAACAGGCATCTGTAATAATGCTTAATTCAGCAAACATTTTTTATCTTATTTGGTTCTCGAGCACAGTCTGTCACCATTAACCACTTTCCTTCATGAAATACTGTGATCTCTTGATAGATGAGAAGAGGAGAAGGCCTAGGAATTAAACTCAAGAAGCCTCATTATCTGTTGACCTCAGAAGGAAAGATGATCTTTTGAATATAGCAGATAAGGCCTACGCCTTGTGGTTTTTTCACTTATTCAAACTTTCATCCTGGCAACTTCATCTGTATCCACAGCCTCACTATCCAACACTCACAGGACTGATAAACTTTACCTCCAGTCGGTATATTTCCTCTGAGCTCAGAGTACCATATGCAACTATCTACACATCTCATTCAGGAATTTCAAAGACATTTCAACAGATGTCCAAAACCAAAAAAAAATATTCCCCTGCATCTGGTAATTTTCCATTGTTTTAAAACTCAAGACATGGCAACACCACCCAAACAATTAAACCAAAAACCTATATGTTTTTATTTCCCTCCACCCTACATTCCAAATTCTTTCTCATCAATTTCTATTCATATTATATCCTAAATATCCCTCAACATTGCCCACTTTCTCCTTCTACACCACTACCACTCTAGTACCGGCTATTGAGAACTCTGTCCTGGATTAATGCAATTGTCTTCTAACTAGCTGGTCTCCATTCATCATAACTTCTTCTCATCTGTTCTCTGTGGTAAAACTAGTGATCTTTTCAAATTAAAAAAATGATAATATTACTTTCTGCTTAATCCTTCAAGGTCTCCCAGCACCATAAAAGCAAGTAAAGATTTGTTTTCTGCTCATTGTTTTATTTCTGGACTTAGGACAGTGTTTAATAGCAAGCAGATATTGGTTGAATCAATGAATTGCCTGAAGAGGATTGAAACTCTCCTAATTCTGGTGCAGCATTGTTTTATCCCAGAGAATTATTTTATGAACCCCTGAGTCAGATCTCAATTCTGTGCTTCTATGACCTATAATCCAACCCTCCTTTCAGAAGCAAGCATTTCCCCTCTCTTCACTTGCCCATCTGAGAAGCATCATCAGTAGAGAAGATAAGTGAGGGAAAAAAATCAGTAAAAGATTACCCCTTTACTCTTCTGTTAAAAATATAAAAGTTAAATTTACTGTGTACCCAATTCAATGTCATCTACTCAGTCTGTACTCAGGTGCATGCCAGAGGACACAAGAGGCTTTGGGCCTCAATTGGGCTTTAGACAAGTTATTTCTCCATCCTGGGGGACAATTGAATGAAAATCCATGCATGGCATAGTTTAATCTATTATTTTAGGTAACAATAAGCTTGAAACACTCAGCACTATTTGTCCTTATGATATGGTGTGGACTCTCAGCTTTGATTGTTTATCTAGCATATTTGCAAACTCACATTGCATGAATTTAAACTTTGCCAATCATCACTCCTACTTTACTCATTATTGATGGGCATGGTCTGCTTTAGTCTATTTAGCACATTATATTGGATGACATTCCAAAAGAGTAAATGTGCATTTTCTCTAAGCACACACAATAGATTACAATCCCAATAGCTTTTTAGGCACAAATGTTGACTCTGGTAATTTAACCATGACCCTATCTCTGAATTTGATTATACAGCCCTTGTACACTTTGGTAGAGCTGTAGGTCTCAAGCAGCCAAAAAGAGGCCAAATGCTAACTCTATAACATCTCGGTCTTGGAACCAGCCATTTCTAGCAGAAATTTCACAGGAAAGATGTTTAATTTAAAAAGAAAATAAGGTAAAGCTCAAGTAGTAATGAGTATGCAATGGTGAACTAGTACCATCCCAGGCTGTTGCAAACAAAGACAGTACATGAGAAGGACATAGGTAGCAGGCTGGACTTCATAACTCCTGCGCTGTGGTGGATGCTTTTGTTTTTCCACCTCTAACTACCGGCTCATCTCCAAGTGGAAGATAAGCCACCAACCAGTGGAAATTGGGACCGCTTTTCTGGGAAGAAGTGTAGCAGTATGCATCTAGAGGCTTTAAAATATTCTTAGGCTTTAACTCAGAATTTCCAATTCTGGAATTTATCCTGTGGAAGAGTTGCAGGAGGAATACAGACGTAAAAGCTGCAGGAGGAATACAGAGGTAAAAATGCAGAGATTCTAGTTAAAGCATGATTTTAAATAGCAAGGAAAACAAGTGGAACAAATAGTGGTTAAAATAATTATGAAATAGTTATGAAAATGCAAATGTTATGATAAACATAAAAGGCCAAAGCCAGTTGCTAGAAAACCATTCATTTGGAGAATATTTAACAGCCTAGGAAAATGTCATATATGATACTGAATTCTAGTATAATTAGGATATTTGCTTAATAAAAGATATGTTATTACCTATATGCACATAAGGTGTCAGAAAGGAAAATCCCCAAAGTACTAAGTGTTTAAGTGTAAGCAGTAAAATCATGGGGGATATTTGTTTTCTTCAATATACTTTGGCATATTTTCAAAATGTTCTTCCAAAAATAGTATTATTGTGAAATAGTGTTGCTTTTTAAATAAACAAGAATGATTGACTTTTACAAATCTCCCCACCACCTCAACTTGTATCAGTATCAGCTAAGAAACACGCAAAGTAAACAGAGAAGACCCCAGGGCTATAGCAATGGGGATTATACCACCAGAAAAACAGTAAGCAGGGCCTGCGCATTTGGGTTAAGGAAGAGATTTGTCTGTTCATTGAGACTTGCCTATTGAAAACTTAACTAGTCCCAAATATTGTGCTAGCTGCCGTGGGTACAGGAGCAAACAAAACAGATGCTTTCATATTCATGGAGGTACAAGTCCACTGCCTGTTGGAGGAGGGAAACAGTAGATAAATCGGAAAAAAGATGAAATGAGGACAGTATGTGTCTTGCCATTATCTGGCTATGATTTTATGAGTTCTTATTGAGAAATGACTGAAAGTTACTATCAGAGCTCCACTGTAAATTATTTGTTATGTTGTACATTAAATGTGTACAACTTGTATAGAGTTCATTGTTCAGTGCTAGTTCAGCCAATCTCATTTAGTTATCTTGATAAAGTTCATAATAGAACCACCCTTGGATCTTATTATAGATGGAATTCAAGCACCTGATTTCAATCATCACTGTAGTTATGATTCCAGTGCCTGCAATGAGTAAACCAATAAACTTTTCTTTTGTTACTGAATGGCAATTTTCCTCTAGGTAGCCCAAAATTGGCAGCAATTGCATGCTATCACAAAAAAGATTTTATAATTTACTGGGTTGTTTTTTTTTATAATCTGCTTACTATTTAAATACTAGATGAAGTTATGGCAGTGTTCCCTGGAGGAAATTGAGTTTGACAAACTTTTGAAAATTCCTAGAATAGTCTATTTCTAGCTGAACTTTGAAAACTGAAACTATATTTATCTTTCCAAACATAAGGGATATTAGAGTTAAGAACCATATTTGTTTCCTATAAAAATTAACCATTTCTTAAAGACCATCAAAGATTAGCATTAATGGCAAATTAAAGATTAGTATCAATGGCCATCACCTGTTGTGTCCTCTCTTAACAAAGTCTAACCATTTCTATAACTGGCTATTTACTTAGTAAACATACTACAGCAATGTGCTCAGTGGTGGAAAAAAGTCGTATCACTGACTATAATCTAATCCTAGCAGGAGAGACTCATTTGCCATATCAAAGGAAATTTGTGCAATTAGTGCCCACCTTGGACTTTAGTATTTTGGACAGAGAGGAGACTCAGAAGAGATTTCAAGAATTGAGAAAAATTCTGAGACATAATTCAGCAAGAGGCATTCTGAATTCTGGTATTTTATAGTCCCCTATCCCACTTCCTGTATTATCTGCATGGAGTTCTTCATCCCTTCTTTAGAAGGTACAATGCAAGACAGTGTGACTCTGCTCCAAAGCTTCAAGGCTGGATTGCCTCCTAAATCTGGGTGTGTTTGATGACCAGTAGATCACTTAGTCTGCTAATTCTATGTCTGCTTGAGTATTCATTATCTATTTGTGTAACAGAAACATTTTCCCTTTTTTTAAAAAATGAAAGGGCTACCAGAATATAACAGAGATATACTAACCTCGGTGCTTTGTTAAGGTACCTTGTAAGAACTGAAGAAATATTCATGTAAAAGAAAATAGTATTTTCTGTATGCTGGGGAGACAGGGCTTTAGGGGACAGTGATTATCACGAAGCGCTGATGAGGGAGGGAGTTAGGGCTTTTCCTAATTACCAAGTGTTGAAGATGACAAGAGCTTGAGTAGATCTTAACTCCCCACCCCTGTTTTTGGCAGGTGGGGGGGGGTGGCAGGTAGTTACAGACAATGTACTTTGCCTACACCTTCTGACTACTTCAGAAAGGCAGGTCCCAGTTTCATAAGTCAGAAATGAATCACTCTGTTAACCTCAAAATTCTGGTTTCTTTTATGGGATGGATGCAATAGTTCGGCCCTCTTTTCTCTAATAGCATTAAACGGCAAGCTACAATTTGAGAGGGAAACTTCTCACTGGAAAATCTTGAGGATTAAATGGTACATTTGTTACAAGATATAAAATATACCTTCTGGGAAATATGTACAGTAATCTTAGTGTGACTAATTCTAGAGCTGTAGATGAAATTACCATTTGTTAATTCCATTTGTTTCTAGGGAGAGAAAAAAAGTCGTTATTGGGATGGCAAGTGTTAGAAACCTTAGACCTATCAAGGAGCATTCTACCAAGGCTTTCCTGCAAACATCTGGTTTAGATGGTATTTGGCTAGTCATACACGGGGAAGTAGGATGGAGTAAGCAATAGCTTCAGTGATAAGATGTAAAGAGGACTCAAAAGAGCTTTTCTACTAGGACAGTGTGGTGCCTAAAATTCCCATCACTGATTATTCCTATGAGTGAAATGTTTTATCTTACATTATATATTTTGTTAATGACTTGTTTCCCACTGCATATTTTTGTCTTCATTATAATCCTAATAATTTTGGATCATGATTAATGAACCTTCAGAAGATTCCAGTATAATTTCATTATAAATGACACAGGTGGTAAAGACCTATGTGGTCTTTTTCTTAGTACAGAATTGATAAGCAGCATATGTCTTGCAGCCTGTCAGGCTGGCTTTGAATCACAACTTCACCTCTAATTGGATGATCCTAGACCTCACATTCCTCATCGGTAAATGAGAACTTAAAAAAACAAAAACAAAAAAACCTAGGGGCGCCTGGGTGGCTCATTCGATTAAGCATCTGCCTTCAGCTTAGGTCATGATCCCTGAGACTTGGGACTAAGCCCTGCATCGGACTTCCTGCTCAGGGGCAGTCGGCTTCTTCCCCTCCCTCTGCTCCTAACCCCCTCCGCCCCATTTGTGCTCTCATGCTCTCCCTCTCTCTTGCTCTCTCAAATAAATAAGATCTTAAGAAAAAAACACCTACATAGAAGGTTGTTCAAAGAGTAAACAAAATAATCCATAGAAAGATATAACATATACAAGATAAATATTAAATATTATTACATAGAGAACAATTCCATTTAAAAATCAATGTATTTCTTCTCTACAATTTGCAGAAAAATTAGAAAAAATGCACATTGCTTGGGATTTCATAAATATTCAAAATAAAGAACAAAAAAAGCACCTACAAATAATTTTTAGTTCCTTTTTGCTCTCTGCCTTCTAGGGAGGGCACATCTCCTTCAGCCAACAAGCCCTGTCACCTTTCAACATCTCAGTTCTCTCTTCTAATAAATGAGATGAGTAGACTAAGTGCACAGGCTTCAAAAGTTTTTATTGTTTCAGTTGATGAGATGCTGTTTGTTCAAATGAAAATTTCCCACAAGCTCAACTATTAAAAGCTGATTCATTTAAAGTTGGGATTAGGTTGGGAGCAGAACTGTACCTACCCCACTAGACCAGAATATTACTTCTGTTAATATTCTGTGATCCCAAATACAAATTCAAGGTTCTTCAAAACCACGCAGGCAAAGATCTAAGGCAACTGCTGATAAATGAAGTGATAAATCACAAAGGAAACTTTAATAGCATTATTTACTTAGTGGCTTCATTCTGCTGGTTATTTAAAACTAGATTTTAAAGAAATAGGCATGAATTTCTTATTGCAAGACACTTCCACAAAGCTATATTTCATCAGCAAATGAAGAGGGTGGCATCATGGAATAAGATCAAGCATTTATAAGTGCTGTAATTATGGGAAAATAATAATAATAGATGATAGATGCTGAGGATCTGGTTATGTACCAAACAGATAGTTCTAACCACTTCGTATGGGTTAGCCCATTTAATTCCCATGACAATAGTATGGAATCAAATGCCTTTTATGATATTCTATTTTACAAATGAGAAAACTTCAAAAATGTTGAGTAATTTGATCAAGATTGTATAGTTTAGTAAGTAGAACTTCTGGGATTTGACCCTAGAGAATCTGGAACTCTATTAATACGTCTTTAAAAATATTTCAAAGATCATATGTAATTTTGATAAATAAAGAAAAGAACCCATAGAAACATACATTAAATGATGATGTAAAATCATATAAATATAAATAAAATACATTAGGCTCCATAGAGGCTAGAGACCTTATTATTAGTTGGTGAAGTGTTTTAAAAAATTTAGTTGTTCTTTGATGGTATCTAATTTTATTTCCAGTTCATTTTCTGTTTCATTTTCATCCAGTTTATTAAAGTAATTTTTAAAATGAACAGAATGTTTTTAGCAAAGCAGATTATTACAAATTACAAGAAATATGTTGACCCTTTCAGAGGAAAACTGAACAAAGTGTTAGATTTCATGTTAGTAATGCTTTATTTCTTACAGTAAGCCTATAAATAAACTCAAGAACATCCATTGTGTGATGTCCTTCCTTTGGAGAAAAGAAACAATAGTAGTTGCTTTGAAGTAGGGACATAGTAGTTTTCCCTTGAAGAGAGCTACTCTACTTTCCTTTGAGAATATCCCCATCTTGTGGAATCTCCGCGGCCCTAAGGGCTTGTCATTTGGAAACTCCCGTTTGCTTTTCAGATTGGAGGCCGGAGAGTCCTCCGATAAATACAATCCCTGATGATCTGGGCAAAAATCCCAACTTCCAAAGGGGTGTCTACACATGTTCAGTGCATATGTCCGAAGCATGTACCCCAGAGTCAACCAACCAGAGAAACGTAGAATTGTTCCAATGGCTCCAAACTGTCTTTTTGAATTCTTACCTCCTGTGTTTTCTGATTACTTTGGCTTACCAGCAGGAAGACTGTTTTGCTAAATTAATGCACAGGAGATGCGGGGGAGATGAATGTCCTCCCCGTCAAGAGGCAGCAGGAGGGCCAGCTGCGGTGGCAGATGCTGTCTGTTTAAACACCTCCGCTCCCAGCCTAAGTGCCCAAACCTTGAGGAAGACTGCCTGAGGCAGGAATCAAGATTGTCAAACTTCAGCACACTTGCCATCCTGACAGCTCTCCTCTGCTTCTTAGCAAGGTTGTGTGCTTTGTGGTGCCTGTTCTCTATAAGGGCGTTAAATTCACAACATGGGAGGCGTGATAGTGAGCACCGTGCTAGGAAAGAAATGAGGTTATCTACCGGAGAATCAGTCCACATTTGAAAAAAAAAGAAGAAATAAATCAAAACCTTCAGAGTGACAAAGAGGAAGATTTTCTTTTCAACAGGTCCAATTCAAGTTGTTCTGTAACATGAAGACAACCCATCCAGTAAACATCAACCACTTTAGCGCTTAAGAATAAAGGCAGTTGACATCATTGTTCAGGACTCCCAGTGCACATGGGTGAGACTTGGTCAGCTTCTTAGAAAGTAGCTTATGGCTTATTGGTGAATCATGAAATCAGTTTTGTGAGGGGGAAAATCATCTGTTTAAAAAAATGAAAACAGACCAAGAATTAAAACATCTTCTAACCATGTATTGTTTACTATAACATAGTAAATACACACACACACACACACTTATACATATACATATACACATAAGTTGTGAAGCAAATTAAATCATGACCCACCCTCAACCCCTTTACTTGAATATTACCTCTATCATGTTCAAAGTACCTGTGGTCCTTTCACGTCCCATCTCTTGCCTCCCCATCATAGTCCAGAAGTAACTTCTATCCTGAAGGATGTGTTTCCCATTCTCAATGTTCAGGACTACAGTCCCTTATTTGAAAACCCTTAGAATCAGATGTGTTTCAGATTTGGATTTTTTTTTCTCCAGAAAAATCACATAGGTCATATTCTGTGTATTACGAATGCTCTCAACAGAGTCTGGAGAGAATTCTGTAGTCAAGCTCATTATTATATGAAAGGTAAAATAGGTAAATACTCACTTTTTTTTTTTATAAAGAAACACCATGAATAGCCTTGTGTCTTGTTTGTTGTTGTTGTTGTTGTTTGCCACCAAATAATAAAGTTGTATATGAAAATAAACTTTCATGAGGCACCTGGGTGGCTCAGTGGGTTAAGCATCCGACTCCTGATTTCAACTCAGGTCATGATCTCAGGGTCCTGAGATTGAGCCCTCAGCTGGGCCCCACGCTGTGCTTAAAATACTCTCTCTCCCTCTGCTTCATCCCCCTCCCTCTAAAAAAAAATAAATGATAAACAAATAAACTCTCATTTCATAGTTGTATAGAGTTTGCAATTGCAGGTAAAGGAGCTTGTGTCTATGTTACATTTATTAAACTTTTCTCATGTACTTAATCCTTTTTGCATTTTATTTAAGAAAACTTTCCTACCCTGAAGTCATAAAGATACAGTTTTAAATCTTTTTCTCTTATTTGTAAAATTTTACCTTTCTTAATATAGTTAATTCATCTCGAAATTATTTTTGTGTGTGTTATGAGAGAATATTCTAATTTCTTCCCCCCCCATGATAAATAATTATCACTGTTACATTTATAAGACTCCAGCTCAGCTATATATCTTATTTCCATGTATGAGATCTATTTCTAGGCTGGCTATTCCACTGATCAATTTTTACCCTTGCACAAATACCACACTCTCTTAATTAGCTTAGCTTAATAGATCTGGTAGCTGGTAGGGCAATTCTCTTAACCTTATTCTTATTCATCAGGAATATCCTGACTCTTCTTGACCCCTTGATCTTCTACTCAAATATTATCATAAGCTAGTCAGGTTCCTCAAAAACCTCTTTTGGGAGTTTGATTGGATTTGCCCTGAAACTCTCATTTAATTTAGAGAAAATTGACATCTTAGCAATATTGATTCTTCCTAACCCTGAATATGAGGATATTTCTGCATTTATTTTTTTATGTCTTTCAATAATGTTTTATAATTTTCTCCATACTAACATTTCACCAACTATATAATTGTTGCACTTATTCCTTTATAATATTGCTTATATTGAAAATAGTTCTTTTTTTAAAGTTGCTTTCTCCATTTGTTGCTGGTGTTTAGAAATGCAGTTGATTTTTTATTTGATCTCATACCCAGTCACTTTCCTAATTTTTATTAATTATAATAAACTATCTCTACACTTGTTCAGATTTTCTATACAAACAATTGTGTTATTTGTAGATAACAGCTTCGTTTCTTTCTTTCCAAAAGTTATATTTATTTCTTGTTTAAATTTCGCTGGCCAGAAACTCCAATGCAATGGTGAAAAAAAAAAGGAGAGGTGATAGAAATCCTTGTCTTGTTCCTAATTTTAAAAAGAACATTTCCAAAATTCATCACTAAGAATGTTTGCTGTAAACTTTTGATAAATATTTATTTTGCTAGGTTGGAAAGGGTGATAATCATGAATGGATGTTCAATTATATGGAACGATTTTCTGCTTCAACGGAGATTATCAAATGGGATTTGTCCTTTAATCTGCAAATGTGGTGAAACATATTAATTGATTTTATGATGTTAAAACACCTTTATATTCCTGGGATAAGTTCACTTTGATCATGATATATTATCATTTTTATAAAAACCATTAGATTTCATTTGATAATACTGCGTTTTTCATTTTGGCATTAATGTTCACAAGCAGGATTGATCTGTGATTTTCCTTTCACGTACAGTCCTTATCTGCATTTGGTAGAAGGATTATACTTATATTAGAAAATAAGTTGTGGAGATTTTCCTTTGTTTATTATCTGGAAGAATTCGTGTAAGTTTAAAATTCCCTGTTTTCCTTTAAAAATTTAAAGAATCATTGATAAAATTGGGCTTGCTGTTTTCAGTGTAGAGAAATTTTTAGCTACTGATCTGAATTTATTTTTCTTACCGAGTTAGTTACCATAAGTTACAGTTTTCTATAAATCTATACATTCCATCTAAGTTTTAGTAAAATTTTTGATTAAAAATTATTATTCTTGTGCCTTGTCTTTGGCTTGATAAATTCTACCACCGGTTCATCTGTTTTACTAGTCTTTTAAAATAACTAACTTTTGGGGCACCTGGGTGCCTCAGTGGGTTAAGCGTCTGCCTTTGGTTCAGGTCCTGAATCCAGGGTCCTGGGATCGAGGGGCTCCTTGGCTTCTCCTTCTCCCTATTGCTCTGCCTGCTTGTTCTCTCTTTCCCTCTGCCAAATAAATAAAATCTTTAAATTTTTTTTAAATAAAATAACTTTTCTTTGTTAATTCTCTTCATTATATCTGCTTTCTATTTCATTGATTTCTCTTATCTAATTTTTATACTTTGGATTTATTTTATTGATTTGTTTCTAAAATCTTAAGTTTAATAATCAGCAAATTAATTTTCAGCCTTTCCTTTTTTCTATTTTAAGCAGTAAAAACTAAATACATATACATACATCACCTTCAAAATATTCATTATTCTTTGTTTTATTATGTGGTAATTTTATTATTATTCTGCTCTAGGTATTTGTTATTTTCCAAGGAGGTGATGACTGCAAATTTTGCCCTTTAATGTATGATCTCTTAATAGTATTGAGATCTCTATGATACTATTCTTTGAAATGCATAAAGGCTTAGGATGTAAAGCTTCATGGGTAATGCAGAGAATATGTATTCTTTAATTATTGGCAGTATGGTTCCATGCATGCCCATTAAATCAAACTTGCTGCTATTTTGTTCAAATGCTCTATATTGTTACATTTTTTCTTCTGCTTTTCCTAAAAATAAATATAAGGGGAATTTGTGGATTTGTAAATTTCCCTTGTAGTTCTGTTATGTTCTGCTTTTATATATTTTAGTGCTGTTTAGACAGATCCATAAAAGTTTACAATTTTTATACTTTTCTGGTGAATTGAACTTTTTACAGTTCTATGGGGATCTACTTTATCCTTAATAACTCTTTGTGTTGGGGCGCCTGGGTGGCTCAGTGGGTTGAGGCCTCTGCCTTCGGCTCAAGTCATGATCTCAGGGTCCTGGGATCAAGCCCTGCATCGGACTCTCTGCTCGGTGGGGAGCCTGCTTCCCCCTTTCTCTCTGCCTGCCTCTCTGCCTACTTGTGATCTCTCTGTCTGTGTGTCAAATAAATAAATAAAATCTTTAAAAAAAATGCTTTGTGTTTTACATTTTATATTTGTTCTGTTTTTTAAAAGATTTATTATTTATTTTAGAGAGAGAGAAAGGGAGCACAAGTAGGGAGAGGGGGCAGAGGGAGAGGAAAAGAGTCTCGAGCAGACTCCCCACAGAGCATGGAGCCTGACATGGGGCTTGAACTCATTACCCTGAGACCATGACCTGAGCCAAAATCAAGTTAACCGACTGAGCCGCTCAAGTTGTTGTACCTTGCTTCCTTGCCTTTTTCCTGCCTTTTTTTCCCTTTTTTTTGCATTCACCAAATTGAGCAACAGAATATTACTAGTTCCCCAGAAGCCCCTTGGTGTTCTCTATCAATCACTATCCCTTTGTGCTCCCCAAAATAATCATTCACAACTACTTGTTTTATTTTGTTTGCCATGTTTCTGGTTATCTTTCTTTCCATTCTTTTATGGTCAGTTTCTCCTGGTTTCTATGTTTCCCTTAAATTTAATTTGGTAATCTCTTTTACCTGGTAGTAAATTGCTGTAACTGGAAAATCATTACATTTTTATTTATTTATGATATAAATGACTTGTGAATTTAATGTAATTACATTTATTGCTTCTTGTATCTTATTGTTGTTTATAAATATTTATGTTGTTACCTTCACATAACAGAAGGAGAATATGTGCCCATTCCTTCGATTTTGGCATTGGCCATAGGACTTGACTTGGCAAATAGGGTGTAGTAGACTTAATGCAGCATAGGACTGAATTATGTTTGTATGTTTCTTTGCTGTAGCCATGAGGAAAACATCCGTAGGTTAGCCAGCTGGTTTTGGAGGAGGATGAAAGACATATGGAGCAAATCCAAACCATTTAGCTCAGGCACGCCTTGATTACCAATCTTCAGTCCATCTAAAGACTATGAGCATGGATGCTTATGTGTTAATTTACTGAGCTGTAAAAGGATTTGTTACTAAGAAATTTGTGGTAATAGCTAAATAATATATTCTTATTTATATGCTTTTTTGTTTGTTTCTACTATTTTCTTTCTACTATTTGTGTTTCTTATTTGTCTCACTATTATCTCCTTTTCCTTTAGGAAAGATGTCATAATTGAGGTTCAGTTGGTTTGTTTATTTGCTCTTTCTTATTGTAATATCTCCCCTATTTGTTTGGAGGTTGTATATTCCTTTCTATTTTTTGATAAATACTCCTAAAATTCTATCATAAATATTAAACAAAGTCTAAGGTTAATATTCTTTCAAAAAAATAAATGAGAATTTCAGAATAATTTGATTTTAATCACTTCTTCCCAACATACCATTGTTTTCTAGTAGTTAGTTATTTCTTTTTTAACTCCCAAATTAGGTGTCATTAAAATTAATATTTTATACAGGTTACTTTTTTAAATGTTTAAAGATTTTATTTATTTGAGAGAGAGACAGAGAGACAGAGAAAGAGCATGAGCAGAAGGAAGAGACAGAGGGAGAAGCAGACTCCCCACTGAGCAGGGAGCCTGATATGAGGGCTCAATCCCAGGATCCTCAGATCATGACCTCAGCCAAAGGCAGATGCTTAACTGACCAAGCCACTTCAGGCACCTCTATGCGGGTTATTTTTATCTAGGTTTTTTGCCCCCCCCTTTTTTTTTTGAGATTTCTTTAAATAACTCTTCTTTCTTCACTCATTATTTTTTCTTCCAATTCAGATCTCCATTTTTTTTTTCTAAAATACAACCTTTAACTAAAAGTAAAGGTCTTTTAATGGTATATTCTACCAAGGTTTCTTTATTTTAAATACTTTGATTTTGGGACGCCTGGGTGGCTTGGTTGGTTGAGTGGCTGCCTTCGGCTCAGGTCATGATCCCAGGGTCCTGGGATCGAGTCCCGCATTGGGCTCCTTGCTCAGCAGGAGCCTGCTTCTCCCTCTGCCTCTGCCTTCTACTCTGCCTGCTTGTGTTCTCTCTCTCTCTGACAAATAAATAAATAAAATCTTAAAATAAATAAATAAATACTTTGATTTTACTCTTGTTTTTAATTTAACTTAATTTTTAAATTTTATTTATACATTTGAGAGAGAGAAAGAGTGAGAGTGAGTGGAAGAGAGAATCTGAAGCAGACCAACATGGGACTCGATCCACAACCCCAGGGTTATGACCTAAGCTGAAACCAAGAGTTGGACACTTAACCCACTGAGCCACCCAGGCATCTCGTACTCTTGTTTTTAAAACCTAGTTTTGATACGTCCTAGTTTCTTCCCACATATTGAAGATATTCCTCTACTATCTTTCAGCGTCTATTATTGCTATTAAAAAAGTCTGCTGTTTGTATAATTGTTACTCCTTCTTGTGTCTTATGTATTCTCTTTCTGGCTATTATCAAGATCCTTTCTTTGTTACTAATATTCTATTATATTGCAAAAAAATTACTCTATATGGATTTATTTTTATTTATCTGCTTGGAATAAAATGAGATTCCTATGTTGTAGATTTCTGTATTTTATCAGATGTGAAATTTTTTTAGCCATTATGTTTTTAACTATTTCCTCAATTTAGATGCATCTTAGTTTTTTTTTTCCTTCTAGCTTCCATAAGTATGGAACTTTCATATTCCATCTCCTCCTCTTTCTGTGCTACTTTTTAGGGTGCTTATTTAGATTTATATTTTAGTTCAGTCTCTCTTCAGTGGCATTAACTTTGGTTAAGGCATCCATTGAGTTCTTAATGTCAGCATTTACATTTTTTATATTTGGAGGCTCTATTTGGATGATTTTCAAATATGCCTGACTATTTCTATATATTCTTGTTTCTTATTTTTTTATTCCATATTTTACCTTTCAAAAAAATTTAGGGTTATATATTTCATATCTGCAAATTCTAATATTTGAAGTCCTTTGGGACACAACATCTGTTGTTTGGTGTCCTTCCACATCTCTCATGGTGGCTAGTTGCTAGTTGCTTTGGACCTTTTTACTGTGAACTTATTTTGTTGAACTTATTCTGAATGCAAACTTTCTAATATGGACATATTTATATTCAGAGAGGATTGGTACTTCTGTTGAGAGTCAGAAGTTACTACTAAGCTAGGACACATTATCCTACTTCAAGGGCCCTGATTAATGAGAATCTCAGGTTCATCTCTTCTACCCTACTGCTTATCCAAAGCTTATTTTCCATTCACAAAACTGATATCTACTTTTGCCTAGAAGACCCTAAGTTTCACCTTCAGGGTTTTCCTCCCTCTTCTGTATTTAACTCACTGCTCTTTTGTTTTATTTTTTAATTGTCATTTTGTTTTGTTGATTTACCATAGAGATTTCCCTTACTCCCTAAGAAGAGCAATAATCCATTAAAAATTCTAATCAAGAACTTGTCTAATAATTGCAGAACCTAAAAGTATACATAATGGATGGGACTTCAAATATCTAATGACCCACATTGTCCCAAAAATATTTTCACTACATAATCTTGTTAAGGCTTTAAAACAATTTTGTTGAAGATGATGCTGCATTATCACCAATATCAGCTAAGAAAGTTAAGTCTCAAGTGAATTATAACTCTAAGGGCACAGAATGCCGAGACTAAACATTTGTCAAGGCTGGTACTTTGGAGATAAAATAGAATTTATACATTGTAGGACTCTGACCCAAAGAAGCTTTCAATGTAATGTGACATTCTTATCAAATCAATATTTGGTTTTCAAATGAAACAAACTTTTTCCAGTCAATAATTAATAATATCCTTTTGATTTTTTAAAATGTTTATACCTACCACCTTTAAAAATTGTTTTAAATTTTCCTAACTTAACATTTAAAAGTTCCTCAAATGTTGCAAAATTTGACCAAATGCATTAACAGGTGTTAGGATTTAATGATAATTTAACTTTAAAAATTATTTTTAGCTATAACTTCATGGAGACTGAGATAACAAAAAAGCTGACTTTTTCTTTTCCTCCAAATAAGCCATTGCTCCACAGTAAGTGATTTTGAAGCCAAAGAGGGATTTCAATTTCTGTAAGGCATCTTAACCATAACTTCTCTGGGGAATTTTCCAAGTCTGCAAAATAATACTTGAAAATAAGTACTTGCAAATCCATAGCACTATTCATGTGAGCCTGAACATCATTAAGCTTTACATGACATATTCCATCTTGCAGACATTGATACAGAAACACAGAAGCATTAAGTGATTTTGGCAAAACCACAGAAGGTCAGCCAAAGCTGAGTCACTAGCGATATATTTCATAAGCATCTAAAATAAGAATCATTTCCAGAGGATTCTCAGGCTTAAGAGACTCTGAAATATCTTAGGACGATGGTTCTCAACACTGTCACCCGGGAACTTTGATAGAAATGCGAAGTCTCAGGCCGTATGTCACACCTACTAAATCAGAAACTGAGGATGGAGCCCAGCAATCTGTGTTTTGACAAGCCCTTCGGATCATTCTAGTACACCCTACATTTGAGAACCATTACTATAGGCAAAAGTATGGACAAAAGACATGATTTTCCTCTTCCCACTTCTCTGGGCAAACTGCAATAACTTTCCGAAAGGAGATGAAAAACAGTATAACAGATTACAAAGTCCATAGATGCTACCTACCAGTATGGTTTTCTACAAAGGTGCTTTGTAGGACTGGTCCTCGACCTTGATGTCAGGTCAAACTGTCCTGACATTATTTTTGAGGTAAGTAATACATTACTGCTAATAAAATAATGACTTTTATAAATTATTAACTTCATATAAATAGTAATGAGTTTAGGAATATCCTTGCAATAATGTCTCACTCAATCATGTATATTCTGATACATTTCTCTAAATTCAAGAGAAATATGCAGTTACAGCTTGAGTGATACCAACTTGTCCACATCCTTAGGGTATCTTATCTATGTGACAGCCAATAGTGAAAAATCATTAATAAAGCACATGCTAACACTTTTAGAGCTACAAGGTTGTTAGAGTACCATAATTCTCAAAAATTCTGTACACATTCATAGAATTGTTTTATGTAAACAAAATTACATATTCTAGGCTAGCAACCTCCCACAATCTCCTAATTTAGATGGTAATTTGAGTGATTAGTACAAAGCAACAAGGGGTGTGGAAAGAAATAAGCAAGTCATGACCTGGAAGAAACCAAGTAATGTTCTATTTAGCATGGGGGAATGGGAGCAGAGATAAGGGAATGAAAGATTATGTCTTATATACTTTCGCCTATAGCAATAGCTCCAAACTTTAGGGTATACTTGCATGATCTGAAGGGCTTATTTTCCTTTTCTCTACCCCAGCCACACATACTGCCCCAGAAAAATCATGTGACATACCAAAATTAGATGCATTTCAGATATTGGGACAGTGTCATTTTAGGGGGTCCAACCTTACAGGCAAGTGTGGTCAAGGAAGAGTGTTGACGCTAACAAAGACTCTGAGAGAGTGAGTCAGTGATCAAGCCTGCAGGAGACCACACATGAGCATAGGATCACCCCCAGGACAACATTACTGAGGGCTGAAGGATAGTTTAAGCTTAACTGTGTACGAAAATTTGGAGAAAACTGGTCAGAGGTCAAATGCCAAAATAGTTAAAATCTGAAATGTGAAGGTAAGAAGTAGAAAATTAGTCCAAACCAAGATATGGGAAATAAGATTCTAATGCAGGTATTATAGAGCAGAGAAATCATCAGAAATCTCTGAATGAAGAAGATAGAATTTTCTGTAGAGGAAAGAAATGAAAAGACAGTGACTACAGTGAAAGGAATTAATTAAATTTTTGCTATACTGTCTCACATCTGATTCTCTACTTTATTCGTACACATAAAGATAGTTCCTGTAGTTCTTAACTTTTCCCAGATTGTGCATTTGCTGTAGATTACACAATCAAAAACTAAGGTCAGGCTCCTGACTCCCAAAGTTTACATGACACAGCAATAGCATCCAAATAGAGAGAGACCTGCTTTGGGCTGTGACTGAGCAAGCAGTTGGTTTTGGTCTTACCCTACCACCATAAACTACTATCAAACTCATCACTTTTAAATTTTTTTTATTTAAATTCAATTAACATATAATATATTACTGGCTTCAGAGAGAGAGGTCAGTGATTTTCATCAGTCATATATTAATACCTAGTGCTCATTACATCACTTTCCCTCCTTAAAGTCCATCAGCCACTTACTCCATCTCCCCACCCTTCTCCCTTCCAGCAACTCTCAGTTTGTTTCCTATGCTTAAGAGTCTCTTAAGGCTTATTTCCCTCTCTGATTTCATCTTGTTTTATTTTTTTTCTCTCTTCCCCTATGATCCTATGTTTTATTTCTTAAATTCCACATATCCGTGAGATCATATGATAATTGTGATTATCTGATTGGCTTATTTCGCTTAGCATAATACCCTCTAGTTCCATCTAAGTCATTGCAAAAAACTCATCACTTTTATCAGATATCAGTCAGTGCATGAAATTAGCCCCACATTAGCTTGGGCTTTCTGTCTTAGGGTAATTTCCTGGCCTCAGCACAGAATAGTGAAGCTCACCTGGAGAGCTACTGCTCTCCATAAGATGAGACAGAAATAGTTTAGTGCTGCTGAGTTGACTGAAAGTTACGGGACAGGATATTAGAGAGGAGGAAATTTTACTTCTGGCAAAAATAGTAAAAGTTTGCACGGGGCTTCTGCTTAGGTGGATGACTGAGAACTAGGATGTCATGCACAGTGAGAAATATTAGGAGGCCAACCAGAAAATGTCTGCAATTAGACTGAAAGCTGAGCAGGGATATTGGTGGTCATGCATTTCTGGGAGATACTGGAATTCTGGCCCAGCAAGAGGAAAATCCCAGTGGACATCTCAGGTATTCACTTGGGGCCTCAAAAATATCATGCCCTGAAGAAAGGTCATATCCTAGGACACTGAGGACACTAACAAAATATTAAAATACCAACCATGAGAGTATTAAAATATACCAGTAATTTGGCTATATCACAACAAAATTTAACAGTCTCTAAAGGAAGACAACATTATACTGACTCCCTAATGTATGAAATCTACAGTGCTGACCATATAATAAAATTTACCAGACAAGTGAAGAAGCAGAAACTCTGACCTGTAATCAAAAGTAAAAGGCAGTGAATAAAAAGGGACCTCAGAATGACTCAGATGTTAGACATAGCAGACAAGGACTTTAAAAGATATATTTACAAATATGTCTAAGGACTTAAAGGAAAAATGAATATAGTGAGAATGCAGGTGCAGAATCTCAGGAGAAGAAAATTTTTAAATAAGGAATTCTAGAGTTAAAATGCACAATATATGAAATTAAAAACAAAAAACTTAATGGGTGTGCTTGCCGGCAATTTGGACACAGCAGTAAAAAAGATCAATGACCTTAAAGATAGATCAATAAAAAGTATCTATACTGTAGAACACAGAGGGAAAAGGTTAAAAAAATTAACAGATTGTCTGTGACTTATAGGACATACCAAGTATCTTCATAGTTTTGATACTTGATAGCCTTAGAGGAAAAGAATGAAGAGAATGGTATAGAAAAAAAAAATTGAAAAAAATAATGCAAAAATTTCCCCAAGTTTGAGAAATATGTCAGCTTTAGGACAATCAGCAATCTCCAAACAGGATACATACAAAGAAAATTATTCTTAGGCATATTGTAGTCAAATTTCAGAAACCAAACAAGACAAATTTAACAGAGAAATGAAGAGAAAGAGTAGCTTAGAAAAACAAAGTGTGAGATTGACTGGGACTGAATTGTTTGCAAGATTTAGTGCATGTATCAGAATTCCAGGAACTATCAATAGGCCGCATACACATTTATATCCTTGCCTAGAGACTAAGATCCTCTAGATCCTCCCTCTGGAGAGAACCACAGGCCAACCAGAAAAGAATCACAATAGCATATTTGACCAAGTATGAGTGAGCCTGCATGCTGGGCACTTGAGTCTTCCAGATAATGACACGTGCTCCTGTGATGGTGGAGCTGGAGGGGAGACCAATCCCTTCCTAATCACCATGGAAGGAGCTCAAGTCCTAAAAAAATATATATCATCATTCTCTGCTACCTGCCAAATAGGAGCTAGGAAGACTGGAGGGGGGGTGGATGAGCTCATCACCAACTGAGCTGGAATCATCTTCCCAACTGTGCCTCATCCTAGTTTCTATTTTCATGTTCTTAATACATGTTAATAGTAAACTGTTCAAACTTTCACCCGCAAAAAAAAAAAAAAAGAGAGAGAAAAATTTATAAAATTCCTGACAGTGAATTGACTTACATGCTAATGTCCCCCATTATTACTTCTTGTCTATGTGCAGTTGGATACAATTGTTGTGTCACAGGTCTGACACTGGGGTCCATACATCCCAGCCTGAAAAGCAAGTAATGCTCCACAGCAGTATTCCCAAATCACATCACACAAGATTAATAACTCCAATCTCTTATCACTGTGTCATGATATACTGAAGAACTCTCTAGGATAGGAATTTAGAAATTCTTTTTTAAAGGGTCATCTTTACAGTTTTTCTTCCTTGCTGCTGGGCCTATAAATCAGATAAGGTTCCTTGAGCTTGAAGAATATCCACAAACAATACAAATAGGAAGCAAGAGACTTGATGTGGTGCTAATATGGCTTGCTGCTATAACTGCTGGTCATGGACTCTGTCCTTGCCAATCAAGTCTTAAGGTAGGGGATGATCTTGCTACATACAGTTAATGATGTTTACACTGATGCGGGTCCCTACTAGGATACAGGCGTTCTTCAAGTTGTTATCTCATTCATTCAAGAGTACCTCACTTCACTGAGTTGGGATCCAGTGTTTCTGCCTTGTGATTTGCTTCCACAAATTACGACCACTTTAATTTGGCCACCTCTACACAGTGCCTGGTAAAGCACAAACACTGGTGCTTATAGTACTACCACACAAAACCTCACTGTAGCCTGAGGCACAAGGACCTCAAGATGGGAAGATTATCCAGGCAAGCCAAATCTAGTCACAAATCCTTTAAAACATAGAGCTTTTTGTAGCTTCAGAAAACTGGAGATGGCAGTGTGAGGAAGATTCAATTTGTCGTTGCAGGCTTTGAAGATGGAAGAATGGGGCAATGAGCTAAGGAGGCCTTGAGAAGCTGTAAAAGGAAAATGAATCTCCACAAAGGAATATAGTCCTTTGATTGTAGCCTTGATTTTAGCCCAGTAAGACCCATGTGGGACTCCTAACCTACAAAACTCTAAGATAATAAGTTTATGTTGTTTTCAACCACTGTATTTATGGTAATTTGTTACAGCAGCAATAGAAAATTCATGCAATATCTTCTTTCTTGGGTAATTACCAATCTCTGCCACTAGGAGCTAGGACCACATGGGTGTACTCCTTGGATTTATAACTCAAAATCCTCATTCTTTGAAAGAAGAAATTGGTGTCTTAGTACCTTTTTAATCCCAGAAATATTTCTCCTACAAATTTTTCAAGCTCCTCCTCCAGAAACTTTTAAATTCCTCAGATTAATAGCTTCTCTCCAAGGAAGACAGTGGTACAAAAATAACAAATATTCAAGTTCTAGAGATCCTGCTGTAAAGTATTTTCTCTGAGAAATTCTCGGGATTTCTTGAAATGGAATAATATGTCCTCCCAATTGCATTACTTTAAGTTAATTGCCTACGTAGTTTTATAAAATATGAAGAGAAGTGTGGTGTTATAGAAGGCATACATATGGTAGGCAAGGAATGAGGGACATCAGGCTTAGGATTCAAGTGTGGCTCTGCCCTAGTCACATTAATTCCCTGGGATAAGTTTGTTTTTATGACTGAACCCCCATATTAACACCCTGCTCTTTTCCTTTGAAATCAAAATATAACCTTTCTTACAGACCCGGTTCAAACCTTGACACTTCATCCCTCATGGAAGATCAACTTAGGAGACTGGCTTAGAAACACACCTGAAGTAGTCAGGCTTCAGTGGACTCAATATAGAATAGTTAGAGAAAGGAGAGGAGACAAAGGAATTAAGAGGGGCTGACACAGTGGGAGATGGGGAGGAAGCAGGAGGCAGAGGCAGATGATATCATTAACAATTTAGAATATCGAATATCAAATAGAATAGAATATCAAAAAAAAGAATATTTTTTACAAAATAAATAAATAAAATTTAAAAAAATAGAATATTGCTTACACAGTTCAGCCCTTCACAGGTCCTAAAGTGTCTAGATAAAAAGTGTGCTCAATCGAATTTCAGCTCCACATATAAACAGAGTTTTAGCTTAAGGGGAAAAAAAATCTTTTAAACCCCAAAAGTGATAAATTGCAATCTCTACTATTAAGCTCATTCATGAATAGTTTGATTCACTTGATTTTCACTAAGCTTTTAAATACGAAATGCATCCACAAAATCAATTTGCCATCTGCATTTCTAGGTAGGAAATGGAAAGAACAGAAATAGTTTTAACTAGAGGTCATTTATAAAAAAAGGGGGGGGGTTGGGTAATAAACTTGGCCACAGAACAGTAATCTGCAAATTTTAAAGGACTGTTTTACATTATAACAGAAAATTGTGTGTCATCTTAGCCTGATTGAAGAGATTAGCAGATTGGTTCAAGTTTGCCACATGCACTTCCTTGTTTTGTAAGTGATTCTCAAATGTATACTTTCACATCCATACGCAAATAAATGTTAACTGTTATCAATAGCTTTTTTTTAATCTAGAGTATTCTTTCTTTTTTTTTTTTTTTTTAGTTTAAGAACAGGGTCTAAAGATTTACCAAAATCCTGAAAACTAAATGATACTGAATTAACATCCCAGGATTCTCTTACATTCATGTGACCGTCTTTTCCTTTAAATTCAATACCTAGAAGCCAAAATAATAATACTTATAGAAAACCCAGGAGTGCTGTTTGTTCAAAAACAAACAAAAAAACAAAACAAAGCAATCAAGAAAAAAAAAAAACAACAACAACAGGCTCTCACATTAAAAACAAATTAATTGGTGTATGTTTTGTAGAGTTTGATTCTTCACATTCCCAGGAAGGGGAAGACATGGGCAGGGATACCTTTGGAGTTTTTAGAGAATGTAGTTTCTTCCCACTGTTGGCTGCAGAGAGGACTTGAGATCCCCAAGGCATTTCAGCACTGCCAAGAAAAATCTCTGTCCCCCACAAACTCATGAGCCCTCAGTAGCAAATGTGCCCCATTGCCTTTCCTGGGAGAAAACAAGGGTGGCCCAGGTGGAGCTGAATATCAGAAAAAAAAAAAAAACCACTGTAGATCTTCACTGTTTTAATTTATCTAACAACTGAGCTTCCTTTCCCACATATTTAACAGAAAAACTATTGTTAAGGTATGAAATGAAAATTTTTAAAACTTGACACAATATTACAAAAGACAGTCTTACAAGAACACATTTATATGAGCATACATATGGGCATTTTCCACACTTGAAGTTTATTTGGAGAAACTCTTAATAAGTCAATAAAATCAATATAACCCTACAGTTATATTTTATGTACATATGTTGCATATAAAATGTTCAGGTATGTTGTATTGATTTTCTTTTTTCTAATTTTTATTTATTTTTAAGATTTTATTTATTTATTTGACATGGAGAGAGATCGATCACAAGTAGGCAGAGACGCAGGCAGAGAGAGGGGGAAGCAGGATCCCTGCTGAGCGGAGAGCCCCATGCGGGACTCGATCCCAGGACCCTGAGATCATGATCCAAGCCTAAGGCAGAGGCCCCAACCCACTGAGCCACCCAGGCACCCCTTGATTTTCTTTTTTAAATCCCTTATTCTGTTTCTGTTTAATACTTTCTACTAACAAGACACCTGGAGTCTGGGTTTCTACTAATTGGGCAGCAGCTATGCACCAGAACACATACAAGGCAAATTTCCCTACCTTTAGAATCACCAAGGTGTGTAACTCTGTGAAGAAAATGCATTTTCTGACCTAGGAAACGTTTCCCAGACCTTAAAAAAAAAAAAAAAAAAGGAGTGGCAATTTTTTTGAAATTTTTGAACATTAGAAAAGTTCTAATATGTGTTCAGAATTTTTTAAAGCTTATCATAATTTACATGTGATGACAGCCCAATCATATAGAGAGACTCTATTATCCCTTTCTTTGGTTTAACAGAGACTTGTGTTCAGAAGAATGTAGTACTAAGAGAGTTGGTCACCTCAAAAGCTTTATACTTTAGATATACAGATACAGTGATATGTATACATTCATTATTTTTTCTGAAATGTATCGGTTGTATATTTATACAACCAGTTGTATTTCTGGTATAAAGTAATGTCAGGGAAAAATTACACTGGACAAAGTTAAACAGGACAGGGAGAGTTTATTCAAGCTATTGAAATGGAGATCGAACTCAGTTCCACAGAAAGAAGAGTTGGGAGTTTGCTGAGAGCCTGGGTGAGCTAGTGGAAAAGCACTAGAGGCCATTAGTGGAAGGTTGATCAGTTAGATTTGTGGAGCACATTCCTGACTTTACAGATGTTTTCCTCTGTGATAACGCCAACTGTGTTTGTTAGCCCATTGAAGTTTGGCTCCTACCCCTCACTCCTTATCCCCACACAGAGACTGGGAGACAGAGGTGCTCCCTCCTTTGATGTTTACATTTCAAAGACATGGTTCCCTGGTCCTTTAGAAAGACATATCCTGAGTTGTAAAACCAGCAAGAAGCTGGGAGAACATTTACATCATTTCAAAGGAGCTGAGAAAGAATTTATAATTGCAAGTTTTCCAAAGTAAATGCTCTGAGGAATGGGAGATCAGGGTCCTAGAGTCAGGAAGACTAAAGCTTCGTCAAGGGAAAGTGTAAAGCCATCTTGGTCCAGAATAAGAAAAGGGAGACTCTAACAATGAAAAAGTTACTTTCGAAGAGTATCTTCAAAAAAGAAAGGCAGTAGCCTCCTGGGAAGGAGGGAAAATGGTGCAAGGCTGAGAGGGGGTTTTACCAGGAGCAAGCTGACAAGTTTCATCCAGGGACTGGTAAACAGAGCCTGGGAGCCAGAGAGGAAAGTCTGAGCAGCAATGAGTGGAGAGTGAGGATGGCCCTTAGTTACAGGAAACCAGGGGGTGAAGGGCCTTGACACCTGTGATTAAGAGTGCTAATTTGGCTTAAGAGGTAATTGGGCATTGGTACAGGACTCTGAGAGGGGAAATAATGCAATCAAAGAGAGGCCAGAGGAAGATGACTGTGACAGCTGTGAGGGATTTGAGGGTGCAGAGGCTGAGGCGGGAAGACCAATAAGGAGGTCATTATCACGCTGCCTGGATGTTAGAGTGCTCCATCTCCCTACTCGCTCCCACTCTGTCCTTTTTTCTTTCATGAAGCACTTTTCCTGTCTCTCCTCCTTAATTATCTTTTCACACTCCAGTCCCTATGACCACCTTTTAAAAAATCCAACTGCCCTTCTTGTTTCTTTGAAATCTCTCCACAAGGCACACTTCAGCCAGAAGATTTAAGATGTAATTAAATCATCAGATCCTTAAGGCAGAAGATGTGAAGCAATAATTAAGATACTTTCCCATTTCCTGATCATAAGACCCAACCTGGGATGGTTTTTAAATACAACGTATTTAATGTGTTTTGGAACTTTTTGAAATATAAATTCCTGGGTCCCACTGCAAAACCACTGAAACACTTATCGTCCAGGGGTGGATATATCAATCTGTTTTTTTTTTTTTCAAGAGAGTGCCCCAAATGATGATTATGATCTGGCAGTTTGGGAAACGTGTTAAGGGATAGCCCATAGTTGGTGACGCCATGAGAGAGGTTTCACGGAAGAAGTGAGTGTTTGATGAGTTCACTTGTAGACTACCTTTCTGTTTTGGTTCCTGATGGCAATAGTACCTTAGGCTAGTGGTGGCTACCTAATGAATGATTTTATCTGGAAAACTGGTAAAACACAGTGGAAATATGTCCTTGCCAACCACTGGTTGGCTTGAGACAATAAATGTAATCAGAGAAGACAAATCTGCAGAGCATGAGAATGGCTCTGTGGGCAAATCAGCACATTGGGGCGGGGCCAGAGACTGAACACGAGAGTGAGGTCCTGGACACCCAGCTACTGAAGTATTTTTTTTAAGCTGAATTTCTGTGTCTCTTTAGCCCTATCTCAGTATAAAAGGGCTATGGTAGGTCAAAATCTGGATGAGGAATTGAATATTACACCGTATTGATACTGCCAGGTTTACTTTTTAAAAAATTTTTAAAGATTTTATTTATTTATTTATTTACTTACTTACTTACTTACTTACTTACTTATTGAGAGAGAGAGTGCGAGTGGAGGGAAGAGCAGAGGAAGAAGGGGAGAGTGAATCTCGGGCAGACTCCCTGCTCAGGGAGGAGCCTTCACGACCCTGAGATCATGACCTGAGCCAAAATCAAGAGCTGATGCTTAACCGACTGAGCCACCCCAGCGCCCCAACACTGCCAGGTTTTTATTGCTGTGCAACAAGTGAATCAGCACTGAAATTGCTCCTTTAAAGCTTTCAACAAATGCAAAGCAAAGTATCTCAAAGGAATAGGATTTAACCTGCAGTATTATTTTAATCAGCCCAATTTTCCCCATTAGGAAGAGACATTAGTATATCCATCTTGGGCCTTCATGAAATCAGGTTGAAGGAGTCTGAAGGAAAAGTTGAAGGAAGCACTTGGAGTCACACGTAAAACAAGGGGACACTCTGGTGTCATTTGCACTTTTCTGCTAAAGAGCTTACCACCTAGTTTCCTTTGCCTAAGTGTACCAGTAGCAGCTGAGCAGAGAGCTGGACAGAAAAGGGCATGCAGTTTGAGTTGGGATTGGAAGGATGGACAAGAGTAGAACAAAATGATAACAACTCTTACCAACATCTGTCACCGTCTGGCTAGCTCTGGCGGGACACAGTGCTCATCTGATTGTTCAAAGATCCTATTTGCCAAGACTACCATTCTCTCTTTCCAGCTGATCCAGATCGTGTCCTGCTGAAACCGAGTTATTTTCTTTTTTCAAAGTGCTATCTTCTTTTGGTCAGGACTGTTACCTAATTTTCAAACAGAAACAAAATAATGAGCAGTCTCTACAGACCTTTCCATGTCAAAAGTGCTTATTCTCTAAGCATGTGGGGGAATTATGTATGCAAGGTTCGTGTACAGAGTGACATGCACTATGCTAACAATAGCCCCATCCTGTCCCACAGTGGAGAACCCTTGGGATACTTAATTTGCTTTTCAAATGCAATGGAAAAATTGAAGGTTTCCCCTCGCCCCTTATATTTTCTAACACAAACAGTACAGAAGAAATGAAACGACAGAGAAGGCAGGATATTGAAGTTCTAATATTTCAGTCTAATATAGACATATTCTAGAAAAGATATTTTCAGCTTTATTGAAGTTTAAGTCGATGTGTTGATTTGATATACATACATATTGAGAAATGATTACCAAGTAGGATTAGTTAATACCTCTATCACTTCACATAATTATAATTTCTTTTTTATAGCAAGAATATTTAAGATCTAGTCTCTTCACAACTTTCAGTTATATAATACACTATTGTTAACTGTAACATCATGCTGTACATTAGATCCCTAGAACTTACTCATCTTTGTTTTTCAATTTCAGCTTTATCAAGGTATAATTGACATATAAAATTATAAGATATTAAAGTGTACATTGTGATGATTTGATATACACATGCATTATGAAAGATCTCCCCCCACATAGTTATTTAACACATCTGTCACCTCACATCTCTCTCTCTCTCTCTCTCTTTTGGTGAGAACATTGCAAATTTCAATTATACAATACAGTATTATCAACTATAGTCATCATGTTTTACATTAGATCTTCAGACCTCATTCATCTTATAGCTGAAAGTGTATACTCTTCTACTCCTATTCCTATTTTTCCCATCCTCTTGCCCCTAGGAGCTACCATTTTATTCCCTGTTGCTGTGTGTTGGACATTTTTTTTCTTTAATTCCACATATAAATGATACTGTGTAGTATGTGTCTTTGTCTGGCTTATTTCACTTAGCATAATGCCCTTGGGTTCCATTCATGTTGTCACAAATGCAGGATTTTCTTTTATAGGGTTGAATAATATTCCATTATAGATACAAAAGATTTTGAAGGCAGTTTGAATATGAATGCAACAGAAAAAGAAATGATAAGGTATTAGTAAGAATGATGATGGGAAGAAAAGTATATATGTCTTTTGCATAATATGCTGGATTTATTACAATAATAACTTCTGACCACTTTTAAGAACTCCATGTGTTCTTCCTTCAGTACCTTGATGCTAATTTCTGGTAACGATAGTCTAGAAGATGATGCCTGTTCTCTTATTATTGTGATTAGTAAATATCAAATTAAATTCATTTTAAATTTATTAAATAAATTATTAAAACAAATATATTAAAATAAATTAATATCTGCCTATTAAAGCAAATATAATATTTGGTTATGATATTTATGAATAAGAACTATATAGCTTGATTTTGAAACATATGAAAAAGTCATAAGCAAACTTAACTTGCAAATGACAAGCTTGGAAGAATATTTCCCAAAGTTAAAATGTCTATATCCTTAGTATAGAAAGAGCTAATACAGATTACTAAGAAATATTATTAACATCCTAACTAAAATACATACATAAGCAGATAATCTTTTGAAGAAAACTACTTATGAATGGGTTCAATGGCCAATTCCATTTTATAATAATTTGCAAATTAAAAAATGAAATATAATTACTTGGGAATTTTTAAGATTGCCAAAAGCGCAGTGATAAAAGCAAACTATTTTATGTCTAGCAAAAGTATTAATGGGCATAATTTTTGTGAAAAGTTATTTGGTAATAGGCACTGAAGTTAACAACTTTCCACTCAGTAGTTGAACAAGTAGAATGCTATCCTAGGCAATAAGTGATGGGAAATGATTCATGCACAAGGGTAATTCTCATAGAATTATTTGTAATAATGAAAAACAGAAATACACCCAACTTTCACAAGAAGAATTGTTACAATAAGCTTGTAGAAGATTTAATGAAACAGGGAAATAAAGTATATGACATTGTTTAAATAAAATATAAAATATATGCAGGGTATTTGTTATATTATGCTCCTAATGATATATTTTAAAATATATTGACCCACAACATCTGTTACTTCAGGAATATATACTTTGGAAGTTCCCACATTTTTAAATGTTACAGTGGCATATACTTTACCCCAAATTCACCTAGCACCTAGAACTCATTATTCTGATGTATATGTAGTGTGGGGGATTCTTAGACCCGTTTCTATCGCAGAATCAGGTCACTGCCAGATTCTTGTCCATTTTAGCTAGTTTAAAATTTTAAATTTCAGAGGCTCCTGGATGGCTCAGTCAGTTAAGTGTCCAACTCTTGATTTTGGCTCAGCTCATGATCTCAGGGTTGTGAGATCAAGCCCCATGTGGGGCTCTGCACTGGGCATGGAACCTACTTAAGATTCCCTCCCTCCTTCTCACTCTACCCGTCCCACCCCTAAAAAAATAAATAAATAAATTTTTAATTTTCAATTGACCAAACATAATGTCTCGTACTTTCCACTCTCCCTTCATGTTCCTGGCACTGGATACTGGTTTTCTTTTCAGGATGATTTTTACAAATGAACGATACTTATCTTACTCTATAAAAGCTAAAAGATTGGAAAGAAATAGAATTTCATCATAAGAAGCAAGCTTCAATTTATTCTAGAAAACTTTTAGAAAAAGTTGAATTTTAAATCTCAAATGCGGAACGTCTACTAAATAAGAATATTCATTCAAAGGGGCTGGGAGGAGCAAATTTTTCTGTGGTAATCTTGTTGAAGGAGTACTGAAGATTTCATTATTGATTTTTAACAGTTAACATGTTTTGTTTTAATTGTAATGTATTATAATTATGTATATGTTTATATATTATATAATTTATATATTATAATATAATCATAAATCAACCTTTGTTCTGTCCCTAAAAGACAGTATATTTAGATGAGTGGGTGAAAGCAGGAATTCTAGAGCCCAGCTGCTTGGTTCCTATTCTGGCTCTGTTAAGACTATCTTGGTAATCTTAAATAAGTTATCTATCTTTTCTGTGCTTCAGTTTTCTCATCTGTAAAATGGGGATGATCAGAGTACCTACATCATCAGGTTGTTGTGATGATTAAATGAGTGAAGTTTGTGAAGGGCACAGAGTAGTTGGCAGCCAAATAGTAGGTGCTGTATAAGTGCTCACTATAAGTATTTTGTTCTAAATAAATGTGTTTAGTTATGAAAACTAACTGACCTAAAATTTAAAAATTAGAACCGATTTTGGATAATAGATATTCCCAAGGACTGTTTTAAATATTTTATTTATTTATTTGAGAAGGAGAGAAAGAGAGCACGTGTGCGTGCATGCACGCACAGGCTGGGGGGGAAGGCGCAGAGGGAGAGGGACAAGCAGACTCCCTGCTGAGCAGGGAGTCTGACAGGGCTTGGGGCTCAATCCCAGGACCCTGGGATCATGACCTGAGCTGAAGGCAGATGCTCCACTGACTGAGCCACCCAGGTGCCCCAAGGACTGATTTAAAAAGCATGATACCACTGCTAATTAGTTAAATCATTTATTTGGTTTTTACCTTGTGCTGGAACCTATCCTAAGCACTTTACATATATTTATTTAATTCTCAAAGAAAATGTTATGACTTATATATTATTATCCCCATTTATAGAAGGAAATTGGAAAAACAGAGTTTTAGAAAAATTACCTGAGGTTATAGAAGAAGGAAGTGAAACACCAGAATTCAAAGTCAGGCCTTCCTGACTCCAGGATTACTATTCTTAATGGTTATGAGCCACTAATTTTTCTGGTAGGTGTAATTAGCTATAACTAAAATATTGTTTATTTTATAATTTAGTTTTTAGTATTCTTTAAAATTTTGTCTGAATATTAGTAATTAAAGATCAGTTGATATGGCTTATCATTTCAGCAAAGAGGTCATTTATTATAAGCAATAAGTAATATTAGCCATGCCTATTAAAACTCTAGTTGTTTGGACAATATAGTATAGCACTGTCACTATATTTCTGTGGTGACTTTTACCAAAAGGCAATGCTAGGGGGAAATAAACAGCTCCTGGTGGCTTACACTCACAAACTCACCAATATTACCATGAAAAGATAGAAAAATTCCAATGATTTTGTTACAGGCATGAATGCATCATATTGTTTTAGAATTGCTGTTCCTTATGTACTGATGTACCATTTTTTAAAAAGAAAAAAAATAAATCTGGTACAGTTTTGAATATTCAGGTAGTCTGATCCCAGTGAAGTGGAATGTCTATTGAGTGACCCACTTAGAAGGATCCATGATGAGGAATGTTCTTATTCTGGGAGTGGGCATCAAGCTCCACTCCCCATTCCCAAATATGTGTGCATTAATGGGGCTTCAAAATGCAGGACTAGAGAAGAAAAAGTCCCATGTACTGCTTTAAACTGTTAATGAGCAGTCAGGGAAGAGATGCTCACCTTGGGACGTCAGCAACTCCTCTCAAGGATGTGCCCAGTATTTAAAGCAAGACATTCTTGGAAAACTCTCCATCACTAACAAAAGAATAGCAAAAGATGGACGAAGCCTTGAAATTATCTTGTCCATAATATAAATTATGAGCTCTTCATTAAATCATCAGAATATGTTCTAACGAGGAGTGTTCGGCTTAGAGAGGCTGTTCTGCCACTCTCCATGTTGAGACCATTCCAGGGAGAGTAGATTCTATGATTAAGGTGATTAAAGTAATCAGCCAGGCTGATTCAGACACTCAATCCAGCTGCTGCCAGTGGACCTGCTGGTAATCACCAGAAGAGTGCACTTTGGAGGAGAATTTCTCTCTGTAAGTGCTCTTGTGTTTGTTCAAGTTGAAACTAAGTTGGAGAAAAAACCGTGCTTGAAAGTTTTCTAAGCTGTACAAACTACAACTTTCATTAAAGTGTGTCCCTGACCAGAAGGCCCTGACCACATACCAGGGCTTATGCTCCTAGGTCCTGCATCACTTTCTCTCTCTCTCTCTCTTTTTTTAAAGAAAGATATTTATTTATTTATTTATTTATTTATTTATTTATTTATTTATTTATTTAAGAGAGAGAGAGAGAGATGGAGATAGGGAAAGAGAGCACAAGTGGGGAAGAAAGGGAGAAACAGGCTCTCTGCTGAGTTAGGAGCCAAATGCAGGGCTTGATCCCAGGACCCTCGGATCATGACCTGGGCCGAAGGCAGCAGCTTAACCAACAGAGCCACCCAGGGGCCTCTGCATCACTTTCGCGTAAACCACTCTGCACACAGTAAGCCCTGGATAAATTGTTGTCATAAGGAGACTAAAAAACCTCCCACTTTAATTAATCAAGATTTCTTAATCTTATGTTTCTTCATCACGGCCACCATCATGATGAGGTGACTTGAGAGTTCATGAAAGCTACCACTCCTTGATAATTTTTTTTATCAAGTGCTATGGTATTTGCTAGCCATATTGACAAAGTTCCTCTTACCCAAACGTTTTAGTCCCAGTGCCCTTCCCTTCTTCTAACCACACGGATATTCTTACTTGTGGAAATCTTTCCATTTTTTAAAATTTTAGACCTGGAAGAAAACTGAGAGAGAATTTAATCCAACCATCTCCTAAATGGACCCCTGTTTTCCAATGTAGCAGCTACTAACCACGTGTGACTATTTAAATATAAATTGATTAAATAAACTTTAAAATTCAGCTTATCAGTTGGCACTAGCCACATCTCAGGTGTCCAATACCCACATGCACCTAGGAGCTGTCATGCTAAACAGTAACAATATGGAACATTTCCATCATCAGAAATTTCTGTTGGATAGCACTGATATAGACTAAGGAGGGTACCACCAGTGCTACATGATTATAGGTAGTATACAAAGGATCTTTTTTTAACAGCTATTATTTTAATGTGCACTAAAAATTATATAACTTATGGGTCAAAGTCATTTTTTTCACGGGTATTATTGCTGAGGATAAAAGCTAAAATATGCATTTAAGTTGAAAATGAGAGTTGGTTCAAAGAAAAATATAGTGCAAGGGTTACTTAGATATGACAAAATTGTGAAAGTGGTAGGTGAGGGAGGCTTGGAAAGTGGAAGGGTGTTAGATTTTAAAATAAAAATAAAAACGAAAGGGTAGAGCTTCCAGTAGTAGCCTGGAGCATCTTCTGCCCTCCTAACAAAGATTATCAGATAAATTGACCTACAGGTAGACAAGATGAGGAGTGAGAAGTACAGGGCAGAGGAATGTACATAGGGAGGGTAGCCTAAAGAAGCAGAGAGGGCCATGGTAGTGTGAGGGGAAGGAGCAAAAAGGCCATGTCTGGGCACATCAGGCACTTGTTGGGGAAAGCACAAACAAAGACAGTACGAATTTTTAGTTCGGGAAAAGTCAAGAGCCTCATGGTATCATTCACTGTTATTTACCAAGTTTTGAGGTTTGATGTGTATAGTGAATGTCTAATGTGAACATAGTTCCCAAACTCTCAAAACTATAATCTTCCTCGCTACTTTCACTAGCTGTGAAATTTTATTAGAGAAGATTTGATTGGAAAGGTAAGAGCAGTCACAATAAAAGATTATTTAAACCCCTAAGTAAATTTTCGAATTTACTGATCCTTGAGCTAATCCAATAAAACCTTCCAATCTTGCCAAGTCACATTTTGGGGAGCTACAGGTGTTGATGGTGCTCCTCCAGTGATCTATCAAACAACCACAAGTGTTCATTACATGGTCAGCATGGCGCTACAAGAGGCAAGAGGCTGTAACTCACATATTTGAATTCACTTTTCAAATCCAGTGTCCCCTGGAAAGTATTTAGCACTTTTAGCTAGATTCAAAAAGTCCAAGGAATCTAAGGATCAGACTGACAGTGTATATGTAGAGAGTAGAAGCAGTGTCTTTACAGCAAAAGCAGTAGGGGAGAGATGTCTTCCTTGAGAAGCTGACAGACAAATGTTATTAACAAGATGTCCTCAGAGAAGAAGCTGGCAGCTGTTGTGGGGACATGAGAGGTTGCCCTGTGAATTCTAGAAACACTCGGATGGATTTTTGGAGGAGAGAAAGCGAGGTATGAGGTATAGTGGTTTTGAAGATGAAAGTAACTGGCCAGCAAGATCTGATGATAAATTGTTAACACAACCTGACTTGTCACCACAGAAATGCACATTCTCAGGTTGATAGAGTTGCACTTGATCTTAGTCTCACATAAATCTTGTGAGCATATTATCCCCTGTGAGGTATTGTCCTTTCACATTAGAGGATCTTGAGGGTCAGAGGAAATATATTGCTCAGCTTGGTCTGTCCCATGGAACCAAAGGAATCTCAAATCCATACCCTGAATTTCACTGCTATTTTAAGAAGATGAGCTAGAGCCTTCACTTTCAGGGAGCAGGGTGTGAGTAAATTAGCAGGCACAGTAGATAAAGACCTTGGGTCACTGGGCCTGGGATGCAGTCGGATTGCATTTTACCGAGGATTGGTTCTGCTTCCTATATGTAAGCACATAGGAGCCCCTTTAGGTCCAATGATGGGTATGAAAAAGCAAAAACCAAAATAATTACAAAAGCCTAATGCCTGTCGCTCTCCCCTTCCAGGAAATCTTTATCACAAAAGATGAACATATACTGAGCCTCACTAAAGATGGCCTATTCTAATAGAAAAGAACCTAAAGTGACATCATCAGAAAAAAAAAGTCGTTATGTAGTATGATCAAAATGCTTCCCAAAGCTTCAACTTATATTTGCCTAGAAATATCTCCATACTTGATTATTACTGGGTGTAACATTCACACCAGAAAGAAAGAAACTATTCCTCTTGAGTTTACTTTCTCTTTTTGGAAAAAAAAAAAATGGAGACATTTTTTTTTATTCTTTTCTTCTTGGCTACCTAGCATCCATTTTCCCCCTCTGACATTCCCAGGTCTCACATTTCTTTGGAGGAATTAACTTCACCCCTCTTTTATGGGCAAACTAGCAAGTCCAAGTGCCTGCCTTCCTGCTATGGAAACCAAAGAGACTCCTCCTGCCAAAACCTCTCATCACCATACTACCATCTCATGCCACCAAGGAGTGGGCATATGACCCAAGGCTGGCCAGTTGAATTTTCCTAGGATTTTGAATCTGGAGTTGTCCAAAGATGGAAAAAAATAGAGTCCACTCTTCCCAGCTGCAGTGCCTGGAATAGAGTCAAGCAGTTCCAATCACTGAGACTTTTCAGAAGTGCCCCCTTTTCAGTAAATTCTATTTTTCACTTAAAAAATAGTTATTTGAAACTGTTATAGGTTGAATTATGTCCCTCCAAAACTCATATGTTGAAATTGTAAATCTCAGGACCTCAGAACATGCCCTTATTTGGAAATAGGATCATTGTAGATGTCATTAGTTAAGAAGAGGTCAGGGGCATCTGGATGGTTCAGTTAGTTAAGTGTCTGCCTTGGCTCAGCTCATGATCCTAGGGTCCTGGGATGGAACCCCAAGTCTGTCTCCCTGCTCAGTGAGGAGACTGCTTCTCCCTCTTTAACTCCCTCCCACTCCTGCTCTCACTCCAATAAATAGATAAGATCTTTATTAAGGAGGAGGGGGAGGGGGAGGAGGAGGAGTCAGACCAGAGTAGGGTGTGCTCCTAATGCAATATGACTGGGTATCTTAATAAATAAAGAAATTTCCAGACACATATGCAGAAAGCATGCCGTGTGAAGATGAAGGCAGAGGTCCAGGTCAGGGTGATGTTCTGCAGGCCGGAGAAATCTAGGATGTTGATCTTGATCTCGGACTTCAAGCTTCCAGAACTGAGACAAGAAGTTTCTGTTGTTTAAGCCACCCAGTTTGTGGTGCTTTGTCACAGCAGTCCTAGCCAGCTAATGGAGTAACCAAAACACCTAACCTAACTTTTCTTTTTTAAACATGAATGTTTCTGGAGAGTTTAAGGGAGCACATTCATGTGAAGTTGTTGGTTAGGAAAGACCTGGATGGCCTGAGGAGAGGAGTTGCTAAACTGGGGAAACCTACATAGAGAGATAATAGGCTGTGGCACCTGGGTGACTCAGACGTTAAGTGTTTGCCTTCGGCTCAGGTCACGATCCCAGGGTCCTGGGGTTGAGCCCCACGTCAGGCTCCCTGCTCAGTGGGAAGCCTGCTTCTCCCTCTCCCACTTCTCCTGCATGTGTTCACTCTCCCACTGTCTCTCTCTCTCTCTCTGTCAAATAAATAAGTAAAATCTTTTTTTTTTAAAAAAAGATAATAGACTGGCCTCTAAATTTAGATATGAATATTTTATAAAATGCCTGTTTTCCCTGCATTCAAAGTCTAAAATTTTGAGAACAAGCAGATGATTTTGCAGTTGGCAGATAAAGAAAAGATTGGAAATAAACAATAATGCAACTTGAATAGTTGGAGTTTGAGAAAAGGTATACAATGCATGACTGTCAGGATAAGTTTCTCTATTACAAAAATTATGTTTTTTGCTTTTGCTTGTTGTCTAAAAAATGATGGATTATATTCACTATTCTTGATACCTTGATATAATGTTAGCATCTGTTCTGAGTCAGATGTTAATATGGTGTGGGCAAAAGGCCCAGGCTTGATCTGATTAAGGTAACTGACTTTTTCTCCTTAGTGCCTGAGGATTAAATGGTCCCTAATTAACTCTTTTTTTTTTTTTTCAGCAAATATCTATTGAGTATATAGTCTGGGACAGGATAGGCTGGTGAATAAGGCAGGTTTTCGACTCCACCTTGGAGAAAGCAACAAATGATACAGGAATTAATGATCAGGTATATTGTGGGGAAGTAATATTTCATCTGACAAGTGAAGATCAAATAAGATTTAGCAGGCCCAAAGCAGGATACATCGTCTGAGGGAGGACTGTCTCTGGTAGAGTAGAAGGTACTATGAAAGCCTAGAAGTAAAAGAGAATACTTTGGCAATATGGAGACAGTGAAATAAATTTACCATGGCCAAGAGATGAGGCTGGAGAGACCAGGAAACCTAAATTAAGGAGTCCAAATTATCTTAATGGTAACATGAGGCACCGTCAAAGAATTTTAATCTGGGAAGTGACTTGATTAGATTTGCCTTCCTTAAGAAATCATTCTAGTCACTCTTTGGAGAATGACGCATGGAACAACTAATCTAGATGCATAGAAACCGATTAGAAATCTGTTGGCATGGTGAGCAAGACAGAGATTAAGGGGCACCTGCATGTCTCAGGGGGTTAAAGCCTCTGCCTTCAGCTCAGGACAAGATCTCAGGGCCCTGGGATCCAGCCCCACATCGGGCTCTCTGCTCGGCAGGGAGCCCGCTTCCCACCCCCTCCCCCCTGCCTGCCTCTCTGCCTACTTGTGATCTCTCTCTCTCTGTCAAATAAATAAATAAAACCTTTAAAAAGGAGAGAGATTAAACCAGGATAGTGGTCATGGAAAAGGAGAGGAAAAATGCCACATTACCTGACTAGGGAGGTTGCATTTCATAGCAGTTTGGCCAAGACTGCCATTCTGGCTTGTTGCCTATGGCTTCCATGAGAATGCCCAGTAGTTCCAATGTGCCTCACTATTAAAGATCAGTGAACCCCCCTGGTAGATTTCCCCATGAGACTTGGAGGGGGACTCTGTGATTTCAGGCAGATGCCAAATAGACTGGCCATGATCCAGTCCTTTCATCCGTTATAGTACAGCAGGTCTGGCAAGCCTACAGCTCCCATCTCATCTACTTTTTCCAGACATCTCTTAGAACCAGGCAATGTTGAATTAGGGAAAACTAGGGTGTGTGTGTCTTAGCCCCGGGCTTCCCTTCACCTGGGAGTTCTGTCACTTCATTCCCGAATTGCCTTTTCCTTCTTTTCAGCAATGCAGGGACAGGCAGCAAGTCTACTGGTTAAGCAGAAGTCCACCTGGGAAATAAAATGTAAATGTGGTATAGCCATCCTCAGGAACACTGAGCTTCCCAAAAGGGAACTCTTTTCTCTCCCCACAGAAGTCCTTTTCAGTTGACTAGGGGTGCAGGGGAGTTGTATTTATTTATAAGGCTTATTTTCTGCAGAATGTTGTTTGGTACCAGCAACTGTTGGTTCCTTGCATTCAGAATTCTGGGTACCTGGTACTTTTCCTGCACAGATTTGGGACTTGCTACAACTCAAAGCAAAAATTAAAATTCTGTTCAACCTCTTGTTATAATAATTCAGATGTTTTATTATAAAATTCCTTGGGGTACTGAATTTGGGAATATAAAGCTGTAGCAGGACACTTTAAAAATGGCAAGATGGGTTAGAAATCTACCTTCTGAAAGTATTTGATTGAGCTGTGTCCTCTTAAGTATTGAAATGCTTGTATTTTAAGTGTGGCTACTCACTTAGTAGGCAGCAACTATTCTAAGTACTTTAATTAACAAATTAATTAATTTTTTTATTTAAATTCAATTTAGTTAACATTAGTATATTATTAGTTTCAAGGGTAGAATTTAGTGATTCATCAGTTGTGTATAACAGTGCTCATTACATTAAGGGCCCTCCTTAATACCCATTACCCACCTATCCCATTCCCCTACCCACCTCCCCTCTAGGAACTCTCAGTTTCTTCCCTATAGTTAAGAGTCTCTTATGGTTTGCCTTCCTCTCTGCTTTTATCTTACTTTATTTTTCCTTCCCTTCTCCTATGTTCATCTATTTCGTTTCTTAAATTCCACCTATGAGCGAAATGATATGTTATTTGCCTTTCTCTGAGTTATTTTGCTTAGCATAATTAACCTAATACCCTCTAGTTCTGTAAGCACTTTATTTACATATATAGTATATTTTATATTATATGTGTGTGAATGTGTGTATATATATACATGTGTCTGTATAGATATAACATACATATATATAACATACATATATAACATATATATGGGATTGGCAAAGAAGAGGCATAATTAATTGAAAGAATGGCATTTATGATAGGATCAGGCAAAAAGAAAATGGACTTGTGTGGCTCTCAGCTCCAAATCACCAATCTCATTTTTTAAATTATTATTAAGAGTTGATTTATAGACCAGATCAGCCTTTCAAAAAATACATTTTAGGGTGATTTTTGAATCCATTGAACTTCAACTTCCAAAGCTTTCCACCAGTCAAAGGTTAGGTATCTCACCCAAGTGGGCACTGAGTTCTCAATGTAATTAAGGCTGCTGCTTCTGGCTGTATTTCTGAGGTCACCGTGCTTACGTGGCTGATTAGATTCCACTCCTGAGAACAGATCCTAAACACATTCCCAATGACAGCAATTGCTTTAAACTCCTTAAACTCTTCAAAATAGAGAAAGTTTAATTTAGAACTCTTAGTTAAAATAATTAGCAATGAAGACTCCAGGAAATTACATTTAAATCACTCCTGTAGCTTCCTCGAAAAGTTCCACACCAATTCAGAAGTTCCTGTACATTAAAAGAAGAGATTGTTTATTGTTAAAGTTTTTGAACTTCCTTTTTCTCCACCTTTTTATTGAATCTAACGTCACTTGAACGGAACTCTAACTGAGCAATAAGCTCTGGGTAGGTGTGGTTCTAGGATCACTGAACTGATAAAGAGGCCCATCCACTGGGGCATTTTCTTTGGCAGTTTGATGAATAATGGCTCCTCTTCAGGAGTAAGAATAGGAATAGGAAATCCCCCTCTGAAATAGGAAATTTCAGGAAATAGGAATCCACCCCTATCACAGATCCAAAGATTCAAAACACCGTTCCTCATTATACAGAACAAACAACTTGGGTTTTTTAAATTGCTCTGCGCGTTTACCAGCTAATAGTAGTTCCGCAAAGAGGGAATAAAAGCTCACAAACACTCTACACAGTTTCACAAGGCACATCGTAGGGGGAAAAGTGACTTAGAAGAATCAACAATATTGGAGGGTCTCAAGGGATGCGTTCCTGAGGAGATGGTCCTCTAATTCCTGGTGGAAGGGGTCTCATTCCTGGAGGGGGCATGCCTATTGGCGTCCTTCAAGCAGGGGGAAGCCCAGTTGGTGGGCCCATGGGTGATTTCATCCCAGGTGGAGAAACCATAATGCCTGGAGGTGGTGTTACCAGGAATGGGTGGTGTTACCACAGAAGTGGGTGCGGTACCTCCTACTGGTGGGTATTGAGTTGAGGCTCCAGCAGTGCTGACAGTAGCCTTAACTGCAGCAGCTGCCACAGTGCCTTTTCCCTCTAGAGTCATTACCTGTTGGGATGGCCCCCCAACCCCTTGGACAAGACCTGTTAAACCAGCAGGAGCTTGGGGAGTTGGACAGTCAGCTGGCACTCCTCTGCCAACCCCAGGGCTTCCTGCAGCTCCAACAAGTGGTACCCGAGCAGTGCCAGTATCTTTGCGAGGTGGTCTTATAAACTCCCCCTGTCTCTGAGAAGCAGTTCTTTCAACAACTGGAATTTAAAAGGTGATTCTGGGAGCTGTCCTGATGAGCTTATGGCAATTCTCAGTCTTTAGTTCTGCTCCACCTTCCATGTCCACTCTTTTCCCTATTCAGGGTCCGTTATTCCCAAGCGTATGGTGCCCTATGTGCATCCTTCTGAAGGAACAAGGATCCCTCCAAAGGCAGTGCTTTCAACACTCTAGCCCAATCCTGGCTCACCTTTTCATCAAAACTCATGCCCTGTGTCCCAGAATCTTTCGGGAAGCCAGCCTTTGACACACTTATTTTAACATGTATTTCTACAAAGGCATTAATGAACAACAGTGCGTATCTTTCTCAGAAAACATTTGTTGTCATATTCCAGCCTTCACTACCTTAATCTGAAACAGCGATGCTCTGGCAAAGACAGAGGAAGAGATATTGCGACACAGAGGAGCCCTTTGGCTCCTCCTTGGCTTATATGTTCCAGTTACCACTTAGTTTTATAACTGGCTGCACACACATATTTCATAAAATTGTAAAACCTTAGAGACCAAAAGGATTTAGAGGTAAGTCAACAGTTTCACTTCAAAGATAGAGAAACTAAAACACAGAAAAGTTAAGAAAACAGTCCCACAGTCACTGAACAGAGAGAGAAGCCAGGACTCCTGGCTCCAGTTCTGACACTTGTCCCTTTATCTCTTAGACTCTGTTAATGTGCTTTCCAGAAAAATACATGTGCATAGCTAATTCTTTCTATCTGTGATTTCCAATGGGATGAGGGAAGTTAGCTTGGAGAGAGTATATGTAAGCATTTCCAAAAGGCATGTTCAGATTGAAGAAGCATAATTAATATCAGAATACACTTCCAAATTAGGAAAAGGAAAATGCTATTGCTTCGATAACAAGAATTACGAGTAATAACTTGTAACAAGATACTGGCAGGGCACAATTCCATCCTATCCATGGCAGTGATTCTCAAAGACTGATGGTGGTGGGCACTGGGGGCACATCAAACCCTCCACAGGAAGAATGAGGCATCTAGCTTTATCTGAAATATAGACAATATTTTGGCTATTTATCTTTTGAAAATTGTGGTTCCAATTATGAAATGTTTCAAATATAAAAATACAGAAAAAGCATGATTTCACATATCTCCCTACCGTATTCAAAATGCATTGTTCTATCACATTTGCTCGCTTAATAGGTCTCTTTATTGTTTAACTTTTTTGAAGAAGTAATATGTACTTCTTATAAAAGAAGTACATATAAAAATCCACCAGCAGTGTGCCTTCCTTCCCCTCTCTTTGAGCGGCAGGCACCCTGATCAAGTATGTATGTATTTTCACCTTTTAAGTTATTCTCTTTTACCACATATGCGTAGATGCATAAATAATGCATATTATTGTTCGATGTATTTTTAATCTTTATTTAAATGATACTACTAGTGCCTATATCTTTTTGCAACTTGTTTTTTTTTTTTTTCATTACATATAATACTCAGGAGGGTTTGGTTTTTTTTGTTTTTGTTTTTGTTTTTTTTTTTTTTTGATATTGACATCTGTGGATCTAGTTAATTCGACCTGATATACAGTAGTTCTTGTATAAGTAAACCCAACTTACCTGTCCAGTCCTTTACTAAGGGACAGTTATATTGTTTTTACTTTGTCACTGTTGTAAACAGTGCTGTAATGAAAATCTTGACATATGACCCGTTGTGCACATGTGTGAGAGTTTTTCTAAGATGTATGAGTAGAGAGAGAATTTTAGGATACGTGAGTGTCCATGCATACTAGTTAATGAAATACTGTTTTCCAAAGTGGCTGTGCCAATTTATCCTACTGCTAAAATTACCTGAGTCTTGTTTCCCCACATCCTTACCAACATTTGGTAATATCAGACTTATCTTTCTTATTTCTTGAGGATGAAATGGTTTCTCATATTATTTTAATTTGTATTCCCTATATAACAATGAAGTTGAGTATATTTTCATATATACATGAAATACTCTAGTTTCCCGTTCTGTGAACTGCTTTTTAATATCCTGTATCCATTTTCTAAAAGGTTGTTTTTATCTTCTTTATTGTTTTTTAGGAGACTTTCTATATTCTGAAGACTGCTCCTGTTGGAATTATATAGATGGAAAATATCTTTTCTCAGAGTGGGCTTTTTGGTTTTATTTTATTTTTGGCTCTATTTATGGTATATTTTGTAATGCCCAGCCTTTTAATTTAATGAAGTCAAATTTATCACCATTTTCTTTTATTTTGCTCTTTCTTGGTGCTTTAAGTAATACCTTTCACTTGAAGTCATATAATATTGTCCTGTATTCTTTCTTGACATGTTTAAATGTCATGTAAAATGATTTTTTATACTTGGTGTTCAATCCATCTGCAGTTTGTTTTTGTGTATGGTATTAAGTAGAAGTCTGCCATTGTTCTTTATGAATTAGCCTGATGTCACAGCACCAGTTACTGACCAACCCAACTTTCCCTCATGCATTTGTAAGGCCACTCCACTTTACACGGAGTTCCTGCATAGAGATGGTTCTGTCTTTAGGTATTCTGTTCTCTTCCATTGATCTCTTTGTCTCTCCCCATGTCAGTAACGCTGCCTTATATAATATGATTCTGTCATAGTTTACTTCTAGGGAGTTATGTCTCTGCTTTTTATTTTCCTCCTCCTCCTCCTGAGTCTTATTCTTCATTTCTTTCTATAAAATTATTTTAGTCTATACATAGTGCTTTTTACTTTTGTATGACATTTAGGTCATTTTATAAAGTCCTGTGAAATTAAATTTACTTTATAAATTAATTAGAAACTTGCCATCCTTTTAATTTAAGTCTTTCAATCTTTGTAGAATAAAGCTTTTGTGTGATCATTTTGGTAAATTTGGTAATTTTTCTAGAATTTTTTTTTTTACTAAAGCTTTCGAATTTATCTCTGTACAGTTTCTGAATACATACATACACACAGATACACATATTCAATCTACAATTATCCTTTTTATTCCAAATATGATTTATCTCTCCCCATACTCTTTATTTCTTTATTATTGTTGCTCAAAGTCTTCCTATTTTGGTTCTTTACCACTGTTTGGCTTTATTGACAATATTGTTTCTTTTTTTTTCCCGTTTTATTCATTTCGTTATTCTACAACATTTTACTCATTTTTTGGACAAATTGTATATAAACTGCTAGGCTTGGAGTTTTCCAAACAGAGTATTGCAAAATCATATCTAAGCTCCAGTGAAGCAAAGACAAGGGCTTCTGATTTCCAGGGGAGATGTCTTCATTTTTACTCAGCTTCTACATTTTCTTATTATCTCTGCATGCTGCCTGGGTGGGTTTTTTTAAGACCATCTTTTCATTTCTGCAAGGGACTTGACTTCAAGTAGTATTCTCAATGTTACCTTCCCTTCCTTGTCTAGACCCAAAGCCCCCTCTTCTGATTCCATCTAGGCATTAGAACCAAAACATCAGGATTTCTGTGTCCCCCTATACCTCTCCCCAAGGCAGGATTAGCCTCCCTCGGTCGCCATTCAGGTTTGTAGTTCTTTCTTCAGTTACAACTCATGGGGAGAATTCCATTTCTGTTTTGGGGATTCAGATATCCAATAATTTTGTTGTCATTGTTATTTTATATCTTCCCATTTTCCAGATGTTTATAGCAAGAGGGTATGTCTGTTATCCTAGTTGATTAGCTTGTTGAAGCAGAAAGTTTTCAATTTATATTTTAAGACACATAAATTCAATATTTAGAGAATTCATACTTCTATTTTTCTGTTAGATTATATTAATAAGTAATACCCTTTATAGAACATGCAACATGATGCATGTTCTATGCATCATGCATGCAACATGATGCATGCAAGATGCTTCATTTTGGTGGTTGTATTTAGTTTTTAGAAGAACTATTTTATAGGTGAAAGAACTGAGGATGGGGGTTATTAAATCATTTCACCCGAGTTCACACAGTTATTCAGCACCAGAGGATGCAACTCACATCTGTCTGACCTGAAAAGAGATGTAGCTGATTCTCAAACTGCTGGGGTTTTCTCACACCTTAGGCTGCCTTTTTTTTTGGATCTTCTGTTGTTAAGCGTCACTCCTTTCTTATATAAATCTACTAGTTTCAGGGATTTCAGTAAAAATATGAAGGGTAGGAAAAACTCTCTATGACTTTTGCTTTAACGTGCCCCCTAGACACTCTCTTTGTCTCCTAAAAAAATTAATAGCAATGTTTGAATAGTAATTTATAATTATAAATACTATAATTTAAGGAGAGAATTAAGGAAAGAGAAGCATGGATTTCAACAACATCAGTTGGATCATTTTTGAAGGTGAATTCCAAGCATGCAAATTTATTTCAAACCTTCCCTGAGGATTGAGTGCAAAGCAGCTGGCTGGTACTTTTAAGCCGCTCACAGTTCGGCACAGTGGCTCCTAATGCTGGCAGAGCTCCTGTGTCACCAGGACCTGCAGAGCGTGGCAAGCCAAATGAAAGAGGAAGTTTGCAATTAATTAAAAATAAATGAAAACAAAAATCTTCCCCCAGGGGCTTGCTTCTCATCTTGGTTGTAATCCACAGTCAACATGTGGAGGCCACGCGGGGCATTTACCAAATGGAAAAGGTATAGGACTGTGTCGAAGAAACCACAGACTGCCCCTCTGGACCACACTAATAATTCTTTTAAATCCTCTCATTCCACCTCGTCAGGAGACACAGCAGCATTTTAAATCTGACTGACCCATATAAATTACCTTTCTACTCATCCGGCTGTGAAATTAACAGTCAAGGAAGACAGGTCCTGTCAGGCTTGCTGTGCCGAGCTGCTGAAGGGTTCAGAATAAATGGGGGGTGGGGACAGGAGACATTGCGCTTTAAGAAAACAGGGAGGGGCACCTGGGTGGCTCGGTGGGTTAAAGCCTCTGCCTTTGGCTCAGGTCATGGTCTCAGGGTCCTGGGATCGAGCCCCGCATTGGGCTCTCTGCTCAGCGGGGAGCCTGCTTCCCCCCTCTCTCTCTGCCTGCCTCTCTGCCTGCTTGTGATCTCTCTCTCTCTGTCAAATAAATAAATAAAAATCTTTTAAAAAAAAAAAAAGAAAGAAAACAGGGAGCCGGAGAGCTGTGATCAGCACAACGGTCTCTGATACGGTGCCTGCTGTTCCGGAGCCTGGTACCAGCTTGGGAAGGGGGTGCACCAGGAAGGCACAAGCTGTGTGGTGCCCACTGTCGCGCTGAAACGTGAAGTGCTGTGAGCCGGTGGGCCCGCTGCCAAAGTGGCTGGGACAGATGCCACTTACCTCAAAAAGGTTAAGCCATTGGAACTCGAAAAATAAACCCAGAAGTACTCTCCATTCTTCGTGTCACCTAAACTCACTGGTGTCCTGAAATAGGGCACTTAAACTTTCTTGGTCTTGATTTCCTAAATATTTATGTAATACTATTTCTAGATGTTAATGAAAAAAAGAAAAGCTACCTTCTAATGACGCTTCATCAGTAAATCATCCTATAATTTTGGGTTGTTTGATGATGTTATTTAGAAGAGGTAGAATGAATCTCTTACTCTTTAACACCCATAATTTATTCCATAGCCTCACCAATCTCCAAAAAGACAATGCCAATAATTTCTTTCCTCTGTCCTTCGATGTGGATACCCAGTCTGATTAAGAATTGGCTTTATCTTTTGTTCTGCATCAGAAAAAGACCAGTCTTCTCATCACATTCTTACATATTAGAAGATGAAAGACAACAGAGTGGGACGATCACCTCGCCAGTTCTGCATTGGGCACGTGCCTGTGCACACAGATGCAAAGAGAAATCTAGACTGATGTAAATGCCGCAGCACCTGTGCACACTTTGTCTTGCAGTCTGTGTGAGTTGGCCACATGCCAGCATGGAAGTAAGTAGGCAAAAAATTGCTTTGATAGCATTGCATGCCAGTATACCAGAGAAGCACAGGCAAGACAGTTAGTTGGTGATTGCTATTAACCATTTTATTAATATTATTGGTATGAAGGATTATGTTGGTGACCTTTCATTTGTCACCTGTTTTCCTCAAAAAGATTTTGGACAGATTTTATTTTCTATCTTTCATAGATGAGATACTTTGGCGCAATGATGTCATATAATATCAGAGATCACAACTTCTAAGACAGAACTGGAATTAAAACTGAAGGTTGATGCTAAAATATCACAAAGACTTTCAACATCAGAGTCCGCTGTAACTCAGAAAGAAGAGAGAAGACTAACACTGAAACAGTAATACTTTCCTTTCCTCTTCTCTTTCCCAAAACCCCTACTTCTAAAAAAGAAAACAAAATCAAGAACATTCTAGAATGAATGACTTCTGCTCAAACTACTGAAACTGAAAAGCTTTGAGGATCATTGCCCATATTCCTCTTTCAAATAGGGAAAGCTAAGACTTACAAATGGTCTCAATCTCTTATGACAGAGCCAGAACTAGAAGTAGACAATACATATTCCCAGACCAGCACTCTTAATTTCATTACCAAAAACATGAAAGCATTTTCAAGATCAGAAAGTTGCTTTCCTCATTGTTCACCTGCTTTTCCACAGTCCTTAGTGCAGAAACCCTAGCATAATTTGGAAAATGGCAAAGTTTTCTTTCGTTGTACACCCAGTGCATGAGTTAACAGTTAGTGCTTTCCCTCACCAGGAAGGAGAAAATCAAAGCTATTATATGAGAAGATGTTGTGTCACTTTTCAGAGAAGGCTATATTTTGACATCAATATATTTTTCGTTTCATCTTTAGCTCTGACAAGGAAAGTTTTGAATGAGGTCAGTGGTGTTAATTTTACTTTAATTTTAACTTCCCAAGTGAGTTAGTCTGTAGAGTTTCTATTTTGGTAATTTGAGTTTTAGCAGTTGAGTTGTACTCTGATATTCTGTATTCCCTGAAATTAGACACTAGAGGGAATACATTTGAGACATGAAGAAGTCTCCAAAGAAGAAATTCATAATCTTCAAGCTAGAGAAAATTTGATTTACAGGAAAGTTAAACAACAACAACAAAAAACCCAAGCAAAATAAATAGGGATGATGGGAGCAACTCTGCCTGTGCAGCTACATATGAATAAATAAGCTAACATTCATATTAGAAATTTAATCCTACTTTGAAAATGTAATTGAAATTGATCCATCTTTATTTGAGTTTCTAACCCAAGTTAAGAAAAATGAGTTTCTAAAAGTAATTTTCTGGACCGTTTTCTCTCAGTTCCAAATGCATCCTTCTTTATTCCTTACTCTGCTTTGGGAAACTGGAGCTGGAGGTCTGCAAAACATATTTCTCCTTTGCCAGCTGCCTTCCTGCTGGGTTCCTCAGCTAGGAGGCCACAGAGGGAAGCTGAAGACCAGAGAAGGGGAGCAAGTTATTTCTTCTTCCTGTTGGGTTCAGTCTGAGACTTCCTTTGGCACTCTCAGAACCAGGGTCATCACCCTCGCCCCAGGGATAAGAGTATGAGGCAGGCAGTTCTCCAAACTCAAGCACTGAGCCCCAGCTTAACAGAGGCTCTTCAAGCTGCCAAGGGGCCAACACCAATGGGCACCACTGCCTTCCCTGTTGTCTGATTGCCAGCATTACAGGGCTCTTTCTTGAGCCAGGGCGATATGGCAGCAGCCTAGCACCTTTCCTCAGAAGTCTGAGGGCCGGCTCCATAGAGTTCCCTTTCAGGCTCAGTCAGTCCCAGCTCTGCAAGATCCCCCTCCCAAACACCGGATTCCCCTGAGGAGACCCAGCCCTAGAAGGATAGCTGCATCCTGCAGTCATTACCTCTGTGTGTTTGCTTTTTTCCGTCCTCCAACTCTGTCTGGTTTAACCAGTTCCCTGTATTAAATTATCTTGCAAAATACCTTAGCATGTTTTTGGCTTTCCTAACTATACCCTGACATAGAAGTAAATATGAGAAGATGTGTGGAGAAATAGGTCAGGTTGGTGACCTAAAGGAAATGGAGTGAGGGACACTAAAACACAAAGCTTATAACTATTAGTTTAAATCTTAATGAGAAAATGAGGGAAGGAATCTCTCATTTTCTTAAATGCAGCTGTCTTTAGTCTTCCAAGAGCTGTCATGTGGTGAAGAGCCTATACTACCACTAGATACCAAGAGTGTAGAACCAAAGGGTCCAAAATGGGACAGCATGGCAAAGCCGAACTTCCTTTTCCATGACAAAGAACTTTCTTAGTCAGCAGAATCCTAAGCTAGGATGGGCAGTGAATGGGACTACTGTAGAAGAGATTCAATTTAATATTCTCAAAACCCCAAGATTCAATGCTTCTAGCAACAGCTGGCAATCAATAGAAAGGTAGAGGAGGGCTGTGCATTGGGGCATCCTTACGCTAGGTTTAATATTACACTCCAGAAGCAACAGAGACCAATCCCATTCCCTGTGAGATCAAATCGATGACCCAGAAATTGATCTCTAAAATGCCTGGAAAAAAATGCAAATCATAATTGGCTAATGTAGTTGCTTCCTATCTGATATGCCAAAAGCAATGTGAGAAGTAAGTGATTTTAAGAAATAATGCAGGGTTGGGGCGCCTGGGTGGCTCAGTTGGTTGAGCAACTGCCTTCAGCTCAGGTCATGATCCTGGAGTCCTGGGATCGAGTCCCGTATCAGGCTCCCAGCTCTGTGGGGAGTCTGCTTCTCCCTCTGACCTTCTCCCCTCTCATGCTTTCTCTCTGTCCCTCTCTCTCTCTCTCTCTCTCTCTCTCTCTCTCTCTCTCAAATAAATAAATAGAATCTTAAAAAAAAAGAAAAGAAATAATGCAGGGTTGAGGCACCAGTTGTTTCTATAGTAGAGTGCCATCAGGGGGGTGAACTAGCCAGTGTGTGATATCAAAGACTCTGGAAACTGGAAGCACAACTCTTAAAAAAATATTTTTCTAATATTCTCATTTAACACTGTTCTGAGATCTCCTTACTCAATATTGCATTTATGTAAACTTCCAGTCAGGAATATCCAAAGATAGCTGTGGGAGACTTGGTCTCTAATCAAGTTTATAATAGAACAGAAAAGTAAAAATGAAAACACAGAGACCTTCTAGTCAGCAGGTGTTCCTGTATGCTGCCCCTTTTCTTTTTAAATTTTTTATTTAAATTCAATTTATTTAACATAGAGTGTATTATTAGTTTCAGGGATAGAATTTAATGATTCATTAATTGCATAGAACACCTAGTGCTCATCACAAGTGCCCTCCTTTATGCTCATCGCCCCTCATCCCACACTCCTCCCTTCCAGCAACCCTCAGTTTGTTTCCTAGAGTTAAGAATCTCTTGTGGTTTGCCTCCCTCTCTGTTTCCATCTTATTTTATATTTCTTTCCCTTCTCCTATGTTCATCTGTTTTGTTTCTTAAATTCCACATATGGGTGAAATCATACATTATTTGTCTTCCTCTCACTGACTTACTTCGCTCAACATAATACCCTTTAGCTCCATCCACGTCATTGCAAATGGCAATATTTCATTCTTTTTGATAGCTGAATAATATTCTGTGTGTGTGTGTGTGTGTGTGTGTGTGTGTATCATACTTTCTCCTCATTTTCATAGTCTTCTCCCCTAATCCATGCATTTACTCCAGTGCTCTGAATCTAGACTTTTAAGTTCTATGATACAAGTGTGGTTGACCTTTTCCTCTTAGCTCAGAAGACCCTCCTAGTATTCAAGCCATGAGAAATTCCCAAATAACGGTGGTCCTTTGAAGCAAAAATAGTTATAAAATCCCCAATAACATGTATGTTCAGTGTTTCAAAGGCTGTCTGAATGTCATGTGTTTGTCCCTCTGTAAGTTTCTGAATGTAGGTAATCAACACAGATATATGGGAAGGAAAAAGTCACACGTCTTGCCTTCTTTTCACTCCATCTTTCTCTCATCAACCCCTTAAAGTCCGCTCTAAGTGCTGTAATTCCTTAAAAGCAGTTTAGAATTTATGCCCATCATAGGACTTTTGATTTTAGGAAATATTTCTGCCCCCTGAAAACCTCTTAGGAAGTTTCAGTTTTCACCAAAAAGTTTCAGTCAGAAATCAAACCATAAGAGACTCTTAATCTCCTGAAACAAACTGTGTGTTGCTGGGGGGTGGGAGGGGAGGGATGGGGTGGTTGGGTGATGGGCATTGGGGAAGGTATGTGCTGTGGTGAGTGCTGTGAAATGTGTAAGCCTGATGATTCCCAGACCTGTACCCCTGGGGCAAATAATACATTATATGTTAGTAAAAACAAATAAATAAACAAACAAACAAATAAAAATTTATTTATTTATTTATTTATTTGTTTGTTTTAAAAAGAAAGAAATCAATGGGGGGAAAAAGTGCAATGCAAAACAGCTAAAGTTGAGCTCAAACCCCAGAGCCTAAGGATAAACTCTGTGCAATTTTAACCATCCTCTTCACCCAATAAATATTTACAAATGCAGATATGACAAGACCCAACCAAAGAACTAGCATTATAATACCATTTCTGAATAGCTGTTTCTTAACATACTCTGTATTATAAAGAAGTCTCACTGCTTGTTCGCATCCTTTGGAAAACGGATACTTCTACATCTTTATAATACATTTACATATGCTCGCCTTTTTTTAAAGATTTTATTTATTTATGTGACAGAGAGAGATCACAAAGCAGGCAGAGAGGCAGGGGGGTGGCGGGGGGCGGGGGGGGGAAGCTGGCTCCCTACTGAGCAGATAGCCAGATGCGGGGCTTGATCCCAGGACCCTGAGATCATGACCTGAGCTGAAGGCAGAGGTTTAACGCACTGAGCCACCCAGGCGCCCTACATATGATGGCTCTTTGACGTTTTGTTTTGATATGGTTCATTTTGTTTATTAACGCAATGGGCTTCAAGTTTGAATTTCCCTTGAAATTTGCCTAGAGAGCATCAAATGCTGGTTTGGGAGACCTGCAGTCAAGAAGACAAATCTCCATACCAAAAGCAGAACATAGCTAAATGCAAAATGAGGGAATTTAATCAGCACCACCACAGATTTGTTAAGAATATTGGTGGTTAGTGGGGTACCTGGGTGGTTAAGCTTCTAACTCCTGATTTCAGCTCAGGTCATGATCTCAGGGTTGTGAGATCAAGCCTTGTGTCAGGCTGTGGTTTGGGCATGGAGCCTCTTAATATTCTCTCTCTCCCTCTCCTTCTGCTCCTCCCCTCCTCCCCACTTTTCCCCCGAACCCCACCCCCATTCTTGTGCTCTAAAAAAAAATATGGGTTGCTAGTTACATCTCTTCATTTAAGCAAAAATGGAATCTTACATGAGTAGCCTATGAATTCAGGACCAACCTGCAGCTGACCTTCTGGAGGGCAGTTGTTGCTTTCCCTAAAAGTTCTTACCAGCACATTAGGCCACCATGGCCAGTCTGGAGACCCACATGTCCACTGACCTAGAGCTGATGTCACACAAGGACACAGGCTGAAAGCGATCTTTGGAGTTCTTAATTTGATAAGAGATATGTTAACCACATATAAAGACAGTGATACAGCATCTTAGCTTTGATTCTGTAGAGTGGAATTAACTTTTTATCTTCACCTTTGTGAATCTTTCTCATTCTTTAAGACTCAGCTCAAGTTCTACCTCCCCCAAACAAATCTTAATTATAGTCAATCAGTGTTCTCTTCATCCCCTGAAGTCGATAACATATAGTACTTACCTGGGTTAGCAATTATCCTGTCACAGGCATATTGTCACCTCCCCAACCAGGTATTACATTTCTTTATATCCTCTAAAATGCCTAGCACCGTGATAAAGACATAGTAAAAACTCAAAAGTACATACTGATTAGATAATCAATTGGTTGAAGATTTTATCTAAAATCATTGAAAATACTTTCTCCGACCTTCAGTCTTTTTTCTTTGCAGGATGGATCTGGATATACTTTACCATTTTGGCTTTCCAGTTTACTCATTAGTTGTACCAGATTTTATCTTGGTTTACACATGTAGACCAGGGATAATATTCAAAATACTTAAAATATATTGGGGTACAGACCAATCAGAATGAAGCAGTTTACCTATTGTGTCAGGCATTACCCCTTTAGTTGATGAATTACAGAGAAGGCTCAGGTATGTAAGGGGATGGCCCAGAATCGCCAGAACAACTGAAAGGTACTAGCAGAGCAAGGTCCCTCTCTACCAACAGAAATGGAAGTATTTTAACAGTTTTTAGTAGTTTAACAACTAGTATTGCTAGAATGGTGTAAACTATTAATTACCAACCTTGGCCTGGCCCTAAAATCTTTGAAAGCAGCAACTGCAAGCAGGGAAAATAAGCAGCCATCAGGCAGAGTCTGTAGAGAATTGAGTCCCCACTCTTATGTGTAGAGGTTAAAACCCAAAAAACAAATAGAAGAATTCCCCATCCTTTTTCCTAGTTTTGTGTAGCCAGAATTTACAGGTACTTTAGAATTAGTTGAAACTATCAGAAATTTGTTTCTAAATTACAGCTTGGAGTAATTTATTTTAGTATTACCTAATGGCACTTAGTTTTGAATATTCGTTTTTGTCATTTTCTATGCATTCACTGACTCTGCAAACATTATTATGAATAACTGTTATCTATGTGCACTGCACCTTATTTCAAGAAAAATGCTTAGGAAAATTCAAAAAAGATCCCATGCAGTAAGATAAAATATATTTGGTATATGTGGGATGAAGTAGATAAAAGTAAAAGAAGAAAATATAGAATTAGGAGTGATGTTTGTATTCAAAGTACTTGCTATAAAGTCTGATATATTTGCAAAAAGGGGGCTATGAATTTGGGCTCTAATCTTTCTAGCAGATAAAATGCAGAGGGAAACATCAGTTATAAAAATACAGAATCCGTTGAGATAAAAACAAACCAATTGCTCAGAGAAACACACTGATTCATTCTCCTGAGACTGCTATCAATAATAAAGGTGTTTGCTTAAAATGGAATTCTTTTACATAACTACTTTCTTTAATCAAAAGCTTGATGTAAAAAGCTAATAATCAAAAACCCTTAATTTTGCAGGTTTCCCACTTATACTGAACTTAATTAAGCCTCTCTTCTCCCAACATAGTTCTGAGATGATCCAAACCCTTATTAGTAAATAAGCCAGTCTTACAATTTTGAATATTGGACTAAGTAGTCTGATCTTTTTAGAAATGTTTATTCCCTTACCTGTCAAAACCTGAATGAAATAGATGCAGAATTTATAACACGTTTTTGGCCCTTGGATCTCCTAAAAGAAAACAGTAGTCAAACCTCAAGGACAAGCTCAGACCTTGTAAATATGCCACAGCATTGCCAACCTCAAGTTTAGAATCCCATTTTGAGCAATTACTAGTAGTCCTGTTTAATTTGAAATTCAATTTATGTGGCTCTTAATTTTAAGCAACTCTGCTATGAGGGAGTGGCTTTTCTCGTATACATTTGGGATATGTCCCTTTGTGTTTCTGAAGAAGAGATGTGTTTTAGAACTTTTTGTGAGAGATTGGTGTAATTGGCTTCACTGATTCAGAAACAGCATTCATTTCTTTTTTTTTAAATTTTTTATTAACATATAATGTATTATTTGCCCCAGAGTACATGTCTGTGAATCATCAGGCCTACACATTTCTCAGCATTTGCCATAGCACATACTCTCCCCAATGTCCATAACCCTACCCCCCCCCCACCTCCCAGCCACCCTTAGTTTGTTTTGTGAGTTTAGGAGTCTCTTATGGTTTGTCTCCTTCCCCATCCCATCTTGTTTCATTTCTCTTCCCCACTCCCCCATAACCCCCTGCCCTGCCTCTCAAATTCTTCATATCAGAGCAATCATGTGATAATTGTCTTTCTCTGAATGACTTACTTCGCTTAGCATAATACCCTCTAGTTCCATCCACATCGTTGCAAATGGCAAGGTTTGGTTTCTCTTGATGTCTGCATAGTATTCCATTGTATATATATACCACTTCTCCTTTATCCATTCATCTGTTGATGGACATCTAGGTTCTTTCCATAGTTTGGCTATTGTGGACATTGCTGCTATAAACATTCGGGTGCATGTGACCCTTTGGATCACTAC